>CM055096.1:39282460-39979610 GCA_029204225.1 Diphasiastrum complanatum
GGGTGCTGCCAAAGGGGGAGCCAGTGGAGTGGGTGCTGCCAAAGGATGAGGATGTGGAGTGGGTGCTGCCACTGGAGGAGCAGCTGGAGGAGCCACTGTGGATGTGGACGCTGCGAGAGAAAACCTGGGCACAGATGGTGTCCTGCCATGGAGACTTGGTGCTGCAGAAGTGGACAGCGATAGAGGGGCTGCAGGCCTGAATGGCATGGGTGGCACTGGAGGAGCTGTTGGACGCACATACACCCTCTGAGGAGCTGGAGGAACTGTAGGCACCTCATGCGGCTGCTCTGGCTGGGACTCTGTGTATGTCATGCTGGCGAGAGATGAAGGGGGTGCCTTGACACTCGGCATCTGCTGGGCCTCTGAATCCAATGTGGCAACCAAAGTCGTCCAGCTGGGCATCTGAATACAAATGCTCTGGAATCTGGGACTCATCTTGTGCACCAGCCTCTAATCATCCTGTGCACCAACCTCTGAATCATCCTGTGCACCAACCCCTGAATCAACCCGAGCCTCATCCCCTGCCTCATCATGTACACCCTGTAGACCCTGCATGGCCTCCCAATCTGTGCAATCAAAGTCATCTGGTGCCTCCTCTGGTGTGCTGTCGTAGTAACGGCCATGACTCTATATTGCATGCATCCAAACATCTGCCGGACAGGCATCTAAATCACTCTGCCCTCTCTTCTTCAGCAGGGGGACTTTCACTCTTTTTTGCAGAAATGTGATATTTTGCTCTTAGCAGAGACTCATGAATCACTATATCGACCCCTTCCAGCCATTCAGGATTATTCATGGCATTCAGCATACAGGGCCTTTCTTGAGAGGAAAAACCACACGTGGCTCTGGTGGTGTTGCATGTCTTACCAAGGAAGTTTATCGTACTCATTTTAAGCTGCTCAAAAGTGATCCATTTGCACGATTTATTTTTGTTACAGTTTTTTGGTCACTACTTGGGCTACCTCAAGATCTCTTTATAGCAGTTTGTTATTTTGCACCTCAGACATCAGCTTTTGCAGACTATGGTGGTGACCCCTTCCAGGCTCTCTCAGATGATATAGCCAGCTTTGCACAGTAGGGGCCTTATTCTATTAGCAGGAGATTTTAATGCTCGTACCAGCACCCAGCAGACAGGAGTTTCATGCAGATAGTGATTTCCCTACATATTCAAGTTTTGGATGTGGGTTTGGATAGGACCTCTCAGGATGCAGATACCCCGGCTACACACTTTGGAGAACAGTTGATTGGACTTGCAGGAGCTCACTCTTTAGCCATTTTGAATGGCCTATCTCGATGGCCGTCATCATCCGTGTTTACCTGTCATCCGCACGGGGGTGGACACAGCGTTGTTGACTACTTCATTGGCTCACCAGCCTTGATTCCATTTCTTCATACTTTTCATATTATGCACCCTACCATTTCTGATCACTCTCTATTGCTCTTGTCTCTGGGCCATGCTACTCTTGGTACTGTTACGACACCTCATTCCACACGTTGCCATCGTCTTTCTTTCTCTCCACTTGGTCTTCCTACTTACACTTCCTCTCTGGCCACACTGCTCGACGATTTCCCCTTCTCATCTTCAGTAGACCAACAAGCCGCCTTTTTATCTCAGTCGCTTCTTCACTCAGCCAATATTGCATATCCTCCAAAAACTTTCTCATCTCATAAACGCACTTACAATAGATGGTATGATGATGAGTGCCTCTCTCTACACAAGCAGGTTCACGCTCAATACCATTCTCCCGACGCCTTAGCATCTAAACAAAAAGAATACCATAGAATGACTTTGCGGAAAAAGACTACGTACTTTCAGTCTCTGGCACAAAACCTCATCGATTCCTTGGACTCCTCTTCTTCTACCTTCTTTTGGAAGATGTTTTCTAAAAACTCATATATGCCAGCTCCTATTGCCATTGAATCTTGGATTGACTATGCTGCAAAACTTTATACAGTTGACTCTCCTTCTATCTCTCTCTCACCGCGACCTTCAGAATTCACCCTTTTCACTCCGTCCATGATTGAAAATGCCATAAAAAATGGTCAAAACCATAAAGCCATTGATGTTGACCCTCTAAGTATGGACTTTCTAAAACCTATCGCCCATATTGTTGCTCCATACATCTCCTACGTTTTTAACCAATCTGTTATTTTTGGCCTTCCCACACCTTGGTGTACTAACCTTTTGCACCCTATACTTAAGGCTGGTGATCCTTTGAATGTAGACAACTATCGTACTATTATGATTAGTCACACTATGGCTAAGCTCTATGGTTCGGTTATGCAGTCTATCATCAGCTCTCATGCGGAGACAGAGGAGCTATATGCTATGGGATAGGCAAGTTTTAGAGCACTATTCCACAGCGGACCAGATATTCATACTGAGGTGTATCATTGAGGCAAAGCATTTGATTCGGTTCCGAGACACTTGCTGTTCCAACGTTTGGCATCCCTTGGTTCCTCACACGAAGTCATTGCTGCTATCCTCACATTATACGAGAGTTTTGGCCCGATTCTGTGATGGAGATGGATGGTCTTCATATATTCATAGTACGGTCGGAGTAAAGCAAGGGTGTCCCTTATCACCCACCCTATTTGCTCTATACATTGACGACCTTGAGCGGATCATTCGGGAAGAAGGTGGAGATGGCTGTCCTCTAGCAGATATTATTATTCCTATCCTTCTTTATGCAGATGATGTGGTTTTACTCTCTAGTTCGGCTGCAGGACTTCAGCGACATCTGGATGCCTTGTATACTTTCTGTCAGATATGGGGGCTGATGGTGAACACTGGTAAGACTAAGGTTATGGTGTTTAACACCAACAGGCAGCATATGAGAGACACTATGTTCTATTTTGATGGACAACTTCTAGAGATAGTGGCATTTTACACATACCTAGGTGTTCTCTTCTCTGGTCCATTGCTTTCTTGTAGACCGGCTGCATTGGCTAGGCTCCGCAAGGGGCGCTCTGCTCTTGTTCAGATGGAGAGGTTTTCCTCCACTTATTACGTGCATGACCCAGACACATTGTTACCTCTTTTGTTTGACTGTTTCTCTAGTTGCACTATATTCAGCGGAGACATGGGGCCCAGGCTTATCTAGAGACACTTGGAGTGACATCTCGTGTTTGTAGATTCACATGCTTAGCCGGATGATTTGGGCCAAGTAGTCGGTTCCTCATGAGATTATTTTGGCGGAGTTTGCTTCTCCTCCACTGATTGAAGAGGCTATTTTCAAGATCATCACATTCATTCACAAAGTCTCAGAGCTTGATTCTTCCAGATACGTGTTAGCGGCTTTTACATCCTCTCGCACTTTGGCCGGGTAGTAGGCTAAGTCTTCATGGTTTCAGTATGCTTTGGACTTTCTACATAGTTGGGGATTATCTATGTTTGACCTCCCAAATGGGACTCATGTGTTCATTTGCCGATAGATCTACAGAGCATACATACATACTGTTTGGTCTCACCTGGATCCCTCACGGGTTAAGCTTTAATTCTACCACATTCACTTTCTTCACCTGGATGCTTCAGGTCTTCCCGTTAGACCGAGTTATCTCTCTCAGACGTTGTCTTTTGGCCTGTGCTACCGTATTGGTCAGCTTCGGGTCTCTTCTCATCAGCTAGCTATTGAGACCGGCAGATACACAGACACGCCACGACCATTACGGATCTGTCAGTGTTGTACTCTACATGAGGTTGAGGATGAGTTTCACTTTATATTCATATGTCCAGCTTACTATGAGATCAGAGGCATATACCACTGTCTCTATTGGGACACTCCACTCACGCTTGGTTCCTTCTTTGCCTATCCAGATGCGAGATGTGTTAGTGAGAGATGTTCTCTTTGAGATCTTCACTTTTGTCAGATGATCAGAATGTTGACCACAGCCAGCCACATATTACACTTTTCTTTCAGAAAAGAGCTAGGGAGGATACCTCGGATAGTGAGATTGACATTCCAGCTCATCAACCGAAGCTCCAACGCCTTCCTCAACCATCCAGAGTTTGTCACTAGAGGCCACCATGTGCCTCACACTAGATCACAGTTTTTCTCTCTCAGTTAGTGAGTTTTATTCCTCCGCGTAGCTGGTGGTTAAGCTATTGCTTTTGTACCCTAACCATAGCTGGAGGTTAAACTTTGGTTTTTTATTTCCAGTTTATCTCTGTTTTTAGTTTTAGCTGATAGAAATAAGTCCGACATGGACACTGCTCCTTTTTGATGTACTTTTTCTTTGTCTTATGTGCCCAAGGGCACTCTATAGACATTAATATATTCTTTTCTATTCTCTCTCTCTCTCTCTCTCTCTCTCTCTCTCTCTCTCTCTCTCTCTCTCTCTCTCTCTCTCTCTCTCTCTCTCTCTCTCTCTCTCTTACGGGCGCGGGTTTGGGGTAGCGCGGTTTGCTGTCCTGCGCCTGTTTTTTTGTTTTAAAATGCGTTCAGGTCCTAGACGCGCGCCCCGGGACCCGGACGCGTCTGCGCCCGGACGTTGGATGCGTCCATTGGACGCGTCCAGCCCAAAAAAAAGAAAAAATTAAAAAATAAATTGGGCCGGCCCGACTCCGCGCCCGGGGGTCGGACGCGGACGCCTCCGGGCATCACGTGCGGACGCGAAATGGCCGCGCCCGGTCCGGACCCTCATGTTTGATGTCATACACACGCGCGCGCGCACACACACACACACACACACACACACACACACACACACACACACACCCACATATATATATAAGGTAGGGCGACTCGGACGCGGACACTCGTCCACCCAGACGCACATTTTTTTTCCCTCATATTTTAGTGTATTTTAGGGTTTAAAAAAAAAATTGGACGCAGACGCAAAATGGCCGCGTTCGCCCGGACGCGCACCTCTCTCTCTCTCTCTCTATATATATATATATATATATATATATATATATATCAATCATAGGTCGCGCGGTACTGGGTACCGCGGATCCCGGTACCGCGGGACCGTACTGGTACCGCGGTACCACAATATAATAATATTTTTATTATTTAATATTTTTAAATTTTTTTTTTTACCTAAACCTACCCGCCCCCCTCGCATTTCCTCTGAAATTTTTTTGCGCCCTCTCCGCCCTGCCATCGCTGCTGGTTTTTCCTGCCTGCCTCTCGTGGATGATGTCGTAGATGTACTCCGCCGTGTGCACTCTCCCTGCCTTGAAGGCGTCAATGCTACGGAGGAACATGGAACCGTAGCAGTTGGACACAATGATGTTGATGAGTGGACTTTTATGACAATCAGTCCACCCATCAGCCATGACGGAACAACCGTACAAATCCCAGCCCTTGTGCAATGCGGCTAGTCTCTCTCTGACCTCGGCAACCTGCCCCTGGAGCAAAGGGCCGCGAAGCGCCTCGGCTGTGGGTGGTATGTAGCTGGGCCAGCAGACTGCAACTTTTGGGATCGCCTCTCGAAAGATGGAGGATGTGGCCATGATGAAGGGGAGGTTCAGGTCATAGAACATCTGTGCTATGGTCCTGGTGGCCTCTCTGTGCTGTCCCTCTCTGAGAGATCCCATGATGGTGGTCTGTTTGGTGCCTCGGGATGTGGATGGCTGAGAGGATGTGGCTCTGGAGGTGGTGGCATAGCTGCAGCTGCGGAAGTGGAGGCTGTGGATCCATGGGGAGTATTGGCGGAGGGGGTGGCGGGGGCGGTGCATGAGGTAGGGGGGGTGGCGGAGGTGGGGGCGGTGGCGGGGGTGACAGTGGGTGCAGCAGTTGAAGGGGTCTCCGCGACATCTGTGGATGGCTCAACATATGTGTCGAGAATGCGAGCCCTCTCTGTAGGGGGGATGGATGTACAAACGCTGATCCCGTAGCGTCCCCTTGTGGGCAGGGTACGCAATCCTCCCAAATGTGCTCGGACCCAGGAGGCGTTCCCTCCCAACTCTTTCCGACAAAAAGGGCAAACGCCACTTTCTGTCGGGCAACAACTTCACCTCGTCCCGAATGGGAGAAGCGGCCATGTCAAATCACAACACACTCACACCCACATGCACACAGACACCCTCTCTCTCTCTCTCTCTCTCTCTCTCTCTCTCTCTCTCTCTCTCTCTCTCTCTCTCTCTCTCTCTCTCTCTCTCGCACGCGCGCAGCGCGCGGGTCTTTGGTAGCGCAGGTTTGGGGTCCGCGGCCTGTTTTGTTATTGTTTTTTTTTTATTAAATTTTGTCCGGGTCCCGGACGCGCTCCCGGATGCTGGATGCGTCTTGCCTACAAAAAAAAAGGGCGCGCCCGACCCTGTGCCCGGGGATCGGACGCACCTGGGCGCCGGGCCCTCATGTCTGATATATATATATATATATATATATATATATATATATATATATATATATATATATATATATCATAGGTCCCGCAGTACTGGGTACCGCGGATCCTGGTACCTCGGGACCATACTGGTACCATGGTACCATGATGGTACCGCGGTACCACAATATATTAATATTTTTATTATTTAATATTTTAAATTTTTTTTTTTTTTACCTAAACCTACCCGCCCCCCTCGCATTTCCTCTGAAATTTTTTTGCTCCCTCCTCCGCCCTGGCATCCCTGCTGTTTTTGCCTGTTTGCCTTCGATTCCTTGCGTCGCCCTTCGCCCACGCAACGCCCTGCCTTGCATCTGACTTGCTTCACCCTGCCTTCGCCCATTTTTAGCGTCTCTCCAACAGTGAACCCTGCTGTTTTTTTTCCAGCAATCCATCCTACCAGCTTTAGCTTCAGCTGCATTTTTTCCCTAGTTTTCTCCTTCGCAATGGTGCAATCCGACCTTTCCGGTCTGTGGGACGAGGTAGACATTGTCAGGCGGGTTGCCGACAAGTCCAACAAGACCGATCAGAAGATTGTGCGTTGCCGATACTGTCTCGTCGAATTTGCTGCGTCCCTCAGTCGCCTTAAAGGCCACCTGCTCAGTGCACGCGCCAAAAATGGTGCCACCTTAAATGCTGCCCCTTGTGGCAGCATGTCCGTCCTGACAAGCAACGACTACTGGACACCTACGGGCCACGGCTCGTGGCGGGGGAGAACACCATTTCAGAGGGTGTTCTCCGGTTTTGCACCACTCCTTATGTGGCTGACCCAGAGTTGCTGCCTGCTTGGCTGGCACGCACGAGGAGAGGGAGTCCATCCTCATACCGTCCCATTGCCCCTCATCCCCCTTAGACAGTTCCGCCACACGCACCCCCATCTGCACCCATTCTGGTGGATCCCGTCCCATCACGTTCGCCAGTTGCCACTGCGGTTCCACCACCACGTCTTGTTGCTCGCATGCCCCCAGTTTACGATTTTCTCATGGATTCTCCGCCACCTGAGCAGGCCCAGGATGCTACTGACGAGGCCTTCGAGGATATGGATGGGACCCCTTCTTCCTTCCCTTCCCATTCGGATGACCTCCCTAGCCAACAATTTTCGTATCCCATGCCAGATCTTGCCCCTCCACCAGTGCACCCCACTTATGCTACTGCACCCATCCCTACCAGTGCATCCCACTCTCCCCATTCCACATCTACAGCCGATGCATCCACTAGTGGCCAGCGTGTCGCGTCATCGTCCATTCCTATCACAGTTGGTGCACCGTGCTGGAGGTCCACCACCCGTCCCCTGCCAGGTAGAGCCCTTGTGTAGCAGACCATTCGCGGCGCGCATCAGCCGCACATGGACAGAGAGGCCACACAGGCCGTGGCCAGTTTGATTTACGAGCTGGACCTACCTTTTGCCATCATCGATTCTGAGCCCTTCAGAAGGGCATTCCGCCTTGCAAAGTCTGTCAGCCCTAGCTGGAGAGTCCCTGGTTCAGAGGTTGTCCGTACACACATGTTGAGAGATAGGGTCGAGTCCTTGTCCAGAGAGATGGAGCCTCTCCGCCGCCACTGGGCCACATATGGATGCAGCATCATGTCCGATGGCTAGACTGATGTCAGGAGGAGGCCGATCCTCAACATCTTGGTCTCCAGCTGCATGGGTACATAGTTTTTGAGAGCCGTGGATTGCAGTAGAGGGGGGAGAGTTATATCTACAGATTTCATGTACGACGTCATTAGGTCTTCCATCCTGTCCATAGGCCCCAACATGTCGTTACGGTGGTGACGGACAATGCCACCAACTGTGTTTAGATGGGTGTCCTGCTAGAGGCCGAGTTCCCTCACATCGTCCATACCCCCTGTGCGGTGCACGACATAGACCTTTTGATGGGGGACATAGGTGCACTTCCCTGGGTTAGAGCCATCGTCCGCAAGGCCCTCTTCCTAGTGACTTTTGTCACCCGGAAGAGTCGTGTTCTTGCCATGTTCCGGGTGTTCAGCCATTTGGACCTCCGTAAGCCAGCCCCCACACGCTTTGCATTCGACCTGGTGGTCATCGACCGTAAGGCCTTCACATAACATGGTCATGACAGTGTGATGAGCACAGACCCCAAACCGTGAATCAGTGAATCACCGAATCAGCAATACTTAGGTAATCTCAGGGGCTTGTGGGCTCCTGCAGTACATAAATTTTTTTGCAAAAATTACCATCAGATCTCCCATCAAAAAACCTCTTTTCTGACAGCCATTATGCCAAATCTGGGATTTACTTCATAACAGAAAAAGGCACCACAAATGGGGCACGATTGTTTAAAGAGAAGTTTCCGTGACCCTGAAGCTTGCAGTAGAAAGAAAAAAGTAAATTTTTCTGTAAAGCCGTCTTTCATGATAATGGAAGTTTTAAGGTTTTAAATTGAGTGCTGCTCTGACATAGCGACAGATACAAAAAAAATGTTTTTGAGTCGTTTCCAGGACAAAAACTATTGACCAGTTTAACTTGATTTTTAATCTGAATGTGCCAATTATTCTTGTTCCTTGGGTGCTTTACATAAGTTTACAACACTGATTGGTAATAAGATTCGAATGCTAAGTATATCAGAGACATAACCTTTCTGCTCAATGTTTTTGGAGTTCCTTGCAGATTTATTGAAAAGTTACATACAGACATTCCTGGGAAGGGAGTGAAACAACAATTGCACCTTCTTAGTAGCATTTATGCTCTGTCATTGTTGGTTAATCATGTTGGAGACTTTTTTTCAAGTCATTATCTGACTTCAGAACAGACATCTTTCGCCAAGGATCAACTCCGTCTACTCCTTACAAAGGTTTGGATGATATACGCCTTTTGTTGGTCTAATATACTTCTGAAGATTGAACAAGGGATAAGTCTGGTTTAAGTGTAGGCGTGCTTAAAAATTTATGATCAAAATCAGAAAGCTTGCTCGTAATAATGATTAACCTTCCATATTTGTGCTTTTTCAGGTTCGTCCAAACGCTGTAGCATTGGTCGATGCTTTTGATCATAGCGACTACTACTTGGGGTCTACCCTTGGTCGTTATGATGGCGATGTCTATACCCATCTTTATGAGGGGGCTCTGAAAGATCCTTTGAATAGATTTCCTGCTACTGAAGGATATACAGAGTATCTGAGGCCGATGCTGAAGCAGCAAGTGAAGGGAGTGCATTCAAGGCTGTAAGTAGGTCAAATCATGTGGTTCACGCACTGTAAATTGTTAAAATAAGTGGCTTGGATGATAAGGGTACCTATGGTAGATGACATTATAGCCATATATATACCTGTTTTTCCAAATAAGGTGAATCTTACAGTTTGGTGCAGGTCGTAATCATGATAAATTGTTCGAAGGTTAGTTTGAAGTGTTTGTCAAAGTTTTCTCCTTCCCTTATTCTGCCAAGGTCTGTGTTCAGTTAAGTTTGGAGCTTTGTCAGATTTATTGATTTAAGGCTCCGTGAGCGCAGGACTGCCTATGTGTGGTGTAACAAGGCTCACCATCTGTAAATCACTAAAACGGCATGTGCCATAAGAATACTTGTAGGCGAGCGAGTGGGGCACTTTTTAGTCTGTTTTCAGGGATTCAGGTATTTCTGATTTGTGTTTCTGTTCTAACATGGAATTGGAGAAATTTGGATCGTAGCAATGCTTTACATGCCACCTTGGGACAGTTTTTATCATATATCTATCTCTCTCTCTCTCTCTCTCTCTATATATATATATATATATATATATATATATATATATATATATAAAACAGATAAGAAGTGGTCTCTTATCTTTTAGTTTCTGCTAGCCCCTAGCCCCTTACAAGAGGATCTAATTGCAAAGAGCAAAACTTCTTATTGCCTGGAAATCAAATTGCAGAAAATTCTCTGAAAGATTGTCAGATTTTAAATAATATTTCTTAGGTACGTTTTATTAATGCATTACAATTGTGTGTATGTGTGTGTGTGTGTGTGTGTGAGAGAGAGAGAGAGAGAGAGAGAGAGAGAGAGAGAGAGAGAGAGAAAGAAAGAAAGAAAGAAAGCTTTATTAATGTCTTTTCCATGCCAAAGGCATATAAGACTAATGAAGTACATGTCAAGTATGTGGTAACCACGGGAGCGTATAAAATGTCTCCAAAACTGTAATAAAGAAAACATCTAGTACAAACTAAAACTAAAATAGACACATATACAAAAGTGTGTGTGCATAATAATCATCTGTATCTATGTCAAGATGTCAAGGCTATGATGATGATGATGTTGCTGCTGTGCTGCTACTGTATAAAGATGTAATGCGAGCCACAACATGAGAGAGCACTGGAGTCTGCCGGCGTCGTCTGTGAGCATGAGCATGTGTAGTAGTACGTCTCTGCGTAGGATGTCTGGTGATCCTGGCAATAGCGTGATGGTGGGGGGTACACTGTCTCTGATCTCTATGAGCATGTGAGTGGCTATCATCCTTGTCATCGTCATAATCCTCATCCTCAGGCGATCTCCGCCTAGTGAAGAATGAAGTAATCAGTGGCTGTGAGGTGAACTGATAGGGTGTCCCGTATAAATCTCTCCGTAGCATGAACATCTCGCGTACCAATAGAGCGTCACATCGTGGGTCCTCATAGGCTATGAGAGAGCGTAGAGTGGTAGGCATATCTCAAAACATGTAGTGATATCGCCCTCTGATCTCATAGTATACTGGGCATCTAAACATAAAGTGCTCCTCAGACTCCACCTCACCTAGAGAGCATAATTGGCAAATCCGCTCCTCTCTAGGAATACCATGTAACCTCCTCGTCTCAATAGCTAGCCGATGAGAAGACACCCCGAGTTGTCCCAGTGTGACTCTGAGGCAATGTGATAGTCCCGACTCCAAGTAGAGTTGCATGGCCGGAGAGAGAGAGAATGTAGGCTGTTGTAGAGAAAAACTGAATCGTGATTTGCTGTTGGGCCACGTTTGCCCTAAAACGTATTATATAGTGTAGTGAAAGGCAGACACGTATTTTAAGAGAGAGAACGTGCGAGATAGAAACTTTTGGAAAGAAATTTCGGCAGAAAACTCGAGCGATGGATGAATCGAGAGAGAGAGAGAGAGAGAGAGAGAGAGAGAGAGAGAGAGAGAGAGAGAGAGAGAGAGAGAGAGAGGGAGAGAGACAGAGAGATGGCGATGCTTGTGTTGGAGGAATCCGCAGCGATAGCAGGAGCTTGCGATGGCATGGCCAATCCGAGTTGCTGATGAAGAGCTGCAGAACAGGGGAGCATTATGGCTCGCGTCTGCCTCATCATACACGATGAAGAGAGAGAGAGAGAGAGAGAGAGAGAGAGAGAGAGAGAGAGAGAGAGAGAGAGAGAGAGAGAGAGAGAGAGAGAGAGAGATATGGCGGGTGGGAGCTGAAGAATTTAATTGTCACCTATTGTGATTTTACGGGTGACAGCCGAGGCATTAGGTGAGAGAGACAGAGAGGAAGAAGGATGGAGAGAGCGCGCGCGCGCGAGAGAGAGAGAGAGAGAGAGAGAGAGAGAGAGAGAGAGAGAGAGAGAGAGAGAGAGAGAGAGAGAGAGAGAGAGAGAGAGAGAGAGAGAGAGAGAGAGAGAGAGAGGAAGGTGGAGAGAGAGATGGGGGAACCTGAGAGAGAGAGAGGAGAGAGAAAGAGAGAGGGATTGATTCATTCATTCCATTCTATCATGTAATGAAATGCTTTCGATTATGTAGGAATTTGTAATTTGAATCGTGAATGCTTCATGCAATCTGAGATTTCGTTAGAACTGTGACCTGCATTTGCATTTGAATAAAGAGGGATTGAATAGGTCAAATCTAGGGCTCGGGCTGATTTAGGGTTAGGGTTACATTTTAAGGGTTCTTGGGAGTGAAAATAGCGATAATGTGTGTGAGAGAGAGAGAGAGAGAAGAAGAAGAAGAAGCTTTATTAAGGTCTTTTTCCATGCCAAAAGGCGTATAAGACGAAAAAGTACATCAAAATGGATGGCACCAAGACGGAGCAATGCCGTCAAAACAACATAACTAAAAACCAAACTAACTAAGAAGAGAAAAAATATCTCTTCAGTGCTCTAACTCTCAGCCTAATTCTGACAAGCGTCAATGAAAGGCTCTCACGCAGGAGGCGGTGCTAAGTGATCAGTTCTGGATGGGGTGCCAAAAAATTGTCGTCCATCACGAAATATAATATTTTTCCCTTTTGAATTCGCTTCCTCGATGAGCTGCTTATGTTCCTTCCACTGTAGGGCGGTCAAGTCTTCATGAACGAAAATGTTGCTCCCTTTAAGACTTCCACGACGCTTGAGAACTTCGTCTCGATAATCAGTGTATTTGAAACGAATGAGAATTATCGAAGTGTCAAACTTACTACGCCATGCTGCTTCCACAACATCTTCTTGTTCCTTGTAAGAGAGTGAAGCTAACAGTTCCTTGGCTGGCAAGAAGGGGATCGATTTCAAGAGAAAACCTCGGACGTGAACGTTTTGGTATTCCCTCTTGCTTTGTTCCTGCATTGCTTGTGAAACCACCATCGTATTCTTTCCTTCCGAGTTCTTAAGCAAGTTTGCCCAAATTTTGGTCGAAGTTTGGATTTTGTCTTCCAGGGCTTTGACATGACTAGGATCGATTTGAGAGTTTTTGGCTGTCAACTGTTCTTTGAGGTTTGCATTTTCATCTTCAAGTATCTTCACCTTTTCTTGTAGAGCGATAATACAGTACGAGTGCTTTTGAAGTTCGATTTCCATTTTGCTTATGATCGACCACACATCAAAATCCATGGGCGTTAGGGCGGCAGTAGTTGGAGCAATGGTGGGAGTTGGCGAGGCATGAACTTCACTAGAAGTTTTCTTGTCTTTTTGGCGGGTGGTTACCCACTCCGAATCCATGGCATCCCACTCTGATCGCTGTTCTGACCTACGCTGCTCAGCCTCGCCACGCTGCTCAGCCTCGCCTCACTGCTCTGATCAGATTGTTGTCCTTGCTATATGTAAACTAGGTGTAGGTGCCACAGATGCATCGATGGATCGCAGGTGAAGTAGCGATGGAGTTGGGCAGGTAGCTTGCTCCACAAATGCAACGATAGAAGCAACGATAAGTAGCTCGCTCCACAAATGCAGCGATGGAAAGGCCACAGATAGAGACGGAGTTGGGCAGGTAGCTCGCAGGTAGGAGCTCCATCATAAGAGGGCGCCATCGTGACCTGCAAGAGGGAGGGCACCATTGTGACCTACACCTGCACACAGAGAGAGAGAGAGAGAGAGAGAGAGAGAGAGAGAGAGAGAGAGAGAGAGAGAGAGAGAGAGAGAGAGAGAGAGAGAGAGAGAGTGAGCAGTGATGGAGAAAACACATTTCGTGCATTTCGATTGGGCCACGTTTGTCCTAGAACGTATATGATGGTCACTTGAAGGGCCAGTTGAAATGGATTGAAAGGCACGCGTTTATTTTTGAGAGAGAACACGTGCTTCTAGAAATGTTTGGAAAGAAAAAAAATGTCTCGAAACAGAATTTTAGAGAGAGAGAGAGAGAGAGAGAGAGAGAGAGAGAGAGAGAGAGAGAGAGAGAGAGAGAGAGAGAGAGAGAGAGAGAGAGCGTGTAAGCGTGTAGATGGAGGGTGAAGGAGAGAGATGGGAGGTGAGAGAGCAGAAAGGGGGAGAGGTAAGAGAGAGTTGCTAGGAAGGGGGACGAGTAGTTGAGTAATAGGTGAGAGAGAGCGCAGGACGAGCATATAGAGGAGAGAGAGTGTATGCGGAGAGGTTTTTTTTGGATTTAGGGTTTTTTAGGGTTAGGATTTTTTTAGAGTTTCGAATTTGAAAAATAGCAATAATGTGAGTTGAGAGAGAGAGAGAGAGAGAGAGAGAGAGAGAGAGAGAGAGAGAGAGAGAGAGAGAACAATATATAAAGTGATAATGGATCGAAGATGGAACAATGTCATCAACAAGCTAAACTTAAAACTATCAACTATGCAATGGTCTAGGAATATATGGCACAAAGAGAGAGAGAGAGAGAGAGAGAGAGAGAGAGAGAGAGAGAGAGAGAGAGAGAGAGAGAGAGAGAGAGAGAGAGAGAGAGAGAGAGAGAGAGAGAGAGAGAGAGAGAAACAATATATAAAAAAGAAAACAATATATAAAGTGATAATGGATCGAAGATGGAACAATGTCGTCAACAACCTAAACTTAAAACTATCAACTATGCAATGGTCTAGGAATATATGGCACAAAAAAAGACAAGCAACAATTTACAAGGTCAAGTGGACATCTCAAGCTCAAACTCTACTAAAACTAAGAAAAAGCACTATTCAGTTAGATCTATTCTCTCTTAACTAAATGCCTACCTTTAACAAAATGGATTTTTGCCATCTTTTATAGTGGTCGTCTCCTTGTATCCTAAGCTAAGTTTGCAAAGCAAGCTAACGCTAAAGCTTTACAAAAGTGATAATGGATCGAAGGTGGAACAATGTCGTCAACAATCTAAACCCAAAATTGTCAACTATGCAATGGTCTAGGAATATATGGCACAAAAAAAAAAAGCCATTTACAAGGTCAACTGGATGTCTCAAGGTCAAACTCTACTAAGCAATTGGTAGTAGTTAACCAAAGCCTAACATGAGTTGGTTTTGGACGTAGGGGATATCCTTAGTGGTTGTGGTTTTTCTCTAAGTCCAGGACTTAGGATAAGTCCTAGACCCACAAATTCCACAAGCACTCTTGGGAATATGACTGGGGTTGTGGGTAGATAAGAGTGGTTGTATGAGTGGACTAGTCCTATCAATAAGCTGGGCAAATGTGAGTTTGGGATTCGCCTGTTTCTAGGATTCAGGCTATGGTAGTATAAGATGTTGTGGTTAGGTCCTAGATGAGAATTATGGATGTCTTTATGGGATAACTTCCGTCTAGGGGTGAAAGTTAGAGAAAGTTCAATGGTTGGGTGGTTAGTCACATGTCAACTCCCTATTGTTCTCCATTGCTAGTATTGGGTTCATCTCGAGTTAGAATCTTGTGAAGACCTTACAGTGATATAAGATTCTTACTTGGAGGAAGTACAAGTGATGGAAAAGAGAGGCTTCAGTTGGGGCAAAGCTGGAATACCGAAAGTGTGCATCAGAATTGGCCAAGTTCGACAGATCTTGGGTGTTCTTGTCAGAAAGGGCTCATATTTTCAGTTTCCTATTGCACGTCTTTAATTATTGTGATTTTGATAGAATTTGTTAGAATCTTTGACTCTTTGTGAGAGTAGGAGGGTTTGAGCACTTTCAGATTTTCAATTGCATGCACATGACTTTAATACCTTCCTCATGATTTATCATTAATTACATGCTTTTGTGTTGGGGGACTGAATCGGGTAGAAAGATTTAAGTTGTGGGATTATCATGTAGAAAGATTTAAGTTGTGGGAAGAATAATATCAAACCATCACCACTCTTAGTAAGATAGCTCCCAAATCTATCCATCATTCCAATTGTATACAATAGCTAAAGAAATTTGAACCGACCATGAATCTGAATCCAACCATGCAACTGCTTCTAGGTTGAATCACTCTATTTACAAACCAAAACTAGCTTTGAATAAAAAATGTTAAAGCTCATATGGAAACAAGGATTACACCCCGAATCAGTACATGTATTACCATTTTTTAAGAAGTATGCATTGTTGATAACGTGAGGTATTTGCACGCAAGCATGTAATTAATGAACAAACATGAGAGGTGTGAAAATCCAGCTGCATTGTTGATAACGTGAGGTATTGGCACGTTGGATTCAACAGGAGAAAAGGCTAGCAGGGCACTAGAATTTTGCTCAAAATTCTTGAAAATAGCATGTTCAATTGAAGGTTGTGGGCCTACCCTCAATTTCCTGACAGCTTGTTAGCGATGGCCTCGTTGATCCCAAGGCGTTCTTCTAATGGCTAGTTGGATTCTCATCTTGGAATGGGTTCTCAGTAGCTGTTTTAGAACAATTCCCAACTAGTCATGCTCCTTGTTAGCTATCAAAGGAGCTACTATATTTGCAATCATTCTGCTCTTGACAATTGCTTGTTGTAGGAAGAATACTATCAAATGTAGGTTAATCGCTTTTTTAGTGGGATTGTTGATCCCATTAGACCGAGCTGGCACCCCAAGAAAGTCTCGTATCTTTCATCTATCTCGAAAGACTTAGAGGAGAGCCAAGTACATCAAAGTGAAAGTTAATCATGGGGGATGAGTTTTATTAACGAAAATTGAAACCATATAAGTTGTCAAGCATTATGAGACTCGATCCGTAGTATTTCTTTTTATCATAAGAGGTATTGACTATCCAAATTTTGTACGAGTTCACAAAAAAACGGGTTTTGACATTATTTTACGATTGATAGGATATGATCAATAATTTTATGTGACGTTGGTACAAGAATTCTTTAGCATCAATACTTATATTCCAAGGAACAATTTTGAAATACCTTGACTTCTTGCTAGTTAGTTCTCAATGTTGAAGCAAATTTTAATCATGTAGTTCAAGAAGGGAATCTAGACAAAGATATTTTTCACAAGAAAATGTGGTGTTTGGCACGTGACCTTGAAACTTAGCCAAGCTTCTTTCTGGCATGGCTCTACCAAGCGTGGCACATTCATGGTTATATTTTTTTGGCAACTTTATTGGTCAAAATTGGGTTGACTGGTGAGCTTGACAAGGGTTTTTTTTGGGCAATGCCACACAATTTAGGAGCTTCTAAACGAAGCTATAGTGGATCGTTTCAACTGTGTCAGTGAAATGGAACAAATGTCGATATATATATATATATATATATATATATATATATATATATGCGATCGCACCCCATAGACCTGCTTGCTTGCCTACATGGAGTTTTTTTAAATTGCGCCATTTAGAAGTGAAGGCCCTCCATCATAGACACTAAGCAACAAGTGTGTGATAGATGACACACATGTGGCAAAGCCCAAGGATATGAGAAAGCTATCTATCTATCTATCTATCTATCTATCTATATATATATATATATATATATATATATGCGATCGCACCCCACAGACCTGCTTGCTTGCCTACATGGAGTTTTTTTAAATTGCGCCATTTAGAAGTGAAGGCCCTCCATCATAGACACTAAGCAACAAGTGTGTGATAGATGACACACATGTGGCAAGGCCCAAGGATATGAGAAAGCTATGGTCCAGATTCACTCTTGAGAAAAACTCCAGTTTTAAAGTTTTGAAGTGAAGAAATAGCCATTTTCTCATTAAAACTTTTCACTCAAAATTTGAATTGGGTCTTTAAGGATCACCCTTAAAATCTCAGAAATTGTCCTTCAAGTATTGTTTTTGCAAAAAGTTGGTCAAAAATGCCAAAACAGAGTGAAGTGGGAGAATGCGATGGAAGCAAATATATCTCTAGATAGAGGTGTTCTGTAGCTGATTGGCCACATTTTCAGTAAAAATTTTGTAGAATTGAAGTCAAGTTTTATTTATTTATTTTGAGGTTAAATTGGCAATTTAGAAAAAAAATTTAAATGTCTTCTTACAATCAATGGCTTATCAAGAACGAAGGCATTGTGCTTCTGAAGTCAAGCAAGCTAGATGTTAAGAATTTTCCTGTGTGAAAATAAAAAATGCAAAATTTAATTGTGATGAGCGACCTTTGGGAGATTGTGACATGCGAAGAAGAAAGACTGGAAGGTGATCCAAAAGCCACATCATAATTTGACAAAAGGAATATATCCCTTTGTGTAATTAATATGTTGGTTCATGAAAACTTGATTTCCTGGTGAGTTCATTGACGACATCAAGTTAAGCTTGGAGTACACTCTAGAACATGTTCAAGGAAACATATTAAACATGACTTCTATTGTTTAAACAAATACAATGAGAATGTTGGAAATTGAATCCATAATCGACTATCTCACCTAGATCAAGGAAGTTCATGGCCAATTGCAAGCTGTAGGGAAGTCTGTTGATGATGTGGATATGGTAAAGTACTAACTTGAATGGACTACCATGAACAACATACCAACATATGATGACCATTATGATAATTAGAGAATCAACTCCTTCATTTGAGGAGATATCAAAGATTTTTCTACAAGAATTGGATCCAGTCAAGTAGCCAACATTGTGGATCAAGGCCTTGGCAACAAGGATGACTACATTAAGGGAGAGAGGTCGAGATAGGCCTAATATAAATCCAAGATAGAATCCCAATTTCTAGGAGCGAAAAAGAGGAAGTTGTTTCAATTGTGGAAAAGTAGGGCATCATGCATTACAATGTTGATCGAAACAACAAGTATCCACAAAAAATCAAAGGCAAAAATCAGGGCATGTGGAAATCAAATGCAGGCTGATCAAGCAATTTGCACAAAGAATATATGGAGGAAACAATCAAGCATATTAGGCAAATGGTTTTGTAGATGAAGATGCTAAAAAACTAGAGAGGGTTAGTCGTTGTGCACTAATTTTGAAAAATCAAGGCAATTCAAGTGATGAATGTTATGCAGACTAAGCCTAATCACATATGACCTCACATCGTGAATGGTTCTCATCATATGTGTAAGTACTGATGGGAGAGTGGTGCTTGGTGGTAAATGCACTCAAGAAATCAAAGGGCACAAAAGTGTGCCAATTCACTTGGATCAAGGCGAGAAAGGTGTATTATAAAATAGAAAAATTCATACTTGCTCTTGCAAAGAGTTTTTTGTTGGTTGAATGCATAGTTGATAACAATATGAAGGTTGAGTTTTATTAACACAAGTGTTTGAACAAGGATGAGCGCAAGAATTTAAAAGTGATTGCCACTAGAGTTAGGGCCAATGGAAAGTTATACAAACTAAGTTAGTTGTTGATCAACAAGCTTTCATGACACAAATGACATGATTGACATGGTCACTTGAGCTATCCTAGCCTCAAATTATTGTATGATCAGGAGATGGTCAGGGGTTTATTGCAGATTGAGGGTGAAGCAAGAGTATTATGTACAAGCTATTGGTGGTTTGGTATACTTCATTTCCTTTATTGATGATTTCTCTAAGAAGACTTAGATTTATTTCATGACGTATACTGTGAGAAATTCATATTCAAAACATACTTAATGGATCAACAAGATTTTGACAAAATTTGGATGCACATCTAGAATCATTCACAAGATAGAAATCATCAATCTACATATGCTAGAATTGCTAGTTGAATTTTTCACATTTACTATTAGAAGCAATAGATTGTTTCACTGAATTCAAAGGGCTAGTTGAAAATTAGATTGGAAAGAATATGGAAGCGTTCAGAATGGATAGTGTGAAAAGATCAGATCCAAACCATAATGGATCATTAGTCTTTGGTTAAATTTGGATGCACATCTATAGTATTGTCCTTGTCCATACAACAGCAGTAGTACACTGTCCTTCACAAATGTGGATCCAACACTAGAACACAAGATATCATGAGAAATATGAAAGTGATGGACATAGAATCAAAAGAGAAAAGTTCTCCATAAAAAATGAGAACGTAAAGATGATTTCTCCATGTTGGTACAACAATTTATAATAGCCATAATGTCACTTGGCCACTTGCCCTAAAGTAGCAACTACTAGGAACTTCACCAAAACCTAGTTTAACTTGATTAGATGCAATTTTTTTACATTAGCCAATAGAAGTAGCTCTAAATCCGACCTTATCCACTTATATACTTGTTAAAAATAGCAAGGACACTTGCTGCTCCCTTGACCTTACTTGACTTTTCAATAACTTGCAAAAATAGATCCAAAGTATCTTTGCCACTTGACTTCTCTTTGATCTCTTGACTAGCTCCAAATTACCACTTTCCCTTTTGTGTCATTGAAGCCCTTTGAGATCAACCTCTTCACATTCATCTTGATCAGATGAAGAGCTTTCTTTGCCCTCCTATTATACCTCAATTGCTCTTGAAGTGCCAAAGGTCTTTCTTTCACACCTACAACAATATCCATCAACTCATTCATCTCTAGCAAAATCTCCATCCTCATTTTCCAAGTTGAATAGTTGCTTGAGGTAAGCCTATCATTGCTTTCTAACATGATTCCACTTGAGGTTGCCATGTTGCAATGATTGATCTTCTTTTTTTAACATGTTTCAATGCACCTAGAACTCTCTTGAAAATCAACAAATGATGACAAGAAGAAATCACAAACATTTGGAAACAATCTAGCCTCTCTTTTTCTCTCTTCTAGCAAATCAAGCACAGATTTGATGATATCTTGATCACACTTGATCTACCTATAATATAATGAGCTTTTGAACTCTCCTAAGATTGAAACACACTTTTGACAAGTCTAGCAACTTCAAAATCAAGAGATCCTATCAACTTTAGGGTTTTCTCAAAAATACAAAATATTGACTCAAGCAAAAGCTATATGCAAAAGCTAGAATCTTGATACATCTACTAATAGAATGCAACATTCACAATCATGAGCAATTTTTGTCTCCACATTCCAGTACGTGGATTCAAAAATCGGCCAAGTGATGTGACCTAAAATGATGCTAGGATCACAAAGACCCACTTTCTACACTTGAAAATGCTTGATTTGAGATAGAAACCACTACAATTCCACATAGAATTGATGGCACCCTCAAATCCACTTCTAGATTTGGCAAATCCAAAAACTTTAGCCTAAAACTTGCTCTGATACCATGTAAAAAAATCAGATCCAAAACATGCTTAATGAATAATTAGATCTTTGGCTAAATTTAGATGCACATCTAGATTCATCTACAAGTTAGAAATCATGCATCTAACATGCTAGAACTTGGAAATACATGAAGATTTGATCAAAATCACCAAGAATTGATATAGTAGTAGTACACTGTCCTTCACACGTGTGGATCCAAGTACAACAAAAAAATTCATATTCTATACACTAGAACTCAAGATACCATGAGAAATATGAAAGAGATGGACATAGAATCAAAAGAGAAAAGTTCTCCATAAAAAATGAGAACATGAAGACAATTTTACCATGCTGGTACAAGTATTTATAATAGTCATAATGTCACTTGGCCACTTGCCCTAAAATAGCAATTTCTAGGTACTTCACCAAAAACCTAGTTTAACTTGACTAGATGCAATGTATCCACATTAAAAGGTAGCTCCGAATCCGACCTTATCCACTTGTATATTGTTAAAAATAGTAAGAACACTATTTCTAGGCCTTACTAACATTAAGAAATGTATCTCTAAGTTGAAATTTCACTTTGGCCTCCAAATTGCCAAATTTAACCAACTAAATTAGTTGACATTTTTTACAGATAGGAGTGGTGAGTCTAATTCAATTAAATTGCAAAAAAAATAGAATGAAAAGACATCTTACTACTACCTGAATGTCATAACAAAATGGGATTGCGAAAAAGAAGAATCATACACCTATGAAATGTGTGAGAAGCATGTTGAAAGTGAAGAAGTTGACCAATTTATATTGGGCAAAACTTGTGAAAATTATGAACTATTTGCAAAATAGATTACCAAAAAAAGCATCAGAGCGTAACACACTTGAAATGGTTTTCATTGGAGTAAAGCCCAATGTTTCTCACTTGCAAATTTTTCTATGTGTTGCATTTGCTCATTAATTAATGAAAAGGGAAAGAAGTTAGATACCAAGTCCACCAGATGTGTTTCTGTAGGTAATGCTAACAAATCAAAAGCTTATAGCTTGCATCATCCTGTTGCTAGAAAAATCATTGTCAGTAGAGATGTTATATTTGATGAGTATGGAGATGTAGGTTGTACACATGACTCTTAATCAAATGAAGCTCATGAGTTGGACTTCTATGGAGGCTTGAAGAGTGACAACGATAGGAATTTACAAGATGTCAAACAAGAAGATCAAGTCAAAAAAGAAAAAGAGGTGCAAAATGTGCTTCTAGAGAAGCCGAAGGGACCAAACTGGTTTCTTAAAACTTTTGGCAATGTTGATAATCTAGTTAGACTAAAAGTATTGAATGGGGGCAAGAATCACATTTCCCTTCAAACGACTTTTAAGTATCAATTTATGATCCGTCAATCATAAATATTTAGAATCTTATGATTCGTCAATCATAATTTATAGGATTCCAAAACCAAACTTAATCATTGAAAATAATACTGGGGTATATGCAAAACATACAACTCTGAAAATATAAGAATCATTCTGAAATCTTTTCCACAGGGAAAATTACTGGATTTCAAGAATATTCTTCCAAACCGATTCTTAACCAAATTATGAGTTCCATATTCTACAATCAACCAAGTAATTAAAGACCATTAGAACATTCGTCCTTAGAAACATAAACTTTATACAATCACATAGAACAACATCTAAAGATTACAAAGTTCTGCTGAATTCCAAAAATTCAGTTTACTATTCTTGGAACCATTAGGATTTGGTATCCAATTGAGCTCACAGGGATACTATCACTAATAAATCAAGTTTATTTCTCAAAAATACTCATCCAAAAATTCAGTGTCCTATGCACACAATTTCATGATGAATCCAAATGACTCATAAATTATTTGTCTTACAAACAATACACTCAAACAAACAGTTTTCGGTGAAATCTCTTCACACTGTCCTTTTTATCAATTAACTTCCACATGAGTAAATCAACTAATCAAGTTAATTGCTCATTTAGAAATCTTAAATGTCTAGGTGAAGAATTCAATTATACTAGTATAACACCACATTTAGATCCTTATCCAAATCATTTATAACTTAACTCATAGATATAACAAAACAGATATTTTAACTCTGCAAGTATCTGTTTCCACAATACTTGATCATATGTCTATGTTCAACAACTAGGTTAAGTGCACTTGATAACCTTAGTAACCAGGAATACATAGTAGATCCAAACAAGACATATGAGAATAATCTCACTATGACCCAGTACATAAACACATATGTCATTATCTAGTAGATTCCTCCAAAATCCGCATATGTTACTCACATGAGAATCTTGTAACTCAGCTACAAAAAGATTCTATTTCACTTGAGTAAACAACGTATCTGGAAAATCTCAGAAGTGGATAATTCCACATCACAAGTTTTTCAGCCATCATACTTATACTCAAAAGATTCTTCAACCAATCAACTTACTTCAGATCTTAGTGCACAAACCAAGATTAGGCTAACTTAAACATACAACTTTGGACATAAGGTTAAGATTAAAGCTTTATCCCTCTGATCCAATCCATAACCAAATGGTACCTGGTGGCCAATCAGTGACCTTAATTTAATCTTTATCACTACTTTCCATATTCATGAATATCTCATCGCTCAAAACCCCTAAAACTCTTCTAGTTCCAAATTATTCAAAACAATCACTAGAGATATCCTCTATTCCCACTGGATAGTTCCACCATTGCACACAAACTGGATTCCACAAAAGAAATCTATGCAACTGGTTAATTCTATGAAAGTCTTATTCCTATTATTTTCTTCTCCCCCTTTTAAAAGAAATTCCATAATTTCAATTAAAAAGTTCCCAGGAGCCAGGAACCCAAAATTTTCACTAATTGGGTACTTGTCTGGAGAAGCAACCCACTACCATCATTTTGTCAAGATTGGTTTAGTCAAAATTTAGACCGATTATTACAGCTTGACACAAAAACAACGGTACCAAGTTCCCAAAAAACTGGGCTAAAAAATAACTATCAATGTAATACACCAAAGTTAAAAGGCCTAATGTTAAGTTGATTGTCCAAGAAGGAAAATGGAATTCCTCCTACAAAAATCGGGGAAGCAACTTCTAAAAAAGTCAAGGTTACAGCATTGTCAACCATACTCCAAGAAATCGAAATTTCTTTAACAGAGAGCTAGTAACTTTAAATTTTTCGAGCTTCCAAATCCACTATGGAACCAACTTTAAAGTTACTCAACAACAGGCCCATTAAATCTCGATCAACCAGTATGCAACATGCATTGATATGGACATTCATGCAATTCAACCAACTATCGTCCTACCATATGTAAGAAATCAACTTTAACTTTAAAAAAAAAAAAACCATGCACAAAGCTCAATGCCTAGACCCCTATGCAAAAACCCTAAAAGGTTTTGCAAAAGAAAAGGGAGGCCAGCCCTTAGCTACAGTTGCCACCAGCATCGAGGAAAGGAAGGCTGCTCGAAGCGAGAGAGAGAGGTTTCACAACACGACAAGTTACCTCTAGGAAATCAGGTGGAGTAATGCTCATTAGTCCTCAACAGCGCCCATTCAACAAACAATCAATCCCATGACGTGATTAGCCATAGGAAGCTTACAACCTGTTAGTTGATCTCAAAACATTTGGGGTTTTCAAAAGCACGCCAACAAGCATGCATCAACCGGATACAGGCTTCATGGCCTACCCCCGTATGAATTCAGATCAAATGGCACTAATCATCAGTTTGAATGAAGACTCAAAAGCCTACCAACGGCCCTATGGCTCGCTTCAAACCA
Source organism: Diphasiastrum complanatum (assembly GCA_029204225.1). NCBI lineage: Eukaryota > Viridiplantae > Streptophyta > Lycopodiopsida > Lycopodiales > Lycopodiaceae > Diphasiastrum > Diphasiastrum complanatum. The sequence continues at coordinate 39,307,186 of CM055096.1, forward strand.
ATTCCCAGCAAGGGAGAGGGAGAGGGAGGGAGGAAGTGTGTATGTGTGTGTTTTGCATTTCAAATTAAAGATAAAAATATTTTGTTTGATAGTAATTGAGGGGATGTGTGTGTGTGTGTGTGTGAGAGAGAGAGAGAGAGAGAGAGAGAGAGAGAGAGAGAGAGAGAGAGAGAGAGAGAGAGAGAGAGAGAGAGAGAGAGAGAGAGAAGTGTGTAAATGTGTGGTGTGTGTGTTTTGCATTCTGAATTTAAGATGATAGATAGATAGATAATGTTTGATAGTAATTGTATGTTAGATTTGTAATTTGAGAGAGAGAGAGAGAGAGAGAGAGAGAGAGAGAGAGAGAGAGAGAGAGAGAGAGAGAGAGAGAGAGAGAGAGAGAGAGAGAGAGAGAGAGAGAGAGAGAGAGAGAGAGAGAGAATTTGAAACTTACAATAATGGTTCAATTCTGTAATAGATTGTTATTTTGAATTGCTTGTGTATGTGACAAAGATATTCAAAGAACAAGAAAGAGAGCAAGCGTTGTAAGAGCAAACAAGCTTGCACTCAAGCTTCAAGCTTACCAATGAGTTTGTGTTGTTTCAACTTTTGATTATTTGAATACGTTATCCAACATAGTAAAAAAGTCAAATGTAATTCATTACTTTCATTTTTTAAAAACAATGTCGTATTTTATCACATACACTAGAAATTAGTTAATATGAAAGAGTGAAATGTAGGTAATTAAAATATCCAATCCTAGGAATGTGTGTAGCCCTTACTTTTCTCCCGTTAAAGGCGAGGTTCTAATCTTTCCTTAATGAAAAAACTTATATGTCGCAAAGAGGGAATATGAGATGACATTATGAAATAGACGAATATTAAAAAAAAATGAATGCAAGTGAATTTAAGTATTAATAATCCTAAATCATTCTTGTCATCACACAAGTCTTGACACTCATTTGAATCTAGTTCTAAGTATAATCGTAGATTTCCGATCGTGTCTCTTTGATAATGTGAGCTATCCTCATATTCAACCTCTTCTTTTCTAGTTCTATCTCATCCAAATGTGAGGGCCTCAAATTACCCTCAATTTGGCCTTGTACAATCATAGGAATCTCATCATTTGCAATTGTATCTTCTTTTCCCGTCATTTCCATATTAGTTGGAGCTTGGATGAGTGGTTTCAAGTTCTTCCAAAACCTCAAAATTGGGTGGTAGTTCATCATGTGTATCCAATATTACAATATCTGTCGTTTTCTTGCATTAAGTTAGATCACATAACACCATCTTGGGTCTATTCGATCTGGATGAAATATAATCTGCCAATATGATAAAAAAAATTAAGTTAGTTCTATAAGATCAATACATAAATAAGACACTAAGAATATTAATGACATTGAATTGTAGAGAATATTAATCACATGTTCGCAATGTCGTGGCAATACTAAAGTGTCACGAGAGTCCATCGATATATTTTGTTGAGTAGATTTGAAAAAACTTTGAGTTATCATTTCTAATCGTGGTGTTGCTTTCTCGATAGATGACCTTAAACCATTTTACGTAAAAAATAAAGTATTTGTCGTTAGTCTTGTAATCGACTTCATAGATATGTTGCAATGCGCTGACATAGTCTAGATCGCCAGAAATGACATTTACGTCTCTCACACTAGAATGACTCTCTTGTTGAAAATTGGCCATCATACCACAATCATATCTACAATGCTTGTTGTCAACTCTCTCAACATGGTAATGATGTCCATATGCCCACATGCTCACATGGCAGTGTATGATTTATACTAAAACACAATAAATAAAAATTTGTTTATATATTGAGTAGCACAAAAACAAAACTTCACAAAGACAATATTACACTAACCTTCCATCCACATCCACAAACAAATTCCCATTCTAATTTGGTTACTTCTTTTCCGTTTTCGGATGCTTTTAGCATTGTATCAAAAATCCATTCAAGAGTGCATTTTGAATGTAAAGGCTCCAAAGGTTCGTCGTTCTCCAACGCTTTCCTTCTTCTTCGATTGATATTTCTTCTTCGTTTCAATGTTATGTTTCTTTTCTTTTTGGCTTCTTCATACCTTGAAACCACTTTTTCGTCCACAGTTATATATTATGAATGTGTCAATTTTTTCTCTTTTAATTGAGATGAAAGTCTCTTTTGCACACCATTTCCTTGTGGTACTTTACCCTTAACACGTTCATCTTCTTCTTTACACCACATTTTTGGACTTGTAGGATGCAATTGTGAGATAATTTCGGTGATATAAAACAAAGATTCTTGTAAAAGCCAACCTTTTGCAATGCTACCTTCTGGCCTTGCCTTTTGTCTATCAAAGCCCTTCAAAACTTTCATAAAACGCTCAAGGTAGAACATCCATCGCGTGTGCATAGGTCCTGCAATTGATACTTCTTTGACCAAATGCACTAGAAGATGAACTTGTATATCCAAAAAGGAAGTTGAAAAATCTCTTTTCAACAGACATACCATTTCGATCATTTGGATATTCATGGAATCTAATTCATTATTTTTTATTTCTTTTGAGAAAATCCACCTGCAAGAATATTGATATAACATTAGGTTGTTTAGCACATAAAATATTGAAATAGCACATATCTATACAAGTGTTTAAAAAGATATACAAACCTAATCATTGATGATAAATTGTAATGTCTATTTCGTACGTCATCATTGGAGAGACACATCTTATGCCAATCATGCGATTTCAATCCACTTAATTTACCATCTTTGGTAAATGATTTGCATAAAAAATGTGCATAGCCTGTTGGAGTTCTCATTTGTTTTACGACATTGTTTACATGTGAGAGTTGCTCTTTTGTAAAAATCCATGACTTCTTCAAAAAGGATGATCAAGCGGCAAGTATTTGCGATGATTTTTGTAGACCACTTTTTTCAACATATTTGTGCTATGACGACCCTCCAAAAGTGGTCCACAAATGTAACATGCATTGTAGCCCGATGTGGTTAAACCTGCATAGTTCATAAACCAAATGTGAGACAAGCTTAGTCAAATGCACTCAAACTCTAAACCCTAAAATTGATTCGTATGATTTGATACATACCTGAACATTCACTTAAACCAGGATAGTCATGCATCATCCACATTAGAATTCCACGAACAATGAAGTTCCTTTGTTGTAACGATCTCAAGATGTCGTAAGTGTGAATACCATTCAAAAAATTGCATAATTCATCAACCAAAGGTGCAAGATACACATTCATGTTCTTGGCCTTGTAATTTCTTGGAATCAATAGTACTAATAACAAGTGTTCCGTTTTTATACTCAACCATGAAGGTATACTATAATTAACAAGCACAACTGGCCATGTGGACCAAGTTGACACTTGAACTATAAAGTGATTTACGTCATCCATAGCAAGGCCAAATCTTAATTACGAGATTCATTATTGAACTAGGGCCATTGGTCTTCAATATGTTTCCATGCAGGTGAGTCACTTGGTACTCGCATCACATCATCGGTGGATCGATTTTTCACATGCCAATCCAGTTGTGCCAAAGATTTACATCGAAATAAACATTGCAATCATGGGATAATTGAAAAAATGTCGTAACACTTTTCATGGCACTTTATCCCCTTGTACATCATCTCGATAACGTGAAGCGTTACATGTCGGACATTGAAGCTTTTCTTAATGCTCACCTCTATATAAAACATGGTCTTCTGGACATGCATGTATTGTGTCATAATTCATTCCAAGTACGTTCATCATCTTTCGTGCTTCTTTTTGTGTTTTAGGTATCACGTTTTCTTTGGGAAGTATTCTATGCAACAACTTGAAAAGACAAATAGCAATGTGAGTTGTTAGAAAAAAAAAAACCAAATTAATTTAATGTAAATACGCTATAAAGTACAAAAGTTATGTTATGCGTTAAGTACTCAAATAATGATGTGACACTGTGGTCACTCCATTTGTATGTTGCTTGAAGGTTTAGAATAAGAATTGATATAGCTAGTCTCGAAATGGATGCTCCTGGATACAAAGGAGTGTCTGCCTCCTTGCGCAATAGAATCTCGTCTTCATCCATCTCAAATTGTTCGTGATCTCCATTTTCACTAGAAGATGCGTGCATAACATCATTCTCGTTTGTTTCATTAAAGTATGATTCAAACATATTGTGCATTGCTTCATCATGTTGCACCTCATTATTATCATCATTACAATCAAGTTGATTACTCTTTTTTTCAATTGTATTTGTCTCTTGAATTTGTTTCACTTGTTCTCTCATGTCCATCAAAACTTGACATTGATTGTAATTCAACACGGATGGATCAACTCCGTGGAATGGCATTCGATTTATTGGCTACACACATTAAACAAATTCAATAAATGACGTACATAGATTGACGAATATTATAATAAAAAACAATCATATAAAATCAACAAACCTCAATGTCTTGCAAATTCGATGGCTGACCCTCATCTTTTTGTCCAACCTTCCACAAATGATTTTTAACAATACGTCTTTCATGCATCTTTTGTCCATCACACTTGACGCATGTGCACTATATTTTATTTTGAAAATCGTTATTCTGCAAAAAACAAAAATCAAGTATGTGTCACTTTAGCACAATATTTGAGGTCATGTTTAAGTTATAGTACCAAAGTCTTTATGAACAAGAAAACATGCATGTTTATTATTTATCCTGTGACTTGAGTAATGTCTTCATCGCGAGACTGATTTGAATTTAATTCATCTCCTTGTGATAAACTGCATATATGCACAAGTACAAAACACAAATAACATAAGCCTAGTCAATTTGAAAATATGTTGATTCTTATCTTTTGATATTTAGATAGCATGATTCCTATATGCATATTATTGCTTGATTCTCATGTTTTGATTCTTATACGTGGATTCTTATATGATTCTTTTGCATCTTGTTACAGGTTATAAACGCATATCTATCTTTTTTCTTGTTATTACTGGTATGAAAGTCTAACTCTAATATACATTAAAGTTTTGTAGTTGATTTTCGTTTTTCTACTTCTTTTCAATATATTAGGGGTTATTGTAATAGATTATCTGTTTACGAATGCAGTAATCATGTCGAGGTCCGGCAGTGGCGGGGGCTTGGGAGATTATGTTTCAAATTTATATGCATCGCTAACTCCCGAACAAAAAATACAATTGAAGTATGCTTAGCCAAGACATCGAGGGTGGTACTTCACAAGCGGCCACGGCTCCCTCCCCTATCGAAGAGTTATCCATGAATCGTTATTATGGCACTCAACGGAACATAATCGCCAACCGTAAAGGGAGGGTGGTTATGGACCGATTGTATAATTTGTGCCAATGCCATTTTGGCGTAGATTTTTTATGAAATGGTCGGAACAATCTAACGATCTTAAACGACATGTTGTTGGTACCCTTCGTGACGAATTCCCACAAGACGAGAAATTCGACTCGAAGGACATTCATAAGCATATGAGCTTATGGATAAGACATCGTCATGATATAGCACGATGACATTATAGGGACAGATTATCAAAACACCAATGGTGTTCAAGGGCAGATTGGAACAATGTAAAAAACGATGAAAAAGCACTAAATAAATACAAGATTCAAAGAGATGTCGCGGCCGCTAGGATGCATGGAATAGGCAACCCTAAGTTGGGCTCGAACGGAAAGGCGGGCTTGCAAGCATGCATGGTAAGTGGGTCTAAACTACTCTTATGGTTTGTCTTTGATTTCATATGATTTTTTTTTTTAACATGCATTATGACTAAACTAATTCCAACCTAAATTGAATGGATAGTTGGCAGACTATGGACGTCTACCAACCAAGGAAGAGTACGACTTTGCCTTTAGGGAATCATACGAGGCATTAGTCGATAATTGAAGAGCGAGGGTCATCCTCCATGTGTAAGTTTCTTTGAAAGATTTAAATTTTATTTCTTCGTATATTATTAATGTAAAACACGTATGTGTTCACTCTTAACCATTAGTATGATCAAGTATTAAATACTAATGTGTCTTGTTTGCTTGTTTTCATGCAGAGTGGACGTCAAGACGACGACGAGTAGATTAGGTTTCTAATATAATTTTAGTTCGTCTATCATAAGTTAGAGAGACTGCGAAAGCAACAATTTTGTGATACATTGATATACACTTTCAATATATATATTATTGCAATTGATCAAAATATTGTTATTGGTTTTGTATGTTGGATTCCGAAATATGAGCAATGTCCTATTCGAAGATGTGCAATGTCTTAACTAATTAGGAATTGCGAAACTTTGTGGAATGTCATATTTTCAAAAAGTAATACAACAAGATATTGCAATTCATAATATAGAAAGTAACTCATGCTTGTTACTTGATCCAAATGTCGAATGCAATCCAAAAATATTGTCTCAAAAGCAATCCAAGACTAAAAAGCAACTCCAAAAGGGCTACAACTTTTTAGCACCTTTCAATAATGTTCAACACTTTTCGGCACTTGACATAGGTAACTTTAGATGCACATATCTATCTCTACATAACTCGAAATTGAAAAAAATTCGAGAGACATGTTTCTATGGTCATATAATACTTTTTAAGTAGACAACCCAAAAAAATATTGTTAAAATCATGGTGTTATACACTCAAATATGATACTTCTAGTTTTGGTGATTTTTATCAATACTTAAATGGGTAAATTTGAATGCACGTATCTATCTCTTCAAAATTCATTTTTTTTAATAAGCATGTTTTTATAATCATGTAGGATTTTAAGAGCAGACATGCAAAAAGATAGAATGTAAAATTCACAATAATGTAGTCCCATTTATGCAAATATTGAAGTTTCATCAGTACCCCCACATGTTTGACACATCATATTTTACATATAAGTTGCTCAAAATAAAGGTCTTAAAATTGAGCATGGAGCCATGTTAAGCATAGCAAAATATCTCACTTCTTTGCTATGTTGAGTATATGAAAGCAACTTTAGTAGAAAATAAACTAGAAAGTTTTAGAATCAAAAGATAAAAAGAAAAAGAAAAAAAAACTGAACATTCAAAGATTATTAATGAATAGATTTTTTGAACATTTGACAAAAAAATTATGTCTTGTCTCCCTAATATTGATCCTAGATTTTGTATTTTTCATCTCATTGCTTAGTAGTGCTTCATAGAGTGATTGTTCATGATTGACAATCCAATACAATAATGTGACTATAATTTGTTTTGAATCAATTTCTTTTAGCATCTTTCAAACAATACAAATAAAATTTGAGAATATATGATAATACTTGCAAATTTAATATTCAAACTTTTGGCATTACAAAAAAAAAAGTTCAATTTTTTGCCAAACAAAAAAAAGGTGTCTAGGTCATACCCTCGTAGTCTTGCATCTCAATGTGTACTCATCCAGTTTTTTTATAAAACTTTAGTGGTAGAATGAGTTTGCAATAAAGAAGAAAAAAGCTCATCACATTAAATATGGATGAGAAGATTCTTTTATTAAGGATGGAAAAACCCTAAAGTAAGAATGGAAAAACTCATAAGTGTACACAAGGATGAGACATGAAGGATGAAACATCAATGTACACATGGAAAAACTCATCAGTGGATGAAATATGAAATGTGAAAGCCAAAAGACAAACTTAGTCTAATATATATGATGAGAATTTATAAAACATAATTCTTTTTACTCAAAACCTATTGGCTTTAAATGTAAAGCAATAGCTAAAACAATGTTAGTGATAGATAATGTATAAAGATTTTAATAAGCCACTCTTACAAATAGGGCTTGTTGAAGAATTGAAAGTGCTTGAGAACATTGCAAGCGGCAGACATACATTAATGTTAGAACAAGAATTCTGTTTTGCAATAAATAAAAATGTTCTATGTACTAAATAAGTTTAAGTTTCTTAGATTAAAAATTATAAATTTACATTCAATATTTAAGTGTCTAAGACATTAATGATTGCCAATTTCCACAAATTCATTTTGTCAAGTGATTACAACAAAATATTTTATTTATGATTGTAGATGAAAATTCCACACACATGCTTAGCTATGAAAGCTTAGGTGCTTCTATTTTTTCCCCTCAAATGTTCAGTTTTAGCTTTGGAGATATTTCATGTAGGATCTAGAAGATAGTCTTGCCTTTGAATCTTCATCAGCTTGCTTATTAATAACAAGTCAAACAAAGATCTGAATTGCATTGATGCACAATTGAAACTCTGTAAAATGGGTTGCATATGCAATGAACATCTAAATTTCTCTAGCACATTGTACTACCTTGAGAATGTCATGGCTGGGTGCAAGCAAGCAATGAGACACCAAGCAGTTTCACATAAACGATTGACGTGTGAACAATTGAAATGGGTATTGAGCTGTTTTCTACAAGAGGAATAAACTCTGGCAGTTGGCCGTCAGGTGATAGATCTAAAGCTTTTCCATTCAGCAGTATGATTTGACTCCGCAAATTTTCGTCTGGCGCCGTCAAATGATACTCAAGTCTTTGTTCTTGGCATCCTGTTGAACCGTTTAAGATCAAGCTTACATTAAAATCAGTAGTATTGCTGAGGTTGATCAGGAGAAGTGTGGCTGATCCCTGCAAATAATGTTGTACAAAATCTGGTCAGAAGAAGATTAGCTTGAGAATTTTCTTACAAGCAAAACGGATTAACTGAAGTCCTACTGAGAACAACGGATTAACTAAAGTCCTACTGAGAACAACCATGCGCCTCTTTTGCTATATATAGTGATCATCAAGTTTCTAGTTGACAATCTAGTTATATTCTCACCTTACCGTGTCATTTTTAGCACAATGAGCATATGCTCGCAGATTTGGGTTCTCTGTGACGTTTGCAGAAATGACATTCTCACCCATCAAATCTTTCCATAATTTTGCACTGAAAACAAGAGAAGGTTGAGGATTTCTTTGAGTAGAATCTCTTGTTTTCATTAAGAGCACCTTATAGAAAAAATTAAACCTGAAGTCATAGATCAGTTTGCGAATCAAAACTACAACTACAGGAATCTCATCTTATCATGTGACGTATGAATGTACGCCGTTGTATCTTACCCGTAGTAATCTGGATTGGGTTCATGGGTGGTTTTGTTTAAAAGGCCGTAAATGCTTCCAATCAAGGTTTGTCGACAATAAACCTGAGTGCCATAGGTTGCGGCCATGCCCAACTGATCTAAATACCTGAAATCAAAGAGTGGATACAAGCTATAACAAGTACATTTAACAGCTTTGAATCAAAGAACTATCAGTGTGTTGCAGCTTTTAATACAATATAGCTTCCCTATATACTTATATGTGTTCTTTGACATCACAATATATTTACATCTATAGTGTTTTAACACAGTTGTACATGTCTACTTGTTATAAAAACTAGACGTCCATTGGAGAGAAAAAAATAGGAAAAACCTTACCTCATTTCAAATAATAAAATTTTGATGTTCGGATGTGGCAGATGATCTGGTTTAAAAAATGTTGACATGGGGTAAGTGGAGATGGCAAGGAGTATTCCCCCAAGCATCTGGACATGCCCTACGGCCCCTTTTTTCTAAAGGCTGTTTAGATTTGAATTTCCAAGGCAGGATAACATCCATCTGGTCCATATAGGATAGAGGACAGAGAACAAAGATTTCCCAAATAGGTTTGTGTGTAAATAGGCAATGGAGAGGGATAAAGGGGGCTCATGAAGGGGGCTAGTGTGACTCAACATCACTATTGGCCCCTTGTGTGTGAAAACACCTCCAAAAAAAACATCAATCTTGAATGGCCTATTACACAATGTAGTTGCCATAACATCCATGACATACATTGTAAGGAAAACTAGAATACAAGTAGCACAACAATAGATGACACAATGATGATGGTGTGTGTGTGTGTGTGTGTGTGTGTGTGAGAGAGAGAGAGAGAGAGAGAGAGAGAGAGAGAGAGAGAGAGAGAGAGGTGGCCTTATGATCAATCTCTTGAATCCACAACACTGGTGGGGAGGTCGCAAGAGGGTGCACCCTTTTCTATGGATGAAGGGACTATTCATAAGTTAAAGATGATAGAGGCATAAGTACTAGACTTTACTTGAAGGACATGGCTTAGCTCTTTTTTTATGGACTTTTGTATGATTTAAGCCTTTTCTTAAACACACTATATTAACTATAGAAGATGAAATACACTATACGAATCCTTTCCGTCATGATTGCAATAGAATGACAATACATAATCCATTTTTTTTTATCAAGATAATTTTCAGAGACTTGGACAATACCAGAAACTGTTCACAAAAGTGCCACTGATAAGGGGGCTTCCACCTTTAACTACCCCACCAGCTTCTCCAATCCAAGGTTGAATGGAGGATCCATATGGTTTGAGAAGAATACTCATATTAATGAATGTAGTCTTCACTTGGTCCAGAAAAGTTGCATTGAATATTCGGTCCTCCAAGTTTGTGGTATTAGCTGTTATTGAAAGAAATGAGATCATGTCATCAAGAAAACTTATAAGACTCTAAATGGTTTCCATAATGCTTCTTCCTCCTAAAGCATATCTACCATCTAGGCTTATGTCTTGAAATGAGAATTGCTGATCAATCAATTTGGCAGATTAAAGCGTAAATAGAGTGCATTTTTATGTGTGTGTGTGTGTGTGTGTGAGAGAGAGAGAGAGAGAGAGAGAGAGAGAGAGAGACACAGACGCTTTCCAAGGTTGTAAATATGGTAAGTAGTGACATTTATGACTTCAGGCCCAATGCTCTGGAGAAATTCCTGATACCAGTCTTTGTGGAATAGTGCATCTGGTGCCACCAGCAAAGGTTTTGTGGGCGAATTCTGGTAGATATTATCAACTATGTTACGAAAGGTTCTCGCGTCACGTGCATAGTTGGAAGCTGGTATAAATATATCTAATTCATTTCCTGGCATACAAACGCCACAGTAAAGACTTTGAGGAGAGACGCAGAAGAAAAAGCGGTTCTCCTCACATTTTTCGAACTGTTTTCTAAAGTAGATGGTGAAAAAAATTGCTGTGATAGCCAAACAAATGGAATGGTTAAATGATTCCTGTCTATGAAGGAGATTAATCTTGCTCTCTGAACAGAAGACCTTGTGTCTGAACTTACCTGCAAGCGACTTTATCATCACACATGAATACAATTCAAAAAGCAAGAACATCCAATCTGTTTGTTATCTACATTGTACTCAAAAAGCAAGAACATCCATGGTCAAGGTCTTTTGTGTTAATCCAAATAGAAACGATCCAACTTGCAAGAAGCAAAGGGTGTCAGGCGTTATCACTACTGCAAGTACGTACCAAGCTCCCATGCGAACATGTCATATCCTTTGCTGACAGTATAGTTGATAAAGGCTTGAGTATTGCTTGGATCCCATTGGCCAGCTGTGAAGTTATTTTCCCTGCCATAGAGAACATTCAGCCCAAACGCCACACTTGCCCTGTGTTCAGCCACACTCGGCAAATTACCAAACATATGTTAGATGCAAATAAACATCAAAAATAAAACTGGGCATTTCAAGTCAAATTCTTGCTAGAACCCACAATCTCGGCATGGATTATAAAGATGAAACCACAAGATCCACGTATCTTCTCACTGCCATAAATAGTAGTGATTACTGACTCAATTTAGATAGTCCAAATACGTTAAGAATCCATATTATTGTAGGTAGTAGTAGAAAATCGCTTGCCCAGTTTGATTGAAGAAGTCGTTGAAGTCATCCCAACGTGTCATATTAAGGCATCCTCCAGCTACCCCAAAATGCTGTGATGGATCAGGAGTGAAAGGGAGACAAGGACGGTTAGTGCTTCCAATGTCGTAAATGACTGCATCTTGTAAAGTTCCTCCCAATCTTATCAGTAGTGGAGACAAACCTGCTCGCACATGTTTTCAGAATCAAATGAATGTGAATGTGTGTGTGCGCGCGCGCGTTTTGCTGTAAACATAACCCCGTTTAGTTAAGTAATGAAGTCACGAATTAGTCTACCTTTCACCGCGTTCTGCAGTTTGGAGCTCGTCAGATTCTGCAATCGACAAAATGCTTGTCGGTTCCAAGACACATGGCTTCCTCACGTTTTAACAAGTGAATTTTGTGACAAAACAGCACAGATATAGCGCTCTTGCAGTTGGCATGGCTTCCTTCTTCAGAAAAAGCTTCTTTCAGAAGAAAACAGATATCGAACGATTTGAAAATGAAGTCCAGCTTATCTAAAATAAAGCAGCAGACGTAGATTGCATATTGCACCAGTTAGCTTGAAAATCTGCAGAATCAATGCAAGGTAGAGACGCTTGTGCGTTTGAGAGAAAGAGAAAGAGAAAGAAACTGACCAGGGTAAAGACATCTGTAAAGCTCCCAATGCAGGTACCATCGGATGCGCAGGTAGCTGGTGCAGACCGCCAATCAATTGTTGCACAAAGATATTTGTCACTCACTCTAGAAATTGGTACTGTCCCATCCACTGTGACTGTAACATCTTCAGCAGTAGCTCCTTTGATGACGCCAAAACAGATGGAGGAGCATAACAGCCATAGAACAAGCTGTATAAATGCAAATTTGCTAGCCAGATATCGTCTAGATGAATACATGATATAGATATGATAGTTGACTAATCCTGGAATGACCTAATGGGCTCACCAGAGTTGTGCCTTCTAGAAAAAGTCAGTAGAACAAAAGTAGTGTGAAGATTAAGCTGAAAGTTCTTGATCAAGCAAGCAGCTACAGGAAATTGAGGCCTGAATCAGCAGAACAAAAACTAGTTTGAGAATCGAGCTGAAATTTCTGGATCAAGCAAGCAGGTGCAGGAGATTGAGGACTGAATCAGCAAAGCAAAATCTAGTTTGAGAATCGAGCTGAAATTTCTGGATCAAGCAAGCAGGTGCAGGAAATTGAAGACTGAATCAGAAGAACAAAAACTAGTTGATAATCAGGCTGAAATTTCTTAATGAAGCAAAGCTGCTGCAGGAAATTGAGTGAACCTGCGGAACAAAAACCAGTCTGATAATTGGGCTAATATTTCTTGATCAAGCAATCAGCTGCAGGAAATTGAGGAGTGAACCTGCAGAACAAAAAATATTATGACAACTCAGCTGATTTTTCTTGATCAAGCAAGCAGCTGCAGGAAATAGAACACTGCATCATGCATATTCTCTTAATTTAAACTTGTTTCTTGGAATTTCGGTCTCTTTGTGTGGGAAGCAAACACTCTCTTCTTCAGTTAATTGAGGAATGAATTTCTTATGGAGGAATATTAAGAAAATTTTAAAGCAACCTCATAACAAAACCTACAACACTTTATAAATACCAGTATAAATTTGAAAACTTACAAAGCTTGAAACCAGTAACAATGTAGTATGGAATGGGCCAGGCCAATGTAGTATGGAATGGGCCAGGCACAGGCCATTTTGCCTATTAAGGCTTTCCAAAAATAATTTACGCGAAATTTTTTTGGAAAGCCTTACCGGGCAAAATGGCCTCTGTCCCAGACCTTTTTTAGACCAATCATACGCTGCCACATGGCAGGTGACGCCTACGCACTGGCAAGATCAGAACTAATTTTGTTTTTAAGCAAATGACTATTCTGCTTTTTAATCTTTTCAAAAATGGGCAAAATAGTCTCCAAGAATTCATTACTCACATATAATCAAGCTTGACATTTGCAAGCTACAATGCACTTCAAGTTTGCATTTCAAAGAAAGTTAAAAATTTCAAAAGCATGTCATATGAATGGCAAACTTACATTCCATTTGAAAGGTAACTTAAAAAAGTCAAATGTAAAATTTTATTGTAGCACAAGAGAATGCTCTCTAGACTTAAACTAATTCCTGTGGGGTGTGCTAGTGTATTTCTTAAGTGCATTTATTTGTGGAAAAGACCAATTTGAATTTATGGATGGTAGGGAGAGAGAGAGAGAGAGAGAGAGAGAGAGAGAGAGAGAGAGAGAGATGGTCCCCACACGTTTAGAGAGACCAAGTGTGGGTGGGCTAGACTTGCTTCTCATGGGGAGAGAGGATAGAAGTAAACAAGTTATAGGTGCTCTACATTTTTAGAGAAGACAGAAAGAGTCTTTGGGACATGGCACTTAGGGGGGGGGAAGAGAGAGAGAGAGAGAGAGAGAGAGAGAGAGAGAGAGAGAGAGAGAGAGAGAGAGAGAGAGTCAAACTTGCCATTTTAGGTAGCATTGCTCATCCCTTACATAATGGAATAGATTTCCTAGTGACCTTTTGATTGGGTCATCTTACCATAAATTTGGCTCTTCCTAACGACTTCGATATCTTTTATGGCAAAATTCCAAAGTGGAAAGTCATTGGAAAATCCACCTCCCTATAATTTGAATGTGAAAAAAAAAAATGTCAGCCACTTTTTGAATTTATAAGCATCTTTGGTTCCATCGTAAAGGTTGATATGAAGCAGGATTACAATAGAAATATTCCTCCCACGTGATGTGGGGTGGAGTGGTTGTCTGTTTAGGTTGGATATGCCCACCCGAATAAGATTCCATGTCTATGCCCAAATTCCAACCAATAAAGAATAAATACTTTAAGTATACAAGATTAAAACAAAAGGGATTACAAATAGGAATCTTAGAGAAGGATATAGATACATACAGTGAATAATTAACATCATTGATTGCAAAAAACCCCTTTAGGAATCTAACACGGACTCTATTGAGTTTAATCTTGACAGTCTTTTTGTAAAGTCCACCTAGGACTAAGAATAAGATGGAAATGGAAATATAGGAGAGACTAATGGAGGCAAAACCACCCAACCCATTGGAGATGTAGCTTCCAAGAAGTTTTACGTCCCACCCTCAAATTACGATATTTGAAAGCATAATAAAAGAGATGAGATGTTCTAAGAGGGCACTGGGACTTGAGCGGTTTCTCCAACACGTGCTGAAGTCTAACATTCATTCATCGTGCACTTACATAAAAGCCAACTTAGAAAACGTAACAAGCTTAACCATTCAGACTTAAGAAAACTGGAATCCCAACCAACCCGAAAGCCAACTTAGAATCCGTCCCCAAAAGGTAACCAAAGGCAAAGACAAGCCACACATGAAACCCAAGGCATAGTGGTCACCAAAATGACCAAATGGCATAACGGTGAGCCACACATCGGTGATGTGGACCCTTAGGCGCCAGCGACGCAAAAATGTTACAGTAAGGGTCCTTCCACTTGGACCAGTCCCGGAGGCAAAACCGAAATGGTAATTATCCCCAAGGATCAACTTTATTAAATTTGGAAGAAATTACATTCATACATAGACTGACTGGTCTCAGGGCCACCAACACGTGCTGGGCATTGTGTCTAGCTCACGCTAGTAGAGGGAGCTGAGACCTGGCGACTGGATTCCTGGCGCTGGTTCAGCTGTCCAAGTTTCTGTCTGTCGGACTCCCCCTATAGTTTTGGTGTGATTCGGCGCATCCCCTCTGTCCTGGAATATAGTGCTTTTTGGTAAAGCACGCTTTTCTAGACTTAGTTTTTATTTTGCTGATTAAGCCTGACAAGCTTGGCAAAATCAGTCTGGCTCTCGGACATGAGTCCCGAGAGCCGTCCCGGCGGGCAGAATCAACTGGACTCCTGGACCTGGGTCCACCCGAGTCAGCTTTACAACAGTATCTTAGAATTGGAGATCAAGAATGATGGAGGACGAGTCTCTATTAGTATGTATATAGTTTTGGTGATTTATGCATGTGCTCATACAACCCCCATGCTATCCAGATTAACTCTAATTATATTTGACTTTTTGTTGGGCGGATTTTCCGTCGAGTGATTGGTTCCATCAGAAGATCCCCAGCGGGGGAAGGGCCCACACTGCCCTTACGTGAGTGATCAAGGTAACGCTTCCAATCACGGGGGCCGTCCTAATCACCTCGTACTCTCGGGTCAATGAGATGTTTCCAGGCTCTCAGACCACTAAGAGATAGATGGCTGCACAATCTATCGTGAGATTTGAGTTCTCATATTCTAGGTTCCGGTGTTAGGTGTTATACGTTCATGATGCTAGTCTCTGCCTATTCTTGGCATAGTTGGGTCAGATTTGTGGACAAATGTATCCAAAAGGGGGTCTATGCGATAATAGATACAAATCCAAAACCAGTGTAATTCTTTAACTCTCCACTGCTAGATCTCCTGTGCAGACACTATCATACTATGTATCGAGTGTGATAAATCGTGTTGACATCCATTCTTCAACGCGTAAGACTAGACAATATCTTAGCCATTTAAGGATTCATTGGATCATGGTACCGAAGAAAGACAGTGATAGGTTGAGATCTGGAGCCTAGATCATAGGCAGGATCTAAAGAAATCTCGGGGGACTCTGGAGCAGAAATCGTCTAGTCCTAGTGGGGTCCTTTCCTTCAGGGGACTCAAAAGGGTTTCTGACCGAGAGTCACAAGAAATCCAATTTAGATCCATCTCAAACGTTTAGATGGTCCTCACTTCTATATTGGGGCTGATAGCAGACTGTGGGCACTCACACAATACACCCCACCCAGGCCACCCGTTGAAACACACAAACCTTGGGAGGTGAGCACCTGGACACCTAGCAACCAAGGTGCGTCGGTCCCTTGAGCACTATGAGAGAAGTGTCCAACTGAATTCGAATCTTAAGTACTAAAAACCCACTTGTATTGTGAATCGTCATTTGGAGTTCTGAACCGCCCATAGAAGTAACAAATTATTAGATTATGGGCCATATATGAAGAAGTACCCTACGAAATGAAAAGTACCCCAACCCTTAAGGGAGTACATGATCTAGGAAGGAGTATACCGACCTCCAAACTAGTGAGCCATATATGTCTAATTTTTACTATGCAAATTCCACAAGCATGTCTTATCTAGTTTGGCTAGACAACTTCCAATGACAATTTTTACCGTTTATAATCCGTTGACAGAATTCTGATAAGGACACCTTTCACAACTCGACAAGAATTTATGAGAACCAAGGAACCATCGCTTTGATCCTTGAGCACCACCAACACGAGCTTACAAGGCCAATATGGTGATATGTATAAATTCCCCACACGGTCATGCTTGACAATGCCATATCTCAAGGGACCCCTTCAAATCCAAGATGGATGCCTAGAGAGAGAACCATTGCATTGACCCAAAAATCATAACCCACGGAGTGCAAGTTATGACATAATTCCTAGTGTGGAAATACATCTGATGAAACTACTTCTTCATCGAGACACCCTCTAATGAAAGCTAAGTAACGTCAAACTTGAGCATTTGATTCCAGAATCACCCTTCAATATGAACCAGTCTCCTTACACATGAATATCCAAATGAAGTCCAGAATATCATGGAGATAGAATGCCAACTGAATGACCACAAAATAACCATGTAAATGAGATTAGATCTAGACTCTCCCAAGGCAGTTATAAACGAGACCAAAGATGTCATGAGCATGTAGAGAATGAAAGAAAGCTTTTCAAGCGAATGAATTACTGACCCTAAGGCGCTTCCATCTGGAAGTTGAATTGCTAGGCATTACGGAAGGGACCTGCCACATAGAACCCAATCGAACTAGGAGAAAGTGTTAGAAATTTAGTTTGATCTGATTCATTAGTATAAGCTTCAAATGTGATACTGTAATTAGTGTACAATTAATTAGATTTGTTGTATTCAGTAGTGTTTGGGACTTGACCCGCCATCGGATAAATGTCAAAAAATACCTCGATCATGAGAGGGAGTGGACTTTCATCGGTCCACAAACATCTGAGTGGATGAGCTCAAGGACTTCTTTGGCTCTTTTTCCCTCATGTACAAATGGAATTCGATACTGCTTACCCTTCTAACAGGCCTCACAGAAGTCGATGGGGTATGGATATTTTCAGACCTATGACAAACAAGAGCGACAAAGCCTTCACGATATTCGATGAGGGAGTCGACCAACTACACACATCACAACTACGACGTAGTCATCGACTCGGGAGCCACTTCGCACATCAGCTGCAACAAAAATGTCTTGATCAACTACAGAGAACTCGACAGATCAAGAGTAGTGATACTAGGCGACGGGAGCCAACATGATGTAGAAGGCATCGGATCCCTACAACTACACACACTGTCGGGACAAGCAGAGCTGCCGGGAGCACTCTATGTACCCTCATTGAGAAGAGACCTATTATCAGTCTTGAAGATGACAGATCTCGAAATTAGAGTCCTGTTTGATGGCAATGCATGCCAAATGATCAAGCAAAAATCAAACAAGCTGCTGACTGTCGGGTCCAGAGAAGGTAACCTGTATCAAGCAAAGATTATCAGCAGCTGTGATAGCATACTAAATGCATTAGAGAACGAAGATCAACTTCTGCATAAGCGAATGCGACGATTTTGCAACATTGGCCTTTTCAGCCTTGTTCTTTCTTTTTGAGTTCCTTTCTTCTTGCAGTGCATGCAAGGGATTGTCGGGTTGAGCCAGCATCTGTCAGCTGTGTGTCTCGGCTTTTGACAATGATCACAATAAGAGGTTTGTCGATTTTTTATGCCTTTTGTCGAAGACTTCGATTGAGTCTTGTCGAATCTTGGGTTGTTTTTTTTTTCTTTTTCTTTCCCTTCATGAAAAGGGCCTTCTCCTAGTTGCTACTTCCTTCTCCTTCATCTCTCATCAGTCTCTCATCAGCGACAAGACTGATAGCTCACTCGAACGTTATGTATGGTAAGCTCAGGATGAGCATTCTCAATGGTTGATAGGATGTAGGTAGAGACTTCATGAAGTACATCAGTTGTTGTGGTGTTGAGACCTGATGCTCTTGTCCAGACGCAGCAAGTTGAGCAAAGATTGTTTTGATCCTCTCGACATGCTGATCCAGCTGGTTGCCATCCCATCGCAGACTTTGTAGCTGGTTGTGTAGGTGCATCACTGATGCAGCAGTCCTCACTTCGTACTTTTGCTTTAGCTTTTTCCATGCTTCATGGCTACTCTCACAGACTTTTATCTACATGAGTATTTCTTTGTTTATGGATGAAACGATGATTGTCATTGCGCGCTCATCCTTTCCGATCCATTCAGCTCTCCTGGGGTCTTCCTCTAGAGGGTGTTGTTTAGTGAGATCGGGTCACTGACAAGATCCCTTCACCCTTCAAGAGTGTTTTGATTCTGAACTTCAAAACTCGATAGTTTGCATCATCAAGATTGATTGCAATCCTTGTCTGAATCATTGTAGCCATATTGTGTTGCCTAGACAATCTGCTCAAATACCATGTAGATTTTCAATTGTTTGGGGACAGTTTTTCTGGCTGCTCTTTTGTGTGCTGCTCCTTGGCTAGCTTGCGGAATTTTACAAGATCCTAAACAAACGACTACGTATCACGGACTTCGAAGCATTCAATCAACAAAAATGACACGACAATCAGAGATGAAAGAGCTGAGAGCATTTGTGTTTGTATTTTCTTTTGTTTCGAGTGAGTGGATCAGTGTCATGCACGTTGGCGGCCTGTCGCTCCCCTTACAGAAGTCGCTATGTTTTGCTCGTTGACAAACATTCATGCATAGCTGATAATGTTGACAATATGCTAACACTGCTCTCAACTTCTTCACGACTTCTCTCTTTTCTTTTTCATTCTATCCTTTACTTATCCCATTTGGGAAAATTACAAGATTACTTAGCAACAGTTTACAAGACATGTTTAATGCTAAATCAATTGGCTAGCTACCCTCTGATAACGTTGTCTTTGGCGGCTGACTGTGATAGTACAATACTCCACGCTTGTCGAGCTGCTTACTGCTAGTTCGACTTGTCCAACATTTGGTTTCGGTACGAAGTTCATCTTCAGTACTCCGACTTCGGTGACTTCGACTTCGGACTCTTTGAGCATTTGGTTGTAGGGGCAAACGTCGAGCACTTCGGTGTTGAACAATTCGGCTTCGGCCTTTGCTTCACCTTCGACCTTTTTGACTTCAGGGAATGTCAGGGAATGGTTGCAAGAGTTCACCATTTCCAACAACGTCAAGTGGCATTTTGGAGGAACACTCTCATAGGTATGATCGGCAGTGGCATTGTCGAGTCGGGTGATAGCTGCATTGACACACGCATTTGTAGCTTGAAAATTTCTCATTCAGAGGGAAATATGGGGAGGTACACACATTTTGGCGGTCACGGGTGATGGAAGTGCATGGTGCTAGTTGGAAGCCATTCGATAGGATAGTGGACTTGCAATGGACGAACTGTGTGTGGGACACACAAAGGATGAAAAATGAGTCAATAATCACACTTTGGATGCTCTTGGTGAGTGGTGAATGTCATGATTTTGTGCTTTTGCAGCTAGTAAGTCATTTGAAATCAAGTCAAATTAGTTGTGGAGTAGTGTATTAGGTTTGTCATCAATGAGAACACTTCAATAGCCTATTCTGGATAAGGCAACTCAATATGCCGTATCATGATTGCATCTGGGATGCAGATTCCAGTGATGACAAGGTGCAGATCGTTTGGTTTGGACCATGGAAGTTCTCACAGGTTCACCTGGAGGGATATTGGCATATCATGTCATGTGAGAGACTGGATGGTGGCTATGGTGGCTTTGGAGTTCACATCTCAGTGTAACAGCTTGCCAATTGGGATTCAAGAGTTGTATAGCCCCAAAGTGTCATATCTCATTGTTCCCTCAAGGTCTTGGTTTGCCTATTTGCAAGTGGCATCCCTTACTTGTGAAGAAGCTAATTTGAGTCCGGAGAGCCAAGACACCCACAAGATTGGGCAAAAACAAAGAAAACCCAAAATTTGCTATTTTTGGCCTACATTCTTCAATTTTGGAGATTTTGACTCGCCTCTTTTAAATATGAGAGATCCAATACATATCTTGACATCCCGAGGAGGGCAAGCCATATCTTCGAAAGGATCCATAGACTTGGACTTTTTTCACTTCCAGCTTCCTACAATCCCAAAAGCACCCCAACACTTCAAAATTTGATATCCTAACTCCCCACTTTTGGTTCTAAGCTACATCCAACCCATCTTCCACCATCACACTTTTTGTTTTCACCCAACTACATTCCCAGAATTGTCTTCACTTTTTGTGAATCCCAAATCTGGTAGACTTTTTGTGGATCTCCAAATTGAAAAAACCTTGTTACATCCCCAAAAAAAGATACGTTCCCAAGTTATGAACTTAGAAAAGATCTTTTGTTTGGATGCAACTAAGATCAGGTCAAAAGACTAGATCTAGGATCTTGAGAGAGGAAGAAAATTCATTTGGAGATCAAGAACCATCAACTAGCCACCCCGTAGCGAGCTTTTCGAAGTTTGCATACATGGTGGTTGTTTTCCTTCAACTCGTGGCCTTTGAAATTAAGACATATACATGTCTTCTTCGATAATTCCATGTAAAAATGCAATTTGTACATCCATCTGGTGAGTTTCTAGATTTGTCATGGCTGCAAATGAAAGTAAAAGTTTGATCGACGAATGTTTGACCATGAGACTAAACGTTTCCAAATAATCAACATTCAAGATTTGAGAGAAATCTCTGGTGACTAATATTGTCTTCTATTGATCGATTAAGAGATTGATACTCTTTTTCCATCGCTAATTTTCAATGATCTACATATGGACTAGAAATTACCTCAAAATAATTGATTGGCTCTTCAACAAGATAACAAGTGAAAGTCAATTGCTAATGATTCAAAAATCTCAAATGTCTAGGTGTCGAATTTGTTTATCCTGGAACTTATTCTAGGACAACACCACATTTAGAGGTCTAAACCATCACTAAGTTAATGAATTATCCTTTCCTTAAAAAGAGTCATTAACTTGCAAGAAATTGTTCCGAACATGACTTGTTCATATGTCTATGTTCACTAACTAGTTTAAGTATACGATATAAACTCAGTACATAGGGAACACATAGTAGATCTACAAGATTAGGATGTATGTAACCAACATATCCAACTATGTTCCTATACATAAACATAGGCTATAAACTAGCAGATTCCATATTCTGCATATGTTACCCACATAACTCACTGAGAATCTTACAACTTGGCTACAAAAGAACTCTATTTCTCATGAGTAAATAATATATTTGAGAAATCTATGAAGTGAACAATTTCACATCCACAAGTTTTCCAACCATCAAACTTTTACTAACAAAATTCCTTCACCCAATTTCCTTACATCAGATCTTAGTATTTAAACCAAGATTAGGTTGACTTATACAGACATCTTTGGACATAAGGTTAAGATTAAAGCTTTATCCCACCTGATCCAATCCATAACAAAATGGTACTTGGTAAGCCAATCAGTGGAACCTAAATGTAATCATCACCCCTACTATCCATAAGAATAACTCACAGCTCAATACCCCCAAAACTTCTCTAGTTCCAGATTAGATTTTTTGAGAGGAGCTCTTTATTTGGTTGAGGTTTTGAGTGTCGACATGGCAATGAGGAGGCTCAATCAAGAGCTGAGTAATGGCATGGGAGGGCTTGGATGAGTTCAGAGATCCAGGGCTCGGGCGAGGTGAAGAGTGCGAGGATGGCTTGGTCCTGAATGTTTGGATAAAAGTAGGGAGGGATGTTTTGGATGGCGTTTGCAGGTGGTGGATGTGGTTAGTAGGTGATGGAGGTTTGTTTCTTTTGGTGTAGGTCATTTGCAGAATCATTTGAAGTTTTCTAAGCGTTACAGAAACTGCTCGGCTATCCAAGTTTAGTTGAAAGAAGCTCTCACCAATGCACCTATTCTCCAGGCTCCTGATTACTCAAAGGAATTTCATGTGCATACCGATGCATCCAAGTATCCAAGTATGCCATTGGGACAATGCTCACCCAACTGAGAGAATTCAAAAAGGATTATCCAATCCAATTTTTCAGTAGACAATTGATCCCTGTTGAGGTCACTTAAACCACTACCGAGCGTGAAGCTTTGGCGATGGTGTATGCAGTCCAGAAGTTTCGCCATTATATCCTAGGAAAAAATTTTGCGTGTTCACTAATCATCAAGCACTTCTCTACCTATTCAATAAAACTTGCACAACCGGTCGCATTACCCTATGGATCTTGTTGTTACGCGAGTTTGAGTTTCGAATTGTTGTTAGAATGGGAGTTCATCATTTTCTAGCATATCATCTATCCCGAATCCCTAATCTACCAACATACTAAGGCGTCAACAATGATTTACCCGATGCCATTCTTTTTCAAGTTGACTATACCTCAGTTTGGACCAAGGATACTACTGAATATTTGACTTCAGAGCAGATGGATCCCTCCTTATCTAAACACAACATGTGTTGGTCCTCAAAACAAAACCTTATATGCTATTTGCAGGCCAACTTTACAAGCAAGGTTTAGATGAAATTATCTGACATTGTCTCATTGAAGGTGCAATAACCTCAGTTATATCCCTAACCCATGAAGGTGTTAAAGCTGGTCATTTCTCTTCCGAAACGACCACAAAAAATCCTCTTGGCAGGATTTTGGTGGCCAACTCTCTTCAAAGATAACCACACCTACATAAAAGCCTATGATGTCTGTCAACGGACAAAACTTTTTAGAAAAAAACTGACTTTATGCCTTTACACCCTGTCACAACTGATCAAGCTTTCCAAAAATGGGGATTGATTATGTTAGACCAATTAGTCTCGCTGTTCGAAACACTCAATCTAGATATATTGTAGTGGCTACGGACTACTTTCTCCAATGGGCCAAAATAGAGTTGTTCGAAATGCTGACGCTTGACGCTCGTTCTACCTCAAAATTTCTCTATGAATAGGTTATCGTTCATTTCAGATGTCCTCTAGAACTTATCAACAATAGGGGTACACATTTTCTTAACTCTGTCATAGCAGATTTATTTTTAAAATTCTTTGTGGTGCATCACAAAAGTTTCCCATATTATCCACGATGCAATGGCCAGGCGGAATCCACCAACGAAATCTTATGTGGTGTTCTAAGCAAGACCGTCGAGTCCGGCCGACCCGATTGGGAACTAAAACTTCACGCTGCTCTATGGGCCTATCGCACTACCTCGAAAAGAGCCACAATTTTAACCCCTTTCCAGTTAGTATATGGCTAGGAAGCTGTCATGCCTATGGAATTCCATATTCCATCCCTACGAGTTGCATATAATCTAGATCTAGATAATCGACAAATTCTAGCTAATAGATTATTCCATTTGGAACAATTGTGCGAAACATAACGGATCAGCATCCATGCTCAACAAGTCCACAAACATTGACAAAAGGCATGGCATGATCGATCTTTAAAACTCAAAGAGTTTTAGGTTGGAGATAAGGTCCTCTTATACCAAGCCAAAACATTTAAAGACAAACTGAAATTTTCCAAAGACCTTATGTCATTCAAAAGATATTTGCCTCTGGATATGTCTAACTCTAAATCCTATAAGGCGATACCTTAGATATTGTGGTCAATGGAAGCAGACTCCAAAAGTACAACGAACCCTGTTTTTATCTTGATATGTACTAGTTGTTTTATTTTCTAAATTCTGTTTATTTTTTCTATTTACTGCATGCTTACCATTTTGACAATTTTTTGGTATGTTTAGAACATCAAGATATCATCAGATCATGCACACAATCAGTCTTTTTTTATGCAACCACCAGATTCATTCTTTTTCTAAATTTTTGATGCACAATCATATCAGATAGAATTCACCCAGACCCATTTTTACTTAGTACAATTCATTTATTACATCCGCAAATTCTAGCTCAGAGTCAGACTTTCTAGAAATAGAAAAAAATATGTTTTTTGCATCAGATCCTCACTGACAGAATTTGTGGATAATTCGCCGTACAAGAACTCATTGGACCTCATAACATTGCCTCAAAATTTGCAAATCTCATTGAGAAATCGTAGGCACTAATGTTACTGGATGAATTTGCAACTTTCTGCCCAAAAAAATCTATACATAGGACTCCCCATCCTCTCTACGAGTTCATTCTAGATGCTTGCACAAGAGTTTATCCTGAAATTTTCAAAACATTTCAAACTTTTTAGAACTATCTAGAATCATTCTTCTACTGCTATCATGGCCTCCAGAGACACCTCACTCTCACTCCATCGTCGTAAGGCCCCTAAACCTTACTTGGGGATATATTCTTGATCTGCATCAAGAATTTTCTTGAAGCGCTAATCTTGGCCAAGGATATTTTCACTTACCTTGGCTTTGATCTAACTTATTTCGCTGATCAACAAAGCGTGACTTTGGTTCGAGCGGCCTATTCCACTTATTCCGACGAGTTCCAATCATTTTAGATCACGTCCAGGATGATAGTTATACTATAATTGACATCTCCCTATAGCGTCTACAAAATTGGATTTTCTTATCTGGGCGAGACGATTCATGGCAAGGGTACCAGCTATGACTCAAAATACTTCACAAAGTTCTTGTTGAATGACGGAAAGACCATTACACAAACCAACGACGACATTGCCATCAGACTCATCAAGGATTCTAAGCTCAGGATAGCCTCAGAGATCCTTGTGGCCATGGTCGAGGTCCATACTGTTAAAATAGATCACATTCCACCAAACGATCTATTTTCCTTAGCCTGTAAGCATAGACGACAACATCTCCCCTAATATCTTATCCAGTGATATAGGAACAGAGTATGCTGAATTCGGTGAGAGCTTGAAATCCTCTCAGGTTCCAAAGGAGGTTCTGGCGCAACAAGAGGCCCTACTTCAACAGGCCTAGCAAAGAAGACAAGCAGTAGTAGCAACAGACAGCTCTTTTGATGCAGGTGCTTCCAGATCAGGTTCATTAGACATGGTCCTGCCTACTCAGGTAGCTTCAGCTATTCTGATATCATTGCCTACTAACACAACTCTCCTTCCACCACTACCCCCACCATTTATTGCCACATCCACCCTTCATTCACACTTCACATGGGCTTTGATTTCATTATTACACGAAAGCCCTCACCTGTAAATTCTTCCTCCCTACTTAACTCTGCGGTCAATGTAGACGATTTTGCATTACAACTATTAATGCAAACCAAATCCACCACCGTCACAATTAATTTAATCCACACTTCTCTGACACAAATTCAATCACCTCCACATTCACCTCCTCTAGACCCCAATCACCTCCACTGACATCTCCTCCCATATCTCAATCACCTCTACCTGCATTTTTTCACAATTCATCCTCTCCACCCATTCCAGATTTTCTACCATTCAACCCCATGCCCTACCCAAACTATACCCGCACACTTCCTGACATTGGACCGTGGGAGCAATTACCACTCGCAGCCCAGAAAGCAGTTTGGTTGGTGAATGAGCTTCAGTACAACCTCTTTGGCACCTTAGGAGGTCAGTTCACAATGCGACAATTCGATGATGGAGCCCTGACAAATCTTCAGAAGGAGAAGACAAAATTGGAGGCAGAATTTAAGCAACAGCAACAACAAATATAGGATTTGAACGCACACAAACTTCTACTATGGCATGTGTTTTATAAGTTTATGGGTAGAAGCTTAAATAAATAAGATAACTTAAACTTAGACTTAGAAAAACTTATGCTTAGAAAGATTTTAAATTATCTTAAGCTATCTTAAGTCTAGAGTTAGAGATTCTAAAAGTCCTAAGCTCTAAGTTAGAAGTTTAAAATCCTTAGAATGGCTAGTTTAGATACTAATCCCATAAGTTAGTGGATGCTTATGGAAGGCCCTTCTTGCTATAAGAAGAGAGACATTTCCCTTGTAATCAACACTTTGAGATTATGCTAAATTGCTCTCTTTTGAGATTGTCTTTCATTTTCATTGTGTTCCCTTTGGGAAGGTGCATAGCTTGAGGGAAGGTGCTTGGGCCTCTCTTGCCTCCTTTTCATAGGTTTATTGTGGCATGCTTTTTATTGCTTTATGCTTAGTATTAGCCGAAATATTATTTCCAAAACCTTTTTGGGTGTTAAGTAGGATTTAGATTAATGACCTTGCTAGTTGGGAAGCCTTAGCAAGATCTTGTTATTTTCGTTCACCTTTGCTAGTTGGGAAAGCCTTAGCAAAGTCATAGTTATTTCAAAGTAGTGGCTAGTTGGGTACCGCCTTAGCAACACCATTTTATTCCGAGCACCAGTTGGAAAGCCTTGGTGCTCTCCTTTTGTTTATGTTTTTATTTCCAGTTGAAAGCTTTTGTGTAGATCTGAAAAAATGGATGATCCTCTCCTTCACTATACTACATATGTGAGTAGATCTAGCCACCGCGTAAACTAGAAGTACTTTCAACAACATCCATTCCCCATGCTTCAAGCACAAGAGTCTACCAAGGACTCAATGCATGAATGCATGCACACCTCACCATAGGCTATAGTTGAGTAGCTCGTCCATCTCCCAGAGATATTGATGATGATATGTCTGTCCTACATCCCATGTAGGCTCAACTTCTCATGCTTGACATTGCCAACTCTGATTTGACCAGTATATAGGCCTCCCACCAAGGAGCCTATCTTACCAAAACTGTATCCATCATAGCGTCCAAGCCAAAGCAAATGCAAACTAGATCCAAACATCGTGATGATCAACTCACCCATGATCATGTAGCATATTAGGTAGGATAGCTCTATCAGAAACTTGTACCCTATACCATCTGATCACTAAGTATCTATTACCTGTTGATAGCTCCCCAAGAATCTGTCCACCTGTAGTGCAACTAGACTCCAACTGGATCTAACCAAAAGCTGCATCCTGCTTACCAAATAATCAACAAACAACATGTGTGTGACGCCAACCTAGAGACTACTATGCATATAACCATGCAACTCACCTGATCACTCGCCAAAGTATCAGCTGTCACTTCTTGAGCAACCATCTCCATCCATGTCGGCTCACAACCATGGCATGTTGGATCCACATCACCCATGCCCTCAGGATATGTACCACCCCAAGTACACTCCATGCCACCTACCTCCAAGTAGGTCTGACCCGTCCCAAGGTCAACATCCTGCTATCCAAGCCGATCGTCGAAGTATCACCTGCCTCTCCGGACTCCTAGCAGTGTCGCTCGCTCTCCCTGGCTATGTGCCACCCAACACCATGCCAACGCAAGCTCATCCATGAGTCGCTGCTCATGGGATCCTGAGACTATTGTCTCCCTAATCGTACTGACGTATATGGCTTTGAGTGACTTCCTCATCATGAAGTGCTCACCATCAGTGTCCCCTCCAGTAAATTGCTAGAAAAACACTCACCACAATGTTTGCCCTCTGATCACACCCAATCGTGCAATCTCCATCAGCTCTCCAACCTAGAGCTGGCTCACAAAGCTTCATGCTTTGCCCATTTGCGTTGCAGTGTCCGGATTCCATCATGAATCGCCCCTGTAAGTCATGTCCAATGACTCAAGTCCAATATGAAATAGCTACTCTCTGATGATCATCCCATGTGATCCTGTAGTGTTATCCCTATCAGGTATCCCAGAAGGAGGTGATCCAAGATGGGTTTTTACAGATGCTGTAGAGGCAAGTTTTTCAAAAACTTTGAGGGCAAATATCTCAGAAATGGTGCAAGCTCTTGGCTCGCCCTTTTGATATAGTCTTTAACAAGTAATTGTCTCTCTAATTTGAGCTAGGTGAGCCAAGCTGAGCAGATTTGGAGCTTTGGGGGATCCAAAACAGGTCCAGGGAGTTTTTTCTGAGTAAAATCTTTAGATCTTACTGTTCTGGCTCGTCCCTCTGGTGGATGGTAGTTCAATGTCTGCTTTATCTTTAGTTAAAAGGGCGAGTCAAGATGACAAGATATAGGCCTCCAAACATCAATTGGGGATTCAAGATCCTGTTTGGAGTTTTGTGACAAGTTGCCACAGTCAGATTTGGAGAAGCAGATTCATGATGGTTTAAAAATTAGTTTGAAGGCTATTTTTTGCATTGTTTTGTGGGGGAATAATAGATTTATGATAGTTAATCACATACATATGCTAAAAACACCCAAACCACAATCATAACAAGCATTAGTTTTCTTTTTTGCAAAGTAGCCACTAAAAACTAGTGACCAGTCCCTACAACAAAGCAAGTAGAAAAAATAAAAAACAACAAAAAGTTAGCAAGCATTTGGCCCCCCGACAACGTTGCCAATGTTGTTGAAGTAAAAGGCTTTCCACCTTCTCCTCCCAAGTTGTATGTAGTAACGGGGAGCGGGCTCGTTCCAAGGAGCCGTAAAGATGCTTGCAAAACCAAGAATGTTAGCTTTCAATTTCTACTTGTAAACAAGATAACATGACAACAAAACATGACTAAAAAATAGATCAACCACTAACACTATCCTTCTTCCTTTCCACACACATTCAACCAACACACACACACTCACTCTAACATTAACTTCACTCCTTCTAACCACACTCTTACATCCACTTTACAAACTTAACTAAAAATAGAAACACTCAAATGAAAGACTAATTTGGAGGAGGTTGTTATGTTTCTCTCACCTTCTTTGGACTTTTCTAATATTTCTAGCGTATGGTCCTTAGGGCAAAAGTACCTCCAACCTATTCGCACAGGCCAATTTTGATGATTTTAAGGGGGCCGTGTCCGAATTCTTGGTCAAGAGATGTAAGTAGAGTATTCGCACAGATGTTTTACCTATATGCGAATACTTACTATGATGAGATATGCAAAAATAGCCATTTTGCTCTGTATCTTACCACTAGTAATAAAGAATGATTTACACTTCTACAAAAAGTGTAACGCGGGCCAGAGGAGGAGTAAGTGTGAAAAATGCCCCAACATCTGCCATAGCTGAAAAGCTTGGAAGAAGGCTTGAAGGAGAATGGAGGAGAGATAGCCTTGAAGGCTCGCGGGCCAGCGCGCGCAGCCAGCTATGTTGGTCTTATAGTGTATGAAAGGGAGTGGTGTCTCCTAGAGCTTCGTTTGGTGCTCAAGTTTCATTGTGGCCATGCGATCAAGGAATCTGCTGATCAACGATGGAGGCCACATGTGATATGGGCCGTTGGATGTGAATGCACCATTGGATTGCCTCAAAACCACCAAGAACTTCAATTGAAGGGGTCTGAAGTGCATAAAGCACTTCCACTTCATTGAAAATTTTCATACTAAAAGTTGAGTTGGGTCCCTACACAACTGAAAGGTGAAGTTGCTTCGTCATGAAGAAATAGTTCAAATTTGCAAGTCACCCTTTGGAAAGGGGCTATCTTTGGCTAGAGGGCACATTTTTTTGGCCATCCTTGGGCCAAAATGACCCCTGAAACTGGTTGCTTAGAGCCAGCGGACAGAGTGACGTCACAGAGCAAAGAGAAATGCGTTTCGGAGAGTTTTCATCACCATTCTATCGAGCGGAGTGCAGGTGACCTAGTGATGGGCTACATTCGCTATTTGGGTACCATAGGGCCACATTTGGGGAAATTTTTGGCTGGTGAAACCTGCTACAGGGTGGTACAATGAGGCATTATCGCTTCAAAATCATTATTACTTACTCCTGACAAGGTAACAGGGTGTTAGAAGAGGTAAATGCGATATGGGAGCGAATGGTAGTGGAATTGTGTGGAGAAAGCTAGTTTTGGCGATAAAAGTGCAGTTTGGCGGCGTGACTACTCATCATTGGTGACAGTTTTGAGAGGGCAAGCAATCACGGATGAGAGGTAGCCATGGTATGCCGGCTACAGGTGAAAAATTACTGTGATCAGGCTCAACTCTTGGAGTTCGAACCAACCAACGTCAAGTGGCATTTTGGGGGAACGCTCTCATAGGTATGATTGGCAGTGGCATTGTCGAGTCAGGTGATAGCTGCATTGACACACGCCTCTGTAGCTTGGAAATTTCTCATTTGGAGGGAAATATGGGCTAGCTTGGAGGTACACACATTTTTTGGTGGTCACAGGTGATAAAAGTGTGAGGTGGTGCCAGCTGGAAGCCATTGGGCAAGATAGCGGACTTGCATCGGACAAGCTGTGTGTGGGACAAGCAGAGGATGAAGAACGGGTCGATAATCACACTTTGGATGCTCTTGGTGAGTGGTGAGTGTGATGATTTTGCAGTTTTGCAGTCGATAAGTCAATTTTGATCAAGCCATTGTAGTTGTGTAGCAATGTATCAGGTTTGTCATCGGAGAGATACACTTCAACTGCCAGTTTGGATAAGTCAAGTCAATTTGCCATATTAGGATTGCATCAAGGATACAGATTCCAGTGATGACAGGGTGCAGATCATTTGGTTTGGTCCATGGAAGATCTCATAGGGTCAGTTGGAGGGATATTGGCATGCACAGTCATGTGAGGGACTTGATGGTGGCTTTGGAGTTCACATCTCAGTGTATTCTCAAGGAGTGGTTTGGAACCATTCACAGGAGCAGCTTGGAGCTAGTTTGGGAGAATACAGGTGGCACTATAGGGTAGGTGCTCAGATCTTTGTGATCAAGGATGGCATTGGAATACCTTTTAGGGATAGCACTGCAGGATGAAATGGGATGATCATCAGGGGGCAGCTATTTCATATTGGACTTGAGTCATTGGAATGATAGGACTTACAGGTGGGATTCATGATGGAATTAGGAAGCTGAAAACGCAAATGGGCAAGGCGCGAAGCTTTGAGAGCTAGCTCTAGGTTGGAGAGCTGATGGAGATCGCACGAGGTGTGATCGGAGGGCAAACACCATGATGGATGTTTTGCTAGCGATCTACTGCAGGAGATATTGATGGCGAGGACTTCATGGTGTGCTCATTTGGGAGTACAGGATGGCATTACAGCAGGGGGCTAGTTTTGGACATTGGCATCGATGGGGAGGCATCTACCATCACGGGCGTGGATAAGCTATCTATAGCTTTCATGCAGGTGGCTGTATTTGCAGGAGTCTAGGCTTGGCACAAGTGTTGGAATTTCCATGTTGCAGATTCTCAGGTGGTGAGATCAAGGATAAGCCTAGAGGAAGTCACTCAGAGCCATATACCTCAGTGTGATCAAGGAGACAATAGTCTCGGGATCCCATGAGTGGCGACTCAGGGATATGCTTGCGGTGGCATGGTGTCGGGTGGCACATAGCCAGGGAGAGCGAGCAGATGCTAGGAGCCAGGTGGAGCAGGTGATGCTTTGGAGTTCGGCTTGTCTAGCAGGATGGTGACCAGGATCGGAGACATCAGGGGAGCATAGTATGTGGATGACGAGTCCATTGGGGTGGCACTCAGGAAGATGCTACAGTTGCTCAGGTATGATATGTCATTTGATGTATGGACGATGTTCTTCAGCTGGTGCATCATGTGATGACCTAGGGATGGGTCATGCCTACTTGGAGGTAGGTGGCATGGAGTGTACCTGGGGTGGTACATATCCTAAGGGCATGGAGTGCATTATGGGGTGATGTGGATCCAGCATGCCCATGGTTGTGAGCCAACAGGGATGGAGATGGTTGCTCAAGGAGTGACAACTGATACTTTGGCGAGTGATCAGGTAAGCTGCATGATTATATGCATGATAGTCTCCAAGTTGGCATCACATGTTGTTTCTATCCATCATTATTTGGTAAGCAAGATGCAGCTTTTAGTTAGATCCAGTTGGAGTCTAGTTGCACTACAGGTGGACAGATTCTTGGGGAGCTATCAATGGGTAATGGATACTTGGTGATCAGACGGTACAGGGTACAAGGTTCTGGAGCTATCCTACATGATATGCTATGGATCGTGGGCGAGTTATTCATCACGATAATGGATCTAGTTTGCATTTGCTTTGGCTTGGACGCTATGATGGATATAGTGTTGGTGAGATAGGCTCCTTGGTGGGAGGCCTATGTATAGGTCAAATCAGAGCTGGCAATGTCAAGCATGGAAAGTTGAACCTACATGGGATGTAGAACAGGCAGATCATCATCAGTATCTCTGAGAGGTAGGCGAGCTACTCAGGTATAGCCTATGGTGAGGTTTGTGTACATTCATTCATTGAGTCCTTGGTAGACTCTTGTGCTTGGAGCATGGAGAATGGATGGGGATCAGCTTTCAAGGCTTATTGGATAGGATGTCAGGGCAAAGCGGCTTGGAGCATAGCTTTGTTTGGGAGATACATCAAGGATGAGGCTTTGAGTGCTCATTGATTCGAGATAGTTGATTTTGGATGATGTATGAGGACATCTATGTGATATGCTTGGATGTGAGGGCATCTTGTTTACAGGTGCAGGCCATGGTTGAGGACCTGATTTGGTGACCAGTGGTGTAGCAGCGGATCTACAGGTGGCACAGGTGTTGGTACGACAGGATATTACTTATGGGCAAACCTTGGTCATATATTTGACGCTTTATCATTGGTTTTGGTTTGCATGAGTGTGTGTGGGCTTGCATGTTACCTTTTCACGGGAGTCTAGATCTGAGTCGGAGTTGTATGTGGTTGTGCATTTGCTACGTCAAGAACAAAGTAGTCATTTTATGTTCATTGACTTGTCATTGTCTAGTAGCTGTCTATCTGGTGAGGGTGCAATCTTATGGTGGTAGTAAGATTTCCGTCGCTCATTTATGTCAGCTTTATAGGTTTGTGCTTGTAAGTGTCTAATAGGATGTCAGCCTAGCTAGATGGAGGATGGAAGTCTCATGGTGGCAGTGGGATTTTCTCAGTTTGAGCCATGTCGCTCATGTGGTCCACTTGTGGTCAAGTTGGATTGGGGACGAGTCAGTTGGTCGAGAGTGTGGTAGACTCTCTATATGAGCATTGTGTTTACATGATACTTTGTGAGTCAAACCTGGTGGTTTGTTGGTGTGCTTGAGTGTGAGTCAAGTACATAGTCCTTGTGGACACTCCAGACGCTGCTGCAATATATTGTTTTTCACTCTTATCACATTTGAGCTTAAGGGAGAGAGTTAGAAATCAGCTTGTGATCTGATTCATTAGTATAAGCTCTAAATGTGATGATGTAGTTAGTGTACAGTTTATTTGGTTTATTGTATATGGTTGTGATCGGGACGTGACCCGCTAGGATATATTGATCGGGCACTGATCCCGTAGACGACTACTTGGGTTAGTCGGGTCGCCGCACATAGGAAGAATTAGCCTGTACATAGTTATTTATAGTACTTTCTATACTTGGGGGCATGTCCCAAGTTTGTTGGTCGAATTTGGCCATATTGGGCCCGACCTTAGTTTGACAGGTGGTAGGCCAATTTTAGGACACCTGCCTTTTCATGCAATTTGTGAATACTCTATATGTACAATGTTTCTTTGTAATCTAATAAATTTTGTTGTGCCATCTTTGAGAGCTTTTGAGGAGTGGCTATGGTGATTGTGTGATGTGATCTGCATACTGCACTAGATTCTATCAGATTTTCAACTGCGGCAAGTACAAGTTGACCCATAGCATCCATTGGTATTAGTTCTGATTTTGCCTCGATATACGCAACTACTACTCTGGGAAGGTATGGTGCTTGATTTGCTATCCTTCTTGTGATTGATCGTCCAGATCTCATATTCATTCAGTGGTAGGGTTCGAGGATGTTGGATCTTGCTGGGACAGTGGAATGCAATCTGGATTCTAGGGAATCAGATCAATTTGATAGGCCGATAGTGTGATTTTAGGCCTCTTACGGTGGTTTTTCCTTGAGAACTTTTTGATCCTTGCTCCAATTGGCCTGAGATTTTCACAGTAGCTGGAACTGGTGCATATCTAACTACCGATCTGGTTTGCAAAGGTTACACGTGTGAGGGTTGGTTGTGCAAAGGTTCTTTCACTATTTTGTAGTAGAAAAACCTTGTTTTTCTCAAAAACACTGGGAGTTAACTCTCGCAAGGTATACAGGAGCTGTATCTAGTATGGATCTAGCTTTGGAAATCTCTGCGAAGGTTAACTCTCACAGGAAGTAAAATTTCACTATCTGCGAGTGTTTAGAACCACTATTTTGCTCTGATCTTCACCAATACTTTGTACTAACTCTCGCAAGCTTCATCATTTATGTAAAAAGACATTTTGAAGCCAATGGACTAGTCTACGAGAGTTACTTATGCGAGGATTTGATGGATCTTCTGATTTTAGTGATTTTTAGGCACTCAAATCCAATTTTTTGCTCACTGAAATCAAACTAACTCTCGCAGGCTCTTCTGTGTCCTTGTCTCACTGAGATGGAACTTCAGAATTCTCTAGAAGGGTTCTTGGCAACTTGAACTGGAATTTTTTGTGTCTGCGAGGGTTCCGCTAGATTTTTCCATCTTTTTCTCACTGAAAACCTTTGCAAGAGCACTTAGACTGGGAGCTAACTCTCACAAGCTTCTCTATGCCCTGGTCTCGTAGAGATAGAACTTCAGAGAGCTCCGCAATAATTCTTATGATGATCTGAATTTTTTTGGTTTTTTCCAAGGGTTTTTTGAATTTTTTATGGTTTTTCTCTGATTTTTCAAGATCTGCTTGGAACTAACTCTCGTAGTCTTCTATGCAGGTTTGGGACAGTACCCCCTGGAGCTGCTACCAGTCATGCGAGGGTTGGTTCCCACTGGTTTTGGAGAAAAGAAAATCTGATGAGAATTTTGCCTCTTTTTCCCTCCAAAATATAAATTTGTATGTTTTCTTGGTTTTCCAAGGTTTTTGGCTGGATGTCAAGCCCTTAGAGGCTTTTTAGGGCCTCCTCTATCCTCTCACACCTCCTCCACTAGCTGCAAATAGTCCAAGCGCACGAAAATACAGAAAACAAGCTAACTCTACCCAAAATCCACCTAAAAACACTCTAAAAAAACAAAAGCAAAAGCAACTAAACTAGTTAGTGGAAGCCTATCCCCGGTAACGACGCCATTGTGTAGATTTTAGTTAGTGAGCAACCCTTCTGCCTGTCAAAGAAGGTTAGAACACTTGGATAGGAGCCTAACTATGCTAAGATCCTACTTTTAGTTGATCTCTATTTTTTCCCTTAACTCTACTCACCTTTAACACTACTCCCATTAACTCTACTCCTCTAAACTAGCATTCATTTTGGGTGAAATGGGAAGAGAAGAATAGAAGAGATAGAGAGGCAAAGAGAGGGAGAGAGAGTGTGTGTGTGGAGAGGGAGTAGATGAACAGAGAGTGAAAGTGAGAGTGGAGGTTAGCTCACTTGCTCATTTTACTTGCTAAAGGAAAAACATAAGCTATGGAAACCAAGAAAGAATGAACTTGAAAGCAAATAGAAAGCAACGATAGCAATAGCAAGCATTGAATAGCAAATGAGGATGCTTCTCTTCCAAAAATGGTGGAGTTTCCTTCTTCTCATTAAGCATGGAAATATGATACAAGAGGTGGCTTTTTATCAATGGGGAAGGCCCTTTGCCCCAAAATCCTATTGGCTACTCCTAAAAATATAAGCTTTAATATACACCATTCACCTTGGGTCCAATCTAATCCAAGGGTCTTAAAAGAGTACATTAGAAATCACAAAATACATGTGAGTTTCAATTTGGACCCAACTTTGAAAGGTTTTAGACTAAGTTTATTAACTTGACATTGTGGCGTCAACTTTTATTTTATTAACAATAAGGCCCAAGTCTTTTTATTCTATTTACAACTTGACTTGCATGCTCATTGCGCCATGGGCTTATACACGTAGGACGCCATGACCCTCGCAACTATTTCTACTTTCCGATTTTGTTTATTTACAACGTGTTGGGAATACCCCCAACAGGAGGATTCCAAGCAATCTCAAAATGATAAGATACTTGAAGACTATCCCATAATAAATGGCTTGCTTTTTCGAAAGAAAAAGGTTTGTGTGCCGGATAGGGAGGACTTGCGAGCCCAAATCCTGGAGCAGTGTCATGACAACCCTTGTGCTGATCACCTAGACATATAGAGGACACTTGACCTTGCCAGGCATGATTTCTTCTGGCCAAAGATGAAAGGTCATGTCAAGGCATACGTTCAAGGTTGTGAACAATGCCAGCAAAACAAAGCATAAAGACTCAAAGTTGCGGGTCTTCTACATCCCTTGGAAATTCCCAGCAAGAAATGGGAAAGCATTTCAATGGATTTTGTGGTTGGACTCCCTAAAACCTGGAGTGATCACGATGCCAATTGGGTGGTGGTTGACAAGCTAACCAAGATGGCACAATTTATACCAACT
Source organism: Diphasiastrum complanatum (assembly GCA_029204225.1). Lineage (NCBI taxonomy): Eukaryota > Viridiplantae > Streptophyta > Lycopodiopsida > Lycopodiales > Lycopodiaceae > Diphasiastrum > Diphasiastrum complanatum. The sequence continues at coordinate 39,344,142 of CM055096.1, forward strand.
AAATTAGTTGTCAAGCCATCTGAAATAACCCAGGATTTCATTGAAAAGTTGTTCAGATTGTATGGTTTGCCAAATGATATTGTTAGTGATCAAGACTCCAAGTTCACTGGCAAGTTCTGGCTAGCAGTTTTTGAAAAACTTGAAACAACCCTTAGTCTTAGTTCTTTGGATCACCCAATCTTATGGGCATATAGAACGTGTCAACCAGACATTGGAAGATATGCTTACAGGATATGTTTCTCACCGACAGTCTGATTGGGAAAAGTATCTCCCAATGGTTGAGTTCGCGCACAATAGTGCCAAACATTCTGCCAACGGATTAAGTCCTTTTATGTTTATGTATGGCTTTCAGCCGCGTTCTCATAGTTTGGTCGGACTCAAAGGTCTCAAGGTGCAGGCTGCAGTAGATTTTCTACAAGATATGCAAGAAATGTTGCTAGTGGCCAAGGAAAGCATGAAAACCGCTCATGATAGAGCTCAATTTTATGTGAACCGCGGTCACTCACCTTGGGTAATTGAGGCCAAAACCTGGGGATATCTTAAAATCCCTAAGGATTGCAAGGTACTTTGGACGGAAAAATGCCATAAGCTATCTCCTCATTATAGCGGACCCTATAAGGTTGTAAAGAAAATCAACCCGGTCGCTTATCAGCTAGAATTCCGGAAGGTGAACTGGTTGAGTTAGAGGATTTGTCTACCTTTGTTCCTAACATTCTTGAAAAAGTGGTTCACGTTCGTCACCAATCGAGAAACGTACGTTGGAAAGGCAAGTCAGATGATGAGGACACTTGGGAGAGAGAAGACTATTTAAGACTGAACTTCCCTGATTTGCCCCCATGTTGTAAAGCTACCTTTACAAGCTTTACTTCCGGTGCCATCGGCGCCAGCTATGTCCCCGGCGCCAGCAGCGCCCCTGCTGCTCCAGGCGCCAACGGCGCCGGCACCACTCCCGGCGCCACTGTGACCAAAATCCAGCCGGTGCCAAGTTCCTATGGCTGAAAATCTTTGATCGGTTCTAGCGGAGTCCAGAGAGCTCAGATCGATGTGCAATCACCTCACACGATCTAGGCATGATTAAAGGAAGCCTAGGGATCAATAAAATCTAGAGAGAGAAAATGACTTTCTAGAAAGAGAAAATCCTAGAGAGAGAAAAATGTGCTTTACCAGCTTAGGTAGAGTGCTTGGTATGAGGGGGGGTGCCGAATCACACCGAATACTATAGGGGAGTGCGGGTTGCGACTCAGGGCGAGCTCCAACCAAGTCTCAGCCTCCCTTGCTGGAATGTTGTCATGGCTCTCGCCTTGGCATGCTAGCGCCCCAGAGACTAGGGTCGGTCACACACTTGAAATGTAACCTTCTCAGATTTATCAATAAAGTGGGATTTTTCTCAAACTGACTCTGATTACCTTCTGGGTTTCAATGTTCGGTAAAAGCGCCAGTTGTAAGGCCGCTTCCAAATTTTTAAGTTGGCACATAGCTGAGGGTCGTATCCCGGAATGCCAGCGGTATGCCGTCAGGACCATTCGGTCCGTGGCGCCAGCGGTATGCTGTCGGGACCATTTGGTCCAGGAACTGGTTGTTTCCATATCTGTCGCGGATTGTGGTCATGAGTGTTTCTTGCATGAACGTGAATGGGTTAAGCTCTTGGGGAACGGGCTCTAACTTGTCGGCTGAGTTGGATGGCTTGCTTGGGTGGAAGTTACTTGTTTATGGCTATCCAGTCTGGCGTGGCGCCAGGTTGGCTTCCAGCGCTTGTGACGAAGCTTTCAGTTGGTTAAGTATGATGTAAGTCAGACCGCTTGCTTGGAATGGATGTTAGTCGTTTGTAACGAAGCTTCGAGTTGGTCAAGTTTGATGTATGTCGGGCGGCTTGCTTGGAGGGAAGTCACCGACATCGGGACCCCCGATCTGGCATGGCGCCAAGTTGGATCTCAATGTTGGTTTTCGGAACTTCAAGTTGGTTAAGTCTGATCGTTGTTGGCAAGTTGGCTGCTTGTATGTCAAGTGGGTTTGGATGGCAAGAGTTGAAGGCTGGGAAGCTAAGTCGTGGTTCCCGGCTCCCTTTGGGATGCCTGCGCTACATGTGGTATCAGAGCCGACTGGCCGGTCAGCTATGCGGATCTCACAGAAATGGCCACGGTTTGGAGTTCATCAAGACAACTATTGTGCAAGGTGCTGCCCATAGTGTAAGCACGGGTGCGTCCACGGTCGGGGTGGTCGACAGAACAGGGGACTTGATGAGTCAAAGTGCTGCCCTTGAGGTGTAAGCACGGTCAGTTCTCGCGGTTCGGGCCTGGCGCTGTCTGCACGTAGGACAGATGAGGTAGTGTGCTGCCAATAGGTTGGTGTAAGCACGGTCTGTGCCTTGTGGGGTGCGGGGCAACATATTCGAACTGTACGGGTTAACCATTGATACAGAGATGCTGCTCGAATTCGGGTGTAAAGCACGGGTGGTTAGCTGCCGGTGCGGGATAGCTGCCGATCGTTTAGCTATAAGGGCTATCGACCAAAAAGTGGTGGGACGTGACTGAGGCAATGTGCTGCTTAACGGTGAAAGCACAGATAGTTGGAGGGGTGTCCTATGTGGGCTGATTCCGTGATCGATCTGTATGGGCGCGGCCAGGCAAAGGTCCGTTGGTAGGACCATCTCAAAGGGGGACCTTGTCTTTGTTACTTGTTAGTAAACCTACCTGAGTGTCTTACTTGTATGTATTCGTGGTGAGTCTTAGTACTCGTGCTTTGCCTGGTTTGCATGATTGCTTGTGATACAAGGAGCTGATGGCTCGAGAAAGAACCTTTTCTTTTGAAGGCTGATACCATCAAACAAAGAGGACTACAGAATCTGTGAGGCGGATTTGCAGTTCAAGTACTCACACGTGAACGACAACGAAACGACTCAATGTTTGCAAAGGATGGATGGCTAGCCTGTTTCTTGGGTTAGTTTCATTTGTGACAACGCCCACCAGACACAAACAAGAAGTCAAAAGTTGGAAAGGGCAATTTCAGGGGAGATCTTCTATGGAGCAGTTGGTCTTCATTTTGGGACGACCACTTTCAGAACTGAAACTCACTAAGCATGGGTGATATCTAGAATCTGTGGGGCGGATTTGCAGTTCAAGTACTCGCACGTGAACGACAACGAAACGACTCAATGTTTGCAAAGGATGGATGGCTAGCCTGTTTCTTGGGTTAGTTTCATTTGCGACAACGCCCACTAGACGCAAGCAGGAAGTCAAAAGTTGGAAAGGGCGATTTCAGGGGAGATATTCTATGGAGCAGTTGGTCTTCATTTTGGGACGGCCACCTTCGGAACTGAAACTCACTGAGCATGGGTGATATCCAGTATCGGTTGGGTTTTTCCTCAAAGGGGAAAGACTAGGATCTTCTTCAAAGATTGGCAACAAGTTGGATCGAGCCATAATCGTAGCAGATGGGAAGCAAAGTGTTGGAAAGGCTTTTTGTCCGAAGAACTCTACTCTAAAGTCCGATCAGCTGATTTATTAAGTGGAGGGGAACTATCACACACACCTCTCTCTTGGGGCAAATTTTGAATGAAAGTTGATCAAAATGGGGGCAAATTCAAGGTGACCTAGCCATACTCACACGAGGAGACTGGCGAACTTTGGACCTAATAAGCTGACAAGTTTTTGTTGTGGAAAGAAAAGTTTGTTATAGGCTTTCTCTGGACTAGCAATGATGAGGAAACATATGAGTATGCTGGTTTGTGTTACATGTAAGGCAGTTGATCAATGAAGGAACTGTGAAAGTTGAGTCTTGCATGAAAGACTTGGTATTTTGAACGGACGCTAAGGGACAGTTCGCATTGAGATCGAACTAGTGCAAACTCTGGGTGCATGTGTCTGATTCAAAGAGAGCTACTTGAAGCCAAGCTCGATGTACACTTCTTGTTTTGACTGTGAGGCAACTGACCAGTGATGGAATTGTGAAAGTCAAGTTTTGCGCGACGAACATGGTGCTTCAAACAAACGCGAAGAGATAGTTCGGATGCGGATCAAACTGGTGCGACCCTTTGGCTTTCCACGAGGTCAATGGTTACATTTGGGCTGATTCAAAGAGCTACTTCAAGCTAAGTGAGAGGTGCATTGCGGAGTACTCAATCTTTGCCTACCTTAAAGAGCCAAGATGGAAAAGTATCAAGATCAGGCTGGGACAAGGAGAGAAATCAAGGTGCAGAAGCAACAAGGCACATAGTGGACCATAAAGTGGGCAATCAAACGATAAATCCTTTGGCTCAGGGAGCCCTGATACCTATGCGGAACTGAACAAATCTGGAGCTCAGGGAGCTCAACACAAAGTGCATCAAGGACAAATCAGGACCTCAAAGGAGTTCCAAAGTCGAAAGTCAGAAGCGACAAGGGCGAACATTTCAAAGAAAGGCCTCTGTCACCAGTTAATAAGGTTTTTGGGTTTTACGAAAGCGATATCAAATCTATGCTTTTCCCTGACAAAGATATATTTTCAAGTTATGTACTCTTTCAGTACAAAGAGCTGAGCCTCCGACTTGTGGTGTGCCAGCTTCAATGTTAATAAAAAGTGGCCAGTAGTTTGAGTACTATGCCAAGTAGCTCAAATGTATAGTTATTTTAATTGGGAGACACCTTTACTTTAATCTGACATCTGATGAGAACATCAGATTTTATAAAGGTGGGGTGGATGTTGTAAAGCTACCTTTACAAGGTTTACTTCCGGCGCCATCGGCGCCAACTATGTCCCCAGCACCAGCAGCGCCCCTGCTGCTCTCGGCGCCAACAGCGCCGGCGCCGCTCCCGGCGCCACTGTGACCAAAATCCAGTCAGCGCCAAGTTCCTATGGCTGAAAATCTTTGATCAGTTCTAGCGGAGTCCAATATGCACAAGCACTTCAAGAATTGAAAGCTATCTTTTCATAAATAATGAAAATTGAGGTTAACCTAAAGCTTTTGACATTCCAAAATTAAAGAATACCTTGTTTTTCAAGATATCATACCACAATCAAAGGGTTAATAGACATATTGATTACCCACATCACAAAAGTCATGCTAGATTCAACTTCCCCTCAAGATTTGATTATAAATACAAACTCACTTATTTGGCCACCCTCAAGATCTGATACCATGTGAACAAATCAAATCCAAACATAAGATCTAGGCCTTGAATGATTGAACTAACTTCCACTATTTAAATGTTAGACGCATCACTCACAAATTTGCTACTATGATAAAAAAAACACCATAGACAATTGAAAAGATATAAATAGAACATGAAGCAAATTAAAATTTAAACCTTAACCTACCACTAGCAATCCATAAAATAAATCATCATTATAATATCTATAAATAGCATTTCAAACTAGCTACAGAGTAAAATCAACATAGAAATTCCATATAATGATCTCTCTAGAGCCATATAACCTAAAATAACAACTATAAACCCTAACTACATTCTGGTCCATATGGCCAAATTAACTGAAATAAAAACTATTTTATGGGACTTCAAATTTATCAATTCTAAAGGCTTATCTAAAAATAATAAATGATATAATTTTAATCACTTACATGTACGAAAAGCCTGATCACCAGTATGAACAAATTTGGCCTCCATTTGACAAGAAATAGACAAGCAGACTAGTTGACAATTTCTTATAGCTTCTTATCCTTGGCATAGCCATGAGGACATCAACATGGTTGCCCTATTAATGTCATTCACGAATATGCTCCTACTACAGATGGTGCTCAATATGAGATTAGTGCAATCTAGTCAAGTTTCCTTGAAAGCTTTTTGATAGATTTCATATGCTTGATGATGAGCTATCTCATGACATACAACCCTTTTTTGATGAATACTTGGTCACTCTCATTGCTTCATGTTAACTCATAGTATATGTCGAAGTTAATATCCCCTAATGCATCTTATTAACAAGTGATTTGTACATAATCAAATGTGTCCCATTCTTCATTGTTGACTATAGAAAGTCAAATGCCATTTCTTACCTAGTCTATTTAGATATTGATCCTTGCATAGACAGTTTCAAAATCTCATTTTGACTATAAACAACCCATTTGTCATGCATGAGAATGCACCACAACCTTCACATTGCATAAAATTTACATTGGGCATTGTAAGTTGATCCATCATGTGTGACTCAGAAAAGTGCTATTGGTCCAATGTTGTGTTTTTGCAAACAATGAAAGCCAAATTTGTGTGATGCTCTGAATCATAACAATCCAACATTAACTTCCGAAGTGTGCCAAGGGCATTAAAAAAAACTAAGTTTAAGCTGGTGAATTCAGTTGCTTGATGTTGATTGCCTCTTGCTTGGAACACATGGGCACAATAAAATGAATATGATGAAAATTCAAGATAGATGCAAACATCTATTCTAGGTAGTTGCTCACTTGTTTTTTTGCTTGCATATGCATGCAAATGTACCATTCTACAAAGCTCTTAATTCAATTCATGCTTTATTGTGGACTGATTGTCACTCACCCAACATATTTTAGTAAACATAAGTTTGATCTCACACAAACACCTTGTAGTCTTGTATAATATGGGCAAACAATGCATTACTACATTCTCCACAATAGTCAAATTGGAATTGTGCCATTTAGGTCTCAAATCCGACCAATGTCAGAATGGAATGTTGGAGCCTTGTGGCTGTGCTACTTGGCTTTATTTTGTGTTGTAAAGTGTAGATATTGCTTGGAGCCTTGTGCTATTTGGCTTTATTTTGTGATGTAAAGTGTACATATTGCATAAAATAATAAAATAATGCTTGTAAATCTAGTTACCATTGGCAACAACACCCCCTAACGATTTCAGACTACTAAGATGTTGAAAATAGGCTTTATCAATGAAAGGAAATCCTTCTCTTTCACCTAGTGCCCATGGTCATCCAATATAAACAAATAGAACACAATAAGAATTATGCATAAGCGTGTATAGCTTGAGCTCATACACGAAAAAATGAGTGGAATGGAATGGAATGTGGGAGGATATGCTGGCAATCCCAGAACTGAGCGGCGAACGAACACGGGCGATCTGCTGGGCCGTCGTGGTTAACTGTGGCTAACTGTGGAGTCTGGAGCAGTATCTACGCTTTCCTCCTGGCGAAGCCTTTTGGAAGAAGTAGCCAGCGCAGGAGGAGAACGATGACGGGACGACTCTTCTGGTTCTCCAACGAATGAAACGAATGATCTAACCATACTTGCACCTCTGGAGAGGCGAGATGAGGTATCTGATACAGATGGGCGATCTCGTTCACTTCGATGGTACTGTATTAACATGCGTATGTGGTACCAAATGCAGCAAACAACCGATGCTGCACCAGTAATCAGGAAAAGACCCCAAAACGTGTTGAGGCCCAACTGATTGGAGCCCATTTGCGTGTTTTGTCCACTGCAATCAGAGGTACGAAGCCACGAGTCATGAATTCGCTGCAATTCTCCATTTTCTGCTAGAGTCAATATTGCTGTGGACATGTCAAGAGCCAGCTGCGAGCCTTTCCGAAAAGCCTGCACCATCTCAAATGTTCTCATTAACCTACAAATAAGTTTGATAGAGACATAAAATAGAGAGTCATTTTATTTAACTTCACTTCACCTGAGATCATGTGCAGAATTTGAAAGGAAGATTTGCGTTTGGACATCATATTTTTCAGTAACAACGACCCCAAAATTGCAAGAGACGTTTCTGAATCTCTTTTCTTAAAGCGGTTATCTGTTTAGATTTGTAAGGGCTTAAGGTACGTGCATTCATTGGTCTGTATGCTCTCTTGTAAAGAAAGGCAAGAGTTTAATGCGATCATGCGTTACTCATAGTCTAATGATTTTATCCCAAGCTGTCAAATAGGCCTCAATGGCATAGTACCGAGACGCTACCTGAGCCCTGGGTAAGCATTTTTCTGCGTATTGCTTAGACGCATCATATCTTTTGTCAGAGTTCACTTGTTCATGGTTCCTCTATTGAGAATTTGTATTCCAACTTAAGAATAATTCGAAAAGAGTAGAAGCTTAACTGATAGCATGATCTACCTTACCCAAGTTTCAAAAAGGGGAAAGCTTTTAAACAAATGGATTGACCAGTAAATTATGCACAACTGTTGAATATTGGAGTCTCTCTTTGCTGATTATCATATTCTCTTTTTCTACTGATGTGGTGTTTGTGAACACTACTCTCTCTCTCTCTCTCTCTCTCTCTCTCTCTCTCTCTCTCTCTCTCTCTCTCTCTCTCTCTCTCTCTCTCAAATAACTAGGTCATTAATCTGTTTTGTAATTTCTGGATCCCCGTGAGAAAATTCTAAAAGACATCAGTAGTCCAGGACTTACTTCACATTAAGCACAGTTTGATGCTGAATCCACATAACCAAGACTAAAAATCCATACCAGCTTCAGATTATTAGGTATGTGAGCAGCTGCGAGCATTTAAAATTAAACACAAGTTCAGGTTTAGACAACTTACAAATCCCCAGCCACTTTTTGTGAACTCTTGACCAGCGATGGCGAACTGGCACTCTGAAGATAGAAACAATTGGACATATGGCAGCTCATCTACAATAGCCCCAACCCCTCCTGCCTTGGGTCCCTTACTAAGAGCAGCTGCATAGCTTGCCAAACTATCTAAAGGTACAAGTCTTTCTTTTGGAACATTTAACTGCAGTAAATAATCCTCAACAAAAGATCCTGCTTGGTAACCGATAGGGACAGAGCTTGCAATCAGCCCTGCAATTCCCTGGATGGTGGGCATGAGTTGTTGCACTGTTAAGATTGATGTAAGGCTTGCCGTGTAACTGGAGGTAATTATCAGGACAACAAACAGCCAGATAACAAGCACTGCCCTTCCCAACGTACTTTTTACATCCTCTCCTGCAATATTTGCAATCAAGAGTTGCAAGTCATTTTCAGTCATCATAACAAGGACTAAAGTAGAAATGATTTTTTAAGAAGCCTGGACCAGAAAACTATGAGGTGATTGAATAAGTTTAGAATATCCTTGGTCTTATAATGACCATGCACATTGATGATTCATTATTGCATCATTCCTGAACAACACGTGTGCTTGTTATTAGAAGATTGAAGCCTGAATATTACTGTGAGGATTATATTAGCTATTTGGACATTGATTCTATTCGGTGCTTGGGATATACATATCAACTATTGAGGACATTCATATGAGGTCTGATCCATGTTAAGAGTTTAACTCAATGGTATGTATCAATTAGATTTTAGGGCTAGTCAAGGTTTAGGACTAATCAATCTGCATAGCTATCATAAGCTCTATTAGACATCTCCAGCTTAAACCCTAATATAGTGCGTGTGAAACGTGTGAAATGTGTGTGTGTGTGTACATTCGCATATGAGTAGGTATATAGAGAGTTAGTTACAAGACAAATATTATGGACTAGGACATCCATTTTGACCATGCATGCGCACTTTAATTACTTGTCATTTGAAGTATATAACTGTGAGTCTGGAAAGTTGGGCCCATCATTCAATATTATCACCTCTGCTAAAGACATCCATCGGCTACTTATTGGACCTAGAGGTATGAGACAAACCCTGGCCCTCATGTGGACCATAAGGGAGTATGAGTAGGCACACTGGCCTGATTACTGGTGGTAAATGAGTCTCTGACATATTGAAGACTAGTTCGTAGTTCAATTGGATCGCTTCAAAACCACTTAGCTTATGCATATTCAACTTGGCCTATCACTGGTGGATGACAGTGTTGTTCCTCTATGTTCCATCTATACATTTGCAATCTATTATCTCCACGTTATGTTGTGATGTTTTGCTGGATAATGTTGCACTTTCCAGGTAAGGAAGACAGTTGGTGCTACCATTTCCAAGCATCAGATTCTTTTGTGCAATAGGCCCCACTTTTGTTTGGGTCTAGTTTGTGGGTTTCGGGAGAAACACAGCAATTAGTTTTTGGCTCCAGTCAAACATTCTCCTTAGAGCATTTTCGTCAGTTCACTGAAAGACATGAATATTCTGGAAGTTAGATATCAAAAAATAAGCTGGCTAGGTATATGCAATTGATACACACGTACCTATGGACGAGAGCTAGACTCACAGACATGTATTATGGGTGAGAGTTGGACTCTGTATTTTACGCTTATGTAATTGGTCAATTTGCAGTCCTACTATGGTTTCAGGTAATATATCTATTTCACCCTCTTGTTTCTCCATCAATATTGTTTTTACATCCTCCATTGAGAAACTTTCTATTGATATACATTATAAGTATTCAACTTTCACCTTTTGCTCCATGTTTATGTTCTTCTAAACTCAAAAGATGGAGTCTCTTCTATTCTTCTGTCATATGTCAATCCCACACTAACTCCGTAGTTAACATTACCAGTTTTCAAATTATGATGCCACTATTACCTATGATTTGTGACAGATGCCATTACTTATGTCTTTACTTCATTGTTTCCTTTGTTAGTATATGTCCTTTGTTTCCACTACCTTTTGTTTCATCTGAGCCACGGGGTTGGCTCCGTTGATTAGCTTGGCATCCAAAGTTCCTTTGGTCCCTAGCCTCCCCATGGAAACCAAGAAGCATTTAGTGTCTGGCTTGGGATCTACGTCAATCCTCTGAGCTCCCCATTACTACAGCTATTTGGCATTTATGATCTATGTAGCTAGCTTGGGATGTGTTTGCAGCCTGTGAGCAAATGATTACATTTATTTGGTGTTTTAGAATGTATGGCATGGTGTCTATTTGTACGCCACAGCATTCTTTAGCTGCAGCTTTGCCTACTTGCTTTTCAATGTATGGATGCTTTAGGTTTCTTGGTACATGTGTTTTTTCATTATCTTCTTCGTTTTCTTTTTCTCTTGTATGTCCTATTCATGCAGAATGAAAGCGAGCTCTAGATGGCAAGGAAAGGAAGCGTGGTTTGGTGGTGCAGCGTGCAATATTCGAACCAAAGTTCTATTTGAGATAAAAGGGCATACCATTTGTTGAAATTTGTATTATTTTACAACTTCGACATTTTTTTCTTGCAGCATCACTATTTTCTCTTTGCAATGTCATCATTTTTGTCAACATATCATTTGTAGGGACACTATCCTTTTGAGGAGGCAACAATGGACAAGGACATATGTATGGACAATTGAACATTCAATAAATTGTTATTTTGACCAATTAGTTCTAAGCTTAGACACTTGGGCCCATCATGTACTATATGGCATCCTTTGAAGAGGCATTTATTGGTTACTTTTGGCCGTTATTGGGCTTGAGCAGTACATTAGAGACCCTTGTTAATTATAGGTGTATTTATTTGATTCTGAGTGGTTAATTGGAAATGAGTTTCTTAAATTCAGTTAGATTACTTACCTCCAAAGCAAATTAGTCATGTTGATTCAATCAAATACAATAACTTAACAATGGATATATGTTACCCTATTGCAGAACCCTCATTTGCAAACCATATAAGGGGGATTGAATAGGAGGGCGAGGGTTTCAACAAAATCATTTTTGTCCCTTCGATTCCTATAGTTCTTAATTTGTTCATTTGCAGTCTTCTCTATCTTTATTTGTTGCATATGTTTTCCTCATAATTGAACTTATTATACATTTGCACTCTCCTGTCTTTGTTCTCTTTGATGTTTTCCTCATAACTGGACTTATGTTTTATAATAGTAGAGTTTGCTATAGCACTTTTTTTCATACATATTTGAAGGTTCGACATATATAACATACAACACTAGATTGATTCACTTATGTATGTTACATTCATCACATAGACAATTATGGTTGCATAGGTAGTTATTATCTCATTTCTCACAAAATAATACATTATCGAGTATAAAGTCTTATTTCTTCAACGTGAATTTTTTTTTTCCCAATTTTGCAACACTTTGATCTCATAAGTACCGTTTATTGGAACTATCTTATAGACAAGCAAGAGTAAATTCAACTTACTTTGTGAGAAAAAGAGTGTTGAGAAGATGAACCTGCACAATTCCCCAATACACTCATGTTAATAAAACAGTATCATAGATCTTGACAATTCAAATTTTGCGGCAACCATTATTTTCAAAACTTGTGACCAAAGATAGCATTGTCAAGTCAAGAGATATCAAGAGTCATAGATCGACATAACTTCACCTCTACTTGCTCACATACATGCCCATTTTGATGCACAACATGCACATACCCTTCAGGTGATTTGAGAATAGTTCAAAGTTTCTACACATTAGCTATAGGTGGGGATAGGGCACTTTTAGGGACCGCTTTTGGGAAGACAAATTATGCCAATTGTGTGTGCGCCATGGGTGAGGTTGAAGTGCATTATAATTTTCACTTCTTGATGTACTTTGAGATTAGAGGTAGATACTTTGAGATCAATCAATCACACTCTTTTCCTTGATGTAATATGAGAATTAGAGATGTGTTGCATTGATGATGCAAGAGATGTTCCTTAATAGGAGTTGCAGTACCAATATCATTGACCAAATGTAGTCACACATCACATCTCTTTCCATGTGTGTTGTCCTTGAATAGATATGGAGTTAGAGTTGTTTGGATGAAGTAGCCATTATTTTCAAAACTTGTGACCAAAGATAGCATTGTCAAATCAAGAGATGAGCAACATCAAGATCATAGAATGACATAACTTCAACTCTACTTGCTCACATGCATGCCCATTCTGGTGCACAACATGCACATACCCTTTAACGTCATTTGAGAATAGTTCAAAGTTTCTACACGTTAGCTATAGGTGGGGATAGGGCACTTCAAGGGACTGCTTTTGGGAAGACAAATTATGCCAATTGTGTGCCATGGGTGAGGTTGAGATGGAAGTGCATTATGGTTTTCACTTCTTGATGTACTATGAGATTAGGGGTAGATACTTTGAGATGATAGATCAATCAATCACACTCTTTTCCTTTATGTAATATGAAAATTAGAGATGTGTTGCATTGATGATGCAAGAGATGTTCCTTAATAGGAATTGCAGTACCAACATCATTGACCAAATGTAGTCACACATCGCATCCTTTTCCCTGTGTGTTGTCCTTGAATAGCTATAGAGTTAGAGTTGTTTGGATGAGGCAACCATTATTTTCAAAACTTGTGACCAAAGATAACATTGTCAAATCGCAAGAGTCATAGATCAACATAACTTCATCTCTACTTGCTCACATACATGCCCATTTTGATGCATAACATGTATGACATAACTCACATTTATCCACAATAGCCATGATTTCCATTACGTCCTTTTTCTGACTCTATGTCAAGATATCACAAGATGATACGGTATTTTTTTATATTATGACTGATTCAAGGTTTTTCTTATTTTTGTTGATATGAATTTAATAATTGGCTTTTGATTCAAATACAGTTCAAAGACATATTGTGCTCTCACAATGTGAACATGCTTGAACTATACTCCTTTTAGCCTTATGCACCTTGGGTACTTCAAAGAAATCAATACAATCTTGCTTTCATATGTGGTAAGCCTTAGCTGCATATTTGATTCTTCCAAAAGGGCTTCATGAGCCAAAATATCAAAGGCTTTTGGAACACCAATTCTCCTAAGGGATTCGAGTTCTTCCTTTAACAATTACGTTGTAGCTATGGTATCTATCACAACCTTTAAAACATTGAGATGTCTTTGGTATCCTTTTATCAAGGTCTAAGAGTTGGTGTTAGCGTTTGTAGCTTATACATTTATTATTTTAATCTTATATCAAAGTATGAAATTTGTCTACCCTAGGCATGTAAAGTCAAGTCACTCTTTTCTTACATGATTTCCACATGAACAGATTCATTTAGTAGCTTGTCTATAATAGATAAGACTAGCTTCACACATGCTTTAGTAGATACTCTTGGTAGATATATCCAAAGATCTAGTCAAGCTAGAAACCGAATACATCTCCAAGCCATCAAAAGAACACTAAGATTGGAGATGCCAAAATATGACGGATCTATAGATCCAATAATAAGTAGCTAAGACAGGCAACAACACACAAACCTAGAGTCAAAGAAATGAAAGATTTGAATGTTAGGAACATGCAAAATATTATTATTTGTATAGTTGTAGGCGTTAAGACTGAAGAATATTACACAACATTGATACTCCAAGTATGGCACTAGAAACATAAGTACAACAACACTGTTGAGAGGATGTCAATAAGAAAAGCTCAAGATGTTTAATATGTGCAACGAGGCATTTAACTTGTTGGATAACGAGACTTATGCAAAGAGATTGTGGTCAAGGGGCCAATACCAGAGAGTAGTCACAAATTGCTTCTTTGGCCGCCCGCGGAAATCACGATTTTTTTTGTGCTCCAAAAGCCACACCACGACTCCAGTGCATAAAAAGAAGACACATGTTATGCACCACATTGCTGGTGTAAATGGTCGCATGAATGCCCACGCATGATTAGTATCTTCTTTGCGAACTGGCACCACTACTGCAAGACCAGAAGTTGTATATGGTTGTGTAAAATCCACTATCCTCGCTCTTTTTGTTGTTATTGTCACGTCTCCAACCACTGCATCAAATTCCTGCACCTTCTAGCTATGAATAGCTGCATTGAAACATTGTTCATGGGTAGCATCAAGAAGACTAGTGGCCTCAAAGAGGATGTCTTATGATAAGGTTAAAACATAACATATGTTTAGTCCTTGGCAAATATGTTCTTGTCCATCAAATTCGGGATGTGTTTGATTTGACTTAAAGTTAAGAGTAGTACAAAGCAAAAAAATTGGAACAATAAACACTAAACTCATTGAATCTAACTTCAAGATTGTTCTCAAACTAGCACAGTTCAACAACCTTTATGAAGAACATACCTTGTTAGCAATTTGTTCAACAAGGTCATCATAGTTCGGTGTTGAGTTTCCATTTCCATAAGCGACAAATGTGTAAGGGACAGAGTAGGGTAAGTATGTAAGAGCAGCCAAGAAAACATCAGTGCAAAACCCATGAAAGCTAGTGGTGTTGTCTTCACCAACAGTGATGTCCACGAATTCCTTGTAGCCTGTCTTATTTGGCACACCAATCAATAAAGGCTTTCCATTATTTGGAATAACCCATTCATGAGGGACCTTGAGTGACCCACCAGGCCAAATAACACCATCTAATTCTTGTGGATTGTTTTGATCTATTTGCAATGTGCCTCGATTAGCTAAACGTGAGACATGTCTGGTGCACCCAGTCGCACTAGTCCAATATCCAATAGTTCGAAGTCCCCTTCCCACCATATTCACAATTTCAATTGATGATCCCTCTAGATCTCCTTTCTTATCCAACTTTATTTTGCCAGTGACTCCAGTAAACTCGGTATCAAGAATACATTGTAGAAATAAAAAGCCATTTTGTGAAACATTAAGTTTAGCAAGCTCTGAATTTCCTCCTGCATCAGTAGGAAATACATTTGAAGGGTAAAATGTGAATGAACGATTCTCACTAAAAAATCTGTGAAGTGCATGAGCTATCAACCATATAGTATCATATGCATACAATCCATATGTTGTGATATGGGTATCCCCCCTTCCAGCAGTTTCGTTCGTTGTTAATTGCTTCCATTCATGCAGAAACGTTTGCAACTTCTTAGAAACCGGTATGAATGTACGTGTTCCAATCAATCCTTGGGTTGCCTTGAGAAACTCATCATCAAGAGAAATATTGTCCAAAACACTAGACAATGCCTCAGTTACAATCCACACATAGCCTGTACTTGTCATTTTCAAATAATGAGCCTCATTAAATAAAATACGTCCCATGATTGGTTGCATATGGACAACCAAGATCCTTGATCCCATTTGAGCTAATTGAGTCAAAGCACTACCTATACCATCTCTACCAATAGCAGGATCCAGACCTACGTGGTTTACGATCGTGGCTCCTACCCCAAGAAGAGCATCACTCAAAGCACTAATTCCACTTGTACCAAAATCGTCATCAGAATACAAAGCCACAACTTCCCTCCAACCAAAAAGCCCCACAACCCCTGCAATAGCTTCCATCTGGACACGATCACTACATGACAATCGTACAAAGTAGGGGTATTCATATTCCGAGAGACTTGGATCTGTAGCTGAAAATGACACAAGTGGGACATGAGTGGCAGCACCCATATGGGCTACAAAATGTGACACCACAGATGTTTGTGGTCCAGCGATTGCAACAACAGGTTCACTCATGAGATCCATAGCTGCAGGATGAACAAGATAAGAGTTAGCTTGAGATAAACCTGGCAATTACACAACTATTTAGAATTTTTTTTTTTAATTTTTTTCAAACTTTCATGGTAGAGGTCTAATGAGAAACATTATCAATGATCTAGAAGAATAAAATGATGATTAAGGATACCAAGTTACCAAATAGGAACTCATGCTCAAAAAAAGTACCTTGATGTAAAGCATCAGCAATATACCTGACTAATATCTAGGAAACAACTTCCGAAATTATAAAAGTCATAAAATAGTAGTCAATCCCACCTTTTTATCTGTACTTAGGTCAAGTGTAGGATCGTACATGAATGTAAGAAAATAGAGTCATATAATCTTAACTCTATGGAGTGCAACCATAATTCTTCGACAAACAATTCTATCATAGCAAGTACAAGCTACAACAATATACTCACATTATGAACACCCAAGCGTAGGTGTGTTGTCATGCATAAAGACGTATCAATATTTGCTTTCATACATATATACAAAGAGAAATGTGCTAAGTTTCTATCACTTCTCTAGCGGTAGGGGCAAGTCACCCATGATGACGGCTAGCACTAAAGAGCAAAGCCAATTTAATAAAATACTACTTTTTCATGCAAACATAAGGCATATAACAATCATCATCTCAACTTTGCAAACAACTAAACCTTAGGCATGCAATTGTTGTTTGATAAAGAGCACAAACATCAAAGATAGACAATATTGGAAAATAAAGTGGCTACAACCTTGGATGATCTTTAATGAAAATTACATGTCCGCTATGGTAGAAATAATGTTGAAGATCTTAAGTCTAGGATAGTATGTATTATATAAATATAAAAAAGGGATATGTGAACCCTAACTCTATGAAGTCCACCCAAAAAGTATTAGACCATCTGCAACATCATTCATTGCACGAACCATATGTAGAACATCCCTAATCATGCCATTAGCACCCTAGAATGGATTCTTGTCACATACATAAAAATACATTCACAATAGCTTTTGAATTTTGTATAAAGATTGATGTACTATATTTCACGCTAGTGTTTCCACGAATCGCAGTTAATCTTGATTATTAATTCACTTTGAAGGAGAGAAATTACAATAGGAGTTAGGAGCAGTTAGAAATTTAGGTGTTTAGTAGTATTAGCCAGCCATTAGGTGAATGAAGGAGAGAGGCTAGAGCTAGGAGTTAGGAGAGTCTTGGAGAGAGAATAGGAGGCGTGTGTGTGTGAATTTACGCAAGAGGTGTGTTTCTAAAATTGTGAATTTAGTTTTAGTTAGTAGAGTTGTTAGGAGTGTTAGGAGTTAGGAGTTGAAACTTGAGAGTTATTAGGTAATAGACGTGAGGAGTGTTAGGAGTTAGGAGTTGAAACTTGAGAGTTAGGAGTTAGAACTTATGAGTTGGGAGTTGAGAGTCATGGTGAGAAATATAGATCTATATGGGATCATGTCACAGTTGCTTCGGTATACGGTAGCTCGAGCACAAATCGATGGACGTTCAATTATTGTCATTTGAGCTACACATGCGGGTCCAGTGCATATTCGACCGCACCTCCTTTGTTTGCATGGCTATGAGATCAGACTATGCCCACAAGCACCTCCAGGGCTATCGACCATGATTGCGAGAGCATGAGCTATTCAAAGAGAGGAGATCATTTCACTGACGGTCACTGCAGGAGAGCATTGTACACTTGTGACCTGATTTTTTAAACTTTTGGTTTTGAATTATGAATTTTGCAATGTGCATGATGAATTTGATCGTCACTTGTAGATTATATTGATTAAATGTATTTCGATTTCTTTTGTTGCAATAGGATCAGCTGCTAGGCATCATGCAACCACCTCAAGTCAGGATGAGAAAGAGGTAGTGTGACCTGATTCTTTAAACTTTTGGTTTTGAATTATGAATTTTGCAATATGCATGATGAATTTGATCGTCACTTGTAGATTATACTGATTAAATGTATTTCAATTTCTTTTGTTGCAATAGGATCAGTTGCTAGGCATCATGCAACCACCTCAAGTCAGGATGAGAAAGAGGTAGAGACCGACACATCTACACCAAATGTAGAAGTAGCTGGGCCCTTTGTTGGATTTATTTTCTCTACTCTCCTTCGACTTGTCGGAGTTGGCTGACTGATTGGGGAAACCCCACTTATTGACTCAACACCTTTCGCCTGGAAGGTGCATGTAAAAAAAAAATTTACGTCAAAAAGGAAAGAAAAAAAAATGTAAAAACAGAATTCACGCAAGGGAAGGGCCGGCTCCTCGGCCCTTCCGCCCGCGGAAGACTGCACCCTCGGGCCTCTGCCCTCGGGCACACAGCCTTCCGGGGCAGAATGGCCTCGGAGCAGGACCTTCCCCCCCCCCCCTGCACATGGCGCATTGGCAGGTTCCTGGGGCCAAAGGCTCAGGGAGTGCCTTTAAGGGCCAAAGGAGTAGCCAGCGGCACCTGGCGTTTCCCATAAAACTCAAAAACTTTGAAACCAAAGAAAAATTTAGTGGGCATTTGCTGTGCCACATGGCGCATTGGCAGCTGGCTGGGGCCAAATGCTCAGGCAGTGCATCTAAAAACTCTTCTTGCACATCCTGGAACCATCATCGAATCTCAGACTGCACATTCTGTTCAGGATGTCATGGTGAACATGTAGGCCAAGAAAATTGCGCGTGACCAGCTTTCACAGTCACAACAGACAATCTGCTCAAACATGTTAATGACCGTGACGGTCTTGAATACGAGGCTTTTGATAAGAGTCACGAGTGTATTAGGCATAATGCCAAATACTTATAAGGCCAAAAGACGACTGGTAATTACTAATAATGTTGTTGATTTCTTTGTTTCATACTAACCGGCTAAGCAGGTCTTGTGCTCAGCTCAAAAGGCGAAGGAAAGTTCAAAGAGGTGAAACAAAACCGCATCGCTCGGCAAAAACCAAATAAGCTTGAAGCTTGAAGCTAAGAAAGGTGGACATTGATCCTTTATACAAGGAAACTCACGGGAGTTTTTCTACCGTCCATAAAAGCAAATCAACCACAAGTCTGTCAGCAAGGCCGTGCAACCTAACTTGTAGCATGCGAAATTTGAAATATGAGTATCAAATTTGATGGCGATCTTGTTTTTCCGTACATTTTTACCTTTTCTAATAACTTATCTTGCACTGGCAGCACATGTATTCCTGCACGCTTCTTCATTTCACGTACGACATAGCTGTTATAAATGCGTGAGTCGACCGCTCCATTGTGCTTCGTATAATTTTGTCTTCCTTTTTGGCATGATAATGTTAGGCTACCACGGAACCAGAAGCCTAAAGGACCGGCGGCCTGCCAAAGGGTGGAGCTAATGACAATCAATTGGCCTTTTGCACGTATGAATGACGAAGTCTCAAGTGCCGACATAGGGTCGGGTCCGATAGAACTTGCCCGGATAACTAACACTCTCTAATTTCCAATTTCCAAATTGATGCATATGGCCTTATGCCATTACGACAAAATAGTTTTATTTCTTGACTGGACTGAGGTGATCAACTGTAGATAAACTATTGATGCAATGGCAGCTTGATATTAAGATTTATAGATTGTAGGATCTATAGAATTTACTTTAAAAGATGACGCTGATTATTGAAACTTCGTGTTTAAATATAGTTAAGAAAGGCAAAAATCATAAGGACCAGCCGAAGATTGAGAAGGTCTGGTAAAACAAATTTGCTGATCCATTCTTTGCGCTACCTTATAGTGATCGACGGAAACTTATATTCTAAGCTGTAACCAGCGTTACAATATACTTGTGAAATCGTCCTTGAAAATTCTCCTCACCTCATCTATTTACAAAGAGTACTTTCATCTTGAAGAAACAATCGCCTGGATGACTACCTCTTCCTATCATAAGAAGCCGTCTCTCATGTAACTTTTCAAAAAGGTTCTTTCACGAAGCTTTTGTAAAGTTATTTCACGTAGCTTTTCAGTAAAGTTCTTTCAGAAACAGCAAGAAAGTTTGTACCAGCTGAGGCGCCCTGGAAAGCGCTGCAATTCGTGTCACCCCACACAAGCTCCAATGCCGTACCATGAAGCACGCTTCTGTTAGCGTTGACATGCTTTACAGCAAGCTCCAGGCTTCGCTTAGCCTCCCTGCCAATAGTGGAATGAGGAGCCAACAGCGCTCCGATCTTGAGGGTGGCAGGCCTGGCGGCATGATCAGCAACAATCCATTGTGCTCCACCACTCGCACACAACAACCAAAGCAAGATCAAAACTCTAATCCCTGGAGCCTGCAACAGGGATAGGTGCACATGACAAGCGCGTGGGCAGAAGCAGCATAGGGCGGGAGCAAGGCAGCCAGATCCAACCATGGCACGCCAGGAGATCAAGAGGGGAGAGAGGTGTGTCGAGAGAGAGGAGAGCATAACGCACAATTTATTAGAGCTTGGAATTGTGAACCTCCATTGAAGATGAAGAAGGGGCAGACAGAAAAACATCAACTAGAAAGAGAGGACGGGGGGTGGGGGGTCGAAAGAGAAAGGGAAGGTCCTGTCTTAAGGTATTGTTGGGTGGGGGGGGCTTGGAAGCCTTATCGCCAGTTTCACTTGGGGAGAAATTTACGTGAAAGCTGTTATAACTGCTTCCAATTACGATCCTCTTGAGTCCTACCAAAGGGTGGGGATTTGGCCAGGCCCTTGCAACCCTTGAAGCCCATTTGGCTTAGCTCGGCCTTTAGATTTTTGGCCCTTCTGTTGTATGGCCCATTGCCTTGGCTTCTAAGGCAAACTTACCTCAGAGTTGGCCCTGGTCTTATTGGCTTTTGAGTTGGCCCTCTCCCTTTCGACATAGAATATGATGTTTGAGGATTCACTTTTGCCTAGTGTAAGGTCCACCAAATCTCCTATATTATGGTAGGGTGACGCGGATATGAAATACAAAGTGAAATCAAAGACCTTGTATATGGTAGCAGGTGGGTGCCCACAAGTTGCGACCTACATCAGGCGCAGGCCTGTGTCGACCTACGTGAGCAGAGAGGCATAGGCTGTCACATGCAAGGGACCCGCTAGCTACCATATGCAGCGAGAGGCAGAATTTTTTTTTTCTTTTCGTTATTTTTGGCATTGCCTTGCAAAAGGCAACACTATGTGTTCAAGTTGGTCAATGGAACTTTTGCAAAGGTCAATGTCTTTAATTATAAGGGTATGTGTGGACAAAATTCTTTGCCACATTGCTAATAAATTTATCGCAAAAACTTTTTAATTATAGGCCTATGTGTGTTTCAATTTGGAAAATAAGATCCCTTCTTAATAAAGTCGCTCTCAAAGAAAGAAAAACTTAGAGACTTTGATACATAATCTCTATAATAAATGTCATTTTGCAAGACAAAGTGTGTGAGTCCATTTTCCCTTGTAAGGTAATAGCCTTTCATATATAACTAGTAACGCTTGCCCGCCCAACGACGGACAATTCAAATGTGAGGGCGGCGGGCCCGTGCCCATCCCCCTGCCCACCCCCATCATCGCCCATGTCCGTGCCCTCCCCAGCTCATGGCCTTCACCCTTCCCCAGCCTTTTTTACTTAAAAACATGGGTTTTCGGGCACTCACGCTGCTCGTGAGAGCGTGACGGGCAGCGTGAGCTGCTCGGAAACCACTTTTCTTTTATTATATATAGATCTCTACAATACATGCCATTTTGCAAGGCAAGTGTTGTGAGTGAGTGAGGCAAGTGTGTGAGGTATTAGCCCATCCTTGTGAGTTCAAACTCCATGGACTTAAAAATTAAACACTATGGGTCAAGAAGATCTTTTTGTTGAGGACTTTATTGCAAAAACTCTTTAAATGAAGCAAAAATTAATCTCTATCTATTTTCCTAGCATGCATGCACACAATTTGAAGTTGGGATGCACCTCTCTCTATGTGCAAGTCATAAGTAACACAAAATTCATGTATTTCTCTTTTTCTAGCTTGCATGCCAAATCTTAACCTCCATGACGCACAAACAACTATCATCGAATAAAGATTATCCATATGCCCATATTTCTACTCATGCACACTTTAAATCAGAATTCAATCCTTGAGATAATAAAGAGAATGCTAACCATTATGCAGCATTTTCTAGACAACTAGAATTTGAAAGTAGCTAATTACCTTACGTCCAATCATAGATACTAACTTTTTCAATCAAGAAATTTGTGGCAATGCCTTTGTATATACCACACAATTCTTGCTTTATATTTATCTTTTACTAATTGGGCAGGCCTCATCAACCAATAGCATTTTCACATGCTGCCTAATGAAACATCAATATATTTAAAAAGTTTTTATTTTATTTATATTTGGAAAATTCTACGTTACGTAGAACCCTGAAGCTAAGGTTTCAATTGGTCCACATGGCAACGAAAATAAGAAAAAAAAATAAAAAAGCATCTTTTTCAAAGGCCCTCGTCGGGCTCTAAGTTTCTTTAATGAGTAGCTGTGTTGCATGCTTCTACCCAAAAAGTATTTGGCAAACCCTTGATCTTTAGCATTGTCCTAGCTGTGAAGGATTTCAGATCATTCAAGATCCAATCCATGTCCCAAATCTTTGGTTACAATAAGGAGCAAACCAACAATCCTGCCAATGTAGAAAAATCAGCATCTACACACAAAATGAGATGCAAACTCTAAGAGATATTGATCAAACATGAACCAAAACATAAAATATGTTTGTTGTCCGTACAATTATAGTACCCTATTGTATTTCACACGTGTGGAATCGAAAATAGCAATAAATGATCACTCTACACATAGAATTGCAAGATGACACCAAGATAGTGCACCAATGAGTAGTAGAACCCAAAGAGAACCATGTATAATGATGAAATGAGAGATAGAAGAGAGAAGATGTGTCTCTCCACGAGTTACATCCTTTTATAGAGTTTCCAAACCCTATTTGGCCACTTGGCTTTCCCTCCAAAATGTAAACCCTACTATTTTTGAGTCTAGATTCAATGTACCCAAAGTTCAAATTTGAATCTCTCTCAAACTCGACTACCAACTTTTTCACACTTTCCAAAAGTGTTTATTGAATGTATTTTAAACTAATATAACTTCAAAAAGTTTATCTCTAAGTCTAAAATGAGTTTTGGCCTCTTATTGACAATTTACTAAAATGTGACTAAACTAGACTAAACTATTTGAAATCTCTCTCACACTAGCCATTTCCACAATGGATCTGTTTTTCCATTCTGCAACTCCATTCTGTTGTGGTGAATAGGGTGCAGTAGTTTGTCTCTTGATCTCCTGATCCTTGCAACAATTTATAAACTCTGTTTAAAAATACTCACCGCCACCATCTGATCTGAAGGTCTTAATATAACAACCTGTTTGTTTTTCAACTAGATCCTTGAACTCTCTAAACTTGGCAAAAGCATTAGATTTCTTGCTTATGAAATAAATCCAGATATGTCTACTATAGTCATCAATGAATGTGATGAACCACTAATGGACCTAGTTTGTATTGGTCCACACAGATCACTATGAACAAAATCAAGAATGCCATTGGCTCTTCTTGCTCCATCTTTGGGAAATCTTTCTCTATGTTGTTTTCCCAAAATGCAACCCTCACAAATTTTTCTTTCAAAAGAGATATCAGGCAATCCAACAACTAGATTATCTCTTTTAAGGATTTGCAAGCTTTGAGCACTAATATGCCAAACCTTTGATGCCAAAGGTCACTTCGACTATCAATAATGCTTACCTTAGCTTGAGTAAAAGTTCTCGCATTCAATTTGTAGAGTCAATTCTCGTTGACTATAGCTCCTGTAGCAATCACTTTGTAGTGATTCTTGATGTTTTTGACAAGACATTTGTCGCTGTCAAACTCAACCTTGAGTTGTTGATCAACTATCATCCCAACAAATAGTAGATTGTTAGCTAAGCCAGATACATATTGCACATTGCTCATCCGCTTTATCTTCCCACTGGCTAACTTCGTACCACTCCAAATCCTTTAATAGATAGCAATTGGCCATCGGCTTGCCCAACTTCATCACTATTGTAAGTTTCCTTGAGTTCTGATAACCACTCTTTCCTTGAAGTCATGTGCTTGGACGCACCACTATCAATGTACCAGGTATCCTTGGCTTCATCACTTGTCATAATGCTGTAATGAACAAGTTTGAACTTTCACCTATATCATCTTCATATTGATCATCATTGTATTGATGTTGATTAACATAGTTGTCTTCATAATAATCATCATCAAATTGATGTTGATCAGCATAATTGCCCGCTTGCCATTTGCCTTTTTTTTGTTCTATCTCCTTCTGTATCTTGAAGCATTCAGGCTCCCAATGGCCAAGTTTGTTGCAATATCTACAATTTCCAGATTTATTTTGCCTAGAATAGCTGCGTCCTTGACCTCGGCCTTAATTCCAATTGCCTCGATTCGAACTACCATTGGCTTGCTCATGAAATTGTTGAAATGATCCTCGGCTTGAGTTTCCTCCTCTCGATTGATACCTTCCACGACCAAATCTTCTACCTCGTCCTCTAACTGCAAGAGCTTGATCATAGCCCCTGTTACGATGATTCAAGTTCTCTTGACATTGCTCTTCCTGCAAAAGCAATCCACCTAGTTCTTCATAGGTTGGAAGATTTTCTCTTGTGGCTATACTCGTCACAAACATCTGATATGACTCACTCAGACTATTTAATGTTAATTGCACGATCTCACGATTTTGTACTCACTCTCCAACTGCCACTAATTGGTCATGAATCTCTTTGATCTTCAGTATGTGATCGGCAATAGTTGCACCATCATCCATCCACAATGTATGCAACTTTGTCTTCAGAAATAATATTCGAGATGTATTTGTCATTTCAAACAATGTCTTCAATGTATCTCATGCTTCTTTTGGTCCTTCTGAATCCAAAATATGGGGAATAACTGCATCTCTAACTGATAAGTTGATGACATTCTGGGCTTTCTGTTTTCACCTGTCAAATGTCCGCTAATCTTCTTCAATCACTGGTCTTGTCTCTTCACCTGTCACGATCTCCCATGGCTCCTTTTCCATCAAAATGTCAGTTTGAATTTCCAAACTGCATAGTTGCTGGCTCCATCCAATTTGCTTGACTCATTAAAGACACTCTCGCTTAGAGTTGCCGTTACTGGATAGATGAGTTTGGATCACGAAATTTATCACACCACAGAACTGTATATTTTTGGTTGTACACTTGATATTGATATGACGCGCGAGTGTACGACTGCTCGAGATTCTCTTTAACTTGCGCGCATGGATCTGATATTGGTACGAATATGCGATATCGGTGTGACGCGCAGATGTATGACTGCTTTGGATTTTCTTTACCTCTGGCGCATCGATCTGATATTGGTATTGATATGCGATATCGGTATGACGCACGGATGTACGACTGCTCTTGGTTTTCTTTACCTCCGGTGCATTGATCCGATATTGGTACGGACAAGATGAAAAATAGAGAGAATATAAGAACTTTCAGAGGGAATACTCTAGATTCTCCACTTCGGTGCGGCGGCTACGCCGCCTCCTCTTTGGAAAGATTTCAAAATGTGTGATTGTTCAAAAGATAGAGATCAATAATGTGAAAAGTATGAAGCCTCCTAACTCTAAATGGCAGTATTAGACACCGTCTAGTGTGATTTGCAGTACCCCAAATAAACAAATGAGAGATTTCTTGGCAAACCTCTCACACAACTGGCACTTTTCACAACAACTAGGAAGTATTGTGAAAATCTCTCCCACTCAACAGATTTTCAATCTGTCTGGTGCTACCCTGGCCTTTCTGATGCCTCCGGGAATGTACTTTTCACAACAACTAGGAAGTATTGTAAAAATCTCCCCACTAAATAGATTTTCAATCAGTCTGATACTGCCCTGGCCTTTCTGATGCCTTCGGGACTGTGTCTTCGTTCCCCTCTGATGATTTGATCTCCAAACCTGCAAAATACACCAAAGAAGAATTTCTTCCAACTGTTTTTGTCTCTCCAAGCTTTCACCTCCCGTGAAGAACTTTCTCACTTCATTGCGGAGCCTGTGACAAGCTGTATCCATTGATCAAGCAAGCAAGACTATCGCAGCTCTAATACCGTGCCAATAATCAGATATGCAACATATCAAGCATTCACCATAAACAATCACCACAAGAAGTCGAAAAAAGAACTTACACAATCACTCTATTGCATACTATTGCATACTGAATGTAAAATGTACAAAATGAACCATGAACTCTGATAGAGAGAGAGAAAACCTACGAGTAGACTAATAGACCAGCCTACGACTAATTATAGTTGGTAACAGTTGTCAACATTAATGTACATTGTAAACATTACATTAGAGGAGTTTTGAGCTCCAAAAAGACCCTTTAAGAATTCGTGCAAGATGTAGTTTATATTATTGAAATATTATAACACTAATACTTTTGACTTTCCATAACTTTTTAATTGTAGCTTAATAGTATGTCATCTAACATATAATTGGAAAGCCCTTGTTGAGAACTTTCCAATGCACCAAACTTTGCTAAATTCGGACTTACCACTAAAAAGTTATGCCATTTTTAGTGTGGAATCAAAATGTGGACTCAAAAAGTTACGTTATATGGATTTCAAATTTGAGTGTTTTGATTGGTCCATGTGTAAGAAAAAATTGAGAAAAAAAATATAAAAAAAATCTTTACAAATGGTCTTTTTTGAATTTAGAACTCCTCTAATGACAATGAAGTTTATCATTGATTTCTAACAGTTGAGTGGTTTGTCTCCACGGTCTCTTGTGCGCATCCAAGCTCAACGCGTTTGTAAAATTGTCTGTCGTCATGTCTAGCATTATACAATACTCCAAGCTTACCTATTTATTGATGTTTAAAGTATAGAGAAAGGACCATAAATGAATGTCAAAATGATTTACAAGTGATTGATTGATTGATCTACCAATTGTTACAAAACTAGCTCTCAAAATCAGATCTAGATTGGCAATTTCAATAAAGAGCAATCAATAAATGATCAAATGAAACAAATTCGAGTACACACATGTCGGGTAGGGCCACCACTCAATCTGTTTACAGAGAATAATCCTAATCAAGTTTAGATTGCATTTGCATCATAAGATCAACAAACCAATAGAAGAAAAACTCCAGATAGTCAAGAAAACTCCAAAATCTCAATCTTGCATCCATAGTATGATTGAATGATAGTACAATATGGATCATCTTCTTGGCTGGCTGAGGAGGTCCAACATGAGTTTAGGTGTCAAATTGGCATTAGATTTATCTTAAACAAGTGAATTGTACCTAACCATTAGGTTTGCCAACTTGGTAGTTAGGTTATTCATCTACCTCTTTGATTTGAGGAGTTTGGTCTAGAATTTAGGAATCATGACCAACTAACCTAACCTATACCTATGATTGATATCTAACCTACATATGCTACACACATGTGAGTTACAATGTACATCAAAAAGTACTTTACAAACCAAGCTAGAATTGTCATTTTTCGCACTCCTCAAATCTAGCTTGGGAAACTATGGTGCATTTATCAATTACTCCAAGTAATGATCTTAGCTTAATGAAAGAATCCTTAGACAACGATTTCGTGAATATATTAGCTAATCAATCTGATGATGCCACATGATGGAGTTTGATCTTTTTAGTTTGCACCTTCTCCCTCACAAAATGATGAGCAATCTCGATATGCTTGCTCCTTGCATGGAATGTAGCATTGGTGGAAAGTGATTGGGCTGATTGGTTGTCACAATAAATCCATGGAACATCTCGGCCTCCATGACTTGAAGCTCCACCAAAAACCTTTTGAGCCATAAGACCTCCTTGCATGTTGATGTAGTTAAGAAAACACAGTTTAAACACCCAACCGGATCAATCACAATAGCACAACATCAAGTGAAACAAGACAAGACAACAAAATTGCTCTCCATGGACTGTATTTCCAACTCATCAGTAAGTACAAAGATAAAGTTGCTTAAAAGCACTCAAAGGGCTCATAAAAGAAAGACAGCCCGATAATTCTAGAACTAAGCACACGTGGTGCCGTCAAAATAAGAAAGCATTGTATAAGTCGATCATTGCTATTTTAGCTCTCTCCCTCAATGATCAATGTCTCTCTTTATTTTAGAGTTTACTCTAATCATGGAACATAGAGTCCATGATAGTATTACAAGTAAAGGCTTTTTACATAACCAGATCTAAGCCAAGTTTGGCTCTAAAAGTCTCAAACTTTTCTTTACTTAAAGCTTTCGTAAATATATCAGCAACTTGTAACAACGTAGAACAATGTACAATACTTATATCTTCTTGTAGCTTCTCACGCACAAAGTGATATTTTACCTCAATATGTTTTGTTCTTGCGTGAAAGACAAGATTCTTAGCCAATTGTATTCCACTTTGACTGTCACAGAAAATAACAGTAGGATTTACCTGCTTCATGCCAATCTCACATAACAACTTACGTAGCCAAACAGCTTCCTGGATAGCAGATCTTAACGCTTTATATTCGGCTTCTGTAGAAGAAAGAGAAATAGTATCTTGCTTTTTGCTAGACTATGAAAAACAACCGCCACCAAAATTGAAGGCATAACCTGTTGTTGACTTTCTATCATCTATACTTCCTGCCTAATTAGCGTCAACATAACCTTGCAACTTAGGTAAAACACTTTGTCTTTTGTAGATTAGGCCAAGGTTAGGTGTACCTTTCACATACCTCAAAGTCCTTTTTGCAGCTTTCCAATGGTCCATAGTGGGTGATGACATGAATTTACTAATCAAACTTACAGCATAGCAGATATCAGAACGTGTAGTCGTAAGATATATCAAACTCCCAACTAGTTGATGAAATAGAGTAGCGTCAATATGTGCACTATCATCAATACGAGATAATTTCTTACCAGATTTGTAAGAGATGATGAAAGGTTTGCACTCTATCATGTGAAATCTCTCCAATATCTCGCCCACATACTTGTTTTGACATAACTTGATATCACTTCCAGTTTGCCATGCTTCGACACCCAAGCAGTAGTGCATAAGATCTAAATCTGTCATCTCAAACTGCTTGCATAAGTTGGCTTTGATAGAACGAGTGAGATTCTCATCATTTCCCGTGATAATAATATCATCAACATAAAGTACAATCAAGGCAATGCTATCATCGTTTATAAGAACATAAAGATTTGGATCTAAATTTGTTCTTACAAACCCATGAAAAAGAAAGTAATTGTCAATGCGTCCATACCATGCGCGTGGCGCTTGCTTAGGGCCATAAAGTGTTTTGTGTAGTTTACATACCTTCTGTTCTTGCCCTTTTGCCATGAAGGCCTGCGATTGGACCATGTAAACTTCTTCCTCTAAGTCACCATTCAAAAATGCGAACTTCACATCCATTTGATGGATCTTCCACCCAAAATGAGATGCTAGAGCAATGATAAGACGTAGTGTAGTCCAGTTAGCCATTGGAGCAAATGTCTCTTCATAGTCAATTCCTTTGCTTTGCTCATAATCCCTCACTACTAGGTGTTTCTTATGCTTTGCTATCGTGCCATCTGCATGAAATTTTGTTCTAGACACCCATTTGTTGTCAATGGGTTTCTTTCCAAGTGGTAGATCAACCAACTCCCATGTATCATGTCTGTGGATGGATTCCATCTCCTCTTCCATTGCCCTTTGCCACTCTTTGTGATCTTTTGCCTCATCAAAGGTTGATGGCTCTCGACACTTCAAGATGTCACTCATTAGGGCATAGTTCACATGATAACAATTGAGAGACTTCCTTTCCCGCGTTGATCTTCTCACTTCTTGTGTGCTAGATCCTGGTTGATTTAGCTTTGCGTCCTTCATAATTTTATCGTACCATTTTGGAATCTTAGATTCAGGTGATACACTACGTAAAGAGTATGTATCCCAAGGAGTGTCCAAGTAATGTCTCTTACTTCCAACCGGTTCTCCTTTATTGCTCCTATTGGCAAGTACCTACCCCTAGGCTCTTGAATAGGTGGTGTCCTTTCATACTCGTCCTATCGAATCTCATCTTCATGTGCATCATCTTGTGGAGCGTCTTCTTCATCTTCTTTTTCCAAAATTGTGGGAAGTCTTTTGATGCTTTCACCACTTGCATGGTCTTCATCTTCATACCTATGCGTTTCATCAAAGATTACATCCTTGCTAATGTGAATCTTGTTTATTACAGGATCAAAACACCTGTATGCCTTCGTCCTCTCGTCATAACCGACGACGATACACTTGATTGCTTTGGCATCAAGTTTCTTTCGCTCCTCCTTTGGCACATGTACATAGGCTTTACATCCAATGACACGAAACTTGTCATTTTTTGGCTTTATTCCTGTAAATGCTTCTTTTTGGGAGTCACATTTGGAACCGCAACTGTAGGGCTCCTGTTTTGCAAGAACGTTGCCGCATTGCACACTTGTAATTTGCAGAGACAAATTACTCCTAAGAAATAAAGACTTTTTTAGCTTTCAACCCAGATAGACTTTGATGATATAGAATTATTAATGATTAGTATTCTTTTAGAATATTGTATGAATTTATTGCTTTAATGAATTTAGTAATATTGTAGAACTAAGAAACTTCAATAAACCATGTTTGATGGTATTATGAACACTGACCTTTCTTTCAAGGGATGTGCAGGTACACATGACGTACCTGAAGAATCTGAACAAGAATAAGAAGCCCTATGGGCTTAAGAACTGATCTCTCTTTGAGAGTATGTGCAGGTACTCGAGAAAGTGCCAGAAGAACAAGAATCGAAAAGAAGCTTTTTGACAAAGTCTATAATGAAGGCTTAGAAGAGTCTATAAAGAAGGCTTATTTATAAGTCTATAATGAAGGCTCAGAGGAGTCTGTAAAGAATAGGACAACACTTAGGGTTTTAATCACCCTAGTGACTTGTTCCATTATGATTGAGGATAGGCAACCTCTAGAAAATAAGTGCCAATGTACATGACTGAGGATGGGCAACCTCTAGAAAATAAGTGCCAATGACCATGACTGAGGATGGGCAACCTCTAGAAAAAAGGGCCTAGGAATTGATGGACATTATGCAAAAACAAGATGGACATATACCTTGGCTCTTCCATAGGAAGATTGCACTTGGGTGAATTCCCAAGTTGTAACCATGTAATATTATATGTAATTAAAAGTCAAGTTGAAACCTTGTACCACCTACCTCCCACCTACTTTTTCTTATGCATTATAGGCAGTTTGACACCTAGAATGGGTCGCCCTCCTACACTCTCACTTCTATGCCAACACACCTTAGTAACTCTCCCAAGCTAGTACACATCACACATTCACCCTCCCTAACTAAAACACCTCATCCATGCACTCCACTTCTCCCTAAGTTTAATTGGAGTCTCCCTCACATCTCATACACTTGAACTTGACACCTCATTCACTTTGGAAGGCCTCTCCACTCTCTATATAAGTGGAAATGCGCCCCTCTACTAGGAGGATGGAAGATTGATGCATCCAAACTCTGCCATTTTGTTGCTTGTTGTGTACAGGTGCTTTGGAGAAGGGGATTGAGGCATCACCTCAAGGAGACTATGTCATATTTGTGATTGCAGGATTATTTGGAGCTCAAATCCTAGGATTTCTATCTCACTCTCAAATCACCAAACAAACACACATTCTCTCTCTCTCTCTCTCTCTCTCTCTCTCTCTCTCTCTCTCTCTCTCTCTCTCTCTCTCTCTCTCACCTTCTCTCTCACCTTCTCTCGAAACCATGGTATGCTCTTGAAACTATTATCCATATGTCAGAATGGCTGATCAGTACTTTTGCATGTCATAGCATCAGTGGCCTATTGTCTTTGCATGTCATATCTAGAGCTTGCATGTCAGTTTTGAAGCTTGCATGTCACTCCATGCATTCTTGAAAGGCCATGCATGTCACTTCAGACAGTTGCATGTCAAGAATCTATGAACCCTTATGATTGCATGTCACTTCAGACAGTTGCATGTAAAGAATCTATGAACCCTTATGATTGCATGTCAAGAATCTATGAACCCTTATGATTGCATGTAAAGAATCTAAGATCCAACATGATTGCATGTCGGAAAGATTGAGACTGATGAAGAGATGTCTATGCTTTTGTTAAGCTAGATATGGAATTAAGATCTTTGAATATGAATTAAGACTATTTTAAGTTGATGTTCCTACATCTGAGACCCTTTTGGAATCCATTGTGAATCCTTCGGGGGAGGGGTCCCCATCTTGACCCCTCAGTGCTTCCGCTATTATGTGAATGAATCTTTGTGATGAAATGTTTTTCGAGTTTTCATTTGAAATCTTAGTTGATTTTCATTAAGTTGATCTGAGACTAGCTTTATGTGAATGATAAGCCAATTAAATCTTTCGGCCTTTAAGAACTTAGGACAAGCCTTGCACCTCGAGTTCACAATGCTTCCGACCAAAGTGAATCTGTCAAGCCCATTTGCTTCATCATGGAGTGTGCACTCTCCATAATAGTCCTGTTCTTTCTTTCAGCTACACCATTACTATGCGGCGTGTGTGACTGTGTGAATTGTCTTTTAATGTCGTGTTCCTTGCAAAAGTCCTCAAAATCATCAGATTTGTATTCGCCTTCTCTATCAGATCTTAGCACTTTAATACGTGCATCCAGTTGATTCTCTACCAAAGTCTTGAACTCCTTGAAGCGAGCAAAAGCATCAGATTTCTTCTTCAAGAAATAAATCCATGTCCTCCTAGAGTAATCATCTATGAAAGTCATAAAATAATATGCTTTCTCCAACGACATGGTCTTCATTGGGCCGCACAGGTCGCTGTGAATGAGTTCCAACGGTTTCTTAGCTCTTGCAGCTCCACCTTTCTTGAATGTCTCCCTGTGATGCTTTCTCATGACGCATCCTTCACATATTGTATGATGATCATCCTGCAATGCCGGTAACCCTATTACCATCTTCAGCTTTGCCATCAACCTCAAGCTCCCATAGTTCAAATGACCAAGTCTTCTATGCCACAACTCAGATTGAGATGTTGTTGAGATAGCCAAACCATATTGTCCTGGTTTTGCAACATCCAATTTATAAAGGCCACAGTTACTATCTCTATAACCTTTCGCCACCACTTTATGAAGGGGTTCATATCCCTTATAAGGCATCCATCCTTGACAAATTCAATCTTAAGATGTTGATTTGCCATTACACCAACAGAAAGCAAACTCTTTTTGAGTCCAGAAACATAAAGCACATTAGGGATGTTTTTGATTTTACCATCAAAAAATTGCACAGGTACATTGCCCACACCTTGTATTTGGCATTCCTCCCCATTGGCTTGAGTGACCTTATCCCCATCATGGATTGGTGATAATTTCTCAAACCAATCACGTTTCCCGGTCATATGCCTTGTGGTGCCTAAATCTATGAACCATCTGGCACCATCATCAACCTGGGATGCCAAGGCTGATGAGAAGACACTTGTCTCGTCATCTTCTCCATCATCTTTGGCAATGTTGCCTTGTTGAGTCACTTTTTCCGCCTTTATGTCCGCTTTCTTCTTGTAACGTTCACGTGCCCAATGACCCGGTTTGTGGCAATAGTAACATTTGTCTTTTTTTTTTTTTTCCTTTTGATGACGACTCTCCCTCGTCATCATCATCCTTGGATTTCTTGGGAATCCTTTTCCATTCTTGCAGGGCTTGATCCTCCTGTGGGGTTTGCCTTGACTTCACCACTTCGCGATGGTGCTCTTCTTGCAACATGATCATGTGGAAGTATTCAAAAGTAGGCAACCTCTCCCTCGAAGCAATGCTGCTCACAAACATCTGTAGCCCTTCTGAGACACCGCTCATTGTGGTATGTACCAATTTAACATCCCTGATTGGTTCTCCAATTGCCACAAGTTGATCTCTCAACTCCTTTATCCTGGTGAAGAAAGATCCCACTGATTCACTTTCTTCCATCCTTACTACGTTCAATCTCGACTTCAAGAACATGGCCCGAGCTGGATTGCAGGTTTGAAATTACATTCTAAGAGCTTCCCAAACTCCCCTAGCCGTTGTGGCATCACTTATATGAGTGAGTACATGGTCTTTCACTGAAAGATTGATTAAGGACAATGCTCTCTGTGCCTTTTTATCAAAGGCACTCATGTCACCTGGAGCGGTATTTGGCCGGATTTCAATACCTGCCACAATCTCCCATAACTCTTTTTCCATCAAAATGCTCTTCATTTTGAATTTCCAGATGTTGTAGTTAGAAGTCCCATCAAGTTTGCTTGCATCGCCCAAAATTGCGTCATTGATGTTTTCCATTTCCAAATTACTTGAAACTCCACCTGTAGGCTATAAAGTGTATGCCGAAGCCAACCGTGATGTCCGGATTCACAAATAATGACATGCAATTTTTGGCTTACCAGGCCACCTGCCGCTCTTTCGCCAAATTGAAAGCCAAACTGGTGTCGCTTTCCGAAATGCTTCTCATCACCAACTCCCAGCTACTTGCCCAGTGGAATGGTGAAATCACTTCTGGCGCGCTACGAACACTTTCTCCGTGGCAATCACTCTGTTTTGGTGTACCGTACTTGCAAGTACAGTTAGGGTGCCCTTCGTTTGGAGGCTTTAGCCTTTCGTTTGGCCAAAATAGGCTAAAGGAGATGAAAATAAGGGCAATTTGGGTTTTTGAACTATTTCTTCAGTGTGAAGAAACTTCACCATTCACAAAACTTGGGACCCAACAATTTTCCCACTTTGAAAATTTTTAATGAAAAGAAGGGTGCATTTGCCCTTCAATTCTTCAGGACCCTTTCAAAGCCCATCTCCACCATTAGTCTTAATCCGACGGCTGGTATAGTCTTTCAAACTTTCAATCATATCTGTTGATCGCGATGGACCTCCATCCAACGATCTTGCGCATTTGTGTGCCTTGAAGGTTTGTCCTCCAGCTGCACGGAGTCCCTGGTCTCTCTCAATGCGCGCGACTGTCCCGAGCTCTCCACGGCTCTTTTCACCCTCTCTCTGCGATGGCAGCTATAAGCCTTTATATCCAAACTGTGGAAATTTGAAATTGCTCCACTCCTGCACACTAGCTGATCCACGGCCACCCACGGCCTCTGCACACAACCATAACAGTAGCAGGGCACCCACTTCTGGTGTTTCACAGCTTCAAAAACAGATTTGTATTGAGAGAAAAAAGCTTTTTCCCTTGTTGAAACCCCAGCTGTAAAAAAAGAGGATAGTTTTGGGCTTTTTTCTGATCTTCCTAAGAATCTATCTGAGCAGCTACCTATCCCTTTGAGGTTGTCCTTCAGCAAGCAATATTTTGCTCCAAACTGTTCTTCAAACAGTGTCCGATTGGATTCAAACCAATCACAAATGCCAAGCAACCCTTCAGAAGAATTTCTAGCTTCAGTCTTTGCTTGCCCTCTGATTCAGCCAACAATCTCCTGCCTCTGAATCTTCTTACAGTTTTGAGCTATTCCACGAATCTCCACCGACTCGGTTTTGTGTTTCCTAGCCAACAAACCGTCGTGAATTTGCAGCTCTCTGTTCTTGTCCGGTGATTCTTGCCACCAAGGGCTCTGATACCAAGTTAAGAAAACACAGTTTAAACACCCGACCGGATCAATCACCATAGCACAACAT
Organism: Diphasiastrum complanatum; assembly: GCA_029204225.1. Classification (NCBI taxonomy): domain Eukaryota; kingdom Viridiplantae; phylum Streptophyta; class Lycopodiopsida; order Lycopodiales; family Lycopodiaceae; genus Diphasiastrum; species Diphasiastrum complanatum. The sequence continues at coordinate 39,379,943 of CM055096.1, forward strand.
CAAGTGCAACAAGACAAGACAACAGAATTGCTCTCCACGGACTATATTTCCAACTCAGTAAGTACAAAGATAAAGTTGCTTAAACGCACTCAAAGGGCTCGTAAAAGAAAGACGACCCAATAATTCTAGAACTAAGCACACGTGGTGTCGTCGAAATAAGAAAGCACTGTATAAGTCGATCATTGCTATTTTAACTGATGTCAAGGCCTTGTACACTGATTCAGAACTCCTCAAAAGACTCAATCGTTGATAGTGTAACAATTGTTCGAATTACACAAAGTGATATCACTTCACTACAAGGAAAAGACATAGATTGTCCCTAGTGTTCTACTTAGCTAGAAGAGGAATAATCTTGTCTCTTCGCTTTTCTTCCCAAATGCTTTGTATTCATTTTGCACAGAAGAAAAATCAGGGAGTAGCTTTATACCAGAATGTCGATTCCATCAAATTAATCTTTAACTTACTTGGACAATCCGATGATTGTGGTTGGATCAGTGACATCTAGTTAAAAAATAGTAAAGATAGGCGAATTTAATTTTATATGTTCACTCATACTTTTTATATAGTAGAAAATCATCCAAACAAAGGGGAATTATTATTATATTCATCATGTTTATATCAAAATTGGACGACAAATTTCTAGGTCTTGACTACCAAATACTAAAATAAATAAAAGTATAGCCAAAAAACAAAAATAGCCCAATTAAAAAACTAATGAAACACCACATCTGAACTTTCTTTTCTCAACAAATCGACCGCCTTCTGTCCATTTTGCATGTTCCTATTTGTCAAAATTATTGTCATTCCTTCAGCTAGGCGCTCCACAATCACAAAACATATGCCTATGTTGGGCTGTAACCAAGGCAACAATCCATATGTAGGAACCCATCTCACTCCCACACTGTGATTTGTTATTGCAATCAAGGCACACAGTAAAATACAAAGCCCAATCATGCATTGTTTGCATGTCATCGTAGAATTTTAAATGACAACACATGCATGATAGTTCAACCCTCACACAAAGTCCAAGCCTTAAAAGTTTAGACTATCAATAAAGTCATGAATTTCAACAATTTTATGGTGCCCTCAAAAATTTCTAGGCCCTCTAACCATTTGTAAATATATTCATAGTGGTTCATTCCAATTTGAAACTTGTACCATATTTATATTCGAACCTCACCAATAACATTAAAAAAATTCTCTCGAAAAGATTAATTATTGACCGAGAACTATTTTTTACAAATGTACAACACAAAACTTGCTCTTATTGAACAAAATGTGTCAACCACTTTGAAAAGAAGCAAGGAAGAGATAATAAAATCACCCATCCAAATACATTTTGAAAGTTTATAATGCCATGGAATGGGTTGGATCTAAAACTTAGGGACAATTTTTAATACTACTCGATGGGCGTCTAAATTAGGGACACTCAAGAGTCTAGGTACATCCCGTTTAATATCGATCGAACGTGATTTCTATCACTAACGTTCTGTTCGAGTCTGATAAGCGTGGTCATGCTTAGAGAAAGACTCAAGAGGCTGCAAGCAGTGTTCGGGAAAGCCGGCAAAGTTCAGGAATGAAACCGACAGCTTTTGTCAAAAACTGGCATGCTCAAAAACTTGCAGGTTTTCTTAGGTCATAAAATAATGTATAACCGGCATGTATTGAGAGTCATCCTTGAAAAAAAAAATCGAAAGAGTTCATGAAATACAGGTTTTTGGAGGACCCAAAAAAAGGGTTCCGGAACACTAGCTGCAAGATTTGAATGCTAGATCACAATCATAGTCTTGTTTTATTCAGTCTAGTCAACGAAAATGCCTTGATCTGAGGCTACATCGGTGCAATGCCAGCCTCAGGCTGCAGCTGCCAGCGAATGGGTAAAGTTTAAACCTTAATGTATTGCTTTGCAAGATATTAATCTCTTTCATGTATACCTACGTGGTACAACTTCAGTCAAACTCAGATATCTGGCTCGAAATCAGAGAATTGAGGTGAGATAGCAGAGACGTCAGATTAAGGACTCAGGAGAGAGTCGAGTCCACAAAAGCCGCTCTAGTCAAGTCTTTCCCGTTTTCCCTCAAATACAACCTCAAACTTTCAGGTCAAACTTCACAATTCAGATTCGACATGTATAGAATTATATACTGGCTTGACAGTTGACTTGACAAAGATTTGATAATTGACAGCAGTGCTCAGGACCTCTTTTATCCAAAAGACCTGCATTTTTAAATAATCTCGATTTCTCGAAGACCATTACTCACGAAAGGCTTAAAAGGGTCTATATACTTCTGGAAAAAAACGTCAGAGATTTTATTATGATACCAATTTCTAAAAAAGTATGTCTCTTCTGTTCCTATACTTTGCAGGTTTTGTCATTTTTATCTCGTACTGGAAACTGAAAGCTGGTAGTCACACCTTACCTTACTTTTCTGTTTGCGCGTTTTCGTTGTGCCAGCTGTTTAAGACATGCCCACTTTCAATGATGCGACATGAAGTGGAGCTAGGTCGCATTTATCTGGTACTTGACACTGAAAGTTGGAAATCACAGGCTATTTTTCTGGTTTGCACGTTTCGTTGTGCCGCCTGTATATAACATGCCCATTTTCAATGATGCAACATGAAGGACCTGAAGGTGAGCTAAGTCGCATATCTCAAGGTTAACCATACTGTATCAGTCTTTATCTCGTCACAAATTCAGCCTACATGATTATGCACAGCCAACAAAGTAATTCTTTCTTCAAAAAAGGAAAAAATAAGCTAGTCTTTTGAATCTACGTTTGGAATGATTGCAAAGTTGGCAAGTACTAGCCTGTTCACCAGCACGTAGAACACGTTATTGACACTATTGCCCATTGCCATCTAAATATTGATATTATTGCTTTTGGAGTTCATGATCAAGTATGATTTAGAGGTTTGTGTTGCACGTTGTGAAATAGAAAAACACCACATTCTAATAAAATAAATATATATCTCTCTCTCTCTCTATATATATATATCTATATATTTTATATATTAAAGACATTTTAGTGAAAGATGTACTCATACATGTTTCACAATATATATTTTAGTGAAAGAGTGTACCCATATATGTGTCACACTACCTACCTAACTTGTGTCACACTACCTATCTACCCTGTGTCACTCTACTTACCTACCTATGTTCAAAAAAGTTTATACTCACTCTCTCTCTCTCTCTCTCTCTCTCTCTCTCTCTCTCTCTCTCTCTCTCTCACAGGGCGCAAGGGAGGGCACTTGGGGAGTCCACGTCGGGAGGACATAGGGAGGGGGGTGCAGGGAGGACGCGCAGGGAGGGCATAGGGAGAGCGCGAGGGGCACTCGAAGAGGGCATGCTGGGAAGGGGCGGGCGGGCAAGGAGGCGTGCAAGGGACAGGATATAGGGAGGGCGCACAGGGAGGGCATAGGGAGAGTGTGCGGAGAGGGCACTTGGGGAGAGCGTGTCGTGGGGGTGTAGGGAGGGCACATGGAGGGGGCGTGGGGAGGGCGCGCATGTCGGGGGGTGTAGGGAGGGTGCACGGGCGAAAGGGTAGGCGCATAAGGGAGGGCTCTCTCTCTCTCTCTCTCTCTCTCTCTCTCTCTCTCTCTCTCTCTCTCTCTCACGCACAAAACCCCATCAACCGCCCGCCATCGGCGGCCACACTTCATTAGTACAGTATAAAACTATTTTAGAGATAGAATGTGTGAGGTGCCGTAATAATGTCACGCTTTTGCCAGCAAAAATGTCGCCCATTTGCAAAAGTAAAAGCTAAATAGGTTTCTAAAAAATGGTAAAAAAAACACACCCTCCAAAAATATATAAACACTTTTTGTGGGTAAGTGCCCATCGCCCGCTATCATCGACGGGCACAACCAACTAGTGTGTGTGTGTGTGTGTGTGTGTGTGTGTATATATATATATATATATCTAGTATAAAACTATTTTAGAGAGAGAATGTGTGAGGTGTCGTAAAAAATGTCACACTGGCAAAAATGTCACGCTTTGCAAGCCAAAAATGTCACCAATTTGCAAAAGGAAAAGCTAAATAAGTTTTTTAAAAATGATAAAAAAAACTCCAAAAATATATAAACACTTTTTGTGGGTAAGCGCCCATTGCCTGTCATCGACGAGCACAACCAACTAGTATATATATATATATATATATATATATATATATATATATATATATATATATATATATATATATATATATATATATATATATATATATATATATATATATATATATATATATATATATATATCCCAAGATATGCATATATTTGAAATCTACGTAACATAGCTAAAATTAATTAAGTTATAAAAATAAACTTTTAAAAATTTTAAGATGGTCGCTAGGCAGCATGGAAGCATTCTATTGGTACACTGTCTGCCCTGAACATGTCAATTTGCTCGACAACAGTGTCTTTAGTTAAAATATTTAACCATACTAGTTGATATATTGGTAAAATTCCAACTACACAGGTACAAGTCACAGTTCGATAGTAAGCATAGTTACCACATGTAGTTATTGTGATCCAATCCCCTGGTCACATTTAACAAGTCTAGTGGAACTTTGAATATAGATTCAATGTCATGGATTTGAGAATTTGGCGTTACACTTGTGGCAACAACCACTATGGCTAGGAGACCAAGATCCAAAATTGAATCATTGATTCTTCACAATGAGAAGGATGAAGTTGGTAATTGGAAACCAACAAGGTACATGAAAAACTCATGGGTTCTACTACATCCATCCTCAAAATGCATGTTTCGACCAAGGAAGAAGAGAAAGATGACATTCAAATCTTATTGGAAAGCTAAGATCCTTGAGTTTAGGACTTCCCCAGGATGTCCCAAACTTCTTTTGAAGTTTTGGCTTCAGCTATGTGTCCAATTTGAGTATCTGATATATTGAGGATAATAAGCGCGAAAGCTTTACCATCCTTTGATTTCCATTTTGAGTCTTTTGTGTCGTCTTCAGGCTTCACTTTGATACCTGTAACAACATCCCACAACGCGTTGGCAATTAGCAAGGTCTTCATGTTAGATTTCCACAAATGATAATTGGATCCATTCAACTTGTCTGTGATAAGACCGACTTTACTTTGAGAATCCATCTGGAACTTAGGCCGTCGATTGTATCGATGACGCTAAGATGTAGTGATGCCAACAATAGGGAATCAATTTTTTGATACTAAAAGGATGAAAGAAACTTCAGAATATGATATCAATTTGATATCGCGAAGGATCTTAAGTATTAGAGCTTTTCACTCTGATATCAAAATAGTATTAGGCCTTGATAGAGATCACAAGTCTGATACTGTGACGGTTCAGATAAAGAAGTAGTGATCTAGCACTGATACTATGATAGTATGCTCTGATACCATGTCGGAAATAGGACAAATAAGAAATAGCGGAAACTTCCTACTTCCAATGCATGACTACGCCTATAAAAAATTGAACAAAGTAGTAGTGATGGAAATCACGTTCAATCTTTAGTAACTAGCTTTGAAATCGCTAGATACTAAGTGATTACGTAGCCAAACATGAAGTATTGAATTCTTAAACAATACCTATCAATTACAATACAAAGATGCATGCATTCTAAGATATACTGAACGCAATAAGAAGATAGTATTGATCCAGAAAAACAAAATCAGATGCTAATTGTTAGAATTTAGCAATTTTCACATGGTTTTTGATGAATATTAGACATCTATGTGGATCCAGACGTGTGAGGACCTATCCACATGTGTGAAATGACACTTGTAATATTCAGATATATTTTGATTAGCTTTCATTTGAGTCTAATATGACATCTCCTAAATTATAGGAGTTAGGTCCTAGATTGTAGGAATCTAGAAGGTCAACACAAACCACCAATGGATGATGTGGCAAACTTGATAGATCTTATCCAAAGTGGATATGGATAACTACAATGAGCTGTCCTACATGTGCTGGATGCAGCTCAGAGAGAGATTATGGTGAATTTGTACTTGATCCATGATGGATCCATTATTGAGCTAATGATGAGAAATCTTGGTTTGTGAAGCTATCATTGTGTTTTGACTCTCTTAAGCACTTTCTTTGTGGATGAATGCTTTGTAAATGATAAGTAAACTATTTCTCTGTTATCAGGCCGTACAGTAGCTGTACTTCACATGTGTGAAGCCGTGGATCATCTTTTTTTATTGTTCTTGCTTGGAAACACAAAGATTGTCAAGTAGAAGCTAGATTTGAAAGCCTAGTCTTGATATAGATTAAGATCCCAAGCTACCAATCACTCTTTGTGATCTTTTGTAGATCAATTTCAGTCCATAAACTCTGAAATTTGACACTAATGAGCGCAAGACAATAGCGGATAGAAACCGCGCACTCTAAGCTGTCTCTGAGTAACTGAGAATAAGTCTAATAAGCAACCCCACGAATCAGTTGACGTAGAACCACCCCCAATGGACAATTCAAGGCCATCTGTACCCTGTCGAAAATAGGATAGATAATATCAGCGAAAACTTCCTATTTCAAATGCATGACTATGCCTATAAAAAATTGAACAAAGTAGTACTGATGGAAATCACGTTCAATCTTTAGCAACTAACTTTGAAATCGCTAGATACTATGTGATTACGTAGCCGAACATAAAGTATTGAATTCTCAAATAATTTCTACCAGTTTCAAAAGCAATACAGAGATGTATGCATTCTGACACAAACTGAACGCAATGAGAAGATAGTATTGATTCAGAAAAACAAAATTAGATGCTAATGAGCACAAAACAATAACGGATAGAAACTGTGCACTCTAAGCTATCTCTGAGTAACTGAGAATAAAGTCTGATAATAAGCAACTCTGTTGATAAGCAGTAGCGCAATAGCAACTCTAAAATAAACTCTAAAAGATTGAGCTAGAATGCTCAAGAGTGCTCAGGCTCGAACGCTTTATAGAGAGCTATCTACAATACTTTCTGGTCATGAACGGTCTGCTTGATAAGAGCGCAAGAAGCGTCGTGTAATAACACTTAAGTCCTTCACAATTCACAACATTGATTCAGGATATTTTGGGAGATGTATGAACAGCTAATTTATGCTATGTAATTAGGTCGTCAAATGCGATTGCCAGTTGGCTGGAGTCCGCTGGCATTCATCCAGTTCCTTCTTAGAAGCTGATTGTTGATAAGCAGTGACAATTGGCCGTAAACAATCTATCTGCATAAATGAATGTCACTCTGCATAAATGAACATAAACCGCCACAGGCGACAGTGTCGCAAAAAGGCGATAGTGTTGGCTTTGGAAGAAATGCGACAATGTCACAAAATCTCATGTACTTAAATTTGGGGTAGTCCCACACTTTGCCAAAGTCATTTCCTTAATATTTGAGGCACTTTGAAAAATGCGACACTGCATTTTTACTCTCAAATCCTGACAGGCAAAAAAGGCGACACTGCATTTTTACACGTAATTCCTAACAGGCGACAATGTCGCAAAAAGGCAAAAAAGGTGACACTGTAATTTTACTCGTAATTTTTGATAGTGTTGATTGACTATGGCGTGTATTTCTGCAGACTGTGTAAAAATACTTGTAATTATGCAGACTGTATAAAAACACGGGAAAATCCGTAGACCTGGATAAACAATGGATGAGGATTAAAACCGATTAGTCGATTAGTAGGATGGAGAATAATCCAACACAAAAGTCAGTAGATTAAGTTGGTTTCTATCCTTATATGTATTTGTTGATTTCTTTTCAAGTGCAAATGTTCGTAGGACACCTACATTATTTGTTTGTAAGGATGTACCAGATGACACTCTTTCAGATATGATGGATATCTGTTGGGATTGTAAGACAGTTGGAGATATTTTATGTAGGATTAAAATATCTTCTATGACATTCTATTATTATATTGAGAGACAAATGCTTAGTCTTACATTCAGTGACCAGAGATGGATGGTCACACAAATCGAAAAGAAGTCCACATTTTTAACAATGAAGATATGCTAACTATGATTGAAGTGGAGAATCATTGGAGCTTAAGTTATATCAGACAAGGGCTGGTCCTAATGCACAATGAAATTCTACCTGACTACTTCAGATTCATTATAAATGAAAAGCTGGTAACATTTTCTTGTCATTTGCAACTCATTATTAGTCATTATATATAACTCTATTCAGAGAATAACCAGATTAACAAGTTGCTTTTCATACATGTATGAAGAAGACAGGAGAACACAATACTTTGCAATGATCTTCCTACAGATATAAACATTGTAGAAAAATAGTGACAACTCATACAATCAATTGTACAAATTGATATCTTTATTCAATAAAGATCCTTCGAATTTGGAGATTTAGTACAACTATGCAAATAATTCTTTTTTGTATTTTTTATATGTTTGTATTTCACTATATGTGTATGTTTGTATATCTGTATGAAACTACGTATATCTATTATAAAGAAACTATCTATTCAGCTTGGGTACTTACAAATTTTCCAGTCTCATTTTGAAACTGTACATTATTTGGCTTAGATGGCCCTAGAGGGGGCAAATATATGGTATCGACCTCGCCAGGATGCTGAAAACCAACTCTTGCCAAAATATGTACACCTCAGAGCTGGTGTAGTCACTAGGCAAAAACTATAATCAGTTTTCAGTAGTTGTGACAAAATAAACGTCTCAATAGCATAAAATATTACCTTTGCAAGGTCATCTACTTGAAATAAAAGAAATAAAAGAGAATCACAAGTGGAAATTACCTTTGCAAGATCAACATCCACTTGAAGATTGTACCACTCAAAAAATCGTTTGGCATTGAGAAGTGCAAACCAACCACAACTAAATGAGTCACTCTATTGTGGGCTCTGCAACATTGGAAAACTCATTCAATTAGACTAAGAACCTGGTAGTGTATTATGAACAATATGGACGATGACTAAAATTCTAAACACTTACCTCAATGCTCACAATATTCATCTCTCCAGGGGTAAGATTTTCTCTAAGGAAATATCTCAATATCGCCGACAATAGGCCATCAACATTTTTGTGGGTGTTGATGGCTGAATTCATCTTAATACAGGACATGTTTAAACCATTATTTATAGTTTTCTTGACTGAGATAATGTTTGAGCAAAAAGGAGACAAAATTGTCATCAAATCTAATAACTTTTTACCCTCCTACAGGAAACCTTCGCCGAGTTGCAGACACCTTCGGTTTCACTCACAGAACCTTCAAATTGAAGGGCGAAGGTTAATTCCTAGCAGATTTGCAAAAACATCAGAACAACCATCAGAAAACACACAAAACCACCAAAACTCTATAAAATACAGAAAAAGAACCTTCGTTCGATTCACTGTGCATAGGTGTGATTCAGATCTATCTACTGCCAGGTCGACAAAAAATAGTACCAAAAATAGAAGGCCAAAGTGAATGTTCATCTAGTTGTTGGTAATCTTTTGTGAAAAATTTACAAACCTTCGCCTAAACCTTTGCCAGAGTCTGTGTCAGTCCTACTTACTATTTTTGATAATTAGTGAGTTAGCTGAATATTTTTGTCAAGGCCATTTGTCATATTGACCTGAAAAAAGGGTCTTTTTGCAAAAATAACAGTATTACTCTTGCAATTTTTGCCAAAAACCTTCGTTGACTTTTATGAGGATTCTAGATATAGTAAATCATCATCTGAGAGTTTGACGCAGATTAAAATTATCAGAATCTTACAAAAAATCTATTTTATTCCTCGCCCAATTGCAAAAATTGATTATTCGCCTACAAGAACCTTCGCTAGTTCTACTCTAACTTTATCTAAGTTAGATTTACTGTTTGTGAGTTCAACAAAGGTTATTTTATCCACATTTGTCAAGAAAATAGCCAAATCAGTGATTTTACTCAAAATAACAGTGAAGAATCTTCGCCGAGTCTACTTTTGTCCAGAAAGCCTTCGCCTGTTCTATTTTTAGGTTCAGATCTACCAGATCTAGTCTCTATCAAATTTTTGAGTTATTCTGTTATATTCTAGTAGTGATTCTAAAAAATCCTCATTTTGAAGTGCCGATCGCTTGATCCAAGATCTTTTTTCAAGAACTCAGAAATATGATTATTGTCATGTAATATAAGTTTAACACATCTGATCTGAGATAAGATTCGATTGAAAAATCTAGATCCAATCTGATTGTCTGATTGAATTAATTTACAATATGGACGTTCCACTAGTGATTGTTAGAAGGTCACCTCGGTTAGAGATTCCAAAGTATAATGGGTTATCTGATCCTGTCAGATTTCTCAAAATCTATTTTGAATCATGTGAGGTATGTCGTAAAACGTGGGAATGACTGGTAGCAGAAGCTTGAAGCTTTGAGCGTAGGCGTGTAGGAACGGAAACACAACAGTTAGCAACATAAATATTCAAGAAGAATGATTCATACAGAATTGTGCAAATGAACAATACAATAGTGTGACAAAAATTGCACTTTGATTAATATCAATAGTGAGTACAATGGCTTGAAATAACAACTTCAACTTGTTGAGCATGATAACGCTGGCTACAGATAACTCTAATAATGATAAAACTTAACACTTTGATTGACTCCTACATAGCTTGATTTAGCTAGCATATATTTACAAGTGTCTTCAAATTTTTTTTTACAAGCATTGAATGTTATTTAAGCTAGTCTTTGTATATGTACAAAGTTAGTAACCTCCCTTGGGATGTTTGGCTGTCCAGCTATTTTTAGGGCTGATGATAAGTTGGCGACGTCGGTCCGCCACTATTGAAAAACCCGAAGGTGCCCTTAGACTAAAAGTATGTAAATATTGAAGGTGCGTCTAGAGTGAAGGAGAAAAAAATGCGAACAAGATGACGGTGAGCCTGAAATGGATTCCAAGGCATTCTGGCCACTGTGTCTCATTTTTTGCAAAAAATGAGAAAAAGATGAAGGTGTCTTAAAAACGATTAAGAAACAAAGATCTTAAAGGTAAAAAATACGAAGGTCCGAAACATGTAGTTGGATTTCGGTTTTTAGGATGCTCATTACTTGAACGATTTGTTAAGGCTGAGCATAAGAAATCTAACACTCCCCCTTAATGTGGATCTTGAAAAACCTTGATCTTCAAATTTAACATATCATTAAATATGAGATGTTGTTCCGTTGATAGAGCTTTTGTGAAGTAATCTGCTGCCATGTAGTTTGTTCTGTAGAGAACCAATGCTGCTTCCATGCTATGCACTTTCTCTCTAAGGTAATGATACTTGATTTCAATATGTTTGCTTCGAGAGTGAAATCTCGGATTGAGAGATAATGCTATTGTGTTTTGATTGTCACAATAGATTGTTGTAGGAAGTGTTTGTACAAGGTTGATGTATGCAAGCAGTTGCCTTAGCCAAATCGTCTCTTTGGTTGCATTTGTGACAACTATATATTTGGATTCTATTGATGATATTGCAACTGAGGTCTGCTTCAAGCTGTTCCATGAGATTGGGCCTTGGTTGTATAAAAATACAAATCTAGAAGTTGATTTTCTGATATCGACATCTCCTGCCCAATCCGCATTTGTGTAGGCTTCAAGGATATTGCCAGTTTGGTTGTCTCCGTAGCAGATGCTGAGAGTTTTCGTTGCTTGAATGTACTTCATGACCTTTGTTAGTGGCTAAGTGTACTGATCGAATATGCAAGGTTTGGTCACATGCAGACCATTGCGTACATCAGTGAGCCGATGATGGAATGAAACAGGTAGCGCTTCATTTCCTCCTTTTCTACCTCAATTTGAGGAGACTGTTCCTTTGATAGCTTTAGTCCAGGCTCGAGTGGAAAGTGACTTGGTTTGCAGTTGGCCATACCATATTTTTTCAGCATGTTGTTGAAATATCGATGCTGACTGATAAAACTCAGTCTACTGGGTCGATCTCGATGGATTTGGATTCCGAACAATAGTGGGCTGGACCCATGTCAGTAATCTTGTATCTATGGGCCAGCATGCATTTTGTATCCTTCATCAGATTCATATTGTTACTGAATAAGAGTGTATCATCTACATAGAGAGTGATGATGATGAAGTAATCTGATATAAACTTGAAGTAGACATTCGAGTCTACCAAGTTTAAAATAAAAACATTCTCTATAAAAAATGCATTGATCTTCTAGAACCAGCTCTAGGTGACTGTTTCAGCCTGTAGAGCGCCTTGTGGATTTTGCATACAAGGTGCTGTTGCTTGCCATTGGCTATGTCATATAGATTTCCTCTTCGATGGTTCCATTGAGGAAAGCGGTCTGGACATCCATCTGGTAGACTTCAAGATCTGCTACGACTACAAAGGAGAGGAATAGACGGATCGAAGCATGTTTGACAACTGGGCTGAAGGTTTCAAAATAGTCCAGATCTGAAATTTGGGAATAGCCTTTGGTGACTATCCTGGCCTTGTAGCAATTGAGTTTTCCTTCAACATCATACTTTGTCTTGAATATCCATTTGCATGGAATCAAATTTCGGTCCTTTAACAGCTCCGTGACTATCCATGTTTGATTATCTACTAGAGAATAGAATTCGGTGTCCATTACTACTTTCCACTGGTCAACATCAGGAGTAGACTTAGCCTCAAAAAGGTGGTTGGTTCCTACACAAAGTTGCAGGCCAGATCATTCATAAATCTGGATGGAGACTGTTTGGACCTGTTCGACCTTCTGAGTTGAACTTCGGTCCTCTAATGTGGGTTGAATCATTGAGGTTATGACTCATTGTTTGGGTTAGTGTCGATATTCTACAGTTGAATCCCTGGATCGGAATTTGGTTGCTTGATCCTTGGGTCGGATTATCAGCAGCTTTTCCCTTGTGGTCGATGAATTGGTCTTCCACAAAAATGACATCTCTACTGGTGAATGCCTCCTCGGTATCCAAATTGTAGAGCTTGTATGCCTTGTGGTATGGAGAATAGCCGATGAAAATTATTTTCTTGCTCTTATCATCCAGCTTTATTCTTAGATCTTTAGGGATCTGAGCAAAAGTGAGGCATCCAAACACTAGAATATTTTTGAGTGATGGTTTTGATCCTATCCACACCTCATAAGGTGTCTTGTCATTCAGGGCTTTGGTGATGGATCGATTCTACAAATAGACGGCTATAGTAACAGCTTTTGCCCAGAATTTCTTTGGAAGAGAGACATGGGCCAACATGCTCTTGGCACTTTCGATGAGTCTCCTATTCTTCCGTTCAGCTATATCATTGAGGTGAATAGCTGGTGGTAAATTGTTGACGTATTTCAATGGCCTTGCAGAACTCCTTGAATTCTGTGGAGATATAGTCTCCCCCTCCATCTGTGAGTAGAGCCTTGATTTTTCTCTAGGTCTGATTTTCTGCAGATGCCTTGAACTGTTTGAAGAAATTAAACACTTCTGATTTGTTCTTCATAAAGTAGGTAGCAGTCCTTCGAGAGAAGTCGTCGATGAAGTTTAGGATATAGAGAGCTCCCCCTGTGGAAGAAGTCAGCATCGGGCCACAAATGTCGTTGTGTACAAGGTCAAGCAAGCCCTTGGATGTATGAATTGAGTCTGAAATGAAAGGGCTTCTAGCATGCTTGCTGATAATACAATTTTTGCATGGAAAAGTTGGCTTGCTGACAGAAATAAGATCTTGTACTAGGCCTTGAGAAGACGTTTGCTAAATACGTTAAAAATTAAGATGGCCAAGTTTGAAATGCCACAACATATCAGTTGATTCAGAAGTGGTTGTGTGAAGAGCTTGACCATTAGAAGAGTAGCAGTGGCTGAGTTTGTAAAGATAGCCACTTCTTCTTCCGTAGGCTAGAACCTTCTCGATTTGTCAATAATTGTGCAACCTTCTATATCGAATTTGAGCCTCGGACCTGAATCAATGATTTTGCTAACTAAGAGCAGATACTTGGTCAGATTTGAAACATGGAGAACGTTGGAAAGCAACTTGACTTCACCTCTTTTGAATTCAACTCTGACTGTTCCTTCACCTTCGATTGAATGTGATGAGTTGTCTCCAAGTTGCACAACTCTTGTATGGGTGAATGACTTGTAGTCCTTGAACCAGTTGCGATGGTGAGTCATGTGTTGAGTTGTTCCGAAATCTAGATACCAAGAATCGATATCTTGTTGTTCTCCGACTTTGGTCATGAAAGTTGCTTCATCTTCCTCTTGTTGCTGGATTGAGTGACTGACTGTAGCACTATGTGCTTGTTGTTGCAACTGCTTCTTCTTTTCATTGTTGTACTTCAAAGTTTGGCAGTCCTTGATTTCGTGGCTAGTCCTCTTAGAGTATCTGTAGAAAAGTTTCTACACTAGGTGGAATGATGAAGAGCTTGAATTCGATCTTGAACCAGAATTTGGTCCAGACTGCATGTTGTTCTTCTTGTCAGTATAATTTGACTTTGTAGATCTATTGGATCTAAACTTCTGATTTTTCGAATATAGAACTTGAGGATCTGACCTTGAGCTTGAGGAGAATGCTGATCTTCTAATCTCCTCTTGTAGGAGCAACGAAATTACTCTTGACAAAGTGAGGTGCTCTTGGGTAGAAATTGCCATTACCCAATTTTCGTAGGCTTCAGATAGACTCAATAATAGAGTCATGAGTGCATCGCAATCTTCTATGACTGAGCCAATTGCAGTCGTTTGCTCCATAAGATTTTTTAACGTGTTGAGATGACTCGAAACACTTTCTGCGTCAAACATCCTCAGGGTGAAGAATTTCTTCCTCAAGTATAACTTAGAAGTAACATTCCCTTAGTTTTCTAAATAGTTGAAAGAAATCACACTTCTATTTCATAGTTTGCTTGAATCTGCTTCTTTTCTTCATGACTCTTAGACAATGTCATATTTGTTCAAGCAAATTGACATTGGTAAGGTATCTAAATGTTTTAGTGATAAAGATATTTGTGGAGCTTGTTAAATTTGTGTGTACATATCAATTTTAACTCTATATTTTAACAAGTGTATTTTGTCAATATCATTGACATTCTTGTTAAAAAATTGCAGATAAAATTTTATCGTTCATTAGTGAATATGTCTTCTACTGAGGAAATGTCTCAAAACAGGTATATTTATTAAATGTACAGTAGATGTTATGTACTTAACATTTGGATTTGCAGCATTGTGTGTTGAATATAACTTTTTTGTTTTTTGTCTATGATTGCTTAAAGCACGACGCCTGGCACAAGATAGCAAAAAGTTAAAGAAGATGCAATATTATTACAAAATGAAATCATGAAAAAGAGCACAAATGCTTGAGCAAAGACTTAGTGGGACATCATCGTCATCAAGTTTTGGTGCCTAGCCTCAACCTAAATCGCAAGTACTATATAATTATTTGTTTAAAACTTAGGACTGTATTTATAAATATATAAATTAGCTTGTAAAATTAAGCTAATCATTTTTGTGATTGTAAAATGAAATTAGTATCAATAGAGATACAATGAAAAGATATATTGTGAGTGCAAACAATGCAAAGGATTAAAAATTCGAGAAAGACGAGTAGTGGCGCAACATGTGTGGAAGTTTGGAAAGCACATTGAGAAGTCCGATGTGGATTTGGAGGTACATTTTGACTATTTAGTACCGTTCTTATCATACACATATTTATAATTTTTTTGAAAAAAATAAAACTAATGCTTGTATAATGTTTCACTCTTGCAGAATAATATATTGGTGTCAATGTTTTATAACACGTCGATTGACAATCTTATCGATTTTGGATCATCTTTGGCATTAGACGAAGATCTTGTTGATGATCATAATGATGTCACTAGGCGTCCAGAAAAACATGGCAATATTGCTGCATATATAAATAGTTCCATTAGGCACCCTTCATTAACTAATTGTGATTTTGAGGAACGCACCAATGGAAAAGAAGAATACTTTTCTAGGAACTCAAAAGGTACATATGTAATGGTATGTGCGATAAGGCCCATTAAATGTGGTGAAGAGCTATTCATCAAATATAGCTTCAATCGCCCTCTTCCAAGATGTGTACAAAAGGCTTTGAGCCAAACTCAAGCATGTACCTTGTGAATATCAAAATATATTTTATCTATTTAGTGAGAGCAAGTTATGTTGAATGTGAATTAATTGTTTTTTTTTATATTTCATATTGCATGCCTTGATTTAAGATATGGTGTTTGATTTGCATGTCTTAATTTTAGTTTTAATTTTCATGAATGACAGTCTTATATGTTAATTGATGAAATGTTAATTTGTTTCCCATGTTTGAAGGACTATGAATTGTCATCTAGCTCTAGTAACAATGACAACAGTCACTCCATATCCGAAACAAGATTGGCATACGATGGGCCACACATAAATCAACTATCATGTCGTGAGTGTATGGAATTGAGTGCCGTGATGAAAATAGATGAACAACAACGTGCCAAAGCAAATCAGCCACGATCTTCTTCTTATTAAGATTGAGAATTTTTTTTAAGAATTTAATAGATGTGTTGTTCAAGTCAAATGTTTTAGTTGGCTAAATGATCTTTTATTTTATATTATGAAAATTCATTTCATTATGTACAGGTTATTGTGCAAACTACTCCCAAAAGGAAACACTATGTTAGAGACAAGAGGTGAGGCATGAAAAATGTTGAGTGCAATGGGAATGGACTATACATTGCATCATGCTTGTCCAAAAGATTGCATCTTATATCGTGGTGAGAGTTAAAAGCTTGTCCTATATGCGATACTCCTCGATATCGAGATGACTTACAAGGGACCACTGTCCCATGCAAGGTGTTACGACACTTTCCAATAATCCCGCAATGATTGTTTCGTTGCAAGTCTCTTGCAGAACTTGTGAATTGGCATGCTAGTCGTCGTTCTTCGGATGAGATCATGAGAGTACCCTCAGACTCTCCTGCATGGAAACACATTGACAAAGAATATCCATGTTTCGCAAGTGAAACAAGAAATATAAGATTTGGACTTGCAACAGACGGGGTTAACCCCTTTGGAAAAATGTCAAGCACGTGGTCTATTTGGCCAGTGGTGTTGGTCAACTATAACATTCCACCTTGGCTAAGATTAAAAAAAGGACATCTCATGCTAGCACTTATAATTCTTGAAAAACATCAAGTAAAAAATATGGATATCTACTTTGCACTATTGATTGAAGAACTAGAACTACTATGGAAGGGAGTCCAAGGATATGACATCTCACGTCCACTTCAAGACAAAACATTTTTGTTGCGTGCGATTTTAATGTGGACTATGCATGACTATCCAGGATTGGGCGATTGTTCAGGTGACTATAGAATAAAATCACTTGTAATTTTTGTGTATTTATTTTTTATGCATGCAATATTTATTCTCTAAAAAAATTCTATTTATAACACGAATTGGATTTGATTCTTTTATGTTTTACAACTTCTGGATATCACGTGTGTCTCATTTGTGGACCAAATATTGATGCTCGACACTCACGTCATTTAAACAAAGTTGTGTATGAAAATCATCGCAAGTACTTGCATGATGAAAATCACCCATTTAGAAATGCTCATAGAAGAGGCTTTGGAGGAAGATTAGAAACAAGAATGCCTCCAAAGAGAATGTCTGTGGCAGATTTGATAAACTTTGGATTGAATTTGAGACTAAGCCAATCAATGGTATGAAAAGACTATCCATATTTCATTGTTTACTATATTGGAATAACCTTTTGATCAATCACTTGCTTGATCCTATGCACATATTCAAAAATGTGGGTGAATCAATATGGAAACACTTGGTGGGTGACAAAGATAGTATTTCTGCCAGGCATGATCTACAAGAATCAAAAACAAAAAAAGAGTATTGGCCAAAATTATGTACTGATGGAAATACCTATAGTATTCCAAAGGCCCCTTGGATTCTTACGAAAGAAGAGTATAAGTACGTGCGGTCATTCATTTGCGAGATGAGAACACCAACATGTTTTGCTCATTCACTACGAACATCATTCACAGCTGAAGGAAAGCTCCATGGTCTCAAATCTCATGATTGGTTAAAGATGGTCGAGTACATATTTCCAATGTGCATTCGTGGCTGTCTAACTAACTTTGAATGCCATTTATAAATTAGCATCGGTTGTCAAGTACTTAAATTTTTTTGTTTACATCGATATCTTATGAAATTGTGTGTTTGTTTTCTAATACATTATGAATGTACTAAAATCTAGTTATACTACAAACATGATGTAGATGGATGTGTGGTAAGGTGATTCGTGAGATAGACGTGCAAAGAAAACAAGAAGATATGGTGGAGGATGTATGTATGTTTGAGAGGGATTTTCCAACTTCTATCCTAGACATACAGGTGCATCTGCTTGTGCACTTGGTCCAAGAAGTTGGTATTGTTGGTCCTGTGCACTCAAGGTATAATACACTCGAATTTGATTTTAGTGGTTTCAATAGATGTTGTGTGATTCTTTCAAAATAATAATAGAATGCTCTCATTGATGTGTTAAAATTTTCTGTAGGTGGATGTTTTTCTTGGAGAGATTCATGAAAGTGTTGAAAGATTTTGTGCGCCAGAAGGCAAGGCCAGAGGGAAGCATGTTAGAGAGATGGTTAGTGCAAGAATCTCTATTTTATGTTACCAAAGTTTTGTTTCAAATAGATCCATCTGCTCCACGACTATGGCATGATGAGAAAAGCAATGAGATGAAAGGTGAAAAACCTCAAGGTATCGGTAGTCTTAAAAAAATGACACCTATTTTGAGAGAAAAAATTTCAACCTTTATGCTATATAATTCAGGAGTAATGGATAAATGGTTGGATTTATATGAAGAAGAAAAAAAAAAAGGACATTGACTAGAAATCGACACCAACGCAATAGGCGTAGAGGTTAAGCTGCACCTTCACATGATCTTGAGCCATTGCCCAACCAATGCATCACAGACTGGATGGTTGACACTCCAACAAGCAAAATCAAAGGGACAATTCATATCTGATACAGAATGGGAATTTGCAAGAGGATGTGATTCGAAGGTTTGTCTATAATTCTATTTTTTTTAAGTGAACAATTTTAATTTGTACGATGATTGATTATTGTTTTAATTATAATCAACATGTGATAGTATCAAAAGTATAGTGCAATGTGGGCATATGGTTGTCATCATCGCATTGAATCAATTGATATGAAACAACGAACCTATGATTATGGTTTGATGGCATCTTTCCATCAAGAAAGTCGGAGTAGTGCTCAAGATCAAAGTCCAATTTCCGAAGAGCTTGAGTATGTAGGAACCATACAAGCCATATATGAGGTGTGTTTTGGTGAAATGGCTAAATATTTGTTGTTTGACGTGAAATGGTTCAAAATCAACTATAGAGGATCAAATGCAACTGTAAAAAAAGACCATAAAGGATTTTTTGCTATTGATTCAACCAAGACATTAAGCATGGACTTTTCAAACACATTGGTGTTGTCTCATCATTTTGAACAGGTGTGCATGAATTTCACATTTTTTCTTTTTGTCAATTGTGATCAATGTTATATTAATCATCTACACTACTTTTTCATTACATCTATTTATTGTGAATTAAAATGTGATCATAACAATTATCTAATCCTAACATTGCTAAATGTGCAGGTATTTTTTCAACCAAATCGACTAAACAAAGATTGGTGGTATGTTGTTCAAATTAAGCCACACTCAAGACATGTATTCGAAAATGCATATGTTGATTGATTCTCATGATTCCGACGACTCAGATGATGAAGAGGAGAACAATGATTCTTTGCATGAGGACAATATTGAGAAAGGTTTTGATTTCGATAGTGATGATGAAAATCATCTTAGTGGAGATGAGTTGCAAGATGTATTGGCTGATAAATTTGAATCTTGCGATGATGAATAAAGTTTGTATATGTCACAAATAATTTTGTCATAAAATGATCCATTGTCGTCAATATATATTGTTTTCAAATTAAAATTATTATATTTTTCTAGGATGTTGTATTTCTAAAGTTTAATTTCAAACGTATCTCGCAATCACTTAGAATTAAAAAAATTTATCAATATTAATAGATGTGTCTACTTAAGAGAGATATGTGTTGATTATTTATATATTATAATTAAAAAGCATCTTCTTTGAGATGATAATACACTTTGCCACAATATTGTTCGACTATTCATTGATCTTTACAAACACACAAAGGTGTATAACATTGCAATTTTTTTATCAACAAATTAGCTTAACAAGCTACCACATGGCTCTCAATTGTAAGGTACTTAGCATCCTTTCATGAGCAATTAAAGATAAAGATATCAAAGATTAGCATCGAAGAAGATCTGAGAGATCATCTGACAGAGATTAAATGACCAGAATGGGTCTTTCAGTAGCTGACTCCTTAGAGTTAGTGATTATATATATAGAGAGAGAGATATTCAGAACTTTAGCAATCATTTTGAATCTATGAGTAGGATCACGCACTTATCAGTGCTATTGTATTGTGGTCTGATTGTTGTCACTATAACTTTATTATACATATTTGCTATTGTTCTACATCTTTTGCATTCTTGTTGAATGAAATTAACTCTCATTCCTCTTACGCAAACATCAACATAAAGAAAAATGTATGGCTATCTCTAACGCTTGAATTATTTCTACATTCTCGTCATAATCAGATTATCAGTATTAGCACAAAAGAACAGCTTGTAATCTCTGCTCTCTAAGTAATCCACGATCCTTGTTAAACACAATTATCACTGTTTTTCATAGTATTCATTGTCTTTCTCTTGTTGGTTGGGACTTCGTTCAGAAGTACACCCCTCCAATAGCTCAAACCAGAAGGAGATACAGTCAGCATCACCAAATGGAGACTAAGAGATGACAAAGTATTTGCCATGATCACCCTCAACATCAAGGATACTCAGATCAACCACATACGTGTTGCTCAGACTGCTAATGATGCATGAAACATCCTAGAAACTCTCTACGATATCAGTAGGTAATAAGTATTTGTCATTTTTAAAAAATCATCAAAATCTTCAAAATCTCGAGTTTGGAAAAATCAACTAGCTTGAATTTGATACTTACATGTGAAACAACTCTATTTTGGTCCCTATCGCTTGACATAGCCCATTGAGTAATCATAATTAACCGGCATCACATGAGATAGCTCAAACTTGATGTCTATCAATGTAAAAAGTCCCATTTTGGCACTTCTCACCTGAGGCTCCTCTTAGAGTGATCAACTTTGAGGGATTTCATCCAAATAGATTAAATTTATTGCCTATCGTTTGGAAATGCCAAAATTTGATGCCCAATGTGTAATTTTTTTTTCTTATCACCCAACATGGCTCATCAAGTTATTAGACTCAACTAGTTTCAAATCTAGTATATTTTGTTGCACCAGTTATTGTTGACATTTGATCCCTATCACGTCAGATAGCCCAAATTTGCTATCTACCATTAAAGATAGGTGTATTTTTGGCCTTTATCACTCAAGATTGTCCATTGAGTGACGAAACCAATAGAATAGTGACTTCAAGACATTGAAAAAGCTTGAATTTGGTACCTATCACTTGAAATAGCTCAAATTTGATGCCTAACGTGTGATTTTGATGCTGATCACTCAACATGGCTGATCAAGGGATTAGACTCAACTAGTTTTGAATCTACTATGAATGAGATCTAATGATTTAGAAGATCTATTATAAGTGCTAGCAAATGGGTGCTTGTGAGCCTTTGAGAGAATACAAGTCTCACAATTCTTTCTACAATTTGAAAATGCTTTTGGAAGGTCGAGTGCAAGATCCTTTGTGCATAAGATCTCCATTGATTTGAAGTTGGGGTGGCCCAACCTCTTATGCCAAAGTTCTAGTTTGTAAGCTCCTCTTAACCATGTTCACACTTCCAAAAAACACATTAATATGAAGCTTGAATAGCCTCCTTTGCTTAAATCCGTTTACAATGCAAGTATCATAATAGAGCAAACGCCTTCCTTAAAATGAACATCTAAACCACTATCCATTAGTTGCCCAACACCAAGCAAGCTCTTAGTAAGATTACATAGAGTACATTTTCTATATCCAATCTTTTAGAGGATCCAAGACTTAAAGAGATTGTTCCCACTTAATCTATTCTACATTCTTGATCACTTGCTATTATAATAGACATTTTACAACCTAAAAAAGGTACAAGAGTTGAGAAGAATTCCTTTTGGAATGTCATGTGGGAACTAGCCCTGTAAAGTCCTCAACACATGATTCTAGTCTAAGCATACCATACAAAGCAACAACACAAGGGAACAGTGGTGGATAAATTAACCCAACCAAACCTAGATCGAACGGATCTAGCCCCCAAGCTATGGATCAATCAGAGTCATGGAAAGAGGAGTCACACCAGTAGCATGTAGCTACTAATCATGAAATCAAGCATACACTAGTGAGAGCCCAACAGGTATACTTATACCCTCCAAGGCCCATGCACCACTAGTAGTGCACTGTGACACCTCACTGGACACCTCTGCAGCCTATCTGGGCCACATCATCCAGTTCCCTAATGAATCACTGATAGACCCATACCAAATCCACCACCATGTGTTTAGGCCTACAACCATTAATTATGACCATGTACACATAAGGGTCCCAATTCCCTAATAGTCACAATTAACTTACGGGTTGTTGGTCTACTGATCCCTAGCGTGGACACGCTACTCGAGACTAGTCATGGACATGACATTCTTCCCCTCTTATTCAAGTTCTGTTCTCAGAACTTAAAACTGGGAAAGTTCCTCCTTAAGCTTCCTTTCTGTTCCCAGGAATCGTCATCATCCGTACATTCCCTCCATCGAACCTGATGCTCGGTATCTACATGATTTCTCAATCATTTAGTTCTTGTATCCAAGATCTTTTCGGGTTCAAGACGAGATACACTCGATGATTCATCCAACAGGTCCAACTGATCTCCAGATCCAAGATGTTCTCCTTCAAATAGACTCTTTTTGAGATGACTAATGTGAAATACGGGATGCTCTTGCGATCCATCCGGGAGTTCTAATTGGTAAGCTAAGGATCCGATCTTTTTCAAGATCTTAAACGGTCCTCTATATCTAGGGGACAACTTATAATGATTGTCGGTACACATTACACTTGAATCCTTCGGGATTCTCAAATATACCCATTCTCCCACTTGGAAGTCTCTCGGTAATCTTTTCAGATTTGCATAATGTCGGTCCCTATCCTAGGCACTCTAGACATTTTCACGTGCAATGCACAACATTTCCTCCATATCATGTAGGAAATCCGCTACTTTTTGGAGCTTGATCATCCGAGTCTCAACCGCAATGGGTGACCTAGGCTCAAAACCGTACATAAGCATAAATGGGCTATAACTGGTAGCCGAATGCTTACTACTACTATAGGCAAACTCGATCAATGAAGGTACTTTTTCCAATCAGATTGTTGTCTGGAAACATATGCCCGAAGCATTTGTTCCATCGTCTAATTTGTTCTTTCCATCTGTCCATCTGTCTCAGAATGATCAGAACAACCCAAGCTCAGTGTCGTCTCTAGTCTAGCAAACACGGCCGACCAAAAGTGACCGGTGAACTTCGGACTGCGATCGCTCACAATATCACTTGGTAATCCGTAAAGCCTAAACAGATGCTCTACAAATATCTGAGCTAAATTATAAGCCTTTGTAGTGGTCTTTACTGGAATAAACGTAGCCAGTTTGGTAAGACGGTCGACCACAACCCAAATTGCAT
This sequence comes from Diphasiastrum complanatum, assembly GCA_029204225.1. Taxonomy (NCBI): domain Eukaryota; kingdom Viridiplantae; phylum Streptophyta; class Lycopodiopsida; order Lycopodiales; family Lycopodiaceae; genus Diphasiastrum; species Diphasiastrum complanatum. The sequence goes on from CM055096.1 coordinate 39,403,636, forward strand.
CATGTTGTTTATTTGTCCGCGGTAACCAACCACAATCTCTTATCAGGAATATCCAATGGATGCAACAGACCGCCAGCCTTATGGCGTTCAGCTTTATTCAACTGGCATTGGTCACACTTGACCACATAAGATTCTACAAAGGGTTTGAGTTTTGGCCAATAAAAATTCCTTCGTACTAAATCCAATGTATGATGTATGTCGGAATGTCTTGTGCATGGTGAGTCATGACATTCATAAAGAATTTTATTTTTAACAATATCCACATCAGGCACACAAACCTTCCCTTTCCTGAACAATAGTCCATTACGGATAGAAAAGTCATCAGTACCCTTTATATCCTTCTCCCCAGACTGATCACCATGATCATCAGTCCCGCTTGATGTAATGGCTAGAACCCTATACCAGATTGGTCCAAAATTTGGGTCTTTTTCATAAAGACCTCTCAGGCCCTCTCGGGCCTTGGCAGTTTGCGAGTAAATTTTTTTGCGAGTTTGCGAGTTTAATCTTTCTTGTCATCATTCAACAAAAAGATAACACATGGTGTGCCACATTTTTTATGCTACTATTTCAATGTTTATTATTAAGAATGTGGTTTGGTATATAGTTAAAAAGTCCACAAAGTATAAAAAAAATCAAATTGAAATTTTTTTTTGCAACCTCCAAGGATAGCATGCCGCAAAAAAAAAATTTCGGCATGCTATCCTTGGAGGCTGCAAAAAAAAAAATTCTTATTTCCATGCCGACATGCTATCTTTAAAGGCTACAATTTTTTTTTTAGTTGTTTTGCTTAGCACATCGGCTTCCTATGTTTGGAGGTTGAAATAAATATTCTTTTACTCAAAATTTGGTTCTCAAATGTGTCACAATAGTTTTTCTATTTTATAATCTACTCAACGAGCATGTCAGCATGCTAGTTGAATCAGCTCCAAAAAGATATTTATTTTTTCAAAAAGTTCTTCAAAAGAAACTTCATTTTCAAAAAATCTCCATTCAGTCCATATTTGAGCTTGTAAACCCATTTGCATTGCACTGTCTTTTGCTTGTCTGGCACTGGTTGTAGTGTCCATACCTCATTCTTCTTCATGGATTTAATTTTTTCATTCATGGCTTGGATCCATTTGTCCTTGTCTGGACTGTCGATGGCTTCCTGACGGTCGTTTGATCAAATAGCTTCATGGCAAAAGTGATAGACTTCATCTTGTTAAGGCCCCACTTTGCACATAGCTTTGTCGAAATTAGGTTAACTCCTAAACATCCATCTATCACGTTTGCTTCTTTACCAGACTATCTATGTTGTATCGGCAGGGTGATGTTTCATTGCTCACTTTCCCAAGCTGCTCCGACGTTGAGTATTTCATTTCTTTCTTTAAACCCAGCACAAAAAAGTGCTTCTGACGGACTGGTGACTTGATCTAAGTTAATCTTTCTGCTAATACTATTTTTGCTTTAGGCACTAGCGTAAGAAATTCTCCTAGTGTAATATCCATCTTGCTAGATAGAATATTCACGATCAATTCCATTTGCGGCGCTTTAGGTTTCGTCATCTTGAAGGGTTCTTCATGATGGTGCAATTGAGTATTAACATCCGTTCATGGATTTGCTTGCGGCACAGGTGAAGAATTGGCTTCGGCTGCTGCTTTAGCTGCTTCTAGAGCTTCTTCTTCTTCTGGCAACTATTTAATCCATTGTCTTATATTCTGATATTTTTTGTTGGTATAGATTCAGCAAGTACTGGATCAACTAGAACCTCTTTCTGCTTCTGTGCTCTGGTAACGGCCATCAAAGGTACACTTGGTCCATTAGGCTGAATTGTTGGTCTTTGCTTGATCATAATCATATTCATTGGAGCAGTAACCGAAAGTGATTTTGGTCCTGCTAAACAATTCTTGTAACAATGTCCATAACCGCATTCATGATAAAAAGTGAAACTTTTTTTTAAGTTGGGGTGACACGAATTGCAGCGCTTTCCAGGTCGCCTCAGCTGGTACAAACTTTCTTGCTGTTTATGAAAGAACTTTACTGAAAAGCTAGATGAAAGAGCTTTTTGAAAAACTACATGAGAGAAAGTTAGAGACCGTCACGGCTTCTTACAACGGGAAGAAGTAGTCATCCAGGCGGTTGCTTCTTCAAGATGAAAGTAGCTTTTGTAAATAGTTGGGTGAGGAGAGCTCTGAAGGACGATTTCACAAGTGTATTGTGACGCTGATTACAGCTTAGATCAAAAGTTTCCGTTAATCACTTTAACGTAGGGCAAACAATGGATATTGACGGCTTTAAAGCTAGATGTGTTTGTCGGATTGAGAAAGCACAGTGGATGCCTAGGCGTGGAAAATTGGAACTCTCTTAGATTAAAAACTCCAATTACAGCTTGGCAACTGTCAAATAGGCGGGCTACACCACAATCTGTGCTAAGGATCTCTGAACTATATGTAAATTGTAAACATTAAGTTTCAATTATCGGCGTCCTGTTTTGAACCAAATATTATAAATTCTACAATCTATAAATCTTAATTTTAGCTGCCAGTAGTTTTCCTCCGGTTGCTTTATCCACCTCAACCCAGTCATTGGCATAAGGCCATCACATTGCATATTGGAAATTAGCGACTGTTGGTTATTCGATCAAGTTCCGTCCGTCCGACCCTATGCTATAAGGATCAGATCAAGGCACTTGAGACTTCTTCAATCATATGAGCAAAGGGACAATCGGTTGCCATTATTTCTATCCCTTGGCTCATCGCCGGTCCTTAATTACGCTTGACGTGGTTCCGGAATAGAACCTAAACCAGAAGTTTCAATTATCAGCATCCTCTTTTGAACTTTGAAGTGAATGCTTCAAAATTCTATAATCTGTAGATTTTAACTTGAAGCAGCCATTATATCAGTAGCTTTTCTGCAGTTGCTTTAATCACCTCGGTCCAATCAAGAAATAAAACTATTCTGTCGTAAGGCCATGTATTTGGAAACGGAATAATAAGAGAGGAGACCGATCCTATGTCGGCACTCAAGAGTTCTTTATTCATATGTGCAAAGGGCCAATTGATTGACTTGATTCCGTTATTTCCAAAACAAGTTCGCCATCAAATAATTTGGTACTGCTTCGACATTTCAATATTCTCATCCTACGAGCTAGGATGATGGCCTTGCTGTCAGACTTGTAGTTGATTTGCTTTTATGCAGTGTAGAAAAACTCCGGTGAGTTTGTTTGAATAAAGGATCAATGTAGACCTTTTGGAAGTTAATTGCTTCAAGCTGTTTTGCTTTTTGCTGAGTGATGGGGTTTTGATTCACTCCTCTCTCCAATTTTTGATTGAATTTCAAATACTTAGGATAGAAATTGGCCAATAGGATTTGGGACCAAAGCCCTAAAATTCATTATATATAGTGGTAGTTTTGAAATATTGTAGGCACTTTCTCTCTTCATTTTAATACAAGCAGGTTGGACCTCTTATGGGATGGATGTGAAATGTCGTTGCTCTTCTTCTTTCCTACTTTATCTCTCATGCTTTCTTTGGATTTGCTAATTGTTGGATTTGATGTTTGTTGGAGTTTATCATTGTTATACTTTGTATAGAGAGAGAGAGAGAGAGAGAGAGAGAGAGAGAGAGAGAGAGAGAGAGAAGCGATGATAAACCATTTTGGGATCAAGCTTTGTTATGTGCCAATTTCTTGTGCAATAGGTGGCCGAGTGCTATTTTGGATGGAAGGACACCTTTTGAAATGCTATTCAAGAGGAGGTTGAGTGTCAACTTTCTTAGAGCTTTTGGATGCACATGCTATGTCGACATTACTCTTGATGATAGGACCAAAGAGGATCCATCTTCAAGGAAAGGTATTTTTGTTGGATATAGTGAGGTGAGCAAAGCCTCCAAGGTTTACATTTTTTCTACTAACAAAGTGCTTATTGGTAGAGATGTCATTTTTTATGAGGGAAACATTCCAAAAGTACTATTGAGTGATGTGGATGGATCTAACATTCTTGACGTTGATGTAAAAGATACTACTTTAGATAGTGGTAGAAGTTTCAAGCAGTTTTGCGATGACAAACATGGGAGAGTCCATTTTGAGTGAAAGTAACAAATTGGACGGGATTTCCAGCTATGCTGGAAATTCAAAATGAGAAACATACTGATGGAGAAAGACGTGTGGCAAGTCATCAGAGGTGATGAGAGAAGGCCACCAAATGAAGCGGACATCAAAGTGTTCGACAAGAAGATGAGGAAAGCTGTGACCTTAATTAACTTGTCAGTGAAGGATCACATCATTACCCACATTCGTGATGCTGTTACACCCAGATAGGCATGAGGTGTGTTAAAGGAATAGTTCGAGACGTCAAATCTGACAAGAATCATGTTTTTGAAGTCAAAACTGAATAGTGCTCGCATGGAACAAGGAGAGCACATTCAGACTTATATGACCAGAATTAAGACAATGAGGGATGAACTGCATTCTATTGGTGAGCGCATATGTGATGTGGAGTTGGTGCACAATGCATTGTGCGGCATTGTAGAACCCTATCAGATGTTTGTGAGCAGAATAGCATCAAGAGAAAGATTGCCAACCTTTGATGAGCTCAAAGGAATCTTGATGCAGGAAGAGCAACAGCGAGAAATGGTGAAAGCTAGACGTCAAAATACTGACGATCAGGCACTTGCGACACGCCAAAAACAAGGCAAGGGCAAGGGCAAGAAGAAGTCTAAACAATAATTTTCCAAGACTCAGGAGGATGAGGGATCTTTCAGTAAGACCAAGAAGAAAGGCAAGTGGTTCCATTGTGGTAAAAAGGGCCGTTGGAAGAGCGGAACAAGACAAGGGGAAACCAAAGCAAGCAGGTAACCTTGTTGATGAGGGTGAGATTGAAGACTCTAGCATCTTCATATCTGCATTGTCATCTAATCAAGATGATCAAGCATGGTATATTGATTCAAAAACAACAAGACACATGACAGGTAACAATGATTGGTTCTGTAGCTTGAAAGTGTTGGATAATGGAACGTCCATTTCACAAGCAAATGGTGATGTGTGCAAGATCAAGGGGATAGGCACCGTTTCAATCCAACTACCTGATGGCAAAAGCAGGATGATCAGGGAGGTACTTTACATACCAGTTTTGAAGAAAAATTTACTTTTTGTTGGAGTCATTGTTGATCAAAAGTTGAAAATAGAATTTTCCCATGATCGTTGCTTTGTGAAGGATGTGAACCGAAAGTTCAAAGTTATTGCGGATGGAGTAAGGGAGCCCAATACTAAATTGTACAGGTTCAATGCTACAATCAAGGGGCAACATGGACTTGTTTTGTCCATTCCATTGCAAACTGAGTTGTGACATAAGAGGCTTGGTCACTTGAACTTAGAAAGCCTCAATTTAATGAGGAAATTGAAAATGGTAAAAGGATTGCCTACCATAGAAGACCACTTGAAATCGATGTGCGAATCATGTGTATATGGGAAGCATCATCGAGAGAAGTTCAATAAAGGTGGTGTTGCAAGGGCAAAAAACATCCTAGATTTGATCCACACAGATTTATGCAGGCATATGAGGACCATGTCCTTAGGTGAAGCCTTCTATTTCATGATCTTTATTGATGATATGTCACGTAAGACCTGGATATACTTCTTGAAGAATAAATCGGATGCATTTGACAATTTCAAGAGCTTTAAAGCATTGATAAAAAATCAAACAGGTAGGAAGATCAAGTTTTAAGATCAGATAGTGGAGGTGAATACAAGTCTAATGACTTCAATGATCTTTGTGATCAATGTGGGATCAAAAGACAATCTACGCAAGCTCATACTCCCGCTCTCAATAGTGTAGCTAAGCGCAAGAATCGTACGATTGTGGAAAGTGCCAGATCTATGCTAGATGAGATGAAACTACCAAAAGATTTTTGGTTAAGGCAATGTGTAGTGCAACATAGGAAGCTATATGGTTGATAGAAATCTTGGAAAAAATTGGCATGAAGTAGAAAAATCCCACGACGTTACATAGAGACAGTCAGAGTAGCATTCAGCTAGCAAAGAATCCAGTGTTCCATGCGAGAACCAAACACATTGAGATTTAGTGTCACTTTATACGTGAGAGGCTGTTGAGGTGTAAAATTCATGTTGACACATCTCTGTATTTGCACAATAACTTTTCTAAATCTCATAACTGGGTAGGATTGAGGTGGGTTCCTTTTTTTTTCAAAAGATGAAATGGTCGTGGGATTGGAAACTTTTTAATATTTACCTGTGCAAATGCCTCCTTTATCATCTTAAACATTGTTGCATATGCCTCCCTATTGATGCTAGAAAAGTCACATGCCCCTTGAAGCAATGTAGTGTCTAATATTTTTCCAATTTCATCCATAATGCTATCAGTAATTGAGGCCTTAATCTTTTTTATTTTATTATTATTTAACATTGATTTCATAGATTTAGAAGTCAAGATAGAGCCTAGTGAGTTTCCAATTGAAATCTCATCGGCCAAATGGTCTTCAACAACCAATGCTGATTTGGATTGCAAACATAATGTTCATGAAAATGTCAGTAGAAATTACGACACTCATAGTATTCACAACAATATATAATAAGCAAATCAACAGAAAGTTGAAATGAATAAATAACAAAATTAGTGATTTTGAATGAATCAAAAAGTTCAAGCAATATTCAATACCAAATAAGCTATAACTTACTTGAATGCATGGATTCATCTTTTTCTATGACCTCCTCTGGATGATAGATCACATATATCCTTGTTTACCAGTCTTTTCCTCTTGTTGCTTCGGACCTTTCTGTTGAGCACATCCATATCTTTAACAGAGACAAATATGAGATATGCATAGATTGAAATGCAATTTTTATCTCATCATTACTAGTTGTATAATGATGCAAAGAAGATTTCAACCTTTGGAACTCCTCCTTGAGCATCTCATTTTCATCCAAACAAGTTTTCATCTTTGTAGATTTTTTTTCGCACTCCTTTAATATTTTCCTTGATTCCTCTTCCAAATAATGTATTTTTTGCATTGAATGTGCATTCCCATAGAGCATCAAATTCTCACAGTAACCCAAAAGGCCATTTTTACCATGACACACAGATTATTAATTGACTCACCGAATGAAAATCTGGGGGTTGCAATGAACATGGATCAATAGGATACAATGTTCCTGATGACCATAAATCTACATGCTTTAGCTTTTCCTCCCTGTATCGAACCTTATCAGAAGTTGACAATTTTGGTTGCTTTGAATTTGTTGTCTTGAGCGGAGCATATTCTGGTGACAAATCCACATAAAGATGATAAAGCTTTGTCATCAGCACAATAGTATAGTAACAAACAACACAATGACAATAACAAAGCTGGAGATGGCGCTAACGACTCTGCTGGAGATAGAGATGGTGCTAAACACTTGTTTTGGCTCTTGGAGATAGAGTTCAGCAAAGGTTATTTTATCCACATTTGTCAGAGGATAGCCAGATTAGTGATTTTTTATCCAAAATAATAGTGAAAAACCTTCGCCGAGTCTACCTTTGCCTGTTCTATTTTCAGGTTCTGATCTACCAGATCTAGCCTCTGTCAAATTTTTGAGTCATTCTATTGTATTTTGATAGTGATTCTAAAAAATCCTTGTTTAGAAGTGTCGATCGCTTGATCAAAGATCTTTTTCCAAGAACTCAGAAATCTGATTATTTTCATGTGATATAGGTTTTACAGATTTGCAGAAGCTTGAAGCTTTGAGCGAAGGTGTGTAGGAACGAAAATGCAACAGTTAGCAATAGAAATATTCAAGATAAATATTTCATACATAATTGCACAAATAAACAATACAGTAGTGAGACTAAAATTGCACTCTGATTAATATCAATAGTGAGTACAATGGCTTGAAATAATACCTTCAGGTTGTTGAGCATGATAACGCTGGCTACAGATAACTCTGATAATGATAAAACTTAACACTTTGATTCAGCCTTCAGTTTTCAAGATGATCATTATTTGAACGATTTGTTAAGGCTTAGCATAAGAAATCTAACACTCCCCCTTAATGTGAATCCTAAAAAACCTTGTCTTCAGATTTAACATATCGTTAAATCTGAGATGTTGTTTCTTTGATAGAACTTTTGATAAGTAATCTGCTGCCATGTAGTTTGTTATGCAGAAAACCAATGCTACTTCCTTGTTGTGCACTTTCTCTCTAAGATAATGATACTTGATTTCGATATGTTTGCTTCGAGAGTGAAATCTCGGATTGAGAGATAACACCATTGTGCTTTGATTGTCACAATAGATTGTTGTAGGAAGTGTTTGTGCAAGGTTGATGTCTGCAAGCAATTGCCTCTAGATCGTCTCTTTGGTTGCATTTGTGACAGCTATGTATTCGGATTTCACTGATGATAATGCAACTGAGGTCTGCTTCCAACTGTTCCATGAGATTGGGCCTTGGTTGTATAAAAATACAAATCCAGAAGTTGATTTTCTGGTATCGACGTCTCCTGCCCAATCCGCATTTGTGTAGGCTTCAAGGATGTTGTTAGTTGTTGGATTTACTCCTTCTACTCTCTTAAATTCCAATTTTAATCTGCCTCCATTCATGCTGCATATTTTTCTAACGTTTTCACGCAGTCTACATTTTTACTCACAAATTCACACATATGAAAAAAAGACGAATAAATCGCGACACTGTGTTCTTACACAGGTCATGGTGACAGGCAAAAAGGGGACACTACCTTACTAAATGCCAAAGGTATAGATAAGGCACCCTGTAAATCTTATCCTATGGCCATTCATAAGAATGCACTTTTGCGTCATCACCAACGTTCACTTCAGTACTGGCTGACGTCGCACCCTTGTCACCTTCACCCCATGCAGTTGCGCTAACAGATTGGACAACGATTGCAGCCATCCACAATCTCCTACAAACAACACATTCACTCTGTACTTTTGCATCTTCACACATGTAATATTATGTATATATATATTGGATACCATCTGCGTATTTGATGATGATGATGATCAGATGATCAAGTGAGTTAAGAAGAGACTAAGAGAAGCATGTTTCATTCCTCATTACAGACAGAAATAAGCTTCGTAGGGCACACGGTTTCGTCCACTATTATATTGTGCTCTGCCACATTATTAACTTGTATACATGACATTAGAGGAATGCCATGTAGGATATGCAAAAATATCAAAATAAATAAAACAATATTGTTTATATGCTTGCTCACACCACTCCCAAGGCCTCCCCAACTCCCAATGATCTAACCACAGTGTATATGGTCACAGTTAAGAACTGTTAACAGTTCGCAGTATAACTGAACTAAATTCAAAAATATTCCCTCCATTGGTTACGAAAAGGGCAATATTTTCACTGGATCTAGAATATGACCGCCATCTTCAGATTTGAATTAGGAAAAATTGCAAAATGTTTATATATGCATTCCTTCCACGAGAATGGAAATATGAGCGCCAACTACCTATTGGAATGAAAAAATGAGCGGCATTTTCAAATTTGAATCAAGCATACAAGCATGGAGCATTAGAGGAGTTCTCAATATCAAAGACCCTTTGTAAAGATACTTTTATTTTTTTTGTTTAGTTTCGATCGTCACCAGGCCCAATCAAAATACACAGATTTGAAATCTACGTAACGTACTTCAAATTAACTAAAAAATAAAAATGCAATATAGAAAACTTTGAAATTTGTGTCCGGACAACATGTAGGTATCCCATTGGTTTCTTTTTCCTACCCGACACGTGCTAATCTGCCCGACGTCAATATCTCAAGTTAAATTTACTTTACTATGTTGGTTAGTATAATGAAAGTTTCTAACTATACTAGTTACAGTTATAGAAATATGGTATGTACAGCTACATAAAATATGGTATACGCAGTAACTGTGACTATGTTCGCATTCACATTAGATTAAATGTGATACAAAAAATTAAAATCAAGTAACATATCAGAGAGATTTTTGACGCCCAAGCTTTGAAAATAGCAATGGCCAGGAGACTCAGATTTACAATCGATTCTGTGATTCTTTACAATGACAAAGATGAAGCTGATAACTGGAAGCCAACAAAATATAGGAGGAACTCATGGGTATTGCTGCATCCATCATCAAAGGGCAATTTTCGACAAAATAAAAGAGCAAAAATGACTTACAAATCTTATTGGAAAGCAAAAATTTTGGAGTTTAAGACTACCCTGGGAGGTCAATCGATATCAGAAGTCTTAGTGCAACATGTATATATGCATTCAGAAATCAAAGTACATGATATCAATCCTCATGATCATAAAAAATGTAATTGTAAGTATATCAAAACATATGCACTCTACAGCAATCATAGGTGATTTCCTTTATTGATGCTCTTCAGATTATGATTTAAATGCTTCAACATTGTTTTTTTCTTTCAGATTTATATCCATCATGCATAAGTGAATGGGAGCCCACGCAATCACTTGCAGGAATATTAGACGTAATTCACTCTGATGTTGAAAAGCTACAATACAAAGGAAGAAGTCCAAAGGAACTTGCAGATTGTGGTATCTATTTTTATGAATCTTTATATATGCCACAAACAGATGGAGGTTTTGGCAAGCTCGAAGCAATTCCATTGCCTAGTTTTCAAAGTTATGAGTGGCCTACTCCTGACAGCATTGTTTCTGAATCCTTGAGATGCAAGCTACTTATTGATATTAAAAATGCTATGAAGATAAGCACATGCTCCAAAATTGTTCACCTAAGTTGGTTTATCTCATTGCATACATTTGTTGATTTTTTCTCGAGTGCTAGTGTTCGTAGGACACCAACTTTATTTGTTTGCAAGGATTTATAGATGAGACTTTGTCAGATCTCATGGATCAAGGCTGGGATAGTAAAACAAATAATGACATAGAATGCAGGACTAAAAAGTCCTCAATGATCTTTCATTATCATATCGAAAAGCGAATGCTCAGTCTCACATTTAGCTATCAGAGATACAAGAAAATTGAAGGTACATGGCTATCACTGGATCAAGACTTTGAACTAAATGGTCACACAAACCGAATGAAGATAAGCATTATCTACAATGAGGAATATTTGACTATGGTTGAGGTGGAAGAGCACTGGAAGCTTGATTTTATCATAACAGAGCTCATGCTATTACAAACCAATCTACCAACATATTTCAGATTTATCATCAACGGAAGACTCGTAAGTACTTTATGTTTATTGCCATTTCAAAATAGAATAAAATAATAGAAAATGTTTATTGCCATTTCAAAATAATACAAAATAATAGACAGGACCTGATAACGTGCTGCAAAGATCTACCTACAACAATCACCATTATGGGAGAACAATAGTTTCAAATAAACTTTAGTAAAAATTTGTGTATACACCCTTTCATTCAATAAATGAAAGCCCAAGTTGGTCATCTGTACATGTATTTTGTGCTCCCAAATTCATAAATTTGAGTAGCATTTGATACATCAATGTATATTTTTCTATGAAGTCTATACATGTATTTTTGTTCTATGTTATCTATATTTTTTCTGATCTTAATTTAGTACAACTACATCATCCTTTGCACCATCATCAATAACGGGAGGCTGAAGCCTTGCCCGAGCCAGTATACTCAGGATAATTTCTTGTCTAAATCTGTACACCTGGCTTGATGTGTACTCAGGAAGTGTAAACTGCAGAATAGAACATTTATGTATTAGTAATGGCCAATAACATCACCAGAATAGAAAACTAATCATGATTCCAAAATAAGAATAAACATAATTTATTACCTTAGGAATATCAACATCTTGTTGAAGGATGAACCACTCAAAAAACAGTTTGGCATTGTACAGTGTGTACCACCCACAGCTGAATGAATCATTTTGATGGGGTGACTGCAAAATAATTCAACACACAAGAAATCAATTATAAAACAGAATGAATTAGACTGAAAATATTTTATTAGAATATTGATTTCAAAATACTATTAAGAAAGAAGAGTTTACCTCCAAGCTGACGATCTGCCAGTCTACGGAATGGGCAACGTCTGTAGGAATATATTTACTTAGATATGGAATGAATATATCTACATCCTTATGCGTATTTCTCACCGAATTCATCTTGACACAAGAACATTTAATAATATTATTTACAAATCTCTTAATAGAGATCAGGTTTAAACTCCAGTGGTTACTACAAAATAAGATTGAAAGTACTTTAGCGGCAATTCTGAGAACTATTTAAATTGAAAATGTCAATGTTAATGCATAAAACATGAAGAAGCACTTAATATATCTTACTTGGTATGATAAGGAATGACCAGATACTTTGTTACTGGTGTGAATTCAGTTACTCAGCACCAACAACTCGTTTGATGAATCTCTTGCAATGTCAAATTGCAAGAGTGTCAGCCCGGACTCTATCACAGGATCACTGATAGAAGCCCGTCTGTCTTTGAGATCCAGACAATATGGAACTCTAAAATTAATACTAAAATCAAGTTCTTCTAGTCTAAAACAAAAAGGAGTACCAATTGTATCTATAGCATCCGATATGTCTTTTTCAAATTTAAGATAATCATCTGAATCTATATAAATATAGAAATTGGGAGGAGAAGGAGGAGGAGGTGGAAGTGTAGTATCTACAACAATATTAGGAGTATCCAAAATAGAGGTAGCTATATTTATAGCATTATCAATAGCAGCATTATCTACAATGGATTCTGGGATAGGCTTCACTTTCTTAGGAGCACGCTTGGGGGTTGTCTGCTTCCTAGGACGCTTCGTAGGAAGATGAGTCCTATCTACAAGAGTTGGTCTAGGAGCAGCAGGCTGAGATACATGTAACCTACAGTACCTATCCCTCATTCTGATCAGAAGCTGAAAATCCTTGGACATTATGGTAACCCTCTTGGTATGGATGGCAAGCAAAAAAGAATCCTTAAAAAAAAAGCTAATATAATCTTCAACAACCTCCTGAAGGCACTGAAGAGCACTCGATGTGAATCTAACGTGCTGTCCGAGATCATTTCTTGTTATGTTCCGGACAGCACGGTAGAATGGAGCTCTTGGGATCAACATAGTTGTTGACCTCTGATACTTGCGTATCTCAGAGAGCCACCTGCTGCGCTTGCGCGTTCTAGGTCTAGAAGGGGGTGTGATGGCAACCGCAGGAGATGAGGATGAGCCAGGAGAGAAGAAGTCTGTCCTTGTCTGCTTTCTCCTATCCATGGGCGTGAACTATGTGATAGTGGACTTGTGCGTGAAGGTTAGGATGAGAAGGAAGGGATGATAAAGAACTCGTAGAGGACCGCTATGTATAGACAAAATGTACGGTATATCAACCTATGCGAGCCGATTATCAGAGAGAACGATTAGATTTGAGGAAAGACGCACAAGTGCGCTATGGGGTGACACGTAGGAAGAGGTATCGGACCTGTGCGCATGGAAGGTAGTAGGAGGAATTTTGATCGTGAAGGGCGTGCACAAATGCGATATGCGGAGCGAAAAAAAAAGTGAAAAAAATTCATCGAAATTTGTGATTTTATATCGAGGTTCACACGTGTGAAATAACGTCTTGTCACACATGTGGGAGTTGTACGGACAAATGCGAGTGCGACACGTGTCACTCTGTCACACTACACGTGTGGGATTTGTACGACCGAATGCGAGAGCGACACGTGTTTATAAGCACTCGAATGAACACGCGACACCTGTCTAGGTGTCATTTCACACGTGTATAAGTGTCATCTCACACGTGCCTGTGCCTGTTGTCAAATTGAAAGTAGACACGTGTCATAAGTCCGTTGACCACACGTGAAAAAATTTAGTATAAATGGCACGGAAACCAAATAAATTTTTACCTTTTGCGTTCTCAAAATTCGCGACATATCATTTTTGTGTGCGCTCATTTCTGTCTGTTAGCTTGCAAGTATACCTACTCGCGCACAAGTGCGATATTTAGTATCTGTTTGTCGTACATATTCATCTTCTGCGCCATTTTGATTGTTAGTTTTGGTTCAGTTCTCTCGCGCGCACAAGTGTGATATTCACGCTACTGCCATGGCCTCTTCCTCATCATCCTCACAAGAATCAGGCTTGAGTTCATTTCTGAGTGAATTTAGGATTATTGAAAATCTGGACTACTTCCACAGCCTATTCAAGCCTTATCTACATGTTTTCAAAATTGCACAACCAAATTCTGACATATTTTATGAACATTATATCAGATTCAAAGATATACTTAGCAAGCCTGTTTTCTCCATAGGTCAACTCCAGTACATGTATTATACTGATCTTTTTCATTTCTTTCCAGTCTTTAGACATAGATTGGATAGAATGTTCACCAAATTGTTTGATCTTTTCAAAAGTAGTTCTATGTGTCCGTTATGCAACAAGAAATGTCGATTGGTTGAATATCAGAGTAGTTTCTTACTTTTTCTTTTAGTTCAGATCCCAGATGATGATGAGTTTCCTGTTGCTGCCCTCCTTTTGCACGCTCCTCTGTTCAGTCAGCCATTAAGGATATCAATCACTTTCTTATCGACACTCCTGATAAAGAAAGTGACTTCATTGATATAAATACTGACGTTCTCCGGGATTCTTTTATTGGCCAAAATACATCTGATGATGTATCCAAATCTATGGAGGATTTGAAATGTCTTTTCAATTTGTCTGTATATTATATTAATGATGATGTATATTTTACTATTGTTGATTTATGTAAATTTTTTGACTATCGTGAGGACGAGGTTCTATGCTTATTATCCGGCACAATTTCCGAATTCTCCGACTTTGTAAATTTTGAGACAGATGACCTTGTTGCTGGTATTGATTTTGATGATGAGGAGGGTCTTATGACCGGTGAAGAATGTTTGAATAATACTTTATCAAATATAGCTGAGGATGGGCGAGGCAGGCCATCCGATGAAGAATTCATGGCATTTCAATCCCAGATGGGCTTCCCTCGTCCATCATTAATGCATTTCACTGATGATTCCACTTCAGTACGTGGTCATTATATTGATCATCCTGATCTGGTTGTTGTTGATGATGAAGAATGTGTAAGTGTTTGATCTTCCTTGCATTTGAATGTTTTCAATCACTAAATGTGTTTTTGCTAACATATTTCCTATTGCAGGATGCTCTCATAATAGATGATTTTGCTGCGAGATGAGGTGGTTTCAGACAACACGCATCCTCATTCTAGAGGGACAGTGGACTGGGCCACTATCTTCGGCATTTCTTGAAGAGTGAGATTTGTATTGCTCATTCCAAGCTGAGCCCAGTCGGGAAGAGTCTTATAATGGCAGTTAAAGCTTTATCATTTTATTTATGAGGACATAAATTTGTTAAGACAAATAAGATCTTTTTTGTCAAAAGATCTTATGTTTTGAACATTTTAGACTTTACTGATGGGAATGTTCCTTTAAGGAGCTCCCATTATTCATTGTATTCCACTTATATTGAGCTTAGTGGAAATAAGGATAATGCACATCTATTAGATGCATACGCTAGCAGAGAATTTCTTCATGACAATACTACCATAGAATTTGATACAAGATCTGATGATGAATAGTTGACACTTTGTATAATACAATCAGTACATTTACACTGGGTATTGCTCCTCTCTTGTTCAATGAATTTGCAAAGCAATTCTGAATATGTCATTTGCTTGCCCACACCACTCCCAAGGCCTCCCCAACTCCCAATGATCTAACCACAGTGTCTATAGTGACAGTTAAGAACTGTTAACCGTTTGCAGTATAGCTTGACTAAACTCAAAAATATTCCCTCCATTGGTTACGAAAGGGGAATATTTTCACTGGATCTAGAATATGATCGCCATCCCGAAATTCAAATCAGAAAAAATTGCAAAATGTTTACATATGCACTCCTTCCACGAGAATGGAAATATGAGCGCCAAGTACCTATTGGAATGAAAAAATGAGTGGCATTTTCAAATTTGAATCAAGCATACAAGCATGGAGATTGGATTGATCGCACATAGTATATAATATAATCAAAGATGAGCATTTTGTTTTGCTTCATAGAATCTGGTCATAGTACTTTGATGCAACTGATTACTCTATTATTTTTTTGATGATGACATTATATCATCTACATGTGGATATCCCTGTTGATTTGGCACCTTTGCAGAGAAGATGAGGCAAAGGAGTTCAAATATCTGCTCAAGATCGTTCTTGTTATAGGGCAGAAGAAAAGAAAAACATGGATTTGTGGACAGATGGAACATTATATCCACAAGATCCAAGCACTTTGACACATCCCACATTCTCTTCAATAACTCATTTAGTTACATGGATATGCAATGGGCATAGTGGATTACTAAGATATTGTGAAAGATTGCAAAACCATGGAAAACAATTTTATATGAATAAAGTTCACTTTTTAGAAGGTGAGTTAATTCGAATATCCTCTGATTGTCAGAATAGAGATTGTCATCTCCAAAAGACGTTAGAAGAAAATGAACAACTTAAAAAAAATAATGAATCATTACAAAAGATAGCAATCAATATCAAATCAGAACTAGAGCAAATGCAATCAGTCTTACAGTCTATTCATATTAAAAACTTACAATTACTGAAGGATGTGGATTTTGTAAAGAAGAAGGCTGAAAGTAAGAAGCAAAAGTGACAAAGTTGCAAGGATATTCAAACGCTTTCAAAAAGAGGTTATCGAAATAGAAGGATCCGTGCATTCAAGTAAGCATATTCTAAATTTTGTAAGTTTTTCAATGACATTTGGATTTAATTTCAGCTATGGTGATATTTTGTTAACTATCTGTTTTTTTTGCAGATCTGCTACTAAAATAATATTAATACATTGTAAACTAAGTATGATTAATTCTTTGAACAGGTGCTGAAAGAGGATCATCATATATTATCATGGATATTCTCAAGGACATCTTATCCTAGGATCATCAAGGACCATATGGATGGAGGATTTCTCAATGTTCCAGGAGTTGGAGACTTTGATGCTGAATGGCACTTAGCAGGTGATTTGAAAACATTGAAATGTATGTATAATGTCTCTCACGGTGCTACATCAAAACGCCCTTGTTTGTACTGCATGAAAATGACAAAAGATGTAGCTAGGAGTACATGAATTACTAGAGGATATGCAGATCCAAACTAAAAGCCTGTGCTGCCTATCCCCTTAAAAAATGTGCATGTTTGCACTTTTCATGCAGAAGTTAGATTAATAGAAAAGATCATTTATCTTCATATAGTTTTTGCTTGGAATACTAAGCCAACATCATTAGCAAAGGAAGCTATCTCTCGATTAGAAGATGTTTTATCAAAAGCAGGACTCCATAAAGGACATGTCAAAATTCAAAAAGATGAAAAGCTTTCAGGAAAGAATGGGAACATGCCAACTAAGACAAGCATAGGAGGAGCAAAAGCACGTCGTTTTCTATCAAATCATAATGGTAAGGCTTCTAATATTCAATACTCAATTTGGACAGATATTATTACTGCCACTCAGGACTTCGAAAAAGACGGCAAAACCAGAGTACTAAAAGTTAATGTATGGAAAAAGCTTGATAGTATGATTGCTATTTTAAGAAAAGAAAAATACTCTGATATTGATAAGAAAGCTGTCCAAAGGACTTGTGTCGAGTTTGTTAATGCAATATCAAAAGCATGGGGAGAAGATCACATCACTCATTACATGGTTAGTATAAAATTTTCAAAATGCTTTCAAATTTTCATATATATTTAGATCTAAACATAAGACTAACATTATGATTTTGACATATGTAGCACATACTCAGAGATCATACAACATTTTTTGCAAATACATATGAAAGCTTGAGTGTATGGTCATCACAAGGGTCACACTGGCAAGCACGAGCAGCATTTCATAGAAATACAAAACATGGAGGAAAAATGAAAAACGAAACTACATTTGTCAATTGTTTAAGTGGTTCTATCGTAGAGTTCAGATTTGACATATAACAAAGTCCACACAATACAACAAGTTTAGAAAAGCATGCAAGTTCATACAAGAAGAGAAAATTAGATGATTGCTGAGTAGAAGATCATCATAACATGTTCAGAATTGCTTGCAAATTCATTGAACAAGAGAGGAGCAATACCCAATGTAAATGTATCGATTGTATTATACAAAGTGTCAACTATTCATCATCAGATCTTGTATCAGCTTCTATGGTAGTATTGTCATGAAGAAATTCTCTGCTAGCGTATGCATCTAATAGATGTGCATTATCCTTATTTCCACTAAGCTCAATATAAGTGGAATACAATGAATAATGGGAGCTCCTTAAAGGAACATTCCCATCAGTAAAGCCTAAAATGTTCAAAACATAAGATCTTTTGAAAAAAAAGATCTTATTTGTCTTAACAAATTTATGTCCACATAAATAAAATGATAAAGCTTTAACTGCCATTATAAGACTCTCCCCGACTGGGCTCAGCTTGGAATGAGCAATACAGATCTCACTCTTCAAGAAATGCCGAAGATAGTGGCCCAGTCCACTGTCCCTCTAGAATGAGGATGCGTGTTGTCTGAAACCACCTCATCTCGCAGCAAAATCATCTATTATGAGAGCATCCTGCAATAGGAAATATGTTAGCAAAAATAAAAAGACCACAATGCATTTTGATTTCACCTGCCAGCTAAGGAAATTTCAATCACGGGGCATAACATCAATGACAGTAAGGAACAGAACAGTTCAAATAAATCGACAATGGGGATAGAAGATTAGTAAATTGAGCATAAGCCAGAAGTATCACAAGCAGGTTAGTTTACAAAATTGATTCATGACACAGTACCTGTATAGCAATATTGGACAGTGACCGTAAAAAAATTCCATCAAGAATTTTCATCAATGACACCAGGTTTTAAGATGGAGGGTACAAATCTGTATATAAATAAGAAAACTTCCAATTTTCAAAGCCAAAAGTGCAATGTTTCATCGAGTTGGAAATGTGCCCGATGTCTTTGACAAGGAAGGCTCTTTGAAGATGAACCGACTTATGTAATCTTGAAAACCTTGAGGGGTTACTAAGTGTGTCAAAATCGACTACCACCCTTCACATGTCCGCAAAGTGCATTGAAAATGAAAAAATTCAATTTGAATGTCATTAAAAGCGTGGAATAAGGCTAGGAAACATGGAGACAAATATAGTTGGGAAAGATACCTTTGATAGAATCCAATTAGGAAGGTTCCTTGTCCAAGATTCTCCCTCAAGTGACTTTAAAAGATGTCACGTGTAAAAAAGGAGGATGAAATATACCATCAATTCAGTGCATCCAACCAATTTCGAACCCTGTGTCAAAAGAGACTCTTGTCAAAAGAAAAAAAGGTGAACACTTCACCTTCAACATGAAATAGTTGACTTTGCAACTTTGGTTGCCGATAATGCACCCAGTATGGAAAATGATCGAACAAGAAAAACCAAATCGGGCCCATGGGGAGACTTCCGGTTATTGAAGCAGCTACTTAAGTAAGAAAAAATTGCTAGAAATGCTAAAAATACTAAAAATACTAAAAGTGCTCGACAAACACTTTCAGATGGGTTAGTCGATAAATTTTTTACCACGGAACCAATGGACTTGGGAAAAATTAACGTAGCATGTGAATTACAGAAATAAAACCAAACAGCTAATATTACCGGTGACATTGACATGGATCGAAATTTAAGTGAAAACTTTAATGTGGCGACAACTAAAATTTGACAGAAAAAGGAGAAACTCCACTCGAGATCTAAAACTTACAATGCAATTCTTCAATTCAAACGTCAAAGTACTACATATGAAATTTGACAGAAAAAGGAGAAACTCCACTCGAGATCTAAAACTTACAATGCAATTCTTCAATTCAAACGTCAAAGTACTACCTATGAAGTTTGACCGGTAAAGTCATTTGCAAAAATCCGGCTATGTGGATAATGGATAAATTCTAAAGTTGAAGTTTGAAAGTTTGGAGCTATTGGATAAGACATTTGGAAATGGCAAAATTCCACATGGAAGTTCCCACAAAACGTCACATGAAGTTTGGAAAAGAAATGAAACTCCTATAAAGAAGTGGGGAAGAGGAGAATTAAAAAGATAACAAGAGAACAAGAGTAAGGACGTTTTTCATAAGAGCGAGTTTTGACGAGAGTTTCAAAGACCTTGGGATGAGTACATTTTGGAAAAGAGTGAGTGTATCTTAGAACTATTCCTTATGAGTGTGTGAGAGTGTTGAGAGGAGTGTTGAGCATCAGTGTCAGCTTTGAATGGGAGGCAAGCTTGAATTTAAGTTGATATAACTTTTGAGAGAATTTTCCTTGCGAGAATGGAGATCCGAAGCTGCATAATGCACTCATGCACACATGCTACATCTGTTGATGATCTAAAGTCTATTTGAGCCTTGCAGTAAGCCTAATGCATAAGCTTGTTAATTACTAAGAACTGTAAACCTGTTATGAGCTTATGAGGACGGTCAGCATCATGGCTTCTTTCTTCTAAAAATAATAGCCATGTATCGCTGATGAGGATCAACAATTAGAGCAGGTTCTAGAACGCAGGCGATATGACAACAATTACATCAAAGAACAGAGAGATCAATTGAGAAGATGGTTAAATTCTGAGATGTGTTGAAAATCGTTCTCTGTTGTTATCTACAGTTATCATTGATCGATTAATCTCAATCATGGGCCAGAAGTCTACTACCGAGCCTGAGAGATAATTCTACTCATGCTGAGTCAATCAGAGGATAATCTAGCCATTTCATTAATAAGGCTGTTGATCCAACGCTGAGCCAGATGGCAATTTTCATGACCAACCATTACTGCCAGCTATGAGGGAGAGAGACTGTGGATAAAAGAGGCCATCACGATTAGTGAGCCTTCGCTGTCTTCCCAACTCAGATGAGTATCTGAGCATTGCCAGTTGAATGCCATTTATGGACTGAGTGCTACTGGTAGAATGTAGATTCACAATAAATAACATTTGATTCAAGTAGAAAATCAGATGTGCATCAGACCTCATTAATCCTGAAGTTGTATTATATAAGATTGAATGAGCTGCATGAGCGTCAGCTCCCTAATCTGAGTTTCACACATGTTTTGAGCATAGTTATCAAACCTCCTGAGTGTTGCTTCTGATACAATCTTTGAGCAAACATCTAAACTGGAAATTATCTGAGCCAGATGAATCTACTTAGAATGCAACTATCAAGCTGTCTAAGCACACCATCTACAATAAGTCTGTGCCATTGTTGCTACTAGAGGGATCTCCGGGCCTTCACTACCGCTCCAGCACATCCCTTCGCAGGCCTACCATTGTTGTCAAATGAGTGAGCTATCTGACCTATTGAACTAAGTCTTACTATCAGATGGAAGCCACTGATCTAAGCGCTGCTATTTTAACATGGATAGTTATAGTTCTGTTCGCCAATTCAGAGATAAAAATCATTGTTTAAACGATGCTTTCTGAGTGGAGAACAGAAGTGAGTACATTTGAGAACCACGTGTTGCATCTTGAACAAATTGATACCAGCTGTGTGAAGATCTGAGCCTATCATCGCTGGCCCTTGAGCAGGCGCTGATCTGTCTACAAATTTTTCAGACCTCTAACAATTGAATCTGCCTACTCGCTGACCTGCCAAGACTCTGAGTTAAGTTGAAGGATAACGTGCTGTCTGCATTAATGGAAGTTCATATTGCTACTTACTATAAGCTACTGAAGGGCGAATCAAACCATCTCAAAAATGAATGAGTACGAGCTGATGTCGTATTGCGATAGCCAGTTGTCATCAAATCGTTGTCTTCATGGGAGTATGTACGAGGAGCGCTCAATCCAGAAGAACCTGATCATTAAAGCAGATTCCAGAGAACCTGATCATATCACTCCATCGTTGGCCCATGACTACCTCCAGTGCATTTCCTACCAAAGGGAGTCAGTCTCCGACATGAAGTCTTCTCAACCCAAGATTGCCACTACCCTGCTCCACCTTTCAATCCACTTCACTCAGTAATTGACGGATTACCGAAGAAGTTTTGGCCAATTTTCTGTCACAGCCGTTTTCCGAAGCAACCCACCATTTTGAGCAATTTCTTCGTGAATTCTCCCCGGAATTCACCTTACGACGATCATTTTGATCTTCCCCGAAGCTCTGTTCGAAGAAACTTTGCTGTCTCTTGCCATCCGGATTGCCAATACCTCATATGGAGTCTTCTCTCGTGAGACGCTTTGACTGTTATTTTTCCTGGTGAAAGACGCTATCCCATAGCTCCACCAGATCGTGCATACCTGCAACACCTTTACGCTCTGATACCAAGTTGAAATTACGATAGAATCTAGTGTAGTATGCAGATCACATCACACAATCACCATAGCCACTCCTCACAAGCTCTCATAGATGGCATAGCAAAAGTTAATAGATTACAACGAGAAAACTGTACATATAGTAAAAGCCCCAACATGCATGGGCTCGACAAGTGTCAACTCACTGACAAACTCATGACATACCCTTGAGTATAGCACATGCCATAAAAAATACATTGTACAGGCTAATTTCCCTACGTGTGGCTACACGGCTAACCCAAGTAGCCATCTACGAGAAAAGTGCTTGACTGATATAATGATAGTGGGTCACGTCCCAATCACTACTGAAAACAGTAAACAGACTAATTGTACATTTATTACAGTATCGCATTTAGAGCGTACATAAAATGTATATCAGATTAACTCTGATTTCTAACTTATATCACATACACATATTGGCCACATAGCTGAAGCTAAAACTTTGAAAGAAGTTTGGGACATCCTGAGCTCACTATATGATGTGAGAGACGTGACTACCAAGTTACATCTTTGAAGGAAATTCTTCACACTCAAGATGTCAAATGTTGATTCTCTTCAGAATCATATTAACCAGTTTAAAAATCTCTTGCAACAGATGGTCGCTGTCGGATCTATCATAGACGATCAAGATGCAATAATGACATTGTTTTCAAGCTTGCTCTCTACATATGAGAACTGGGTGATGATCATCACGACACACTCAGATTTAACTCATTCCAAAGTTATCACTATGTTGCTGCAAGAAGATAATCGAAGAAGTCAAGACACTTCATCTACCTCTTCGTCTCATGCTCTATATGTCAACAAGGGCTAGAAACGACAGAAGCAGAAAAGATCCAAGTAGTCTGCATCGAATTAGAAGCAGACTTAAAGTCAAGAACAATCATCAAATCCACATTCGTCAAAGAATAAAATGTTTTGCAGGTATTGCAAATGCAATAACCATGAGATCCAGGATTGCCGAATTCTCAAAGCGAAGAATGCAGCCAAGCAACCTGATCAACAAGCAAATATAGTCACAACATCTCCTAAAGTCGAAATGGACGAAGGCACTTTTATGGTCAAAGACAAATACATGAATTTGGATGATTTGTGGTTTCTGGATTCCGGAGCTACTCCAATTATCGTGAGTTTTTCCAATCCTATACGCCTTACAACACAAAGAAGTATGTTCATCTTGGTGACAATAGTACTCACACTATCGAAGGTGAAGGTACTGTAAAATTAAGATTCCAACATGATCAATTCAAACTACTGTCAAAAGTTTTGTATGTTCCTAAACTCTCTACAAATCTGTTATTAGTAAATTTCGAACATGTCCAGACAATCCATGGCTCTTGATCTCGACTATCCTTCTGGTTAAGTCGATCTCCCTGTCTGTCATAGCTGCATTCTTGGAAAGCAGACTAGGATTTCATTCAGATCAAGTCATAGGCATGCAGCAAATGGTTTGTTAGATGTTGGTCATACAGATATATGTGGACCTATGCAAACTCCTTCATTGCTAGATGCAAATTATTTCATTACCTTTATTGACGAATTCTCCAAAAGAACAACTGTTTATTTCATTAAATAGAAATCAGAAGCTTCCATCAAGTTCAGACAATTCAAAGATCATGCAGAAAATCAATTTGGTAAACGAATCAAAGCACTAAGATTAGATAACAGGGGAGAATATATCTCCACCGAATTTAAGGAGTATTGTCTTAACAATGGCATTGAACAACAATACATAACCTCCTATTCGCCTCAATCAAATGGTCTTGTTGATTAAAAGAACATAACCTTAGTCGTCGACAAAGTGCATGTTATCACATGCGACACTTCTGAAGGCCTTCTGGGCTAAAGCTATTTCAACAACAACTTATATTCAGAACAGATGTCCTACTAAAGGTCTCTCAGACAAAATACCATTCGCATTTTGGACAGGTACCAAACTTTTTTTAACAAACTTACGAGTTTTTTGATGTACTGCTTATGCGTAGATTCCTCACGATCTCAGGAAGAAGCTCAACTTCTAGAGTATCAAATGTGTTTTCATCAGCTACACTACTTCAGATCAAGCTTACAAGTTGTTCGATCTCATCGAGTCACTAGTCGAGATGTCATCTTCATCGAAGATCAATTTCAAGACTTCAAGGGAAAAGGCACAGCCCATCCAGCCGACTTGTCGGATTCTCTTGACATATTGAACTTTACAGTTCCTCAGTCAACTATTTCCCTTGAAGAACAAAGCTCATATATTCTTGATGAACAACAAATCAATGACGAATCAGAAGATGATGATGTTGCAGTTTGGCAACTACAGTATGATGAAAATGATCGACTTTCTCTATTTTCCAGAAAATCATCAAGAGCTAGCAGACCACCTATTAGTTATATCAACAAGTCTACAGCCTACCTTGTTCACGAGCCGATGAGTGTCAAAGAGGCACTCAGTCAGCCAGATTCAAATCTCTGGATAGAAGCTATGGACAAAGAGTATTCATCTCTTATCAAGAACCAGACATGGACGATTGTCGAATTACCTACTAGCAGAAACGTAGTTGATTGCAAATGGATTCACAAATTCAAGTACAAAGTAGATGGAAGCATCGACAGAAGAAAAGCCCGACTTGTCGCCAGAGAGTTTTCTCAAGTATACAATGTCGATTACACTGAGACTTTCAGTCCAGTAGTCAAACATTCTTCTATTCGACTTTTATTATCATTTGTTGCCACAGTAGATTTGTAAGTACATCAAATGGATGTACAGACAACATATCCCAATGGAGTTACTGAAGAAGACATTTACATGGTGCAACTCGAAGGTTATATTATCGAGGGTAAACACAATCATGTGTGTAAACTCCATAAGGCACTTTATGGCTTGAAGCAATCTGCTCGATCATGGTTTCAAAGGATCAATACTTTTCTTATTGATCACGGCTACACACCTAGCTCTTCAGATTCAATTGTTTACTTCAAGACAGTGTAACAACCTTTTATCATTATCACTTTGTACGTGGATGATAGATTGCTTTTCAGCAACAGTACCGATCTGATAAAAGAAGACAAGACAATGCTATCTTCTGAATTCGACATGACCGATCTGGGCGAAGCTCAGTTCTACCTTGGTATTCAAATCCACAGAGATAGAAATCGAAAGTTGATCTAAATCACTCAACAAAGGTACATCTACAATATGTTAGTCATATATAATCTAATTAATTGCAAGTTAGCTCTCTCACCAATGGAACCAAGTCTCAAATTGTCAAAGGACCAATGTCCTCAAACAATTCAAGAGAAGGAGCAGATGCGTGAGTATTCTTACCATTCTATCATAGGATCTCTTACGTGCACAATGATCTATACCAGGCCAGACATAGCTTTTGCAGTCAGCTCTCTTAGTCAGTATATGACCAACCCTGGTGTAGCACATTCGAAGGCTCTTATCAGAGCCATGAGATATATTCGAGCTACTATGGACTTTTGCATTTGTTATGCATTAGGGCCCTTTTCGAACTCAAAAAAGGCCTCTTCCTTGCCTAAACAAGTTTGATAATCTGGATTAATTCACTTGCTAATAGTCCTATGTGGCAGTTCACCTTGGGTTTAGCTTGAGTTAGAACCTAGTCACATAGGTTGCACTTGAACCTAGTATATTAAATGAATAAAGAATTAAATTCAATGCGTGTAGAAATATTAGTTTATTTTTGAATTTGTGAAGGGTTAAAAAAATTTTGCACTTCATTCATATTTTTTTTAAGCTTGTTTTGAAGAAAAAAGAGGTTTCAAATTTTTTTACATTTCGTATTGAGATTTAGATTTTAAAAAAGGTACAAGCGGGGTCCCCCCCTTGTACCATAAAGAAAAAAAAAATGAAATGTAAGTGGTGGTACCCCCCGCTCCCCTCCACGCTCCCCTTGCACGGTCGCCCTTCCTTTGGCCGTGCAACTCCTCCCTTTTCGCAACCCAC
The DNA here is from genome assembly GCA_029204225.1 of Diphasiastrum complanatum. Classification (NCBI taxonomy): domain Eukaryota; kingdom Viridiplantae; phylum Streptophyta; class Lycopodiopsida; order Lycopodiales; family Lycopodiaceae; genus Diphasiastrum; species Diphasiastrum complanatum. The sequence goes on from CM055096.1 coordinate 39,429,902, forward strand.
CCCAAGCCGCCAGCCACGTTCGCCGCCTAGCTCCCGAGAGGGCCCAAACATGAGCCCGCCAGCCAATCTCCTTCCAAAACTAAACGGGACATCATGAGAGAGCTGGTGGGGGAGCTGGGATCGTGAGAGAGCTGGGCATCGAACGGCGTGAGGGAGCTGGGACTGTGAAAGAGCTGGGCAGCGAACGAGGCTGGTATGATGAAATTTCAAGATAGATGCAAACATCCATTTTAAGTGAGCCAAATTAAATATTCTATATCATTCTGCTCCCTTGTTTGCTTGAATGTGCATGCAAACGTAGATTTCAACAAAGCTCATATTTTAATGAAGCTTTGTGATCTTTCACAAAGAGTTGTCATTGACTACTGATCTCTTATTACACATAAGTTCAATTTCACACAAATATCTTATACTTATAGTCTTATATAACCTGGGCAAAAAATGTAAAGTACATCCTCCACAATAATCAATCAACCTATCTATCCGAGAGGATTGGCTCAATGTGTTAGCTTGATGTCTAAGATTTTTGGGTCCCAAGTTCAAGCCCCCTTTGGAAACCAAGATGCACAAGTTGGGATTGTGTCCATGTAGGTCTCAAATCTAGGCTAATTGTGGTGGGGTGGAGGGGGGAAATTCTTCGAGGTAGTTCGACCGAGGAAGGACCTTCGGCTAAGGGCGGTAGCTCGACGTGGAAGGCTCTTTCCACGGCGGAACGGCCGAGAACGTGACCTTCGTCGACGTAAAAATTTTTTTTTTCTTTTTTCTTTTTGTTGTAAATTTTTTTATATGTGTATTTCGAGCGGAAGGTGCATGTAAAAAAAGGTAAATTGTTTTACATGCATGCACCTTCGGATGCCAGAAGGTGCATGTAAAAAAACTTGAAAAAAGAAAGAGAGCCCCACAAATTTCGTGCTGAGAGGCGCCTCCTGTTTCTTTTGTAAAAAAAAAAAAACTGATTTTATGTGAAAGTGTGACCAACAAGGCATAGGCTTGAATCCTAACCGCTGTGTAATGACATCTTAAAGCTTGCTCCTCACTAGGCTTGGAATTTGACGTGCACCCCTACCTTTCACCTCGATGGGCTTTTTTTTTTAATACCTTTCACATGACATGTATAATGCAAGAATACCTTTCAAATAGAATAAGCATGAACCTTTCAATCACTTACACATATATTTGTGTTTTTAACTTTGTCATTCAAATAACATGCTTTTAAAGTTTTTGCCCTTTTTTTTAAAGGTAAACTAGCCTTTGACGTGCATTGCGGCTTGAAATGCCAAGCCAACTCCTCACTTGGCATTGCCCACATGGAGTTTTCAGGCTGTACATGTTGAGTATAACCACCAGTTGTGTAACTTTGTATACAATATTAAAAAAAGTGCGCATATTGTATAAAATAATGCTTTGTACATGTAGCTGCCATTGGCAACAACAACACACCTCAGGATCTGAGATTACTAAAATGCTGAAAAGAGGCTTTATGATCTGAAGGAAATCCAATCCTTGTTCAATCAAACAGACCACTCCAATATAAACAAATATAGCATCATAATTATTATGAGTAAGGGTGATTTGTAATGCTTGGAGCTCCCATACTTGAGTGGAACGTGGGAGGATACGATGGCAATCTCATGAATCAGGGGGCGGCGATGGGCCGTGTGCTGGTGGGCGATCTGTTGGGACGTCGTGGTTTACTGTGGAGTCTGGAGGACTACCTACGCTGTCCTCCTGACGAAGCTTTTCGGAAGAAATAGCCAGCACAGGAGGAGGATGATGATGGGACGACTCCTCTGGCTTCCTAAGGAATGGAAGCAATAATTTTAGAAAACTTGCATCTCTGGCGAGGAGAGATGGACGATCTCGGGCACTTCGATAGTACTGTTTTAACATTCGTATGCAGTACCAAAAGCAGCAAACAAATAATGTTGCACCAGTGATCAGGAAGAGACCCCAAAATGCGTTGAGGCCTAGCTGAACGGGGCCTGTTTGACGGCAAACAGGTACACCAAGCCACTTGTCATGAAGTCGCTGCAATTCCCCATTTTCTGCTAGAGTCAATATTGCTGTGGACATGTCCGCAGTCAGCTGCGAACCTGTCGGAAAAGCCTGCACCATGTCAACTGTTCTCAGCAACCTACAAATGTGTTTCGGAGATAGATAAGTAGAGACAGTTGTATTTAACTTCACTTCAGCTGAGATCATATGCAGAATTTGAAAAGAAAATTTGCTTTAGACATCATGTTTTTCAATATCACCGACCCCAAAATTGCAAGAGACGTTTCTGAAATCTATTTTTCCTAAGACGCTTGTCTGTTTAGGTTTTTTTTGGCTTCAGGCACGTACATAATTCATAGGTCAGTGTATGCTCTCTTGTAAAGAACGGGAAGAGTTTAATTTCTGGATAATCATGCGCTCCTCATAGTGTAATGATTTCATCACCAAGTTGGCTAAAAATTCTCAAATAGGCCTGAATATGCTTGATTAGTTGCCTTCTCTGTTTACAGATATGAATCTATGAGCCACAATGAATAGTATCTAGATAATGTCGCTATTGTGCATCTTAATGTCGCACTTGATTAGAGCTTCAATGTTGTGCTCTACTTCCTGCAAAATTTAAAAAGCATATTATTTCACTTTAGGATTGTGTGCAAAAGGTAGCAAGGTGCCCTTATGGGAAACTATGTTAAATACATATTTCTAGTAGTTTTGACACATTTAATTTCTGTATTTACTTTGCTCTATAGAAGCTTCTATATATATTTTAAATGTTTTAATTTGGAAGTGAATCTTGATTCTACCCCTTTCCATCAAATAAAATGGTAACCATACTACAGGCAAGCTCAGAAAAGGGTCGAGAGATTCTGCAACAATAATAGAAGCTCAACTGAGAGCATGATCTACCTTAACTAATGTGGAGATCTTCAAAAGTCTCAACCACCACACAAAAAATTGCAATTGTTCAAGATCATGTGATTGTTTACTATATGTAAGTGATCCCAAAATGGAGAGAGAGAGAGAGAGAGAGAGAGAGAGAGAGAGAGAGAGAGAGAGAGAGAGAGAGAGAGAGCAAATAACTAGGTCATTGATCTGTTGTGTAACTTCTGGATCCCCTTGAGAAATCTTCAAAAGACATCAGTATTCCAGGACGGGGACTTCAGTTTAGGCGCAGTTTAATGCCGAATGCACACAATTAGGAGCTAATAATCCATACCAGTTTTAGATTGTTAGATATGTGAGCGGCTGCAAGCATTCAAAATAAAAAATACAGAAGCTCAGGTTACTAGCTCAGCTGGTTCGGACAACTTACAAATCCCCAACCACTTCTTTTGAACTCTTCACCAGCGATGATTGACTGGCAGTCTGATGATAGAAACAATTGGACATATGCAAGCTCGTCTACAATAGCCCCGACCCCTCCTGCGTTGGGACCCTTACGAAGAGCATCCGCATAGCTTGCAAAACTATCTAAGGGTACAAGTCTTTCTTTCCGAACATGTAACTGCAGTAAGTAATCCTCAACAAAAGATCCTGCTTGATAACCGATGGGGACAGAGCTTGCAACCAGCGCCTCAATTCCTTGGATGGTAGGCATGAGTTGTTGCAGTGTTAGAATTGATGTAAGGCTTGCAGTGTAACTGGACGTGATTATCAGGACGACAAACAGCCAGATGAGAAGCACAGTCTTTCCCAGAGTACTTTTTACATCCTGCCCTGCAATATTTGCAATGAAGGGTTCCGATTCGTCAGTCATCATAACAAGGGCTAAATTAGTGACAACACACATGGATAATCCATTATTGCAGCATTCATGAAAAACATGAGTGCTTATTAAAGCTTGAATGTTACCGTAAGAATCATGTTAGCAATTTGGACACTGATGCTACTGGATGCTTGGCATATACATATTACATACCAATCATCGAGGACATTCTCCATGTTGAGGGTTTAACTCCATTGTATGTATCAATTAGGTTATAGGCTAGTCATAGATATCATAAGCTCTATTGGACATCTCATGCTTTAACCCTAATATAGTGTATGTGAAACGTGTATGTGTGTGTAGTAGGTATATAAAGAGCAAGTTACAAGACAAATATTATGCACTCGGACATCCATTTAGACCATGCATTTGCACTTTAATTATATGTCATTTCAAGTATATAGTTGTGCTTTTGGAAACTTTCATTCATTATATTACCTTTGCTGAAGACATTTATTGGCTACTAGAGGTGTGACACAAACCCTATCCCTCATGGGACTATAAGCAGGCATGTTGGCCTCATTACTGGGGTCAACTGAGTCGCTGACGGATTGAAGTCTTGCTTGATCACTTAGCTTCAAAATAGCTTAGCTTATTCATATTTAACTTAGATATGGCCTATCATGGATTGGTGCTTAGAAACCCGTTCCGACCCTTTTGGGCCAGAACGTATTGTACGTTCCGGAACGTACTGGATCGAAACCTTTTTAGACCGATCCTTTTGGGCCAGAACGTATTGTACGTTCTGGAACGTATTGGGTCGAAACCTTTTTATTTAGATTTATACTGAGAAACTAAGTGGGTTTCCTTGTGACCATCTAGGCTATGGCATAAAAAGAATTGATAATATACTGCTAGCTTCTCCTGCAAAATATGATAATAGTATAGCTGCAAGTATTTCCTCTGTAATATGCTAAGTCCTTACCATTGTAAACATTTTGTTATATGTATGGGAGGATGTCAAATAATCAAGTTTAAACACATTTGTTGTAGGCCAAGGAGCTATCAAAGTCTCCACTCAAATCGATTTTATATCTATATTTATATTTTTTATTGTGCCAGAAGCAGTGTTGGGAAAAGCCGGCATAGTTCAAGAATGGAACCGACATCTTTTTCCAAAACCGACATGGCAAAAATTGTACAGGATTTTTTATGTCATAAATCTTGGGTCTTATAAGGGAAAACCGGCAAGTAAGAGCATGTCACTCAATAGAGGCCGAAGAGCTTTTTTACATATCGGTTTTTGGATGGAAACCTCAAAAAGGTTTCCCGAACACTGTGCCAGAAGTGTTTGGAACAATGACCACACCAGGTTGTATATAACAAGGTAGACAACCAGCGTGCTAACAACTCCATCCATACAGTTTTGAAATTTCTTGAGAGCTACCAGCCACCATCATGAAGTAACTTTTAAGCATAACCCTCAGATGTCGACACAGCAGCAGGAACAAAACAATGTCTTGATTGTGTCCAGAACTCAGTTTACAAGCACTTAAGACTGTTCTACAATGTCATTGACAAAAAAACTACACGATTTTATTGCTAATAGATTTTTTTGGATGCTAACATTATCAAAGGAGCAACAACGGTTACGAATTTCCTCGGTATTTAGATAATGTTTTACACAAGTTGAAGTCAGTATCGTTGTTTTACCTTCTTTTTCTTTTTATGGGTAAGTTCCGGAGCGGGTAGCTATGCATTGGTGGATAACATTGTTTATCATTGTTCCTCAATGTTTCAACTTTCATTATACATTTGTAGTCTTCTGTCTCTATGTTATGTTGTCATATTTTGCTGCTGGATAATGGAGCACTTTCCAGGTCAGAAGACAGTACACTGCTACCTTTTCCAAGTATCACATTCTTTGGTGCAGTAGGCCCCACTTTTGTTGGGTCCAGTTTGTGGATTTTAGGAGAAACTTTATTTAGCTCTTAGTTTTTGCTCCAGTTTTTAGTAGAGGTGACTTTTGCTTTTAATACCATTCTCATCAATGTAACTGAAACACATAACGTATTATGGAAGGAGCCGGGCAGAGGCCATTCTGCCCGATAAAGATTTCCAGAATTTTTTTAGGCAAGGCCCGGTAAGGATTGCCTGGAGGGGCCTTGCCTAAAAAAATTATGGAAATCCTTAAGGGTAGAATGGCCTTTGCCCGGCTCCTTCCATTGCGTAATGCATTTTTGGACCCTTTTTAAACCAATCCTTAGCTGCCACGTGGCAGGTGCAAGCAGAATCAGCACTAAAAATTTTTGAGACCAATCCGATGCTGTCACGTGGCAGACGCAGGCAGAATCTGCACTAATTTTTTTCTTAAAAAAACAGGTGACTATTCTGCTTTTTAATCTGTTCAGAAATGGGCCGAATAGTCACCAAGAATCCATTACTCTTTTGGAAGTTAAACAACAAAAATAAGCTGGCGACTCGCGAGGTATATGCAATTGAGACACGTAACAACCTAGTGATTTTTTTACAGTGTATTTCTGTGAAACCTTAAAAGCCACAATATCACACCTGCATTTATTATTTCAAGATTTGGAGAAGTAACAAATGTGCAATGCATTATTACTATTTTTAGACACAACCAAAAATGCATTACACTTTGTAAGGTACTTTTATTATTATTAGAAAATATTTTTTAAAAACCTGAAATCATAAATTTACTATTTCTAGTAAATCGCGGGTTATTTTTAGCAAAAAAAAAAAGGAAAAAAAATCAATGATTGTCACGGCAGGGGAAGCCCCCGCCCGGGGGCCTTACCCTATACATACCTATGGATGACAGACTGACACACATGTTTATGGGTGAGGTTAGACTCTGCATTTTCAGTTTATGTCATTGGTCTACAATTTGCAATCCTATTATGGTTTTAGGTAGTAATGTATCTAGCCCTACAGTCAGGCTTGTTTCTCTAACATTATTGTTTTTACATCCTCCATTGAGAAACTTTCTATTGATCATGTTAATAGGTATTTGTGTGGGGCAACAATGAGTCAACGTGAGTCAACTAATTCTAAGCTTGGGCACTTGGGCCCATCATTTGTCATATGGCATCTATTGAAGAGGCATTTATCCGTTATTTGGCTATTATTGAGTGTGAGCAATACAACAGAGACCCTCATTATGAATAGGCCTATTGGTTTGATTCTGAGTGGTTGATTGTAAGCTACTTGATTCATTTAAATTACCTAGTTCCTGAGCAACTTAGTCATGTTGATTCAATCAAATACAATAAGTCAACAATGGATATATGTTAGACTCTTAGGGTTAATGAGTTAATACAACTAATTTTGGGGTAACCTAGATAAATCAGAGCTCGTTGATTGTATAACTGTAATCTGTGACCTATATAAGGGAGATTCAATAGTAGGAGTTTGATGTTGCCTAATGGGACTGGAGAGACTTGAGGTTGAAGCTAAAATTTTCATTGATAAAAAAGGGGAACAACACTTTTTATGGGACATCAAAATATAAGAGGCGGCTACTTGGAGGCTTCCATTAGGGTGAGCACAACCACTCTTGCACACTATATATACATAGTTCTTCTAGTTGGAAGGAATTTCTAGAGGAACCTAAGTTCTAAAGCTGTTCAAACTTCACAATAATGCCAAAGATAAGTGGCAGTTGGAGATTGTAGAGAGCTTGCTAGCCCCTTGCAAATGGTGTGTGCAATTTCTCCTCATTCTGAAAGATTGTCTATCGTTCAATCTGCATAGCAAATTATTGTGCTTCATCTGACTTGGGGGAGAGCATCAAGGTACAATAACTCGCTTTGACATTCATGGCTGGGTGGTGAACTAGTGTCTATTCAATTTATTTGTTTTCCAACTAGAAGTTAATAAATTTGGGTATCGATTAGGTAAGGACATTCTCTGGAGGGTTGTAACAAAATCATTTGTTGCCCATTATAGTTCTTGATCTTTACATTTTCAGTCTTCTCTATCTTTTATTTGTTGCGTACATTTTCCTCAAAATTGAACTTACTATGCATTTGCAATCTTCTTTATCTTTGATCTTTTTGATATTATCCTTGTTATTGAACTTGTGTCTTATAATGGTAGAGTTTCTGCTATAGCACATATTTTCATACATATTTGAAGGTCTGACAAAAAAAACATACAACACTAGATTGATTTACTTATGTATATTTATTTATCAAATTTACAATCAGGGTTGAATTGTTTATTATCTCATTCCTAACAAATTCATACATTATAGAATATTGGTCCCAGTTCTTCAACGTGAATTTTTTTCTTAATATTGCAACATCTTGAGCTTCTAGGTACCCTAACTATCTTGTAGACAAGCAAGAGCAAATTCAACTTACTTTGCGAGAGAACGAGTGTTGAGACGATGAAGCTGCACAATTGACCAACACAATTATATTAGTAAAAAAGTGTAATAGAATCTCACAATTGAAATTCTACGCAAAGCACTTTATAGAGAACTTAAGCACAATATTTGTCTCTGTTAAATAATATTTCAATCCTTGGGTTAGAGTTGGATCCCAAGTTGTTGAATCAGAGTTAGATTCATGAAAAAAAAAGGTGGTAAAAAAGTTCTCGTACATATTTATTAGGGCAAAAAAAGATTGTTGGTTCATACTACATAAAAGAGGAAGTTTTTCATCGACATAATGCATACTTCAGTTATTAAAGCCTTGATTCTTTACGACCCATACATGTATATCATTGAAAATATAGTCAATCGTGATTTATCATACCTCTAGACTCCAAACAAGTAATAAATATACAAGTTGTGCAACATTGAACACTTGGAGTTTGGGGTTTAGGTTTAAAATTCCAAGTTGCAAAGATGTGTATAGCAAAAGTGGTGTGGGAGCTTAGAATGGTGAAAGGGATAGAAGTTAGTAAATTGCTACTTACAATCCCAATAAAACATACTGATACATGGAGCATATAAATTGTTACAACCCCATTAAAGCATAATGAAACGTGGAGCATAGTATTTGTATGTTGTGAAAAGAATGGCTTCATAGTTTGGAAGCTGTTTACAAAAACTTGAAAACAGCTTAATAGGAAAACATGGGGCAATTTTGCTGTATTTACATATTCACGATGCAAAGAGCAAGTGTCACCTTTTGGATAGCTAGGTTACTCCCACAACTATGCATGTAGTGAAAGCATGTTGTGTTGGGATTACACTATATAACTAGATTAGCATTTCACATCTACATGTGTCTATGTTGTCGGAGATTATACATGGCAAGCCCTATGTTCCTCACCAGATTATTGATCTTGTGCTATTTGCTATTTCTCCCATAAAGTTGGAGGCAACGTTCAGGTTAATCACCACATGCAAAGATCCACAACATTTGGAGACTCTAATATCATTATTATCCCATAAAGAGGTTAGTAGGCCTACTTCCACCTATAAATCAGTTATGATTATTGGGGGTTGCGGCCCTCATGGATTTAAGGTCATAATTAATGGTTGGAGGCCTAAAACTTAAGATGGTAGATTTGTATGGGTCTAATAGTGACTCATAGGAGAAGTGGATGAGTGGCCCAATTAGGGTGCTAATTTGTCCAATGAGGTGTCACAGTGCACTACTAGCAATGCACGAGCCTTGGAGGATTTAAGTATACCCATAAGGCTCTCACTAGCCAACTCCTTTTTTCTTTTGTAGAATGCTTGAACTTTCTACCATGGCTATTGAAAGTATGGACTTCAAAGTTTGGGAACAGGAGTTGCTCCAACCATAGACCATAAATTCCAACGTGTATAGCTTTCTATGGGATGATATCAGTTTGGACTGTACAGTTGACTCCAAGCAGCTTTGGAGTGGGATAGCGAAGATGAACTTTCATTCTTAAAATCCCTATATAAACAAAAATTAATCCAAAAAATAAATGTAGATTGTGAATACGAAGAAGGATGTAGATCTCATTATGACATAGGGAGTCCATTTATGGATATAAACATCATTGATGAACGCATCCTGGATGAACTAGCCACAGTAGTACCAGTGAGAAAAGCTATATATATGTATTATAATCCCGCAAAACTAAGTGAGCCTAGGCGCATGAGAGCATTAATAACAAATTTTGTTGGTGGACTGTATTGGAGTAAACAATTGACTTGGGGATATGTACACCCAGCCAACCGATTACCTACTAACAATCTCTAAATATATATATATATATATATATATATATATATATATATACTTTGTGTACATACAATGAAATGATAAGAAAAAAAAGCAAGAGAAATAAACAATACATATTGTTGACACCATTGCACTTATCATTATCTCAACCAATTTCTAAAGCAACACGAGGAATTTTGTTCACCAGGACATGACTACTAAGGGAGATGAGGCATCAATTAATCAAGATCCTAAGAAATCCAGTGAGGCACTAGCCGTAGTACTCGCCAAAGAACGAGAAAGGCATGCCCGAGAAATCCACAAATTGAAGCAAGAACTTAAAAATGCGAAAAACCTCAATATCCGTCAAAGCAATGAAATCTACAACTTGGAAAAAGCAACAGACGGCGGATGGAAAAAGAGATGCCGAAGCCTCAAAGAAGATAATGAAATACAACAAGCACGACATCTCACGCATATCAAATGTTAGGAAAAGACTATAACTCGCCTAACTACAGAGGCCACTTCAGCTAGAGACAATAATCATTTATTGGCTAGGCAGATAGATGAGTACCAGTCACAAGAAAGCCACAGAGAAAGAGAAGAGTCAAGGATAGCTAGAGGACATATTCCAAATTTCCCTCAAAAAATGAGAGCTAATTTCAGAGGTAACATGCTTTGAAGATCTAGATTTCTACTTCTTCTAGATACCAACCATGGAGTTCCCCCTCAGTTATCAAGACTATGAACTATGACTTTCCACAAGACATCGACAAAGAGCACAGTGGCCAATAATACCAAGATCCTTCGACACATATGTCCACAATTACTGCACAAAATCATAAAGAAGACATCATCAGACTAAGTGCCCATTATGCAAAATGGCTACAAGAATGGTATTTATTACCATGGGAAACATCAAATAGACCTACCAACTTGCAATTAAGGCAAAGGTGGTGTAACCCCAATGAGCCTCTGGAAGAAGGATTTGATTTAGTGCTTTATCTCAAGGTCAGGGATAGATTAGCCAAGGAGTGTAAAGCATTGAATGAGATGTTCCAGCATCAATTCCTGGAAGGAGCTGACCCCATGTTCATCGACGACAACAAAGCACTAGTCTATGGAAAGATAGAAAAGGCCTTAGCCAAGACACAAGGTTGCAGACAGGCCTACACATAGCAATGGACACTTGAGAAATGTACTATGAAAATGTATATATTGTTGAAAGGAAAAAAGAAAAGAAAAAGAGAAACGAAATACTTTATTTTGTAATCCCTCAAGTGAGAGCTTAGATGTAGATTCATTGGATATGACATGTAAATCATGAGAATTTTGATGTAAAAGTCTAGAATAGGTGTTGGATCATCACTTGTATCATTTTCTTAGTCCTAGACCCTTTGAAAAAAAAAACAAAACAGTTAGTTGTTTTCAATCCACTAGTTAGGATTACTTCTAGGTTTATCATATCTCCTCGATGTTCAAAGCTTTTTCTTCATCAACTTAGAGATAGAAATCTTTGATTAGTTCTATGATCTTTTTGAACAAAAAAAAAAATTCTGATCAAAAGAGAGGAACTAGTTGTTCTAGAAATCGAGTAGGATTAGAAATCTTCAACTAGTCCCAATCTTTGAGAAAAGAAAAAAAGATTTTCCTAGATTAAATGACTTTTGGGAAATTGTCTTATGTATATAGGAGATTGGGATGTAAAAGTCACTGGAAGAGTAACTTCAAACACTCTTTCATTAACAATAGATATGTACACTCTATTCCATCAAATGCACTCACGACAATAGACACTTTAGACATTATTCTGAGAAATTGCATTTATGCTTTTACAACATAAACTCCTGAATTGCATATGCATGCCACCTTATGCATGGCTTTGATAGTGGGCAGTTTCCTAAAATTGCTGGGAGTGGGTGCATAAAGCCAATTGGGATCACTGGTGGGTTGGATTGCAGGAATCAAAGAGCAGATCAAATCTGGAAGCTGAAAAATCATGGAGCAGATGTTGAAAGAACCACTTGAAAATTGTTACTAAGTGTCCAAGGAAGAGCTGATCATAAGCATGAGACCAGAGACTTTGGGTTCTTGGTGTGGGGACCACACCCCTCAGTGGATATCGCCATGTTACCCGATTTTTTGCCATGAAAAATTGGACTTGAATTGTAACGATTTTTAAAATTTTATGATAAAATCGAGTTAAAGCGGCCGATTATTATAAATTATTGTATGTATCGTATTTACAATTTGGGCATTTGGCCTGCCCAATAATGGCCGAAGTAGGATTTTTAAATTTCTATGAATATTTCTCTAGTGAAATTAGAAGTATGTGACAACACTTTCAATGTACTTATGAAATTCGGTTAATAAAAAGACCATAGTGCATTTTGATTTCACCTGCCGGCTAAGGAAATCTCAGTCATGGGACATAGCATCAATGACAGTATCAGAACAGAACAGTTCAAAGAAATCGACAATGGGAATAGAAGATTAGTAGATTGAGCATAAGCCACCAACAAAGTATCATAAGCAGGTTATTTTACAAAATTGATTCATGACACAGTTCTGCATAGCAATATTGGACAGTGACCATAAAAAAATTCCATCAGGAATTTTCATCAATGACACCAGGTTTTAAGATGGAGGGTACAAATTTGTATATAAATAAGAAAACTTCCAATTTTCAAAGCAAAAGTGCAATGTTTCTTCGAGTTAGAAATGTGCCCGATGTCTTTGACAAGGAAGGCTCTTTGAAGATGAACTGATTTATGTAGTAAATTTTGAAACCTTGAGAAGTTTCTCAGTGTGTCAAAATTGACTACCACCCTTCACATGTCCATAAAGTGCATGGAAAATGAAAAAATTCAAGAAAAACTTAACAAGGTTCATGATGACATCACAGATATTACATCATCAAGATAAGGACAAGGCCATGTGGAAGGATCAAAAGGGCATATTTGAATGTAATTAAAAGCATGGAATAAGGCCAGGAAACATGGAGACAGATATAGTTGGGAAAGATACATTTGACAGAATCCAATGAGGGAAGGTTCCTTATCCAAGATTCTCCCTCACTCACTTTAAAAGATGTCACGTTTAAAAAAGGGGGATGAAATATACCACCAATAAACTGCATCCAACCAATTTAGAACCTATGTGGAAAGAGACTCTTGTCTAAAGAAAAAAAGGTGAACACTTCACCATCAACATGAAATAGTTGACTTTGCAATTTTAGTTGCCGATAATGCACCCCAGTAGGAAAAATAATCGAACAAGAAAAACCAGATTGGGCCCATGGGGAGACAGCCGTCATTTGAAAAAATCCGGCTATTTGGATAATGGATAAATTCTAAAGTAGAAGTTTTGAAAGTTTGGAGCTTTGGATAAGACATTTGGAAATGGCAAAATTGCACATGGAAGTTCTGACAAAACGTCACTTGAAGTTTGGAAAAGAAATGAAACTCCTATAAAGAAGTGGGGACCTATAAAGAAGTGGGGAAGAGGAGAATTAGTAAGCTAACAAGAGAATAGGAGTAGGACGTTTTTCATAAGAGAGAGTTTTGAAGAGAGTTTCAAAGAGCTTGGGATGAGTACGTTTTGGAAAAGAGTGAGTGTATCTTAGAGCTATTCCTGATGAGTGTATGAGAGTGTTGAGAGGAGTGTTTGGCATCAGTGTCAGCTTTGAATTGGAGGCAAGCTTGAATTTAAGTTGATATAACTTTTGAGAGAATTTTCCTTGTGAGAATGGAGATCCGAAGCTGCAGAATGCACTCATACACACATGCTATCTCTGTTGATGATCTAAAGTCTATTTGAGCCTTGCAGTAAGCCTAATGCATAAGCTTCTTAATTACTGAGAACTGAAAACCTGTTATGGGCTTATGAGGACGGTCAACACCATGGCTTCTTTTTTCTGAAAATAATAGCCATGTATCGCTGATGAGGATCAACAATTAGAGCAGGCTGTAGAACGCAGGCGATATGACAACAATTACATCAAAGAACAAAGAGATCAGTTGAGAAGATGGTTAAATTTCTGAGATGTGTTGAAAATCGTTCTCTGTTGTTATCTACAGTTATCATTGATCGATTAATCTCAATCATGGGCCAGAAGTCTACTACCGAGCCTGAGAGATAATTCTACTCATGCTGAGTCATTCAGAGGATAATCTAGCCATTTCATTAATAAGGCTGTTGATCCAAAGTTGAGCCAGATGGCAATTTCCATGACCAACCATTACTGCCAGCTATGAGGGAGAGAGACTATTGTAAAAGAGGCCATCACGACTAGTGAGCCTTCGCTGTCTTTCCAACTCAGATATGCCATTTATGGACTGAGTGCTACTGGTAGAATGTAGATTCACAATAAATAACATTTGATTCAAGTAGAAAATCAGATGTGCATCAGACCTCATCAATCCTGGAGTTGTATTATTTAAGATTGAATGAGCTGCATGAGCGCCAGCTCCCTAAACTGAGTTTCACACATGTTTTGAGCATAGTTATCAAACCTTCTGAGTGTTGCTTCTGATACAATCTTTGAGCAAGCATCTAAACTCAGGCGTTCACTACCACTCAAGCACACCCCATCTCAGGCCTACCATTGCTGTGAAATGAGTGAGCTATCTGACTATTGAACTGAGCCTTACTATCAGATGGAAGCCACCGATCTAAGCGCTGCCATTTTACCCTGGATAGTTATAGTTCTGTTCGCCAATTCAGAGATAAAAATCATTGTTTAAACGATGCTTTTTGAGTGGAGAATAGAAGTGAGTACATTTGGGAACCACGTGTTGCATCTTGAACAAATTGCTGCCAGTTGTGTGAAGATCTGGGTAAAGATCCGAGCCTATCATCGCTGGCCCTTGAGCAGGCGCTGATCTGTCTACAAAGGATAACGTTCTGTCTGCATTAATTGAAGTTCCTACTGCTACTTACTATAAGCTATTGAAGGGCGAATTAAACCATCTCAAGAAAGAATGAGTACGAGCTGATGCCATATTGCGATAGCCAGTTGTCATCAAATCGTTGTCTTCATGGGAGTATGTACGAGGAGCGCTCAATCCAGAAGAACCTGATCAACAAACTCATTAAAGCAGATTCCAGAGAAAGCTAGAGCACTCCATCATTGGCCCATGACTACCTCCAGCGCATTTCCTACCAAAGGGAGTCAGTTTACTACATGAAGTTCCAACATAGACTTGTAGCACAGTTCAAATACCAACTCTCTGGCTGCCGAGCGTCTCCATCGCTACTCTTCCAACACTCTACATGCCTCCTCCATCACTGCTAGTTGAACCTACAGAATGTCTCCTTTGTCAAGCAGAAGGATTTATTGATGCTTCGCGGATTCTGTCCATGCCTCAAGAAATTCCAAGTGCTCCTATCAGGAAGACTGCAAATCTATATCTACTAAGTATCTCACAGTCCTAACTGTGTTCACAACATATACTTCCAACTTGTTGGCAATTCCAAAATTCCAAAAAAATCAGCTAAAGACTTTTGCTCGACCGAGACTGAGAATTCCCTTTTAGTCAAAGGATTAGTGACTTCGATTCGGTATTGATGGTACGTGTTACATCTTTATGACTTGCAAATTACACTCTTCATGTATTATTGCATGTGTTGTCTCTTTAGTTTTATTAGAATGGAGTATTTTCATTTCTTTAAAGTTTAGATGTTTTTAATTATGTTAGCCAATATTTTCGTACAAAAAAATCGGCCTATTTTTAGAGCGATTTTCACAATTTTGTAAAAATCGGCATGTAAAACTCAGATATTAACAGTAAAATCAGCACAAAGTTGCCTATAGTTAGGGGTCCCAGCTCGGCCAGATTGTGGCTAGAGTGCCTTTGTTTTGCTGATTTTTTGGTGATATAGCTGTGGTGTTGAATTCTTGTGATTCTAAGACTGTCATCCTTTAGTAGAATGTTGTCTCTTCCTCTGGAATTTTGAGTCCCTACAAGACTGTTAGTTGTTTTTGTTATGGGTTAGGAGAGATCATGCTTAACTCCTTCTATGTGGGTTCATGGACACTGTACCTAGGGAGTGTTGCTAGTTCCAGTGTATGCTGAGATATTGAGACTCTTTGTTAACTTCAAGAAGATACTGAGAATATTTTGCTTTCAAGCAAAGAATGCTGAGTTTTTTGAGACCTGTTACTTTTATACCCCATTGTCAAGTCATACTAGTACTTAGTGTTTTCTTTTTTATCTACAAATGCAACCTCTTTACTATTGAATCATGGCCCATTTCACTACTCATAAGTTGATAGGAGCTTTATTACATCATAAGAGAAGAATAGAGTGATTTAAGAGACACTAAATGCTGAAATTTACAGACCTTACTTCCTCTGTTCATGAATGTGGTTATTACAAGCCTCAGAATGTGAAGAAGTTAGTGAAGAAGTATGGAATTTGAGAGAGTAAGGTTGCCTTTTCCATTCACTAGCTTGTTCTCAGATTAGTAAGCTATGGAAAGCAAAGATATAGGGTGCGATTGACTACCATTATAAAGACCTGTCGAGTAGTGCTCTACACTTGTTCTCATTGGCCAGCGCATTATCATCAGCCATTAGTTAGTTGGAATCAGAATAGGGCAGAGCTGGTTTCCTCTTTGCTTATGAGCTCATGATTCCAGAGCACTAGTGCCTTCTCTGATTGTGACATACAGAGGCTTCTCCCCTGTTTGGGTGTGCATTTCTGGTTTCAAAACCACCTCGATCTATGGACTACATTGTGCACCTAAAGTGCCCTCTGTTTGTTGTTAAGCAGTAGGGCCATGTCTCCCCAGAAGCGGCGGATAACTCTCTCTAAATGGATGCGAAGTCATATCTGTCACGGGCATACAGTAGGTGATCCAGAAGTATTCAAAATCGTGCTAAGAAATTCCTATTCAACCAGCAAAGGAGTCTCCAATGGGATGCCTCCAATTTTCTCTCTCTTCAGACCAAGGGACTCGAGTCATTTTCAATGGAAAAGGGGCTTCATACACATTTCCAACTAATCGTTCTCTCACACGATTGACACCGGAGCTCTCCCCACTCAGCACAATCTGAAAGTAGTACTGAGGTACACACTTTCCTCAATACCTGTTTAGTGCCATTCCATAAATCTATTTTGACATTGAAAGAGAATGATTTGCATTGTGTTGTGAATGTGATAAATGACCGCATCTCATAGGATGGTAATATGTGTGGGCTTTAAAATGGTTAAGAAAATACACATATCATGCTTTTCGATGCTTAGTATAAATTGTTAGGTAACCACCTTGCTTAAAGTAACTCACAATGGTCTTGTGTACGTGTTTTGACATAATTTTCTAGCATCATGTGTGTGTGCCTCAATCAATATAAACATCGTAGTATGATTAGGTGATATGGTTTTTACTATTGGTTTCTTAATTTGTTTCTTCTTCATATCGATTTTCATAATCCGACGTCTTTGAAATAGAAGAGCGGGCTTTACACCATCTGTGGTTGAAACACACCACTTTGGTTAAGAGTCAATCTAGTCACCTCCGCCATTGGAACTGCCTAGCAAAATATCTAGGCCTAATGGTTGGAAAAATACTACCGCCTAGCAAACAAGGTGGTGCGTATAACTGGCACCCTCACATTGCACAAAATAATCATGACATAGTGTCACGTTATAATTTGATGTATGTTGATCTTAGTTCAATCATTCCACATTGATCGGTTAAAGGACGTGAATCGCAGTATAGAGGAGGAAGTGTACTGAACTATCTTTCCTCTATGATGGTCTGGACTTTTGGAAATGATGAATGAAAACCAATTTCAACCCGCGGTAGGGGATGTCTGCCAACTAATCCGAGAAGAAATCCCGCACTATTACTTCTACACGCCAGCACTATATCCTCATTTACGCTCCGGAGACACCCTGGTTAGAATACAACACTTGGGGGGTAAAGCTATTTCGAAGCATACGAGTTTATAATTTACGGATTCCGGTATTTAACCTGTGCCATTTCCATGGACTATAAAGAAGTCATCTAACCAATCCTACCATTCGAGCAAGCAGTGTAGTCACCTGGATTAGTCGGTAGTACCAATATACGATTGGAACAAGACCTAGGAGTAGAAGCAAGGAATGAAGGTAGGGCTAAAGGCTCCTCTATAGAATTCTACATGGAGGGGTGGATGGTCTAGAGAACAGGCTCAGGGAAAGTGGATTGAGGAGCACAGGGGAGTTGGGACGGACCAATTCTGTGTACACATAATATTCTAGAATGCCAGTCATATGAGAGTGGAATGGAAGCCAAAGAAGAAATCACCTTAGCTGGGTCATATTCAGCTCAAAAAGGATGCTCTCAGACACTTCAAAATAACAATAGATACTATCATTAGTTGTCTTGATAAGACTGTCAATGACAAGAGAACTTTGCGTAAGCCGATCATCTCTTGCAGGGAAGATTGTGCAGGTCGATCGGCTGAGTAGACAAGGAGAAGACCCACACCTCCTAGAGTTTTTAGAACCTGGTCAAGTAAGCATCTTTGGCATTGGCATCTCACTAGAACATCCCCAATACTAAATACCATAGTATGAGACAAACTAAGGCATGATAGAGGAGTGCCAACCATGCCGATATTGCCCCATACTTCGAAGTACTAGTCTCTATGTTACGATCATAGGACTCGATCTACGATACGTGGCCTTCGAACAAGAGATTTAGCAATAGAAGTGGATAATGAGGAATTCCAAGTAAAGGCCACACTATACATGAAGATAAATCAACAATGGGTATTGATGAACCATACAATTACAACCGATTGATCAAGCTCTTACCTCAATAGACCCCTCATGACTGGTATGGTGTTTGGTGATCTACTCCTACCGGGACATTTCTATCATGTGGTGTGGCAAGGAGTGGCCTACTATTACTTTTATAGCCCTCATGTCCAACGGTTTCTTATCCCCGGTGATCGATTGTTCTGAATTGGGCATAGAGCTGATGAAAGGACCCTATGTGTGTATGAGCTAGAGACCAACCTAAACTATGTATGTGTAGGCATAACGAATACCCGCTACACTGAACAAGTCAGCCATCGGCCTCAACCCTCCAATACTACTGATGAGGACCTAGCAACAATTCTCAGATGTATTAACCAAACCCCAGAAGGATTGGCCCCCACAACATCCCTACAAGACTCCAATAAACGTACATGACAACTATAGGTGCATACCTAGAATCATGTCATGGATAGAGTACACTTTAGAGACCCACGCCATTTCTGTTTTGTTATACGTGTTTTAGGGCAAGTCAACATAGAGATAATAGCATTTGATACCACTGCTCGAGAAGTTCATCCTAGAGACATTTCCATAGAAGTAAACGTAAATGGTTTTCTGATTCTAGCCATTGTATACCTCCGTGATCATCATCGTTGGATAGCACAGGCTGCCTATACACTATGTATCCATAATGCACTAGTAGCTCTTGGATTTGTATAAGCATACTCTCCCATTGGTCATATCTCTGGAAGCCTGGAAAACTTTCATTGATCCGGGAGTATAGGGTAATCAATGGGACCCTCAGGATAGACCTGATTGCTCACGTAAGGACAGTGTGGGTCCTTTTCCTATAGGGCTTTCTAGCTGGACCAATCCCCCATCATGAATCTTTTCCCCTAACATTGGTGCATCTGCCGGGAGCTATCAAACCTGCAAAGAAAATATTGTTTGGAAGGTAGTTATCCCTACATTTTCTATTTCTAGTTTATTGTTCAAAAGGAGCTTATCCACTTCCATTGTTCTGATGAAGTTGATTTAAACAACCTAAGCCCACCATTGTTGAGCGTCATCTGTCCCATCAGACACTAACATTGGTGCGTCTGCCGGGAGCTATCAAACCTGCAAATAAAATATTATTTGGAAGGTAGTTATCCCTACAATTTCTGTTGCTTGTTTATTGTTCGAAAAGAGCTTATCCACTTCCATCGTTCTGATGAAGTTGATTTATGAAATCTAAGCCCACAATTGTTGAGTGTCATCTGTCCCGTCAAACGCTAACATTGGTGCGTCTACCGGGAGCCCGAAATCCATTAAGAAAACATAGTTCCGAAGTGCAATTACCCCACTATTGGACTACAAAATATGTGTCAAAACTTTATGACATTTTAGACTGTTATTGTTTCCATTGTGTTACATAAAAACATATGGAAATAATTGGGAGAATCATATTTCACACAAACATTATTAGATGAGCATCATTCGAGGAGTTTAGTACCCACTGAATAGGACAAAATAGGGATACCATGGAAAATTAGGGCTAAGGGACCATCCCCTGGAGAGATCTCAGAACCTAGGACAAGGTGTTAAGGAATCAAAAAAGCAGTCGAGGAACCCTATCCCCACTACTTAGAGAGTCTGATGGCGAGCCATGCCAAATAATGATAAACCTTACTAACCCACTAGAGAACATTGTTGAAATACCAGAATTTGAACCGATAAACAAAGTCAACACACCTGTAGACGATATCACACCTACTGTCGTAGATTTAGAAGCTTCGAGAATGGCAAGATGTCCTATAGAACCAATCGTGATACCCCCAACCGTGGGAGCTATACCCAAACTAAGCGGATTTACACCCGTGTTCCAGGGAGTGCCCTAGCAGCCGATGTGAACTTTTTGAAAAAAACAACAAAAAAATATGATATGTCAGCGACACCCCATAGATGGCCCTAATCGATTGGTGTGCCACCATTGTAAAGGAAACCACCTAAATTAGAATTTTGCAAACTTAGTTTGTGGATACTGCAAGAAGCCAGGACATCTAGAGGATAGATGCTGGACTCGTAGAAATGTGTTGAATACGGGCAATAGAATGTCTGGCCCCATGAACCATAGACCCCAAGACGTAGCCGGACCATCAAGGGCCCCCCAGTTTTTACAACAAGGGCCCAAACTTGATTCACGAGACAATGGGAAAGCACGCTTGGAGGATGATCGAGCACCCGTCATTGAACTAGAAACAATTGATTAGACCGCAAAAAAGAAGGAAATCTTAGTAGTGACAAGAAGCAATCTCTAGACTAAGCCATCCAAACCTACACCCTCATAGATGGACAAAATAGCAACTATTGACCAAGTGCTAACCCATCCAGAGATAGAAATTGCAGTACCTAGGGAACGAGGGGAGGTGAGCACTTTAGAAGGGAGACGACATCCCAGACCGTTAGGCCCAAAAACGACTAGCAAAGGAAAAATTGGAATAGGGGCAAAGAGAGCAAGGAATAACACACACAAAATTCACAAGGATCTAGACAGGAACTTAAGAACAGGAAATATGGATTTGAATCAGACATTAGAGAATATGAAACTAGAAATAGAGTTGTGGCAGTTGGTTCAATTGTCACCCACCATTAAGCGCACTATTCGGCACATGATCAGGCCACCTAAACCAGTGGAAATCTGTACGGTCGGAGATGTAGAGGTGGGAATCTTGGACCGTTATTTTCCAAAGGTAGATGTGCTAATTGATGGCCTCGTTGTATTAGAAGCCATAGTTGACGCAGGATCCGCCGTAAATATTATCAACCTAGAACTAGCCGACAGATTGGGATTCACACTAAAACCATCCACGTTGACCGCCCTCAAACTAGCCAACAATTCAGTGATCAAACCAAAGGGAAAAATTAAGGACGTAGTGATTACTATAGAAAACAAGACCATCCAGGTTTTTTTTTATGTCATGTGGATATATGTAGGAAATATGGGATATTATATGCTATTAGGGCAACCATGGCTCAGACTTAGCAATTGTATTATAAACATCCCGGCAGGGGTACTCATCTTTGGAAGGGGAAGTGAACGAGTCATAGTAGCTGGCTATCAAGAAGCTCCCCAGTCAGAAAGAGCCCCCATAGTTGAGACAGAATGGGAGGAAATATCCAGCAGTGAGGAGGATTCCGAGTCTAGCACTAGTGACAATGAGCTTGATTGTTGCCAAGTACTAGGTGTGGAGTTTAATTCCCCAAAAAAACGACCTCCGAAAGTAAGAGATGCTGACATTTGCTTGATAAACCTAGGGAGCCCAAAAGACCCAAGGGACATCAAAATAGGGGCTGCATTAACAAAAGAAGATAGAGAGAAATACGAACATTTTTGCTTGAAACTATGGGGATCTGAAAGGCATTTCCTCTGACCTACTAAAACACACTATACCACTTAAGGAGGGGGCAAAGCTTGCATCTAATGTGACTCACTCAAACTGTTCAATGTCAATTGCACGATCTCACGATCATGAACTTGCTCTCCAATGGCAACTAATTGATCACGGATTTTTTTTACCTTCAATAGGTGTTGGCAATGGTTGCACCATCATCCATTCATAATGGGTGCAGCTTCATCTTGAGAAATAGCGCTCGAGATGTGTTTGTGGTGCTCCTCGATAGTGCCACAAACGAAAAAGAACTCCAGACGCATCTAGGTGTGTGTAGACTACAAGCGATTGAACAAACAAACTAGGAAAGACTACTATCCATTACCATTTATAGACCAGATTTTAGAAGAGATGGCAGGGAAAGAACAATACTCATTTATGGACTGTTTTGCAGGCTATAACCAGATAGCCATAGCATAGGAAGACAAACTAAAAACCACCTTCACTACCACGTTTGGAGTATTTGCCTACCATGTCATGTCGTTTGGGCTGACTAATGCACCACGGACTTATCAACGATTTATGAACGAACAATTTCAGGATAGTTTGGATGAGAACCTCAAAATCTTCATAGATGACCTCTGTAGGGCATCTACGGTCTTTGACCACCTCACCATACGAGAAAAATGTTTCCAAAAATGCGCAGCCACGTGCATTGCCCTTGAACGCCAAAAGTGTTTGTTTGGGGTACCATATGGAGTGCTGTTAGGTCATGTGATCAGTAAATACGGCATGGCCACCGATCCCGAAAAGATTGCTATAATTTTAGCTATGATAGCCCCAACCACCGTGAGCCAACTTCAAACCTCCTAGGATCAAATGGCTACTACAAACGATATGTAATGGCCTATGCTTCCCACACGTACCCCCGGGCGAGTTTATTAAAAACCAACACCAAATGGTCATGGGATGAAGAATGCGAGAAGTCCTTCTAGGTATTAAAGACAGCCCTAGCTAATGCCCCAATTCTGAAACCACCGATGTACGATAGGGAATTCTACGTATTCACTAGCACCGATACATGCATCAATTGTTGTTTAGCCCAGATCTGGGACAAAATCTACCACCCCATTATCTTTATAGGGAGGAAGCTGAACAAAGTGGAACTTAACTACTCAAAAGTAGAGGAAATATCTTTAGGGATAGCTTATGCCCCCGCAAAGCTTAGACATTATCTATTGCATCGGAAGTAACCTTCTTTACCAAGAGCACGACAATGACCTTAATGATGAACAAGTTGGAACCATCTGAGCGACTGATGAAGTGGATTATATCCCTTCAAGAATTTGACTACACCCTCCAAAGCAACCCACCTAGATTACAAGGGCTTACGGATTGCATCTGTGAGCTAGGAGGAGTAACCAACACGGATAGCGAATGGGAAACAGATCTTTTTGAATCATTAAAGATAGACGTTGCACAGATACCCTAGTGGTATGCTGCATTGGCAACTTACTTATCAACATTAGATACCCCCACAGATATGACAAACTAGGAAAAATGAAGGTTGTGATTACAGGCCCTGAAGTTCGCACTGATAGGAGGAATCTTACATAGACGATGAGTGGAAGGACTATAGCGGCATTGTATAACCCCCGAGGAAGCTAAGTTTGTTCTAGAAGAGTGCCACGATTCTACTTGTGGTGGCTATTTTGCTGGTCAGCTCATAAGACAGAAAATCCTAAGGGCTGGGTACTGGTAGCCCTCACTATTCCAAAATGCTCACACCTACGCAAAGAATTGTGACACTTGCCAATAGGTCGATATAACAGGAAATAGGGTGTGCTCACTAATTCCTATACATGCATACCTTCCATTCGAAAAGTGGGGCATCGATTTCATAGGACCGATACATCCAGCATCCTCTAGTACGAAACACTACATAGTAGTGGCCACTGATTATTTTACTAAATGGGCCGAAGCATTAGCAGTAGCAAAGGATAACTCGAAAGAAATAGCATGGTTCTTACTTGAACAAGTGATCTCAGGCGAGATTGTATCTGATAGAGGGACCCACTTTTTGAACAAAACAATCAAGGACCTAACTGACCAACTGACGATAAAACATTGCAAGACCACTCCTTACAACCCACAAGCCAACAATCAAGCAGAAAGTACAAACAAGCAGCTAGTGGGTATATTAAGAAAAATTGTGTCAGGAAGCCAACGAGATTGGGATGAGAAGTTATATTCCGCCTTATGGGCATACAATACTACATACAAAGCTAGCACAAATTACACTCCGTTTGTCTTAGTATATGAGCAATAATGTGTTTTGCCCATTGAGGTAGAATTACCATCCCTACGATTTGCCATGAAGCATAACCTAGGAGAAAAAGATTTCATCCAACAGCGGTTGGACACCCTGCAAGACCTCGACGAACATAGGATGACTGCTTTAAACCACCAAGAGACTCACAAGCGACGGATGAAAGAAATCCACGATCGAAGGCTGCGAGACTACCACTTCAACCAAGGCCAGTTGGTACTATTCTATGATGCGAGACATGAGTTAATGCCTCAGAAGTTGGGTCATAGATGGAATGGTCCTTACGTAATCCAGAAATTGTATGAAAATAACACTGTGAAATTGACTGAGCTGAACAACAAGGTTTTTAAGCAACGAGTCAACATCAACAAGATCAAAGCATATCGGACGTAGTAGACACAAAACTTGTATAGTATGTGATATATTTTCCTGTTCTTATTTTCCTTTCAGATGCCAACCTCATTAACCAAAGAAATCAAACGCATCACAATACATAACACCTGCGAAAAAAAGAAAAAAAAAAGGAAAAATATATTTTATGGAACTTCTACACGAGCAAGATACCTATATCCTAAGTATAGATGGGGCATGTCGACACCCACACAGAGAAGGCGCCATAGGAGTAGTGTTATGTGATCCCAACAGAATCGAATTGGCAAGCATGGGTGTTTTGCTTGGGGTAGGGTTCACCAATAACACAACTGAATACAAAGTCCTTCTATTCGACCTCCATATGGTCGTACAATTCGCACCTACCATAAACACTTTAAGGATCATAGGAGATTCCCAGCTCTTAATACGAAATATGACCGAGATGTACCAGATCAAAGAAAGAATGCTATGGGCTTACTCTATAGCCATTCAAGAACTCATAAAGAATTTCTCCCAGATAGAATGGATGCATATTCCGAGAAACCAAAATTATCGTGCAGACAGCCTAGCAAATCTAGCATACAATTATGATCATTATTGGCAGTGCGACTCGTGTCCAGTAACCACCACCCATTTGACCATGATGGCAAATCTGTGGATGGTGCTAAGATCCCAATCTTGGCGCTGGATCGTGAATTTGATCAACCAAGTGAACCAAGAAAACCATTAGAGGAGTTCTAAATCCAAAAAAGACCCTTTGTAAAGATACTTTCTATATTTTTTTCTCAAATTTTGCTTACACATGGACCAATCAAAACACTCAAATTTGAAATCTACGTAACGTAGCTCATTAGAATTGAAAAAAAAGTTTTCTTAATAAGGCTATAATTCAGCGCCGGGAGCATGTTGTAAAGCTACCTTTACAAGCTTTACTTCCGGCGCCATCGGCGCCAGCTATGTCCTCGGCGCCAGCAGCGCCCCTGCTGCTCCCGGCGCCAACGGCGCCGGCGCCGCTCCCAATGCCACTGTGACCAGAATCCAGCCGGCGCCAAGTTCCTATGGCTGAAAATCTTTGATCGGTTCTAGCGAAGTCCAGAGAGCTCAGATCGATGTGCAATCACCTCACACGATCTAGGCATGATTAAAGGAAGCCTGGGGATCAATAGAATCTAGAGAGAGAGAAAATAACTTTCTAGAAAGAGAAAATTCTAGAGAGAGAAAAACGTGCTTTACTAGCTTGGGTAGAGTGCTTGGTATGAGGGGGGGTGCCGAATCACACCAATACTATAGGGGAGTGCGGGTTGCGACTCAGGGCGAGCTCCAACCAAGTCTCAGCCTCCCTTGCTGGAATGTTGTCATGGCTCTCGCCTTGGCATGCTAGCGCCCCGGAGACTAGGGTCGGTCACACACTTGAAATGTAAAGATTTATCAATAAAGTGGGATTTTCCTCAAATTGACTCTGATTACCTTCTGGGTTTCAGTGTTCGGTAAAAGCGCCAGTTATAAGGCCGCTTTCAAAATTTTTAACTTGGCACATAGCTGAGGGTCGTGTCCCGGGACGCCAGCGGTATGCCGTCTGGACCATTCGGTCCGTGGCACCAGCGGTATGCTGTCGGGACCATTTGGTCCAGGAACTGGTTGTTTCCATATCTGTCGCGGCTTGTGGTTCTGAGTGTTCCTTGCATGAACGTGAATGGGTTAAGCTCTTGGGGAACGGGCTCTAACCTGTCGGCTGAGTTGGATGGCTTGCTTGGGTGGATGTTACCTGTTTATGGCTGTCCAGTCTGGCGTGGCGCCAAGTTGGCTTCCAGCGCTCGTGACGAAGCTTTCAGTTGGTTAAGTCTGATGTAAGTCAGACCGCTTGCTTGGAATGGATGTTACTCGTTTGTAACGAAGCTTCGAGTTGGTTAAGTTTGATGTATGTCGGGCGGCTTGCTTGGAGGGAAGTCACCCACGTCGGGACCCCCGATCTGGCATGGCGCCAGGTTGGATCTCAATGTTGGTTTTCGGAACTTCAAGTTGGTTAAGTCTGATCGTTGTTGGCGAGTTGGCTGCTTGTATGTCAAGTGGGTTTGGATGGCAAGAGTTGAAGGTTGGGAAGCTAAGTCGTGGTTCCCGGCTCCCTTTGGGATGCCTGCGCTACAGGGCAGCCCGCAAGCATGACATGTTATTCATAGTATAATATGCAATTATCATTTAAAATAGCACAAATTTTTAATCGTAGCTCCGATTGAGATGAAAATTATACCCAACAATACCCGACATGACCTATTTTTGAGCTACCATTCAAAAGTTATGGCCGGTCAGAGTTTTAGACCCAAAAAAAATGTCCACATATCTCTCTTGTGAGCGGATATAGTACTCTCTCGTCGAGCGCTTTCCAACGGTATAATTTCGTCTCAATTGGAGCTACGGTTAAAAAAATATGCTATTTTAACGAACTACAAACAATAATGTACATAGAATGGTTAAGCATCGAAACTAGTGCGGGCAAAAATGAAAATGAATTTGGGCAGAAAATGAATTTATTTTGGTATTTTACATTAATAAACTTTGTCAATCTACGTGGCATTCCTCAACGGGTCTTTTCATAAGCGATCGATGGACAATACGACATGATGCAGATTTCAAAAGACAAGAAAAGATCATCGCCAACATAGAAATAGAATTAGCCACCACAAAGACTACTACGGCCTTGATAGCTCGACAGTTGCGTGAGTACTAGAAGAAAAAAAAAAGAGGATGGACAGTCAAGTGTTATTAGTTTTCGTGATCCACTTCTAGCTTATCCCATGCAAGGAAAAGAAATCCTCTCAGACAACAGATTTTTCAAGAATTTCAAGGGCTATATTCTTTACTTACCACCAGTCGAGTTTCCCATTTTGACCAACTCATGGAATTAAGACCATCTACTAGCTCGCATCTTCGGTTTAAGTGACCAATCATCCATGGTAGTTTCGAAGACTATAAAGATGCTTGTAGCTTAAGCAGATTCTCCGTCACCGCCCCACACCATAAAGAAGAGATTGTTAGATTAGTTGGTCATTACGCCTATTATCTACAAAAATGGCTGCTTCAACCATGGGGACCTAAAACGAAACCAACTAAGATCCATCTCACCAAATGGTGGTATAACCCAAATGAAGCAATGGAACAAGGGGGTGATCTAGCCTTATATTTGCGGATTCGTGACCGAACTTCCAAAGAACGGAAAACATTAAACGAGATATTTTATTATCAATTTTTGGAAGGAGCCGACCCAACATTGGTAGATATGGCTGAAAACGACCCCCTTCACACTGGGGAACTGAAATACTGAAGGACACAAATGTGTAAAAATGCGTTATGAGAAAAAAAAAAAAAAAGGGGGGGGGGGGGGAGGTGGCGAAGGAAAACGAAGGATCTGATCTCTAGTCAATTTGTGAGGAGAGGGAATTTTTTTTTGCACACTTTAGATTGCCAACGTCTCATTGTCATTTGAGTGACCTTATAGTATACGGTGTAGATCTCCTAGCTATCAGATCAACCATATTAATCAGCAGATCTATAATGCATGTACTCACTTCACTCAGAAGATACTAGACACATTGATGATGACCTGCATCCATGTAATTCCACCAACAACATTGAGAATTGCATTTGCATCTCCCTCTATGCATGGGTCTAAGAAATGGGCATTTTCTTAACTTTGATGGGATTTGGAGCATCTGCCAATTAGGCCACGGGTGGGTTTCAATGCAGGTATGAAGACACCAAGATGTTGTCGTTCAAGTCAGTACAGTTGCAGATGGATCCTAAGGGTCCAATCGATAGCCTTTGGAAGAGATAGCTGTTGAAGACCGCACACCAAATCAATGTGGTTAGTAGCACCCAACAAGGGTGCTGAGCCCACGATACGAGATTCATTACCAGGAGCATTCTAAGTTTGTCCGTGTGGGGACCACACTCCCCAGTGAAGTCGCCAATGTTAGTCGATATTTTTGCATAAAAAATCGGACTACTTTAAGAGCAAATTTCACAATTTTGTAAAAATCGGCATGTAAAACCCGGATATTAATAGTAAAATCATCACAAAGTTGCCTATAGTTAGGGGTCCCAGCCCGCCCAAAATGTGGCTAGAGAGAATTTTGAGGCCTTAGAATTGGCCCATAAAATATTTTACGGCCTTAGAATTGGCCGCTTATGCGAATTGTAATAGCCAGTGACGCCGTGCAGCTTTTCAAATGTACTGTTAGGCTGGGTCAGCAAATGGGCATTTTATGTATGCATGCTGGTGTGTTGACAGTGCAGGAAGACAACAGGATTGCACCAGTGCTACCAAAGCTAGCCCCATCAATTGAGGCTGAATCCCAGATGCAGACATCAAAGGCAACCATCGTAGCAGCCACATCATCACATCAAGTCAAGGGAGCTCGGTGAGAATGACTTCGTCATCATCCCAGTATACGCCATTGACCAACACAGACGAAAATAGGAGCGGAGGACACAGCTGATCAGGCGCATAATCAGATTGATATACCACAAGAGCCAGCACCACAAGGAGCAGAACAACTTCCTGATGACCAGTAGGGCAGCGAAAACAACATCGAGGCACCAATCCTCGATGCCGAATTATATCAAAAGGTTTTTGGAACACTACTACCAGATACACAGGCATCTATTCAGCATCTTGCCATCTTGGAGAAAGTATCCAGGAGTTGGGATCAAAGTATAAAAGAATCCAAGCAGACCTTGCCCAGAGGGATACAGAGATGAGTGAAACAAAGGCTGAGCTGGCCTATAAAAACGAAGAACTTGAAGCGGCCCAAGCAGAGCTGAGCAGGAAAAACATAGAGATTTAAGAAGCAAAAGGAAGGCAGGACGCTACGCTCGAAGTCTTGGAAGAAATGCAAGAGCAGTCCAATACCTTCGAAAGTGAAAATATACTGCTTAAACAACAACTTTAGACCCTGCATGCTTCTTTGTAGGAGGAGAGACGTGTACAAACTACTCTTTAGAGTAGTAATGCGGAGCTGAGTAACGAACTTAGCAGTGCTCATGATTCAATTGCCCAACTGCAAAATTCTGCAGAAATGTAAAGAAGAGGCAATCAAATATACAAGAAATAGGCCGAAGAGACGATACTATGGCGAATTACGCCGAAGTCACACTACGTGCCTGCGTATCTCATCGCAGGTACATAATTGATCCAGTAGCATGGAAGGGAATCCAGGAGAAGATGATCCAAACCTTCCAGCTGCAATATCTGCAGCCACAGATGATTGCTTATGAAAAGTTGAAGGAAGAGTTAGAAGAGGCCAAATTTCAATCAAGCCAAATGCAGATTTCTGATGTGGAAGAACCAGCACAAGGCCAAGATCAGGAGATGCAGACAGATGAGCCAGCACCAGTTATGTCAGAAAAGGCCATCCAAGCGGATACCATCTGCAGGCAAGACCAAAAGGATCAGGAGACACATACCGAATCCAAGGAGGCTGCAAAGGTACAAAATGTTGAAGACCAACCTGAGGCATTAAGCATCATTCCATATCAAGCTCAGGCATCACCAAGTGGAGTAGTTGTAAAGAAAAACAAGATTGTGTACTCACTACTAAGGTCAAAATTTCAGACATTTCATCAGGAACTAAAATTCTTTCTTCCACCTTTTTGTACTCCAGAATTCCAATGGAGAATGGATTACCTTTTCTTACCTAAATTTTTGGCTACACAAAAGAACAATGGGAAAACCCTTGGACTTTTTTAAACATAAATACTCTTTGGTCTAGACTAACTGTACATCAAAAAGGAATCCTCGCCCTTGCCATTGTTCAGAACAAGTTCAATGTGCAAACTACATATATCCATGTGGTCATAGAATCCTTGTATATATACATTTTAGAATACCTAAGAACATTCGAAAATAATATTTTTCCAGCTCTGGATGAGTATTTGAATAAATTAGAATCAATTAACATTTTTGATGTGAAGGAAATTGTCTCTAACTCTAAATCAGTTTCTTCCCGAGTTACTCATCAGT
This sequence comes from Diphasiastrum complanatum, assembly GCA_029204225.1. Classification (NCBI taxonomy): domain Eukaryota; kingdom Viridiplantae; phylum Streptophyta; class Lycopodiopsida; order Lycopodiales; family Lycopodiaceae; genus Diphasiastrum; species Diphasiastrum complanatum. Next base: position 39,460,613 of record CM055096.1, read on the forward strand.
TACTATTCCCTAATCTATAGGAAATCTACACAAATTGGGAAGCTAACTATTCTCGTTATTTGGAGGAAGTAAAAACAAATAATATACTTTGCTCCGCTAATCCAATAACTATACCGTATTACACTTACAACCATGTAAATATTGCTTCTCTTATTTCGTATGCCCTCCTGTCTGTTCAACAACTGTACATTAAAGCAAAATTTTTCGAATATTCATATGCTGCCCATTCACTAATTGTCCCTTCTGCCGAGATGTCTGAAATCCTAACCGAGGATAGTTGGTATGTGCATCTTGTTAATAATACATAAATTGATATTCAAACTTGTCATTCCAAGAAGACTATAACTAGAAGAACAATTACTTTCTTGCAACAAAAGGAATGACATTGGAGCAAGTAAATGAAGAAAACGAAGCCCGAGCCAAGGCCATTTTCCACAGCACGCCAACCAGCTGAAAGCGACAGAGAAGGACATAAACCAGTTGTTTGTGAGCCGCTGCATAGCTGAGGAAGGGGATATGTGGAGTCTTATGATCTCACATTATCCAAGTTTTGTCATATATTGTAAAAAAATTTCAATTTCTATATATGTAAAATGTGCTATAGTGTCTACATTCATGTAAAGGCCGATTATGCACTTTGTAAATTCATATTTTGAGTAGAAGTTGCGACGTTCTATAAGAGACGCAATAGAAGTTCAGAACTGACATTTGACGGTTCGTAAGCGACATTGAGACTGAAGAACATTCTTATAAGGACAACACTTTGTGCCATTGTACACACGTATTTCTACGCAGAGCTAAGTATCAATAGAGAGTGCAGAGCAAGTTCCTATAGCTTGAGCATTCTTTCCCTCTGCTATCTTTCACAGAATTACTTCTTATCATTTGTGCGAATACACTCTGTATGATCTATGATTGATTGTGATACTGTTCTGTTTGCATCACACACATTTCTTACGTTATACTGACTTTCAGCTACTCTAACATGGATTTTCAGGCGACACCGGAACTTCCTTCAAACTCTAAATGAGCTATGTGTTCAGATAATGAGATTGTTTGATGTTTTGATTTGTTGGCTTTCTGCAATAAGAACTAATCCTCTGTGTTTAATTAAGAAGAATCCTTAGCCAATGTGATTCTGCTTGATGAATCTATTTGCTAGTTGCTGTGTGTTCTGACTGTTTACCTGATGTCTAAAGAGCCTGAAAGATAAAGTAATCTTTACAATTGCAGACCTTGACCAAATCGTTTCATCATTGGTGTTCCTGAATGCCAATTTACCCAAATATCTTTGGATAACCAGTTATGTCGCTGTAGTATTCATTGTGAATTTTATACATTCTAGTCTGTTTACCATCATACATACATTTACCATGCAAAGTATGAAATTATTCTCTCTCTTGGGAAACGATCAAACTTTTTATACTACGTAATTCATCGCTTTTGTGGAAATCTATAACGACTAGGCCACCACATCAAGCTATAAAGTGCCTTATGGAGTTTACACACATGATTGTGTTTACCCTCGATAATATAACCTTTAGGTTGCACCATGTAAATGTCTTCTTCAATAACTCCATTGAGATATGCTGTCTCTACATCCATTTGATGTACTTCCAAATCTGCTGTAGCAGCAAATGATAATAAAAGTCAAATAGAAGAATGCTTGACTATTGCACTGAAAGTCTCAGTATAATCGACATTGTATACCTGAGAAAATCCTCTGGCAACAAGTTGGGCTTTTCTTCTGTCGATGCTTTCGTCTGCTTTTTACTTGACTTTGAAAATCCATTTGCAATTAACTACATTTTTGTTACCAAATAATTCGACAATCGTCCATGTCTGGTTCTTGATAAGAGATGAATACGCTTTATCCATAGCTTCTTTCCGAAGATCTGAATCTGGCTGACTGAGTGTCTCTTTGATAGTCGTCGTCTCTTGAACAAGGTAGGCTGTAGACTCGTCAATATACCTGATAGGTGGTCTGTTAGCTCTTGATGATCTTCTGGAAAATAGAAGAAATTGATCATTTTTATCACACTGTAGTGCCGAACTACAATATCATCATTTTCTGATTTGCCATTGATTTGTTGTTCGTCAAGAGTAGATGAGCTTGGTCCTTCAAGAGGAATAGTCGACTGAGGAACTGAAAAGTTCAATATGTCAGTAGAATCTGACAGGTCGGCTGGATGGGTTGTGCCTTTTCCCTTGACGTCTTGAAATTGGCCTTCAATGAAGATGACATCTCGGCTAGTGAATGTCTTCGACCTAATGGGATCGAACAACTTGTAGGCTTGATCTGAAGTAGTGTAGTTGATAAAAATACATTTGATACTCTAGAAGTCAAGCTTTTTCTTGAGATCGTGAGGAATCTGCGCATAAGCAGTACATCCAAAAACTCGTAAGTTTGATAAAGAAGGTTTGGTACCTGTCCAAACTTTGAATGTTCTGAGAGACCTTTAGTAGGAAATCTGTTCTGAATATAAATTGTTGTTGAAACAGCTTCAGCCCAGAAGGACTTCGGAAGTGTCGCATGTGATAACATGCACTTTGCCGATTCGACTAAGGTTCTGTTCTTTCTCTCAACAAGACCATTTGATTGAGGCAAATAGGAGGTAATGTATTGTTGCTCAATGCCATTGTTAAGACAATACCTCTTAAATTCCGTGGAGATATATTCTCCCCCGTTATCTGACCTCGGTGCTTTGATTCGCTTACCAATCTGATTTTTGCATGCTCTTTGAATTGTCTAAACTTGATGAAAGCTTCTGATTTCTATTTAATAAAATAAATAGCTGTTCTTCTAGAGAATTCGTCAATAAAGGTAATGAAATACTTTGCATCTAGCAACGAAGGAGTTTGCATAGGTCCACATATATCTGTATGAACAACATCTAACAGACCTTTGCTGCATGCCTATGACTTGATCTAAAAGAAATCCTAGTCTGCTTTAAAAGGATGCAGCTATTGCAAACATGGAGATCGAATCTACTAGAAGGATAGTCAAGATTAAGAGCCATGGATTGTCTGGACATGTTCGAAATAGATGCATAATTCAAGTGTCCCAATCCATTATGTCATAGTAATGCTTTATTGACAAGAATAGAGCTTTTCAAGACTTGACTAGAATCAGAATAACAATGTGCCAATCTATATAAGTATCCATGCCTCTTGCAGAGTGCAAGGATCTTATTACTCCTATTGATAATTCTGTATTGATCAGACTCAAAGTCCACCTTATGACCAAAATCTATAATTCTACTTACTGATAATAGATTTGTAGAGAGTTTAGAAACATACAAGACCTTTGACTGTAGTTTGAATTGATCATGCTAGAATTTTAATCTGACAGTACCATCACCTTTGATAGTGTGAGTCCTATCGTCACCAAGATGAACATACTTCGTTGTGATGTAAGGTGTATATAATTGAAAAATCTCACGATGATTGGAGTAGCTCTGGAATCCAAAAACCACGAATCATCCGAATTCACGTATTTGTCTTTGACCATAAAAGCGTCTTTGTTCATTTCAATTTTAGGAGATGTTGTAACTGTATTTGCTTGTTGATCAGATTGCTTGGCTGCATTCTTCGCTTTGAGAATTCAACAATTCTGGATCTCATGGTTATTGCGTTTGCAATACCTGCAAAACATCTTCTTCTTTGACGAATGTGGATTTTATAAATGTTCTTAACTTTGAGTCTATTTCTGATTTGATGCAGACTACCTGGAGCTTTTCTATTTCTGTTGTTTCAAGCCCTTGTTGACATATAGAGCATGAGACGAAGAGGTAGACGAAGTGTCCTGACTTCTTCGATTATCTTCTTGCAGCAACATAGTGATAACTCTGGTAAGAGTTAAATCTGAGTGTGTTGTGATGATCATCACCTAGTTCTCATATGTAGAGGGCAGGCTTGAAAGCAATGTCATTATTGCATCTTGATCGTCTATGATTGATTCGACAATGGCCATCTGTTGCATGAGATTCTTAAGCTGGTTAATAGGATTCTAAAGAGAATCACCATTTGACATCTTGAGTGTGAAGAATTTCCTTCGAAGATGTAACTTGGTAGTCACGTCTCTCACATCATATAATAAGCTCAAGATGTCCCAAACTTCTTTTAAAGTTTTAGCTTTAGCTATGTGGCCAATCTATGTATCTAATATATTGAGGATAATAAGCGCGAAAGCTTTACCATCCTTCGATTTCCATTTGAGTCTTCTGTGTCGTCGTCAGGTTTCACTTTTGATACCTATAACAACATCCCATAACTCGATGGTGATTAGCAAGGTCTTCATCTTAAATTTTCACACATGATAATTGGATCCATTCAGCATTAGGGGAGTTTTGAGCTCCAAAAAGACCTTTTAAGAATTCGTGCAAAATGTCTTTTGTATTATTAAAATATTATAACACTAATACCTTTGACTTGCCATAACTTTTTAATCGTAGCTCAAAAGTATGCCATGTAGCATATCATTGAAAAGCGCTTTCCAATGCACCAAACTCCACTAAATTTGGACTTACCACTAAGAAGTTATGCCATTTTTAGTGTGCAATCAAAATGTCGACTCAAAAAATTACGTTACGTAGATTTCAAATTTGAGTGCTTTGATTGGTCCATGTATAAGAAAAATTTGAGAAAAAATATAAAGAGAATCTTTACAAAGGGTCTTTTTTGGATTTAAAACTCCTCTAATGCTTGTCTGCAATAAGACCAGCTTTACTTTGAGAATCCATCTAGAACTTAGTCTGTCAATTGTATCAATGACACTAAGATGTAGTGATGCCAATAACAGAAAATCAATTCTCTGATACTGAAAGGATGAAAGGAACTGCAAGATGTGATATCAATTTGATATCACGCAATATATCAACTATTAGAACTTTTCGCTCTGATATTGAAATAGTATTAGGCCTTGATAGAGACCACAACTCTGATTCCATGAAGGTTCAAATAAAGAAGTAGTGATCTAGCACTAATACTATAATAGAATGATCTGATGCCATGTAGGTATGCTGATACCATGTTGGAAATAGGTGAGTAATGGAATGTGGAAACTTCCTACTTCCAATGCATGACTGCACCTATCAAAAATTGAACATAGTAGTAGTGATGGAAATCAAGTCCAATATTTAGCAACTAACTTTCGCTAGATACTAAGTGATTACGTAGTCAAACATAAAGTATTGAATTCTTAGACAATTTCTATCAGTTACAAAAGCAATACAGAGATGCATGCATTCTGACACAAACTAAATACAATAAGAAAATAATATTGATTCAGAAAAACAAGATCAGATGTTAATGAGTGCAAGACAATAGTGGATAGAAACCACGCAGTCTAAAGTTGTCTCTAAATAACTGAGAATAAGTCTGAAATAAGCAACTCTGCTGATAAGCAGTAGCACAATAGCAACTCTAAAATAAATCTCTAAAAGACTGAGCTAGAATACTCAATAGAGTTCAAGCTTGAAAGCTTGATAGAGAGCTAACAACAACACTTTCTGATTGTGAACGATCTACTTGATGAGAGTGCAGGAAGCGTCATGTAATAACACTCAACTCCTTCACAGTTCACAATGTTGATTGACTTGATCATTCTACTTGATCATTGATAAGGAGATGTATGAACAGCTGACTTATACTGAGTAATTAGGTCCTCAAATGTGATTACCAGTTGGCTGGAGCCCGTTGGCATTCATCTAGTTCTTCTCAGAAGTTACTTGCTGATAAGCGATGACAATTGGCCGTAAATAGGCTGTTGTCTGCATAAATGAGCGTAAATTGTCATTCTGCCTAAATGAACGTAAACTGCCACAAGCAAAAAATGTGACACTACATTTTTACTCGTGATTTCTGACAGGCGAAAAATGCGAAAAAGGTGACACTGCAATTTTGCACGTAATTTTCGACAGGCGAAAAATGCAAAAAAATGTGACACTGCATTTTTTCACGTAATTCCTGATAGATGAAAAATGCGAAAAATACGACACTGCATTTTTACAAGAGATTCTTGACAGGCGACACTGTCAGGTTTGTAGAGAGAGAAAATAGGACACTATTATCAAACTCCGTGTATTTATGCAGACTGTGTAAAAGCACTTGTAATTTTGCAGACTATATAAAGACACATGAAAATCCATAGAACTGGATAAACAGTTGGATGAAGATTAAAAACCAATTAGTCGATTAGTAGGAAAGAGAATAATCCAACAAATCCTAAAGTAGAATTTTTTGGACTTAATGTTAGGAACTTGCAAGATATTGCTATGTGTAAGGTGGTAGGAGTCAGACTGAAAAATTTCATCATAGCATAAATTTTCCAAATATGGCACTGGAAACATAAGTATAATAACACTCTTGAGAGGATGTCACCAAGGCTCGAAAAAATTGATAAGGTGATTATTAGTAGAGATGTCATTTTTTATGAGGAAAATATTCCAAAGGTGTCTGTAAGTGATGGTGGTGTGGGTGGATCTAACATTTTTGATGTTGATGTAAAGGATCCAACTTTAGATGGTAATGATGGAGGCCACTATCTCATTGTCATCTAGTGAGGCCAAGTACAAAGCACTTACACATTGTACAAAGGAGATCGTATGGATTAAGAGGATGATCAAGGATCTTTAGTTGCTGGATTTTTCAGAGAGACCAATCATCTTTTGTGACAACCTATCAACCCAACCAATCCTATCTTTCATGCTAGGAGCAAGCATATTGAGGTGGCATATCACTTTGTGAGAGATCAAGTCTTGGCAAAGGAGGTGGAGCTTCAACACGTGTCCTCAAATAAATGCGTAGTTGATATCTTCATCAAAGCATTGGGAAAGGACTTGTTCATGAAGCATAGGACTTCACTTGGAGTGTTCTCAAAGTCTATGCTAAAACTAGTTGAAGAGGGAGTGTGAGAAATTTCAACTAGTTTTGCTATTTTGATCATATTTGTATATTTGGCAATTGAGGCCAATTTTCTTATTAAACTTAGAGTTCGACTTTTCAAAGCTATATTACTCTAAAAGCATTTGAATAAACACTTTTTGAAAGTGTGAAAAAGTGTAGTACACAAGTTATATCATTGATGAGTCATGGATTTGTTATATATAGTTGTACACGCATGAGAAGAGACACATTCTCTCTCTCTCTCTCTCTCTCTCTCTCTCTCTCTCTCTCTCTCTCTCTCTCTCTCTTATCTCACTTCATGCTTATACATGAGTTCTCTTGGGTTCATCTATGCATTGGTGCACTATATTTGTGATATCTTGCAATCTTGTGTAAAATGTTTATTTTATGCTATTTTCGGATCCACACGTGTGAAATACAATAGCTTACTGTTTTTGTATGGAGGACAGCAACTGAATCATATCATACACTTGTTGTTTGATCAAGTTCTTATTGAGTTTGCATCTCTTTCATATAGTAGATGTTGATTTTTTTACATTGGCAACATTGGTAGAGTTGATCTATTTTTAACCAAAGATCAGGTTATGGAATTGGTCTTAAATGATCTGAATTTCTTCACACATAAGCCTTTCTATTAAGTAACAGTCCTTATTAAACCAAGAAGCTCTAAAAAAATGCAAGCTTTTTGAGAATAATTTAAAAAGGGTTTCCTTAGCACTGGATGTCATGGAGAACCTTTTAAGCTACTAAGTTGTGCTAGGAGCATTCAACTTGATGGATATCAAGACTTATGCAAAGAGGCAGTACCTGATAGTATTAACAAGTGGCTTCTTTGGCTGCCCATGAGAAGCATAAATTTTTTGGTGCTCCAAAAGCCACACCACCAGCCCAGTGCATAAAAAGAAGACACCTGTTGTGCACCACATTGCCGGCGTAAATGGTCGCAGGAACGCCCATGCCTTATTGGCGTCTTCTTTGCGAGCTGACACCACTACTACCAGACCGAAAGCTGCATAGGGCTGTGTAAAATCTACTATCCTCGATCTTTCTGCAGTTATTGTCAAATCTCCAACCACTGCATCAAATTCCTGCACTTTCTAGTTATGAGTAGCTGCATTGTAACATTATGCATGGGCAGCATCATGAAGTCTGGTAGCGTCAAAGAGGATGATGGCCTACAGTATGTTCCTTTCAACTAAATTCAGGTGGAATTGTTTGGTTTGACCTAAAGTTAACAGTAGTTCAAGAAAAAATTTGGAACAGTGAACTGAAATCAAAGAATCTAACTTTAAGATTGTTTTTTAACCAGCAATGTTCAGTAGCCTTTACATGAAGAACATACTTTGTTAGCGATTTGATCAATAAGGTCATCGTAATTCGGTGGTGAGCTTCCATTCCCATAAGAGACTAACGTGTAAAGGACAGAATAGGGAAAGTATTTGAGAGCAGCCTGGAAAACATCAATGCAGAACCCTTGAAAGCTAGTGGTGTTGTCTGCACCAACATTGATATCGACGAATTCCTTGCAGTCTGTCTTATCTGGTACACCAATCAATAAAGGCTTTCCATTATTTGGAATATCGCGAGGGACCTTCACTGTACCACCAGGCCAGATAACAGTATCTAAGTCTTGCGAATTGTTCTGAGCTATTTGTATTGTGCCTCGACTAGCTAAGTCTGAGGCATTTTTGGTAAACCCAGTAGCATTACTCCAGTATCCAACAGTTCGAAGTCCCCTTCCCAACATATTCACAATTTCAATCGATGAACCCTCGAGATCTCCTCTGTTATCCAACTTTATTTTGCCAGTCACTCCAGTAAACTCTGTATCAAGAATGCATTGTAGAAGGAAAAATCCGTTTTGTGAAACATTGAGTTTAGCAAGCTCTGAATTCCCACCTGCGTCAGCGGGAAATACATTTGAAGGGTGAAAAGGAAATGATCGATTCTGACTAAAACATTTGTCAAGTGCATGGGCTATCAACCAGATAGTGTCATATGCATACAATCCATATACTGTGATATGGGTGGTATCCCCCGTTCCAGCAGTTTCCTTCTTTGCTATTTGCTTCCATTCATTCATAAAGGTTTGCAACTTCTTAGAATCCGGTATGAATGTGCGCGTTCCAATCAAGCCTTGGGTTGCCTTGACAAACTCATCATCATAAGAAATCTGGTCCAAAACACTAGAGAGTGCCTCAGTTACAATCCACACATAGCCTGTACCCGTCATTTTCAAAGAATGAGCCACATCAAATAAAATACGTCCCATGTTTGGTTGCATATGAACAACGAAGATTCTTGATCCTAGTTGAGCTAATTGAATCAAAGCACGGTGTATGCCATCTCTACCAATAGCGGGATCCAAACCCATGCGATTTACAATTGTGGCTCTTACACCAACAAGAGCATTACTCAGGGCACATATGCCACTTGCACCAAAATCGTCATCAGAATACAAAGCCACAACTTGCCTCCAACCAAAAAACCCAACAACACCTGCAATAGCTTCCATCTGGACACGGTCACTACGTGATAATCGTACAAAGTAAGGGTATTGATATTCTGAGAGGGTTGGATCTGTAGCTGAAAATGACACAAGTGGGACATGAATGGCAGCACCCATATGGGCTACAAAATGTGAGACCATAGATGTTTGTGGCCCAGCGATTGCAACAACAGGTTCACTCATGAGATCCTTAGCTGCAAGATGAACAACATAAGAGTTAGCTTCAAACAAACATGACAATTACATGAACTATTTAGAAAATATTTCTTTTTTGTGAAACTTTCATGGTAGAGGTGTACTAAAAAACATTCGCACTAATAAAAAAGAATAGAATGTTGATTAAGGCTAGCAAGCTACAAAGTAGGAACCCATTTAATTGAACAAAGCATTTTTTTTATAGGGATCGGGCAATATACCTATCTATTATCTAGGAACCAACAAAAAATATGGAACATTTGAAGCTCAACTTCGAGAGTAAAATTGAGAATGCAAGTCCTATATTTAAGCAATCAACTACTAAGTTAAACAATGAAATGAGATGGCAAAGACCTAGAAAAACATGTAAACTAGATAAATGATTTTTTTACCCAACTGAGTACAAAAGAAGAGTAGCAGATTTTTTTAGTCCAATAGGTTTTGTATTTCATCTTTGCCAAGCTCATATCAATCTCAAAGAATAATTCTAATGAGGATTCCAAACGCGATCTTTGAAGATGTAGACAAGGCCATTGTAGAAGAGAGATTGATGCATGAATAGGTCGAAGAAAAAGAAATAACAATGTTTGCAAAACATAAAAACAAGGCAAAGCCCAAGGATCAGAACAAAACTAATCGAGGGAGTGACAAGAGTCTTGAGCAACAACGAACAAAGTTCGACAAGAAACTAGTACATTGCTTCTATTGCATAGAGAAGGCCACTTTGCAAGAAAACATAGAAAGAGACAGTTCAAAGAAAAAACATATCTTCCTAAGTCTTCCAATCCAGAGGATGAAGAAGGAAAGACACATACTGCAGAAGCCATTGACGATGCCATGAATATCATGAATGATCTAGCAGGTTCTAGTATAGTGGCAGACTCGGGAGCAACTGCTCATATAACCTATTGGAAGGAGCTTATATATGGATAATTTTGTGCCTTTCATAGATCACATAAAGGTGACATTGGTTGACAATAGCTAGCAACGTTGGGTTCTCCTATCCACCTTCAACCCTAGATCTAAACACTTGCAAAGCATCATGAAATGAAGAAGCATGTCATGTGGAAGTTCATTCTCATGAGAGCAATAGCATAGTTATACATGCTTATGATTCAACATCTAATACTAAAATCCATTAACCCTAATCACTAAGATCAAGCTTACTTCTCTCTCTCTCTCTCTCTCTCTCTCTCTCTCTCTCTCTCTCTCTCTCTCTCTCTCTCTCTCTCTATCTCTCTCTCTCTCATTAAAATAGAAACAAGATTCAATCCCAACAATTAGAAAATCCAAATAACAATAATAATTTGGTAGAGTTTCCACCTTCTTGATTGAATATAAAAAATGAACTACAAAGCACCACTATATAGTGAATTCTAGGACACTTGGACTCAAAGCCTATTGGCCAATTCCTACCTCCCTCCTTATTTGAATTTGAATTTTGGGTAGAGCCTACGTTTATTCACTAACTTGGCTATTAGGCCTTGCAACATTTAACTTCTACAATTGGCCTAAATTCTTTTTATTAACAACTGATGAATCAAATAACCATGTGATCATCGGTTTGGACTTACACACATAGGGTGCAAAATTTACAACACTTATTCAGTAATGATCTACAATTTGACTAAAAATAGACTTGTCTCGATATATGTGAATCCTCCAATAGTATTCCCCACCAAAACTAGTGGTGTCTCACAACACTTTGCGAGCATGTCTTCACTTCGGGCTCACCCAATTTGGACTTGGGGGGCTTAGGCACCAATGTCCTGAAGTTTTGCTTGTTAAACGACTCCATGCAATTTTTGCATGATCTGAGCTTATGATTGCATGCTGCTAGACCTGATGGAAGCATCTATGCATCTCTAATGAACCTTAGAACAATGCTTGTAACCTCTAATTCGATGCAAATTGGGTTGGATATGGACTTTTGATGACCTCCCCTAGAAAAAGTGTGCCATCCTACTTCAATTTCAGTCTATTACAGATCGCACATGTGAAGCCTATGTGGCAAGGTGACATGGCAAGTGTCTTTCTAAACTTCTCTCCTTCAATACTATGCTTTACAGCGACCAAATCAGAGCCTTTGTAGCAAAAGTTATGGTCGTGGGAATTTTGGCAATTTTTATAATAAAATTTGAAAAATTTCCGAATTGTTATGATTGCATGTGCCATGCCTGTGAACCAGTATAGTGTTTTTCCAGTGTTGAAAATGTTTGGATGAATCTGTATGCATGTTTGGATGCATGGTACAAGGTGGTATAACAAGTTTATCTGAGTAATTTCATGCATGAATGCTATTTTTCGAAAACTAGTCAAAAAGCTAATTTCCCAATTACTAGGCAATTTATGAAATGTTTTTTCATTTTTTGAAAAAATTATTGCATGTCGAGTCTGATGCATGCTAGATGTTTTGCAATGGAATGGAATCTGTGAAACTGAATGATCGACGCTTTTATTCAATTTTCACAGTCTGGTCCATGTCGAACAAAATTCAAAAATCCCAGTTTTGTAAATTTTTGAATGATCGGTGAAAGTTCGAAATTGTTCTAAGTTTGTGATTTATTGATTAAATGGAATTAGCTTAATTAAGTGAAGACCTTTTTGAGATGAAATCAACCAGTAATGCAGGTCTTGTATTTTTTCACTTCTAGTTGAAAATTTTGGATCTGTCAACTAATTTAAGCCAATTTTTTGTTTCAGGTAATCAATGATGGCAGATGATAGTGCAGGTCTTGAGGGTATGGTACCTATGCCTACCTACTTACAAATTTGCCAACAATTAAGTCAAGCACATAATGAAATGAACAATTGGAACAATCTAAGGGATCAGCAGATGGAGGCACTGTTGAATCAAGTTAAAACTTCTCTTTGGAAAATTTGGACTTTCAGCCAAAACCTTTTTCGGCGGAGATGAAAGAGAAGAAGCCGGAGGTGGTAGATGACAAATGCTATGGGCCTATCATTTTGTAAAAGAATCACTCCTATAGCTGAATCACTTGTGTCAGTTCGTAAAACATAAGGTAAATTTGGATTCGCGATCTATAAAACAATAGTTGAAGCAACCATATATTTGAGTTTCTCAAAACATTGACTCAGTTCTTCATTCCACTCAATAGGCAGACTAGGTTGACCTCTCTTCTTTTCCTTATTAACTGTGTCTTTTGTTAGATTATTTAGAGGCGCTGCTACCTTAGCATAATCCTCAATTGACTTATGAAAGAAACCAGTAAGATCGAAAAAAGATTTAACTTCTCTAACTGTCTTCGGTATCGACCACTCAAGCATTGTCTTGACCGTACTCTCGTCTATTTTCAACCCATCTGTGGTGATCTTATGACCGAGGTTGTAGGGTGTTGAGCAGCCCTCCACCTATCGACAGCGTTAGAACACTAAGATAGAGACCTAACTTAGCCAAGTTGCTAGATTTAGATGCTTTCTACTTTTTTTTTAACACTATCTCACACTAACACTACCTTTCCTTAACTCTAAACACATCCACATTCCATGATTGAGAGTGATAAGAGATAGAGGAAGAGAGAGGGATATGAAGAGTAGAGAGAGAGAGAGAGAGAGAGAGAGAGAGAGAGAGAGAGAGAGAGAGAGAGAGAGAGAGAGAGAGAGAGAGAGAGAGAGAGAGAGAGAGAGAGAGAGAGAGAGAGAGAGAGATTAGCTCACTTGCTCATTATGCATGCTAATGGAAAAGCTTTAACTAATGAAAACAATAACAATGGAAAATAGAGAGCAAAAGAGAAAAGAACACAATAAAGATGCTTGCTCTCCAAAATGGTAGAGTTTCCTCCTCATTAAGCATGAAAAATGGTTACAAATGGTGTCTTTTTATCTTTGGGGTGGCCCTTGGTCCTTGCTTCTTATTTGCTACTTGCAAAGGATGGGATTGTCCACACCATCCACAAGAAACACAAACTAATCTATGGTGTAGGAAGAAGCACACCCCACCTACCACAATTTGACTTTTGACTAAACCAAAATTGGGCCATGGGCTTACCCACACTGACCCTCGCATCTTATTTCTATTAATTTTGACATTTACTTATTTACAACCATGACGAGAATACCCCCAACAGAGGTACACTAACTCATGCGTAAAGAATCCACATTTAGATTCTTAAGCATATAAATTCTCTCTTCTGGAAATTCTCAAGACAGTCTCAAGATGATTTAAATGCTCCTTAAGAGTTCTATTGTAGATAAGAATATCATCTCAAAATACAACTATGACTTTGACCTAGATATCAAACGAAAAATATCATTCATTGTCTATTGAAATGTCGCAGGTGCATTCGTCAACCCAAAAGAAAGCACACAGAATTCACAATGACCGAATTTTGTCCGAAAACCCGTCTTTTGCACATCATTTGGATGAATCCTAATTCGATGATACCCGGTTTTGAGATCTATTTTTGTGAAGTATTTAGCTCCATCTAATTGATCCACCAAATCATCAATTCGGGGTAATGGATATTTATTCTTAATAGTTACTCTATTCAACCCCTTGTAATCCACATACATCTGCGGAAGCCTCCATCTTTCTTCGCTTTTATAAGAACAGGAGCACCCCATGGTGACTTACTAGATTGAATGTGACCCATCTTAAGATAATTCTCAATTTCATTAGCAATCTCAATCTCTTCTTTTTGAGAAAACCGATATGGTTGTCTAGAGATAGGGTGACTACCTGGAATTCACTCAATTCCGTGGTCTACCGACCTAGCTGGTGGTATTCTATGAGGTAAATATTCAACTAGAAAAAACATTTTTGAATTCATCTAAGATTTTATTCTTCTCTATTTGCTCATGATCTAACTCCACTAAGTTAAGAATTTTTGACAATTCACAACTACTTAGATGCATTTCAAAGAAATCCAAAATGGGTTTGGCAAAAAAAGAATAAGCTTCATATTGTGAGCAAAAAATTTCCATTACATTAGCAAATGAAATCTTCCTAAATGGATGTACATATCTGTGTCCAAACACAATAACTACTTTATTACCCTCCTGAAATGAGAGCACATGCTTCTCAAAATCTATATCAAGAGATTTATTAAATAATCATTCATACCCTAGAATTATGTCCTTATGTGCTAAATCTAAAACATGAAAATCAATTAACTCTCTATAATCTTGAATTCAAACTGGGAGCTTCGGAAGTTTGACATCCCAAGTCTCCAACTCCGCACCTGAAGCTGGATATACCTCATATCTATGATCACTGCCTTCAATTTCTAGGTCGAGTTTCTACACAAGACTAAAGTTAATGAAATTTTTGATTTGAATCACTATTCACCAATATACTAACTTCATATCCTTTAATTGTGGCTTTCAAACGAAACAATTCATTAGGCAAGAATGAAGTAGTACTGAATGAACATTCACACTCACAATTAACCTTCAATTTTAGATTTTCTTTACATGGCATCTCAATTACTTGAGCTGCGGGTTTCTGTCATTCTAGTCAGAACTTCATAACATGTCTAGACCTATTGCAGACAAAACACACATTTCTCTTCCTAGCCTTCTTGCGGGACATCTACTTCTTTGGCTTAAATTCTGATGCGATTTGATCCAATTCGTCAGGATATTTGACTGGTTTTTTGTCACGAACTCATTTTTTTTCTTCCTTCTAGTTGGATCCAGATGGATTAGCCTAAAACTGCTTCCTGGATGTCACAATCATGGAATCATAAGCTTTCGTGACTTGTACGACGTCCTCGAAAGTCTGAAGCACGTTTCACTTATATTCATTCTAATAATCGGCTAGCAGACCTAGGATAAACTGTCAGAGTGCCAGTGTTGCATCGAATGACAAAACTTTATTCCACAAATCCATAAATTCTTGCAAGTAAGAGTCTAAGCTCCGAGTACCAATTTTGCAACTGACAAATCTTTCGTCAAATTCTCAATTGTTCGCAACCACAAATAATTTTCTCAATACTTCCATAAATTCTTCCCATCTGGTGGGTTTGAGTTCCAAATCATGCCACCACGATGAAGCCTTTCCTTGGAAGAATATGACTACTCTCTCGATCTTTTTCTCTTCCAAAATTGCATGTAGATTGAAATAACTGGTCCACTTGGTCAGCTAGAAACTTACAATTGCATTATACAACTCAAGAGAAGGAGTTATTTGTTGTGATACATAAAACCTGGAAGCATTACCTTTATGGTAGTCAGTTTATAGTGTATACAGATCACCATTCTCTAAAATACTTTTGATACATAAAACTTGGAAGCATAACCTTTATGGTAGTCAGTTTATAGTGTATACAGATCACCATTCTCTAAAATACTTTTGCAATCAACACGGTCTGATAGCTCCTAAAGCTCGCTAGGCTGAGCTTATGCATGACTTTGATCATGAGATCCGATATGTCAAAGGAAGCTCTAACCAATTTGTAGACGCTCTTAGTTAGATTGGTGAATTAAATGAACTTTCCAGATTTCTATTGATCTATATCTTTCATTGAGAGGAAAGTGTGAAATAGATTCTTATTTTGGTCGCATTTGAAAAATAGTTGAGACTGGGTAAAATGAGAATGGAATAGAGATTAATTCACAAGGATCTCAGGTCCCTAATAAATATAACAAGATAATGAAACAATTCTCCATCAGAGGTGGTTTGCTATTTTGGAATGGAAAAGTTTGTGTACCAGGAAATGATGTGATAAAAAAGAGAATTCTTTATGAATGTTAAAACGTCTCCCAAGACTCTGATTCCAGGTAGAGCTCCAAGAACACAATGGGGAAGTGCAATAGACTAAACCAATCCAACCAATCCTAGATCTTCTATGATCTAGCCCCTAAGCACTAAGTTATTTGGCAAATCAAGAAGATAGGAAGAGCTTACCAATCCGACAACATAACGGTTGTAGACTCTCAATGATCCTCATGGAAATGGATAAGGGTATATATAAAGTGTAAAACCCACCCCGTCTGCCCATGCACTAAATCCACATGTAAGCATACTATCAACTCATGCCAAATTCTGACGCATATCCACTGCATGTAGACTCTCAATGATCCTCATGAAAACAGGTGAGGATATATATAGAGTGTAGAACCCACCCTATCTGCCCATGCACTGAATCCACATGTACGAACCAGAAACCGGAAGGACTGGGGATGAGCTAAAGGATGGAACTAATGGCAATCAATTGGCCCTTTGGACATCTGAATATAGAAGTTTCAACTGCCTACAGAACTTGCTTTCATAATTAATTCTCTCTAATTTCCAAAATCCAATGTGATGGCCTTATGCCATTACGATGGAATAGTTTTATTTCTTCATTGGAATGAGGTGGTTGAAGCAACAGCAGGAAAATTATTTATATAATGGCTGCTTGATATTAAGATTATAGATTGTAGAATTTATAGCACTTACTTCAAAACAGGATGCTGATAAATGTTGAAGCTTCGTGTTTACAATGGACATATAACAGTTCAAAGATCCTTAGCACATATATTAGTATGACCCGCATATTTGAGAGTTGCCAAGCTGTAATTGGAGCATTTGATCTAATAATATGCTAATTCTCCACGCTTAGGCATCCAATGTCCATTCTGAATACGAAGAAAGCATTCCATGAGGATTATGTTTCCAACACCATACGAGCAATGTACAATTCAAGGGAAAACGCAATCTTCGTTAAAAACTTTTCACCGTGATCTTAAGGCTGTTGATATTCATTGTTTGCGCTAGTGATCGACGGAAACTTATATTCTAAGGTGTAATCAGCGTCACAATATACTTATGAAATCGTCTTTGAAAGCTGTCCTCAACTCCGCTTTTACAAAGAGTACTTTCATCTTGAAGAAAGAATCGCCCTGGATGACTACGTATTCCTATCATAAGAGGCCGTCTCTAATTTTTTCTCATGTAGCTTTTAAAAACAGTTCTTTCAGGTAGCTTTGCAGTAAAATTCTTTCAGAAGCAGCAAAGTTCTTTCAGAAACAGCGATAAAGTTTGTACCAGCTGAGGCGCCCTGGAAAGCGCTGCAATTCGAGTCACCCCACAGAAGCTCCAAAGTCGTACCATGAAGCACGCTACTATAAGCGTTGACATGCTTTACAGCAAGCTCCAGGCTCCGCTTAGCCTCCCTTCCAATGGTGGAATGAGGAGCCAACAGCGCTCCGATCTTGAGGGTGGCAGGCCTGGCGGCATGATCAGCAAAGATCCCTGGTCCTCCACCACTCACACACAGCAACCAAAGCAAGATCAAAACTCTGATCGGTGGAGCCTGCAACATGAATAGCTGCACACGACAAGCAGGGAGGTAGCACAGGGCGGGAGCAAGGTAGCCGGATTCAACCATGGGATGGTAGGAGAAGAGGTACGTAAGTCGAGAGAGGGGAGAGAGGAGAGGAGAGGAGAGAGAGATATGTATGCCGAGAGCGGTAGGAGAAGAGGTATGTAAGTCGAGAGAGGGGAGAGAGGTATGTATGTCGAGAGAGGGGACAGATATCTGTCGAAAGAAGGGAGAGAGGTGGGAGAGAGGGGAGAGAGAGAGGGTATGTATGTGGAGAGAGGTGGGAGAAGGGTATGTATGTCGAGAGAGCGGAGAGAGATATCTATGTCCACAGAGGTATTAGAGGTATTAGAGAGGGGAGAGAGGTATTGAGAGACAATAGATTTATTAGTCTTCAAATTACTCAAATTACTTTATGCTTGTCTTTGACAAAGAGGTCTTTGTCACTTCCACCATGTTCGAGTTTTTGAAGTTCTCTAATGTGTAATAAAATCTTAAATGAATCAATGATCTAGATTGAGTTTAGCTACATGTACCTAAATATTTTATAATTACCACAAAGTGTAATAAAATCTAAATGAATCAATGATCTAGATTGAGTTTAGGTACATGTACCTAAATCTTCCATAATTTTCACAAAATCAATGATTTACAATTTTTTTTTAGCGTACATGATTAAGCAAGTAGTGGTTATTATATGCAATATATACACAACTTGGCAATGCCATTTGCGGAGGTAAGCTCCTTACATTGGAAAGAGGTATGAAAGATAGGTCAAATAAGATTCGAACAAAAGGAAATTGAACGACAAGAATTAAAACTTATCGTGCATAGCGGAGTAAACTATCTTTCTCATTCTCTATGCATGACTATGCCTATCAATTTCGAACAAAACAATAGTGATAGAAATCACATTCGATCTTATAGTAACTAACTTTAAAATCATTAGTATTACAATGATTACGTAGCCAAGCATTAAGTATTGAATTGTCAGACAAATAATCAGTCGCAAAGAACTACAAAGATGCCTACATTCTGATATGAACCTGAACGCAATAAGAAGATAGATTGATTCATTATGTAAACGAAACAGATGTAAATGAGTACAACAAGTTGCAGATCGAAGCCGCGTACTCTGAGTGACTAAATATAAGTTTGAATTAAGCGCAACTACTGATAAGCAGAAGCACAATAGCAATCTCTAGTCAACTCTAAAGAAATGAGCTACAATGCTCAAGAGTGTCCAAGCTCGCAGACTTGAGAGAGAATGCTAACTATTCAATACTTTGATGATACTTGTTACTTGTTGAAGTACGAACAACTATTTATACTAAACAATGTGGCAACATCCAATTAGTAGGACAACTAATTAGGTCATAGATCATAATGGTCAGTGAGCCATAGTGAGCTGGCATCCATCTAGTTGTTATTTCCTAGAAATTTACTTGCTACAAGATTAAGGCAAGTCCTTACCTTCAAGACGAGTGGAAGGGTAACTGTCAATCAACCAACATGGCCGAAATCTCCGAAGTGGCCAAAGTCGTTGAAGTGGCTGAAGTTACCAAAGTGGCGAAAGTCTTTGAAGTGTCCGAAATTTGTCGATGATGTTAATAAATGTTGGAGCTACTTGTGAGCCATTTCCGAGTAGTTCTCCAAACTGTGTAGAAACACAAAGAAAACTGTAGGTCTAGATAAATGAAGTTGGATGAAGACTAAAAGTCAATTACTCGATTAGTAGGAGAATAATCCAACACTCCCCCTTAGTTTGAATCCATGAATGTCTTGACCTTTAAACTTAGTTCTGCACAGAACTTTCTGTGTGCATCCAAGCATAATGTTCTGCTACCATATCTTGCATTCGACAATACTACAAGTGAACCTCTTTGTTTAGAAATTTGCTTCTGACATAGTGATACTTGATTTCAATGTGCTTAATCCTGGAAAGAAACCTAGGGTTGGCTGATAAGGCAATGGCATTTTGATTATCACAAAATAAAATCGTCGGAGCATATTGATTTAGATCGATATCTGAGAGTAAGTTCCTCAACCAAATTTCTTCCTTTGTAGCTTGAGAAGCTGCGATATACTCTGATTTATTGGAAGATAGAGCTATAGATAATTGCTTGCGACTGTTTCATAAAATAGGACCATTATTGAGAAAGAATGTAAATCCAAAAGTGGATTTACGAGTGTCTACATCTCCTGCCCAAGTTGCATCTGTGTAACCACTGAGTAAATTGAGTTTGTCATTGTCGACTGCTCCATAACAAATGCAAAAGTCCATAGTAGCTCGAAGATATCTCATAACTCTAATAAGAGCCTTCCAATGTGTTATACCAGGGTTAGTCATAAATTGACCGATTGTTCAAGGACATTGGTCCTTTGACAGTTTGAGACCTGGTTCCATTGGTGACAGAGCTAACTTGTAATTAACCAGATTATATCTGACTAACATATTGTAGATGTACATCTGTTGAGTAATGTAAATCAACTTTCGATTTATGTCTCTTTGGATTTGAATACTAAGGCAGAAATGAGCTTCGCCCAGATCAGTCATGTCGAATTCGGAAGATAGTATTGTCTTAGGTTTTTTTATCAGATTGATATTGTTGCTGAAAAGTACTTTGTCGTCCACATACAAAGTGATAATGACTGTTGCACTATTTTGAGGTAAACATTGGAATCTAAAGAGCTTGTAGAAAAGTATATTCTTTTGAAACCATGCTCGACCAGATTGCTTCAAGCCATAAAGTGCTTCATGGAGTTTACACAAATGATTGTGTGTGCCTTCGATAATATAACCTTCAGGTTGCACCATGTAAATGTCCTCTTTGATAATTCCATTGAGATATGTTGTTTGTACATCCACTTGATGTATATCTAATTCTACAATCGTCCATGTCTGATTCTTGATAAGAGATGAATACTCTTTATCCATAACTTCTTTCCAGAGATTGGAATCGGGCTGACTGAGTGACTGTTTGATAGTCGTCGACTTCTGAACAAGGTAGGCTGCAAACTCGTCGATATACCTGATAGGTGGTTTGCTAACTCTTGTCGATGTTCTGGGTGATAGAGGAAGTTGATCATTTTCATCATGCTGTAGTTGTTGAACTGCAACATCATCATCTTCGGATTCGTCGTTGATATGTTGTTCATCAAGAGTAGATGAGTTTGGACCTTCGATAAGAATAGTCGAATGAGGAACTTCAAAGTTCAATATGTTAGATGAGTCAAACAAGTCGGCTACATGGGCTTTGCCTTTTCCCTTGAGGTCGATAAACTCATCTTTGATGAAGATGACATCCTGACTAGTGAATATCTTCGACTCGATAGGATTGAACAACTTGTAAGCTTGGTCCGAAGTAGTGTAGCTGATGAAAATACATTTGATACTCTGGAAGTCGAGCTTCTTCTGAGATCATATGGAATCTGCACATAAGCTGTACATCCAAAGACTTTTAAGTTCAATAAAAAACTTCGTATTGCATTTTGGCTAAGAGACCTTTAGTAGGACATCTGTTCTGTATATAGGTTGATGTTGAAACTGCTTCAGCTCAGAAGGACTTCAAAAGTGTTGCATGCGCAAGAAGCATACAGTTTGCTAATTCAACTAAGGTTCTATTCTTTCTTTCAACAAGTCCTTTTGACTGAGATGAAAAGGAGGTAATATATTGTTGCTCAATGTCGTTGTTAAGGCAGTACTTCTTGAATTTAGTAGAGATGTATTATCTCCCATTGTCGGACCTCAATGCTATAACAGACAGGGAGGTCGAGGTTGTTGGTTGGATAGTCGAGATCAAGTGGTAGGGACTATCTAGACATGTTCGATACAGATGCATAATTCAAGTGTCCTAAGCGACGATGTCATAGTAATGCTTTATTGACAAGAACAGAGGTTTTCAAGGCTTGACTGGTATCAGAATAACAATGTGCCAATGTATATAAGTATCCTTGCCTCTTGCCGATTGCAAGAATCTTATTGCTCCTATCGATAATTTTACATTGATTAGACTCAAACTCCACCTTATGACCTAATTCTGTAATTCTACTTACTGATAATAGACGTTAAGAGAGAAATACCGTGTTGCGCTACAATTGGAAATCGATTCTCTGATACTGAAAGTGATGCTATGAACTAAAGAACATGATATCAACTTGATATCATGAAAGATATCAAATATTAGAGCTATGATATAATAGATCGCTCTGATATCATAAAGATAATAGCAAATTAAAGAATTTGCTCTGATACCATGTTGGAAAGAGGTACAAAAGATCGGTCGAATAAGATTCAAATAAAAAGAATTCGAACAACAAGAATTAAAACTTATCGTGCGCAGTGGATTAAACTATCTTTCTCTCTCTCTCTCTCTATGCATGACTATGCCTATCACTTTCGAACAAAACAATAGTGATAGAAATCACGTTCGATCTTATAGTAACTAACTTTAAAATCATTAGTACTACAGTGATTATGTAACCAAACATTAAGCATTGAATTATTAGACAGATAATCAGTCGCGAAGAACTACAGAGATGCATACATTCTAATACAAACCTAAACGCAATAAGAAGATAGACTGATTCAGTATGTAAATGAAACAGGTGTAAATGAGTACAACAAGTTGCGAATCGAAGTTGTGTACTCTAAGCTATCTCTGAGTGACTAAAAATAAGTCTGAATTAAGCGCAACTACTGCTAAGGCTTAGCAAAAGCACATTGGAAATCTCTAATCAACTCTAAAGAAATGAGCTAGAATGCTCAAGAGTGTCCAAGCTGCAAGGCAAGGCCTAAAACTAAGGATCAATGTTATGAATTAATTTTTATAAGTATTTTAGTTCTCACGGATGGAATCATTGACAAATTTTTGAATATCATGACAGTAATTTTATTCATTTAGATTTTCATGACACACATTATATACAATAATGGGTGTCTATTGTTCCATGGTAAGGATTTAATTGCTCATCCTTTTGTCTTGCCTACCGTGGCTTTACAAGAGGGGGTTGCATCTTGGAGGCATGTTGGGCATTTGAGTCGGCATATTTGTTATTATTTAATATGAGGTGCTCGAGCACCATGTGCAATTGAAATGTGCATTTTGTCAAGTTCTTTGGAAGAGTAGGAATATAGTATTGATCAAGCCCAAATACTCTATTAGTGCTTTACACTATAGATGTAATGCACACAAATGTTTATATTTCAATAGCACATGGTGCCCGGGCACCTCAAATCTTAAAAATAGAAGAGTGTGATTGAGGGCACACTTGGGCTCAAACACCTGACGTGCCTCCAAGATGCAACCTACCCCCTCCCATTTATGGAAACTTGAAAATACTTTATTGGAGGAAGAAAGGTCACAAAGAGAAACGTCATGGGGGGGATCTTGGAGCCATGTCAGACATTTGAGCCGAGCACGCCCTCGCCACATGTGCCTGAGACATTAAGCACAACCTCAAATTTTTTTTCCCTAATAAAACTAAAATTGACTTCCCTTGTTGAGTTGTACGACTCTGCAAAACAAGGTGTTTGTGGAATTAGAACGCTTTGGAAATTTCTAGTGGAGCCAAATTCAATTTTACTTGCAAACATTTCGTGGACATTGGGTGCATGCTTGAACAAACGTCGCCACGTGGTGTTATGCCATTGGGCCGAGCCCATATCCACCCACCATGGAATCTAGATGGATTGTAGGTGCTTCTTATGAATTCATGATAATTTAAAATTAGATTATATTTACCTTGCCTTACAAAAGCATTATCATGCGTTGAAGAAATATGTCAAAAAGCAGGTGATGGCAAACAAATTTTCGTATTCCAACCTCTAAATCATTCGATGAGTGGGCTGCTGGCAGCGGGATTCTGAGTGGGCTGCTGATTCGGTGATTGGGCTGCGGGCAGTTGATTTGAGTGGGCAGTTGATTCTCAAGTCTTTCTTGTTTTCCCTCAGACCCAGGTGCCCGCCTCACGTTTTCGGGTCGAACTGTATAACTCAGCCTCTATAACCGTTTCCCAAACACTGCGCAGTTGATTTTACCAAGACTTGACAAGACGCAAGGGTTTGGTCACTTCTTTATTGTACGTTGAAGTCACACCTTAGTTTTCTGTGTGCAATCACATGCCCGTTTTTGCTGATCCGGCGTCAAGTTGATGTAAGTCGCTTTATCTCAAGGTTAATGATAGTGTGTGACATCACAAATTTGGCGTATATGATTCTGCACAGCAATGAAGACGTGGTCTGTCGCAGAGCGTGTACTTTAAGATATAACTTTATGTCACAACTTGCAACAAAGATAGACTTTCTTCGTGAAAGAAAACAGAAGTTTGTCTGTCTGAGAGTCTACGTTTAGGATGAATGCAAAGTCTGGGAAGTACCAGCTTGTTTAGCAACACGTAGAACACGTTATTTTACACTATTGCCATCGAAAGTTTTGGGATATATATGGTTGTATTTGGAATCCATGAAGCTTCATTTATTGGTTCCCGTGCACGTTATGAAAAGGAAAAAAATTTACATTCTAATAAAGTAAAGATTCCCTATAGGCTATAGTTGACATTGGACATAGTGTACTTGTCAATAAACTGAATTTTCCAAAAACCTTGGAGTCCATAAAAAGAGGCAGAGCTTAGGCTCAGCTTAGCTTATGCCACAAGGTGTGAGTGTGCTCTGAAACTCTTTAAAAAATCTCATAAAAGTTGATAAATGTCACATATGTCATTTATGGTAACATCCGCCATCCTTTATAAAGGGAATGAAAATTTTCGTTGGGGCATCCTTTTATAAAAAAAAGTCTCGGCCTTACAACCTTGCCATCTTTTATGCTAGGATTATCTAATATAAAGGTCAATGAGAAATCCATTCTCCCTTACATAAAAGCAATTATAACATTTAATTGATGAAGAAAATACATCCACCTTTTTTTGATGGAATGCATGTATTGGTTATATTTACATGTACCTTCTAGCACTTGGGTGCCGAAAGGTGCATATAAAAACATTTACCTTTCTTTATGTGCATGCATGTTTAAAAAATTACGGCAAATAAAAAGATAAAAAATTGTTTCCATTGTCAAAAGGGCCTTCTGCCTTAGGCTGTATACCACCCTCGGCCCTTCCCTAGTTGAAGGGCCTTAGAGGGCAACCCCCTGCCTGTTGTAAAGCTACCTTTACAAGCTTTACTTCCGGCGCCATCGGCGCCAGCTATGTCCCCGGCGCCAGCAGCACCCCTGCTGCTCCCGGCGCCAACGGCGCCGGCGCCGCTCCCGGCGCCACTGTGACCAGAATCCAGCCGGCGCCAAGTTCCTATGGCTGAAAATCTTTGATCGGTTCTAGCGAAGTCCAGAGAGCTCAGATCGATGTGCAATCACCTCACACGATCTAGGCATGATTAAAGGAAACCTGGGGATCAATAAAATCTAGAGAGAGAAAATGACTTTCTAGAAAGAGAAAATCCTAGAGAGAGAAAAACGTGCTTTACCAGCTTGGGTAGAGTGCTTGGTATGAGGGGGGGTGCCGAATCACACCAATACTATAGGGGAGTGCGGGTTGCGACTCAGGGCGAGCTCCAACCAAGTCTCAGCCTCCCTTGCTGGAATGTTGTCATGGCTCTCGCCTTGGCATGCTAGCGCCCCGGAGACTAGGGTCGGTCACACACTTGACATGTAACTTTCTCAGATTTATCAATAAAGTGGGATTTTCCTCAAACTGACTCTGATTACCTTCTGGGTTTCAGTGTTCGGTAAAAGCGCCAGTTGTAAGGCCGCTTTCGGCTGAGTTGGATGGCTTGCTTGGGTGGATGTTACCTGTTTATGGCTGTCCAGTCTGGCGTGGCGCCAGGTTGGCTTCCAGCGCTCGTGACGAAGCTTTCAGTTGGTTAAGTCTGATGTAAGTCAGACCGCTTGCTTGGAATGGATGTTACTCGTTTGTAACGAAGCTTCGAGTTGGTTAAGTTTGATGTATGTCGGACGGCTTGCTTGGAGGAAAGTCACCCACATCGGGACCCCCGATCTGGCATGGCGCCAGGTTGGATCTCAATGTTGGTTTTCGAAACTTCATGTTGGTTAAGTCTGATCGTTGTTGGCGAGTTGGCTGCTTGTATGTCAAGTGGGTTTGGATGGCAAGAGTTGAAGGCTGGGAAGCTAAGTCGTGGTTCCCGGCTCCCTTTGGGATGCCTGCGCTACATGTGGTATCAGAGCCGACTGGCCGGTCAGCTATGCGGATCTCACGGAAATGGCCACGGTTTGGGGTTCATCAAGACAACTGTTGTGCAAGGTGCTGCTGTTGCGCCGGCGCCTCAAAGGGCGCTGGGACTTGAGCGGTTTCCCCAACACGCGCTTAAGTCTAACATTCATCCATCATGCACTTACGTAAAAGCCAACTCAGAATCGTAACAAGCTTAACCATTCAGACTTAAGAAAACTGGAATCCCAACCAACCCGAAAGCCAACTCAGAATCCGTCCCCAAAAGGTAACCAAAGGCAAAGACAAGCCACACATGAAACCCAAGGCATAGTGGTCGCCAAACTGACCAATTGGCATAGCGGCAAGCCCCATGTCGATGACAGGGACCCTTAGGCGCCAGCGACGCAAAAAGGTTGTAGTAAGGGTCCTTCCACTTGGACCAGTCCCGGAGGCGAAACCGAAATGGTAATCATCCCCAAGGATCAACTTTATTAGATTTGGAAGAGGTTACATTCATACATAGACTGACCGGTCTCGGGGCCACCAACACGTGCTGGGCATTGTGCCTGGCTCGTGCTGGTAGAGGGAGCTGAGACCTGGCGACTGGATTCCTGGCGCTGGTTGAGCTGCCCAAGTTTCTGTCTGCCGGACTCCCCCTATAGTTCTGCTGTGATTCGGCGCACCCCCTCTGTTCTGAAACATAGTGCTTTCTGGTAAAGCACGCTTTTTGGGACTTAGTTTTTATTTTGCTGATTAAGCCTGGCAAGCCTGGCAGAATCAGTCTGGCTCCCGAACATGGGTCCCGGGAGCCGTTCCGGTGGCAGAATCAACTTGCTTCCTGACTAGGCCATGACTCGAGCTCCAGAGCTAGCTCATGACTTGTGACTACTTGACCGGCTCACCACAGGTCGGAGGCTCAGTCCTTGACGTTCTAACTTGCTCTGGGACTTTAGGGAGTGTCACCCCTTAGAGTCTTACAGGGCACGTTGGGTGCACCTGAGTCAGCTTTACAACATCCTCCCCTCGTTTGAAAAAGCTGATGTCCTCATCAGGGCCAAACTAGACCTAGGACGTATGGCACGGGCTTAATTCACCGGCCTTAGCAACTTTGAATTACAAAATACATTGGCAGTAGCACAGGAAAAGTGTAGATAAAGTTCACTTACGTAAAACCTGTGTAAAGCTGCAAGTGATTTATTGGCAAACTTAAGAAAAATACCGGAAAGTTCCTTGAACTTCAGAATGGCCATGAATGTTTATGTAAGAGGCATGCCGCCAGGTAGTGCTTTGTGTGCCGATCTGGGAAAACGGCTATTGCGTTGGTTCTTCTGCAGATAATCTGCTAGTACTTCAGGGGCTCCCTCCTTAAGTTTGTCTTCGTACTCCCAAGAAGCCTCAATAAGTGGAGCCCGTAGCCACTTCACTAGATATTCACGTTGAACGCCAGTTCGCTTTCTATGTGTCAATATTTGTTCTGGTACAAGCTGCCTCTTCGTATCATCAAGTGTCGTTGGTGGGTGACGGAGTTCGTGTTGCCGATCAAATCGCTCATCTGGTTTGTACCGTTTGAGTAATGAGATATGGAACACATTGTGTATATCCAAGCTGGATGGCAACGCTAATCGATAAGCCACTGGGTTGATCTTCTTGGTGACATAATATGGTCCCGCATAAGGTCGAGCAAACTTATGAGAAAAACCTTTTGGTAGCGCAATGTTCTTTGTGTTCAGCCATACTTGATCACCTTCCTCAAATTCCAGTTCTCGTCGATGTGGGTTTACGTCAGCTGCCATACTCCTTTGTGACTGCTCTAAAAACGCCTTCACCTCGGTCAACTTTGTGTGCCACTCATTGATGAATTCCTCCACAGTGGGTACTGGTGTTTCCTGCACGCCTGTAAGAAAAGAGCTTGGAACAATCGGTAGCCGACCATTGCTTATCTCGAAGGGTGCCCTTCCAGTAGATCTGTTCACTTGGTTGTTATGTGCAAACTCGAGAATATCCAAGTAGTTGACCCAATCGGATTGGTCCCAAGCGACATAATTTCGTAAATATTGTTCAATCTGTCGATTGACTCGCTCCGTTTGCCCATCTGTCTGAGGATGATATGCAGTACTGAAATTCAATCCGGTTCCCACGAGGCGAAATAGACAAGTCCAAAACTTTCCGACGAACTTGGTGTCTCGGTCAGAAATAATCGTTCTAGGCAGGCCGTGGTATTTGAAAACACATTTGAAAAATAACCTTGCCACTTCTTCAGCTGTCACTGAACTTTTAGTTGGTACTAGATGAACTTGCTTTGAAAAGCGGTCAACCACCACATAAATTGAGTCGAATCCTTGGCACCGTGGTAGTTGAACAATAAAATCCATGCTCACCGAATCCCATGGGTATGCTGGTACCGGTAATGGTTGGAGTAGTCCAGCCGGAGCTAGCGGTTCCACCTTCACTTGTTGACATGTCGGGCATGTCTGTACATAAGATTCAACGTCTGCCCACATACTTGGCCAATAGAAGCCTCTTTTGAGAAGTTCATACATGCGATTCACCCCTGGATGCCCGGCGGCTAGTACGTCATGATGTTCTCGCAAGACTTTCTTCCTCAGGTTGATGCTGTCTGGGACATATACTCTGCGTTGTTTATAAACAACCATTTGATCTTTCCAAGTGAAATGTTTATGAGGCTTTCCCAGCTGGAATTCGATCATTAAGTCCTTCGCCAACGCATCCACACCATAATTCTCTCTGATTTCTTGGAGTAGGTCAGTCACCTGAGTTGTCACTGTTGCCATCAAGTGTTCTTGTCTACTTAGTGCGTCCGCCACCACATTGTTCTTTCCCGCCGTGTGTAAAATGTCTATATTGAATTTTGAGAGAAAGTTTTGCCATCGCATTTGCTTTGGCGTGAGCATACCTTGGGATGAGAAGTACTTGAGTGATACATTATCAGTGAACGCCTTAAAGGGTTTTCCTGCCACATAATGTCTCCAATGCTCCACTGCTTGGACTACTGCGACCATTTCTTTTTCATGAGTTGGCCATCGTCGCTCTACGTCACTCAATTTCTTTGAAAAATATGCAACAGGTTTTCCGTCTTGCATCAGCACGGCCCCAATAGCAAAGTTCGACGCATCTGTATGTATTTCAAAAGGTTTGCTAAAGTCCGGTAAGGCAAGGATGGGTTCTTGAGTGATCCGTCGTTTTAGTTCCTGGAACGTTGCTTCACATTCCGGTGTCCATGTCATCTTCAGATGAGTCTTGGTCTGCTCCAACAGTGGTGCCACAATTTTGCTAAATGCCTCAATGAATCTCCTGTAAAAGTTACATAAGCCCACAAAGGATTTGATGCCATGAACAGTTTTAGGTGCTAGCCAATCCAAGATAGCCTTGATCTTCTTAGGATCCATTCGAATCCGTCCGTGGCCTATAACATGTCCAAGGAAGTCAACTTCCTCCACCACAAACTCACATTTCTCTCTTTTCGCGAACAAGCAGTTCCTCCTCAGTCGTTGGAGAACTGTCCTTAAATGTTGAATGTGATCTTTAAGGTTCCGGCTAAATACTAATATGTCATCAATGTACACAATGACAAATTCATCCAGGCAGTCTTGAAATATATTGTTCATCAACGTGCAAAAAGTGGCTGGTGCGTTTGTTAGACCGAATGGCATCACTAGGAACTCGTGACTTCCGTACCGCGTTCGAAACGCCGTTTTGTGCTCATCACCTTTAGCTATTCGAATTTGATGATATCCAGATCTGAGATCTATTCGGCTAAAGTATTTGGCATGTTTGAGTTGGTCGAATAGGTCATCAATTCTAGGCATGGGGTACTTGTTCTTGATGGTACTCTTGTTAAGCATGCGATAATCCACACACATTCGAAGAGTTTTGTCTGCCTTTTCCACGAACAACACTGGGGCTCCAAAAGGTGAAGCGCTAGGTCTAATAAAACCTTTGTCTATCAATTCACCAAGTTGTCGTTTCAGTTCGGCCAACTCTTCTTGTGACATTCTGTAGGGTGCTCGTGAAGTTGGCTCTGTTCCTGGTACCAACTCAATTTTATGGTCCACTGGTCTTCGAGGAGGTAGCTTAGCTGGGAGTTCCTCCGGGAACACATCGCTAAATTCTTCTAACAGATCTGCCACTTCTTTTGGCAAGTTTTCTTGTTGCACGCTTTTCCCTTCTGGGATTTCTCGACAAATGCAAAGAAAGCACTTTGACCTTTTCCCTTTCGCCATTCTTTTCATCACTAATGCTGCAACCAGATTTTGTTCAATATCGGTATCCTTAGCATTTCCTCCGGGCAGGGCTTTTGTCACGCAGATTTGTCCCTTATAATCCAAGAGGACCAAGTTTGAGCTCCTACCCAAAACTGCGATACAGTGTTCATTTAACCAAGGGAGGCCCAAAATCACATCAAAGGCATCCATCTCTAAAATCACAAAGCTAAGTTTAGCCTTCCATCTTCCAATCTGCACCGGGATGTTCAATGTCGCTTTGTCTGCATCTAGTGCTCCCTTCGCTGTTTCTACCTTGAGAGTAGATGTAACATTCCTGGTCGGCAAGCTGAATTGTTCCACTACGCTCCTTGAGATATAGTTATGTGAAGCTCCGGAGTCGATCATGAAATCTGACTTCCTCCCCGCGATCTTTCCTGATAAGAATAACAATCTTGAACCAATCTTGGGGGTTGCCCCATGGAAGTTCCTTTCCATACTTGTGCGTCGTCCACTCATAAATGTAAGCTCCTCTCACAACTCCCAACTAGATCAGATCACCTGGATCAAAAGAAGTAGTCAGGGATAATTCAGGTCCAGGCAAGCACACCACAAACGAACATACCAACCAAAGCTAAACAGAGGATCCCTCTCAAGTCACATTCCCCTTGAGACCGGACGTAGGATCTTTGCCTAGCCGCGCCCACACAAATCTATCACAGAATTAGCCCACGGGGAAACATCCATCCAACCATCCGTGCTTTCACCATTAAGCAGCACATTGCCTCAGTCACGCCCCACCACTTTTTGGTCGATAGCCCTTATAGCTAAACGATCGGCAGCTATCCCGCACCGGCAGCTAACCACCCGTGCTTTACACCCGAATTCGAGCAGCATCTCTGTATCAATGGTTAACCCGTACAGTTCGAATATGTCGCCCCGCACCCCACAAGGTACAGACCGTGCTTTCACCTACCTAGGCAGCACTTTGCCTCATCCGTCCTACGTGCAGACAGCGCCAGGCCCGAACCGCGAGAACTGACCGTGCTTACACCTCGAGGGCAGCACTTTGACTCATCAAGTCCCCCGTTCTGCCGACCACCCCGACCGTGGACGCACCCGTGCTTACACTGTGGGCAGCACCTTGCGCAACGGTTGTCCTGACAAATCCCAAAAACGTGGCCATCCCTGTGAGACTTGCGTAGCTGACCGGCTAGTCGGCTCTGATACCACATGTTGCGCCGGCGCCTCAAAGGGCGCTGGGACTTGAGCGGTTTTCCCAACACGCGCTTAAGTCTAACATTCATCCATCATGCACTTACGTAAAAGCCAACTCAGAATCGTAACAAGCTTAACCATTCAGACTTAAGAAAACTGGAATCCCAACCAACCCGAAAGCCAACTCAGAATCCGTCCCCAAAAGGTAACCAAAGGCAAAGACAAGCCACACATGAAACCCAAGGCATAGTGGTCGCCAAACTGACCAATTGGCATAGCGGCAAGCCCCATGTCGATGACAGGGACCCTTAGGCGCCAGCGACGCAAAAAGGTTGTAGTAAGGGTCCTTCCACTTGGACCAGTCCCGGAGGCGAAACCGAAATGGTAATCATCCCCAAGGATCAACTTTATTAGATTTGGAAGAGGTTACATTCATACATAGACTGACCGGTCTCGGGGCCACCAACACGTGCTGGGCATTGTGCCTGGCTCGTGCTGGTAGAGGGAGCTGAGACCTGGCGACTGGATTCCTGGCGCTGGTTGAGCTGCCCAAGTTTCTGTCTGCCGGACTCCCCCTATAGTTCTGCTGTGATTCGGCGCACCCCCTCTGTTCTGAAACATAGTGCTTTCTGGTAAAGCACGCTTTTTGGGACTTAGTTTTTATTTTGCTGATTAAGCCTGGCAAGCCTGGCAGAATCAGTCTGGCTCCCGAACATGGGTCCCGGGAGCCGTTCCGGTGGCAGAATCAACTTGCTTCCTGACTAGGCCATGACTCGAGCTCCAGAGCTAGCTCATGACTTGTGACTACTTGACCGGCTCACCACAGGTCGGAGGCTCAGTCCTTGACGTTCTAACTTGCTCTGGGACTTTAGGGAGTGTCACCCCTTAGAGTCTTACAGGGCACGTTGGGTGCACCTGAGTCAGCTTTACAACAGCTGCCCACAGTGTAAGCACGGGTGCGTCCACGGTCGGGGTGGTCGGCAGAACGGGGGACTTGATGAGTCAAGGTGCTGCCCTTGAGGTGTAAGCACGGTCAGTTCTCGCGGTTCGGGCCTGGCGCTGTCTGCATGTAGGACGGATGAGGCAAAGTGCTGCCTAGGGAGGTGAAAGCACGGTCTGTACCTTGTGGGGTGCGGGGCGACATATTCGAACTGTACGGGTTAACCATTGATACAGAGATGCTGCTCGAATTCGGGTGTAAAGCACGGGTGGTTAGCTGCCGGTGCGGGATAGCTGCCGATCGTTTAGCTATAAGGGCTATCAACCAAAAAGTGGTGGGGCGTGACTGAGGCAATGTGCTGCTTAATGGTGAAAGCACGGATAGTTGGAGGGGTGTCCTATGTGGGTTGATTCCGTGATCGATTTGTATGGGCGCGGCCAGGCAAAGGTCCGTTGGCAGGACCATCTCAAAGGGGGACCTTGCCTTTGTTACTTGTTAGTAAACCTGCCTGAGTGTCTTACTTGTACGTATTCGTGGTGAGTCTTAGTACTCGTGCTTTGCCTGGTTTGCATGATTGCTTGTGATACAAGGAGCTGATGGCTCGAGAAGGAACCTTTTCTTTTGAAGGCTGATACCATCAAACAAAGAGGACTACAGAATCTGTGGGGCGGATTTGAAGTTCAAGTACTCACACGTGAACGACAACGAAACGACTCAATGTTTGCAAAGGATGGATGGCTAGCCTGTTTCTTGGGTTAGTTTCATTTGCGACAACGCCCACCAGACACAAGCAGGAAGTCAAAAGTTGGAAAGGGACATTTCAGGGGAGATCTTCTATGGAGCAGTTGGTCTTCATTTTGGGATGGCCACCTTCGGAACTGAAACTCACTGAGCATGGGCGATATCCAGAATCTGTGCGGCGGATTTGCAGTTCAAGTACTCGCACGTGAACGACAACGAAATGACTCAATGTTTGCAAAGGAGGGATGACTAGCCTGTTTCTTGGATTAGTTTCATTTGCGACAACGCCCACCAGACGCAAGCAGGAAGTCAAAAGTTGGAAAGGGCCATTTCAGGGGAGATCTTCTATAACAGTTGGTCTTCATTTTGGGACGGCCACCTTCGGAACTGAAACTCACTGGAGCCATAATCCTAGCAGATGGGAAGCAAAGTGTTGGAAAGGCTTTTGTTCGAAGCAGCTGATTTATTAAGTGGAGGGGAACTATCACACACACCTCTCTCTTGGGGCAAATTTTGAATTAAAGTTGATCAAAATGGGGGCAAATTCAAGGTGACCTAGCCATACTCACACAAGGAGACTGACGAACTTTGGACCTAATAAGTTGACAAGTTTTTGTTGGGAAAAGGAAAGCTTGTTATAGGCTTTCTCTGGACCAGCAATGATGAGGAAACATATGAGTACGCTGGCTTGTGTTACGCGTAAGGCAGCTGATCAATGAAGGAACTGAGAAAGTTGAGTCTTGCATGAGAGACTTGGTATTTCGAACGGACGCTAAGGGACAGTTCGCGTTGAGATCGGATTAGTGCAAACTCTGGGTGCATGTTTCTGATTCAAAGAGAGCTACTTGAAGCCAAGCTCGATGTACACTTCTTGTTTTGACTGTGAGGCAACTAACCAGTGATGGAATTGTGAAAGTCAAGTTTTGCGCGACGGACATGGTGCTTCAAACAAACGCGAAGAGATAGTTCGGATGCGGATCAAACTGGTGCGACCCTTTGGCTTTCCACGAGGTCAATGGTTACATTTGGGCTGATTCAAAGAGCTACTTCAAGCTAAGTGAGAGGTGCATTGCGGAGTACTCAATCTTTGCCTACCTTAAAGAGCCAAGATGGAAAAGTATCAAGATCAGGCTTGGACAAGGAGACAAATCAAGGTGCAGAAGCAACAAGGCACGGAGTGGACCATAAAGTGGGCAATCAAACGATAAATCCTTCGGCTCAGGGAGCCTTGATACCTGTGCGGAACTGAACAAATCTGGAGCTCAGGGAGCTCAACACAAAGTGCATCAAGGACAAATCAGGAGCTCAAAGGAGTTCCAAAGTCGAAAGTCAGAAGCGACAGGGGCGAACATTTCAAAGAAAGGCCTCTGTCACCAGTTAATAAGGTTCTCGGGTTTTACGAAAGCGATATCAAATCTACGCTTTTCCCAGACAAAGATATATTTTCAAGTTATGTAATTTTTCAGTACAAAGAGCTGAGCCTCGGACTTGTGGTGTGCCAGCTTCAATGTTAATTAAAAGTGGCCAGTAAATTGAGTACTGTGCCAAGTAGCTTAAATGTATAGTTATTTCAATTGGGAGACACCTTTACTTTAATCTGACATCTGATGAGGACATCAGATTTTATAAAGGTGGGGTGGATGTTGTAAAGCTACCTTTACAAGCTTTACTTCCGGCGCCATCGGCGCCAGCTATGTCCCCGGCGCCAGCAGCACCCCTGCTGCTCCCGGCGCCAACGGCGCCGGCGCCGCTCCCGGCGCCACTGTGACCAGAATCCAGCCGGCGCCAAGTTCCTATGGCTGAAAATCTTTGATCGGTTCTAGCGAAGTCCAGAGAGCTCAGATCGATGTGCAATCACCTCACACGATCTAGGCATGATTAAAGGAAGCCTGGGGATCAATAAAATCTAGAGAGAGAAAATGACTTTCTAGAAAGAGAAAATCCTAGAGAGAGAAAAACGTGCTTTACCAGCTTGGGTAGAGTGCTTGGTATGAGGGGGGGTTGCCGAATCAGACCAATACTATAGGGGAGTGCGGGTTGCGACTCAGGGCGAGCTCCAACCAAGTCTCAGCCTCCCTTGCTGGAATGTTGTCATGGCTCTCGCCTTGACATGCTAGCGCCCCGGAGACTAGGGTCGGTCACACACTTGAAATGTAACCTTCTCAGATTTATCAATAAAGTGGGATTTTCCTCAAACTGACTCTGATTACCTTCTGGGTTTCAGTGTTCGGTAAAAGCGCCAGTTGTAAGGCCGCTTTCAAAATTTTTAATTTGGCACATAGCTGAGGGTCGTATCCCGGGACGCCAGCGGTATGCCGTTGGGACCATTCGGTCCGTGGCGCCAACGGTATGCTGTCGGGACCATTTGGTCCAGGAACTGGTTGTTTCCATATCTGTCGCGGCTTGTGGTTTTGAGTGTTCCTTGCATGAACGTGAATGGGTTAAGCTCTTGGGGAACGAGCTCTAACCTGTCGGCTGAGTTGGATGGCTTGCTTGGGTGGATGTTACCTGTTTATGGCTGTCCAGTCTGGCGTGGCGCCAGGTTGGCTTCCAGCGCTCGTGACGAAGCTTTCAGTTGGTTAAGTCTGATGTAAGTCAGACCGCTTGCTTGGAATGGATGTTACTCGTTTGTAACGAAGCTTCGAGTTGGTTAAGTTTGATGTATGTCGGGCGGCTTGCTTGGAGGAAAGTCACCCACATCGGGACCCCCGATCTGGCATGGCGCCAGGTTGGATCTCAATGTTGGTTTTCGGAACTTCATGTTGGTTAAGTCTGATCGTTGTTGGCGAGTTGGCTGCTTGTATGTCAAGTGGGTTTGGATGGCAAGAGTTGAAGGCTGGGAAGCTAAGTCGTGGTTCCCGGCTCCCTTTGGGATGCCTGCGCTACACTGCCCCATTGAGCTTTAGAGCACATGTAAGTAAGCAAATAGATGTTATTAAAATTCTTAGATTTGATGAACATCATAATGACCTTGAAAAACTAAGAAAAGTTCATAATTTCAAAAAGCTTGGTTAACAAGAACTAATTAGAATTAAAGACAAATGCATTAATACTTTTAAATGAGCATCCATATTCAAAGCTTATCAAACAAGAGACATGTGTATCCCACAAGGGCACTCCTTATGTTTGAGATTGCTGCTCCAATGTGGAGGACGTTACTAGTCTCTTCGTAGCCCGTATAGTATATGGGCTCTGGGGCTACTGGTTCCACGTAAAACAAGCACCTTAATGTCATGATCCTTTGTTCAAAGTATTAGAAAGAGGTGTGTGAAAAGATAATTGAATAAAAAGAATTGAACGACAAGAATTAAAACTTATTGTGTGCAACGGAATAAACTATCTTTCTCTTTTTCTATGTATGACTACGCCTATCAATTTTGAGCAAAACAATAGTGATAGAAATTATGTTCAATCTTATAGTAACTAACTTTGAGATCATTAGTACTACACTGATTACGTAGCCAAACATTAAAGCATTGAATTATCAGACAAATAAACAGTCGCAAAGAACTACAGAAATGCATACATTCTGAGACGAACCTTAATGCAATAAGAGGTTAGTATTGATTCAGTATAAAAATGAAACAGATGTAAATGAGTACAACAAGTTGGCTAAAAGCATGGTTTGGTGGTACAACATGGACTGTCAAGGACACTACCTTTTTTGGGTAGAAATACACTTTTGTATTACTATACACTATTTTCAACTAATACTTTTGACTTGCAATAACTTTTTAACCGTACTCGGAAGTATGTGATCTAACATATCATGGGAAAGCGTTCGCCAAGCGCTTTCTAACGCACCAAACTTCTCTGAAATTGGACTTACCACTGAAAAGTTATGTCATTTTTAATGTGGACTCAAAAACTTATGATTACTGAAATCCCCATACTTTTGACTTGCCACAACTTTTTAACTGTAGCTGGAAGTATGTCATCTAAAATATCATTGGAAAGCGCTCATCAAGCACTAAACTGTGCTAAAATTGGACTTACCACTAAAAAGTTATGTCATTTTTAATGTGAACTTAAAACAATTATGAGTAAAAAAATCTCCAAAAAGTGAAATGTACTACCAAAAGGTACAATGAAAAATGGGTTCTTTTGTACCACCAAAACATGCTTTTAGCCAGTTGCGGATCAAAGCCACGTACTCTAAGCTATCTCTGAGCGGCTAAATATAAGTCTGATTTAAGCTTACCTACTGATAAGCAGTAAGCGCAATAGCAATCTCTAATCAACTCTAAAGAACTGATCTAGAATGCTCAAGAGTGTTCAAGCTCGTAGGCTTGAGAGAGAGAATGCTAACTATTCAATACTCAATGATTGATCTTCATGCTTAAGATGTAGGAATATGAACAACTATCATACTAAGCAATTAGGTCAACAAATGAGTCATCCAATTGGTTGTGATGTGTTGGCATCCATTCAGTTAGGACTTCTCAAAAATTACTTGTTGATGAATTAATGCAAGTCGGTGGCTTTGGTCGTAAACAGTCTGTCTGCAGAAATGAACGTAAAGTGTGAAAGTCTTCGTCAACATCATTCCTTAGCATTTGAGGCATCTTGCATTTTGCGAAAAAGCCGAAGTAAGAGAAATTCCGAAATACAAAAACGCATAAGCAGTACATCCAAAAACTCATAAGTTTGATAAAGAAGGTTTGGTACCTATCTAAACTTCGAACGGTGTTTTGTTTGAGAGACCTTTAGTAGGACATTTGTTCTGAATATAGATTGATGTTGAAACAGCTTCAGCCCAGAAGGACTTCAGAAGTATTGCATGTGATAACATGCACTATACTGATTCGACTAAGGTTCTGTTCTTTCTCTCAGCAAGACCATTTGCCTAAGGCGAATAGAGGGTAATGTATTGCTGTTCAATGTCGTTGTTAAGACAGTACTCCTTGAATTCGTGGCGATGTATTCTACCCCGTTGTCGTCCCGACCTCAATGCTTTGATTCTTTTGCCAATTTGATTTTCTGCATGCTCTTTGAATTGTCTGAACGTGATGAAAGCCTCTGATTTCTGCTTAACGAAGTAAACAATTGTTCTCCTGAAAATTTCCTCAATAAAGGTAATGAAATACTTTGCATGGAACAATGATGAGTTTGCATAGGTCCACATATATCTGAATGAACAACATCTAGCAGTCCTTTTGTTGCATGCCTATGAATCGATCTAAAAGGAATCCTAGTCTGTCTTCCAAGGATGCAGCTATGGCAGACAGGGATATCGACTTTGCCAAAAGGATAGTCGAGATCAAGTGCTAGGGATTCTCTGGACATGTTTGATACAAATGCATAATTCAAGTGTCCTAAGCAATGTGCCATAGTAATGCTTTATTGACAAGAACATAGGTTTTCAAGGCTTGACTAGAATCAAAATAACAATGCTTGACTAAGGTTCTGTTCTTTCTCTCAGCAAGACCATTTGACTGAAGTGAATAGGAGATAATGTATTGTTGCTCAATGTCATTGTTAAGGCAGTACTCCTTGAATTCAGTGGAAATGTATTCTTCCCCATTGTCGGACTCAGTGCTTTGATTCTTTTGCCAATTTGATTTTCTGCATGCTCTTTGAATTGTCCGAACTTGATGAAAGCCTCCGATTTCTGCTTAATGAAGTAAATAGCTGTTCTTCTGACAAATTCGTCAATAAATGTAATGAATAGGTCCACATATATCTAAATGAACAACATGTAACCGACCTTTTGATGCATGCCTATGAGTTAATCTAAAAGGAATCCTAGTATGCTTTCCAAGTGTGGCAACAGGGAGATTGACTTTGCCAGAAGGATAGTCGAGGTCAAGTGCAAGAGATTGTTTGGACATGTTCGAAACAGATGCATAATTCAAGTGTCCTAATCAATGATGCCATAGTAATGCTTTATTGACAAGAACAAAGGTTTTCAAGGCTTCACTAGAATCAGAATAACAATGTGCCAATGTACGCATTTCGCCTGAAGAGGCGGATGCATTCTTTATTATAATGTAATTAGAAGTTAAACCTGATTTGCTATATTTGCGAACAGATTTCTCACAAACCTTTTCATTGGGGAATCCTATTATGAAAATGGCTCACCCTTACGACCATATAAAGGATGACTGATGTCACCCAAAATGGTAGGTGTGACATTGATCTACTTTTATGAAATTTTTTATGAAAGTCAAACCACACTCAAATCTTGTGGGAGAGCTTGGGAAAACCGGCAAACTATAGGAATGCAATCGGCAAGCTTTCACAAAAATCAGCATCATAAAATGTCTGACAATTTTTTGTATATGTACCTTGTTATAAGTAAAAGTCTTCAAAAACCTGAGAAGTTTTATAAAATGCAAGTTTTTTCAGGATAACTCAAAAGAGGTTTCTCGAGCACTCTCTTGTGGCATAAGCTAACCTCTTTCTATGGACTCCATGGGGAGAATTGAGACTCTCTCAAATACACAATGTACGTTGTCAATGATAAGGAATGTTTATTTTATTATAATAGGGAACCAATGAATGAACCATGGATTCCAAGAACAATCATATCAGTATTCCATAAGTGTTGATGACAATAGTATAAAATAATGTGTTCTACGTGCTGTTACCTTGAAATTCTAAATGTAGATTCTCAAGCAATTCTAAATGTAGACTAACTTTCTCTTTTTTTCTGGCTGAAAGACTAACTTTGTTGCAAGTTGTAACATAAAGTTATATCTTGAATTGCATGCTCAACGATAGACCATGTCTTGATGGTTGTGAAGAATTATATAAGCTAAATTTGCGACCAGACATGCTATCATTAACCTGACATAAAGCGACTAAGCTCAACTTGATGTGGCATCATAAAAAATGAACATGTTATACCTGGCACCACGAAATCGTGCAAACAATTTGAAGCTGTAATAAAGAGTGCGCTATGCTCCCCTCTCTCTCTCTCTCGAGTCTCGACATACCTTTCTCTCCTCTTCTCCTGCCGTGCCATGGTTGGATCTGGCTACCTTCCTACTGCCCTATGCTGCTTTTGCCCCGGCGCTTGTGTGCACCTATCCATGTTGCAGGCTCCACGGATTAGACTCATTAGAGTCTTGATTTTGCTTTGGTTGTTGTGTGCGAGTAGTGAAGGACAAAGGATCGTTGCTGATCATGCCGCCAGGCCTGCCACCCTCAAGATCGGAGCGCTGTTGGCTCCTCATTCCACCATTGGCAGGGAGGCTAAGCGGAGCCTGGAGCTTGCTGTGAAGCATGTCAACGCTAACAGAAGAGTACTCAATGGTACGACTTTGGAGCTTCTGTGGGTTGACACGAATTGCAGCGCCTCGGCCGGTATAAATTTTCTCGCTGTTTCTGAAAGAACTTTACTGCAAAGCTGCACAAAGAACTTTACTGAAAAGTTATATGAAAGAACTTTTTTGAAAAGCCACGTGAGAGAAAGTTAGAGACAGCTTCTTATGACAGGAAGACATAGTTATCCAGGCGATTGTTTTTTCAAGATGAAAGTACCCTTTGTAAATAGCTGAGTTGAGGAGAGCTTTCAAGGACGATTTCGCATGTATATTGTGACGCTGATTACAGCGTAGAATATAAAGTCTAAACACTGAGTTTCAATTATCAGTGTCCTCTATCGAAGTAAATGCTATAGATTCTACAATCCATGAATCTTAATATCAAACTGCCATTATATTGAGTACTTTCCTGCAGTTGCTTTAATCACCTCAGTCCAGTCAAGAACTAAAATTATTCTGTCGTAATGGCATATATAAGGCCATTAATTTGGAAATTGGAAACTAGAGAGTGATAATTATGAGAGCAGATTCTTTCGGACCGACCCTATGTCGGCACTTGAGACTTCTTCATTCATATGTGCAAAGGGCCACTTGATCTCCGTTAGTTCAATCCTTTGGCTCATCGCCAGCCCTTTACTGGGGCTTCTGGTTCCGTGGTAGACTAAGATTATCATGATATAAAGAAAAAGACAATTACACGTAGCACAATGGAGTGGTCGACTCATGCATTTAAGCTCATTCATAGGTCGAAAGAAGATGCGTGGAGGGATACATGTGCTGCCCAGTATAAGACAACTTGTTAGAAAAGGTAAAATTTGGATGGAAAAACAAGTTTGCCATCAAATTTGGTATTGTTTCGACATTTTAGTTTTCTCATAATACACGCTAGGATGAATGCAGGCCTTGCCTGCAGACTTGTAGTTGATAATTTGCTTGTATGCACGGTAGAAAAACTCCGGTGAGTTTCCTTGTATGAAGGATCAATGTCCACCTTTTGGAAGTTACCTCCTTCAAGCTGTTTTGGTTTTTGCTGAGTGATGCGGTTTTAATTCGCCTCCTTCCTTCGGTTTTTGACCTGATCACAAGACCTGCTTAACAGGTAAGCATGAAACAAAGAACAGCCGCCTTTTGGCCTTAAGTATTTTGCAACATGCCTTATACACTATGAAAGATAAAATACTTATCGGAAACCTCGTATGCAAGATCGTCACGGTAAATAACATGTATGAGCAGATTGTGTGTGTGAGAGTGTGAAAGCTAGTCACACGCAATTATCTTGACCTGCATATTCACCATGACATCCTGATCAACAGAATTTGCAGTTCTCTAATAGTTCGAGGATGTGTAAGAAGAGTTTCTAGCTGTGAACGATCGATGAGAAAATTCTGAACTAATCATGGCCCACATAAGGCCCCGTCAGCAAGAGGCCCCGCTCATCCACTTGTCCTGGACACATCTGGACACACATCGACTAGGATCATAGTGTAATATAAATACAAAGAGGTCACAAGTGAAAAAGGCCACAATCTTAAAACAGGAGAACATTTTCCACGGAGCTAGTAAGGAATATTAGCACTAAATCACTCCCTACCTTTTGAGGTAGGCCTTAATATTGAGTGAATGCAAGAATATGAAAAAGCAACAAGAAGGGGCAACTTATGTACTAACTTGGCTCCTACATGTGGCCCATATGGCCTATCTTTGGGGTAATATAAATAAATTGAATTTAAATAATTTAGTGGATGGTGTTCTGCTACAGATTATACTCTGTAAAAGCTTGTATACAGTTTTCATTCTAAATCTCTGATGGTTATAGGAGATAAACAAATCTATTAAGATTGAATGATTGCTATTTTCTTGCATGAGATGCTAGAAACTGGAACAATGAACTCAAGACAATCTCTAGGATACTCAGACTTGAGCTAAGATCCTTTTTATCTCAATGGATCTCCTAGAAATTTTGGTTGAATGAATTGTGATACTTTGGAATTTTGGATCCTAAGAGTATTTGTACCAAGAAGCATTTATGAATTGTCTACAAGAGATTGTGGACAGTTTCGGACTATAATTGTCAATTTTTTTGACTTTGATCTCATGAGTTAAGTAATGATTCATCCAATGTGTCATGTAAAGTGTTTACATGAAGGTGATATATTGAGAGTATCACTTAGTGTATTTTCCAAAAATCGAGTTTGTACTCCAGAACAGAGAGAAAGAATTGAAAGATCATTCTATCTTTAAGTGCTTGTTTGAGGTGAAAGTCAGACTAAGGATAATGATTTTCATGTTCTTAGGACAAAACTAGATCAAGGGGGAAGAATGTGACGTCCATGTCCTATACATAGGATTCGGCATAATCCTTGACCTGGATACCTAGTACTTTGGTAAGCAAGATTATTAGTTACAATCCGTAATTCCGGACAAGGCCATTAATGTAATTAATAACCTTGCGAGGCCCCAATCACACATATTGCGACGTGTGGTGCTATTGCATGGGTTATGATGGCTATTGGGATGGTGTACAATATCAATAGTAATGAACTGCATGTACGGGGATATTATAGGCTTGCATGGGCACATGCACAGATAATGGATGGCCTATATGCAGTAGGGGAAACTCGCCCTACTCCCATTCTTGTGATGTGATTCATTGCCAGGTTACTCTCTCTACACATGCATCTTATTCCCTAGCAGAGGGGAGATGCTACTAGAGATTGATCAGTAGCATCTACATTGTTGGGTGGTTTGGCTCCACAATCATTCTTTTGTTTGTGTGTGTGTGTGTGTGTCTTGTAAACAGGATCTTGGAGGTGCTTCTCCTTACAAGATTGTTTTTTTTTTAAAGATATTGTCCATAATGTGAGATGTAGAGATCCTTTAGCTAACAAAAACGAAAGGAAGATATCTTTTCCTATGTACAATGCATCAAAACATAAGCAAAAGAGTCCAGATCTCATTGGCTTTAGTCAAACAATCCACATGCTCTTGTATTGGAATCCACAAGTGGCTAATGCAGAGGCACTGCATCACTATGATATTGAAGCTTGGACTATATTGTTGTAGTTGTTTTATAGTTGGAAGAGCACTTAAGTCAAAAAATCTTTTATCCTAGGGACAAGAAGGGTCTTAGCTCTAAGGACTCCTCAATTGAATCTTCATCTTCTTTTTTGTCTATTTATTTCTCGTTTGAGGATGATTTCAAGTGAAAGGACCCACGCATATCCAAGAAGAGTAGCCACCTAGTGTCCACACTATTCTGGCAACCACACAGGAAATGAGTGTTCGTAGTTGAGACAAAGGTTATAGTGACCTGCACAATATTGTCATATCTGTAATATGAGCAATCACGGTACCAATGAATGTTGATACAACCTCAGAAATCAAGTAGCCCACCGACTAGCACCAAATCTCGCCCCATTGGCACAACGACAAGGTACCTTGCCCCAACCACCACCGAGATTGGCGTTACCACCCATTCCCCCCAGAACCCAAGACTTAGTAGTGAGTAATGTGCAACTAGCTGTTCAACAGCTGAACATGGTCAAATTGACCGAAGAACCCGAATATCCTGAGGAGGAAGCACATGACTTTGTTCTAGTGCATTTCATAGACGGAGTGAATGGCGACTTAATACTGATCTATGCTAACTATCTTAGAGATACAGGATTTAGGGCTCCCATTAAATGTTATGGATGTGGAGAAAACCATAGGATTGTCGAGTGTCCTAACAAGCCACAAGGCAATTTTGTACCACTATGCCATGATTGTAGGTATGGACACCCATACCTAACATGTCCAATGAGAAAGGAGAAACAAGGAGAGGTCTCTGCCTCGTTGCACCAAGGCATCTACGATGCAGGTATTCATCTAGACTAGAGCCCACAAATGGAAAGAGAAGGAGTCAACCAAATTCGCCACTACTGGTCCTGCTAGTAGATCATTTGATTCTCTTTATGTAGGTGAATAACTGAACCCCATAGTTGAGCAAGGTATTTGTAGATGCATGAAAGAGTGGATGAAAGAGGCTCAAGCCCTAGATCAGCAGGCTAGAGAG
The DNA here is from genome assembly GCA_029204225.1 of Diphasiastrum complanatum. Lineage (NCBI taxonomy): Eukaryota > Viridiplantae > Streptophyta > Lycopodiopsida > Lycopodiales > Lycopodiaceae > Diphasiastrum > Diphasiastrum complanatum. The sequence goes on from CM055096.1 coordinate 39,505,115, forward strand.
GTAGCCTGAGTGCAAGACCAAAGTCAGTCCAAGGGTGAGAATGATAAACAACCTACCGCTTCCTCTCGCTCCCTTGTAAATCCGAGATTACAGTAGTTCATCCATGCAACCGGACAAAATGTGCATGAGCATTTTGGTCTAGAAGTCCGTTTCCATAGTAAGGAAGAGAAAAAGAACCATATTGTTGTCCTAGTCTATCTATTGAAAAGTGATGTCAGAATACCCCTGGACACTGTTGTAAAGCTGACTCAGGTGCACCCAACGTGCCCTGTAAGACTCTAAGGGGTGACACTCCCTAAGGTCCCAGAGAAAGGTAGAACGTCAAGGACTGAGCCTCCGACCTGTGGTGAGCCAGTCAAGTAGTCACAAGTCATGAGCTAGCTCTGGAGCTCGAGTCATGGCCTAGTCAGGAAGCAAGTTGATTCTGCCACCGGAACGGCTCCCGGGACCCATGTCCGGGAGCCAGACTGATTCTGCCAGGCTTGCCAGGCTTAATCAGCAAAATAAAAACTAAGTCCCAAAAAGCGTGCTTTACCAGAAAGCACTATGTTTCAAAACAGAGGGGGTGCGCCGAATCACAGCAGAACTATAGGGGGAGTCCGGCAGACAGAAACTTGGGCAGCTCAACCAGCGCCAGGAATCCAATCGCCAAGTCTCAGCTCCCTCTACCAGCACGAACCAGGCACAATGCCCAGCACGTGTTGGTGGCCCCGAGACCGGTCACTCTATGTATGAATGTAACCTCTTCCAAATCTAATAAAGTTGATCCTTGGGGATGATTACCATTTCGGTTTCGCCTCCGGGACTGGTCCAAGTGGAAGGACCCTTACTACAACCTTTTTGCGTCGTCGGCGCCTAAGGGTCCCTGTCATCGACATGGGGCTTGCCGCTATGCCAATTGGTCAGTTTGGCGACCACTATGCCTTGGGTTTCATGTGTGGCTTGTCTTTGCCTTTGGTTACCTTTTGGGGACGGATTCTGAGATGGCTTTCGGGTTGGTTGGGATTCCAGTTTTCTTAAGTCTGAATGGTTAAGCTTGTTACGTTTCTGAGTTGGCTTTTACGTAAGTGCATGATGGATGAATGTTAGACTTAAGCGCATGTTGGGGAAACCGCTCAAGTCCCAGTGCCCTTTGAGGCGCCGGCGCAACATGTGGTATCAGAGCCGACTAGCCGGTCAGCTACGCAAGTCTCACAAGGATGGCCACGTTTTGGGATTTGTCAGGACAACTGTTGCGCAAGGTGCTGCCCACAGTGTAAGCACGGGTGCGTCCACGGTCGGGGTGGTCGGTAGAACGGGGGACTTGATGAGTCAAAGTGCTGCCCTCGAGGTGTAAGCACGGTCAGTTCTCCCGGTTCGGGCTTGGCGCTGTCGGCACGTAGGACGGATGAGGCAAAGTGCTGCCTAGGTAGGTGAAAGCACGGTCTGTACCTTGTGGGGTGCGGGGCAACATATTCGAACTGTACGGGTTAACCATTGATACAGAGATGCTGCTCGAATTCGGGTGTAAAGCACGGGTGGTTAGCTGCCTGTGCGGGATAGCTGCCGATCGTTTAGCTATAAGGGCTACCGACCAAAAAGTGGTGGGACGTGACTAAGGCAATGTGCTGCTTAATGGTGAAAGCACGGATGGTTGGATGGATGTTTCCCCATGGGCTAATTCTGTGATAGATTTGTGTGGGCGCGGCTAGGCAAAGATCCTACGTCCGGTCTCAAGGGGAATGTGACTTGAGAGGGATCCTCTGTTTAGCTTTGGTTGGTATTTTCGTTTGTGGTGTGCTTGCCTGGACCTGAATTATCCCTGACTACTTGTTTTGATCCAGGTGATCTGATCTAGTTGGGAGTTGTGAGAGGAGCTTACATTTATGAGTGGACGACGCACAAGTATGGAAAGGAACTTTCATGGGGCAACCCCCAAGATTGGTTCAAGATTGTTATTCTTATCAGGAAAGATCGCGGGGAGGAAGTCAGATTTCATGATCGACTCCGGAGCTTCACATCATTATATCTCAAGGAGCGTAGTGGAACAATTCAGCTTGCCGATTGAATTTCAGTACTGCATATCATCCTCAGACAGATGGGCAAACGGAGCGAGTCAATCGACAGATTGAACAATATAACGAAATTATGTCGCTTGGGACCAATCCGATTGGGTCAACTACTTGGATATTCTCGAGTTTGCACATAACAACCAAGTGAACAGATCTACTGGAAGGGCACCCTTCGAGATAAGCAATGGTCGGCTACCGATTGTTCCAAGCTCTTTTCTTACAGGCGTGCAGGAAACACCAGTACCCACTGTAGAGGAATTCATCAATGAGTGGCACACAAAGCTGACAGAGGTGAAGGCATTTTTAGAGCAGTCACAAAGGAGTATGGCAGCTGACGTAAACCCACATCGACGAGAACTGGAATTTGAGGAAGGTGATCAAGTATGGCTGAACACAAAGGACATTGCGTTACCAAAAGGTTTTTCTCATAAGTTCGCTCGACCTTATGCGGGACCATATTATGTCACCAAGAAGATCAACCCAGTGGCTTACCGATTAGCACTGCCATCCAGCTTGGATATACACAATGTGTTTCATATCTCATTACTCAAACGGTACAAACCAGATGAGCGATTTGATCGGCAACACGAACTCCGTCACCCACCAACGACACTTGATGATACGAAGAGGCAGCTTGTACCAGAACAAATATTGACACATAGAAAGCCAACTGGCGTTCAACGTGAATATCTAGTGAAGTGGCTACGGGCTCCACTTATTGAGGCTTCTTGGGAGTACAAAGACAAACTTAAGGAGGGAGCCCCTGAAGTACTAGTAGATTATCTGCAGAAGAACCAACGCAATAGCCGTTTTCCCAGATCGGCACACAAAGCACTACCTGGCGGCATGCCTCTTACATAAACATTCATGGCCATTCTGAAGTTCAAGGAACTTCTCGGTATTTTTCTTAAGTTTGCCAATAAATCACTTGCAGCTTTACACAGGTTTTACGTAAGTGAACTTTATCTACACTTTTCCTGTGCTACTGCCAATGTATTTTGTGATTCAAAGTTGTTAAGGCCGGTGAATTAAGCCCGTGCCATACGTCCTAGGTCTAGTTTGGCCCTGATGAGGACATCAGCTTTTTCAAAGGAGGGGAGGATGTTGTAAAGCTGACTCAGGTGCACCCAACGTGCCCTGTAAGACTCTAAGGGGTGACACTCCCTAAGGTCCCAGAGCAAGTTAGAACGTCAAGGACTGAGCCTCCGACCTGCGGTGAGCCAGTCAAGTAGTCACAAGTCATGAGCTAGCTCTGGAGCTCGAGTCATGGCCTAGTAAGGAAACAAGTTGATTCTGCCACCGGAACGGCTCCCGGGACTCATGTCCGAGAGCCAGACTGATTCTGCCAGGCTTGCCAGGCTTAATCAGCAAAATAAAAACTAAGTCCCAAAAAGCGTGCTTTACCAGAAAGCACTATGTTTCAAAACATAGGGGGTGCGCCGAATCACAGCAGAACTATAGGGGGAGTCCGGCAGATAGAAACTTGGGCAGCTCAACCAGCGCCAGGAATCCAGTCGCCAGGTCTCAGCTCCCTCTACCAGCACGAGCCAGGCACAATGCCCAGCACGTGTTGGTGTCCCCGAGACCGGTCAGTCTATGTATGAATGTAACCTCTTCCAGATCTAATAAAGTTGATCCTTGGGGATGATTACCATTTCGGTTTCGCCTCCGGGACTGGTCCAAGTGGAAGGACCCTTACTACAACCTTTTTGCGTCGCTGGCGCCTAAGGGTCCCTGTCATCGACATGGGGCTTGCCGCTATGCCAATTGGTCAGTTTGGCGACCACTATGCCTTGGGTTTCATGTGTGGCTTATCTTTGCCTTTGGTTACCTTTTGGGGACGGATTCTGAGATGGCTTTCGGGTTGGTTGGGATTCCAGTTTTCTTAAGTCTGAATGGTTATGCTTGTTACGTTTCTGAGTTGGCTTTTACGTAAGTGCATGATGGATGAATGTTAGACTTAAGCGCGTGTTGGGGAAACCACTCAAGTCCCAACGCCCTTTGAGGCGCCGGCGCAACATGTGGTATCAGAGCCGACTAGCCGGTCAACTATGCAAGTCTCACAGGAATGGCCATGTTTTGGGATTTGTCAGGACAACCGTTGCACAAGGTGCTGCCCACAGTGTAAGGACGGGTGCGTCCACGGTCGGGGTGGTCGACAGAACGGAGGACTTGATGAGTCAAAGTGATGCCCTCGAGGTGTAAGCACGGTCAGTTCTCGCGGTTCGGGCCTGGCGCTGTTTGCACGTAGGACGGATGAGGCAAAGTGCTGCCTAGGTAGGTGAAAGCACGGTCTGTACCTTGTGGGGTGCGGGGCGACATATTCGAACTGTACGGGTTAACCATTGATACAGAGATGCTGCTCGAATTCGGGTGTAAAGCACGGGTGGTTAGCTGCCGGTGCGGGATAGCTGCCGATCGTTTAGCTATAAGGGCTATCGACCAAAAAGTGGTGGGGCGTGACTAAGGCAATGTGCTGCTTAATGGTGAAAGCACGGATGGTTGGATGGATGTTTCCCCGTGGGCTAATTCTGTGATAGATTTGTGTGGGCACGACTAGGCAAAGATCCTACGTCCGGTCTCAAGGGGAATGTGACTTGAGAGGGATCCTCTGTTTAGCTTTGGTTGGTATGTTCGTTTGTGGTGTGCTTGCCTGGACCTGAATTATCCCTGACTACTTGTTTTGATCTAGGTGATCTGATCTAGTTGGGAGTTGTGAGAGGAGCTTACATTTATGAGTGGATGACGCACAAGTATGGAAAGGAACTTCTATGGGGCAACCCCCAAGATTGGTTCAAGATTGTTATTCTTATCAGGAAAGATCGCGGGGAGGAAGTCAGATTTCATGATCGACTCCGGAGCTTCACATAACTATATCTCAAGGAGCGTAGTGGAACAATTCAGCTTGCCGACCAGGAATGTTACATCTACTCTCAAGGTAGAAACAGCGAAGGGTGCACTAGATGCAGACAAAGCGACATTGAACATCCCGGTGCAGATTGGAAGATGGAAGGCTAAACTTAGCTTTGTGACTTTAGAGATGGATGCCTTCGATGTGATTTTGGGCCTCCCTTGGTTAAATGAACACTGTATCACAGTTTTGGGTAGGAGCTCAAACTTGGTCCTCTTGGATTATAAGGGACAAATCTGCGTGACAAAAGCCCTGCCCGGAGGAAATGCTAAGGATACCGATATTGAACAAAATCTCGTTGCAGCATTAGTGATGAAAAGAATGGCGAAAGGGAAAAGGTCAAAGTGCTTCCTTTGCATCTGTCAAGAAGTCCCAGAAGGGAAAAGCGTGCGACAAGGAAACTTGCCAAAAGAAGTGGCAGATCTGTTAGAAGAATTTAGCGATGTGTTCCTGGAGGAACTCCTAGCTAAGCTACCTCCTCGAAGACCAGTGGACCATAAAATTGAGTTGGTACCAGGAACAGAGCCAACTTCACGAGCACCCTACAGAATGTCACAATAAGAGTTGGCGGAACTGAAACGACAACTTGGTGAATTGATAGACAAAGGTTTTACTAGACCTAGCGCTTCACCTTTTGGAGCCCCAGTGTTGTTCGTGTAAAAGGCGGACAAAACTCTTCGAATGTGTGTGGATTATCGCATGGTTAACAAGAGTACCATCAAGAACAAGTACCCCATGCCTTGAATTGATGACCTATTCGACCAACTCAAACATGCCAAATACTTTAGCTGAATAGATCTCAGATCTGGATATCATCAAATTCGAATAGCTAAAGGTGATGAGCACAAAACGATGTTTCAAACGCAGTACGGGAGTCACGAGTTCCTGGTGATGCCATTCGGTCTAACAAACGCACCAGCCACTTTTTGCACGTTGATGAACAATATATTTCAAGACTGCCTAGATGAATTTGTCATTGTGTACATTGATGACATATTAGTATTTAGCCGGAACCTTAAAGATCACATTCAACATTTAAGGACAGTTCTCCAACGACTGAGGAGGAACTGCTTGTTCTCGAAAAGAGAGAAATGTGAGTTTGTGGTGGAGGAAGTTGACTTCCTTGGACATGTTATAGGCCACGGACGGATTCGAATGGATCCTAAGAAGATCAAGGCTATCTTGGATTGGCTAGCACCTAAAACTGTTCATGGCATCAAATCCTTTGTGGGCTTATGTAACTTTTACAGGAGATTCATTGAGGCATTTAGCAAAATTGTGGCACCACTGTTGGAGCAGACCAAGACTCATCTGAAGATGACATGGACACCGAAATGTGAAGCAGCGTTCCAAGAACTAAAACAACGGATCACTCAAGAACCCATCCTTGCCTTACCGGACTTTAGCAAACCTTTTGAAATACATATAGATGCGTCGAACTTTGCTATTGGGGCCGTGCTGATGCAAGACGGAAAACCTGTTGCATATTTTTCAAAGAAATTGAGTGACGTAGAGCGACGATGGCCAACTCATGAAAAAGAAATGGTCGCAGTAGTCCAAGCAGTGGAGCATTGGAGACATTATGTGGCAAGAAAACCCTTTAAGACGTTCACTGATAATGTATCACTCAAGTACTTCTCATCCCAAGGTATGCTCACGCCAAAGCAAATGCGATGGCAAAACTTTCTCTCAAAATTCAATATAGACATTTTACACACGGTGGGAAAGAACAATGTGGTGGCGGACGCACTAAGTAGACAGGAACACTTGATGGCAACAGTGACAACTCAGGTGACTGGCCTACTCCAAGAAATCAGGGACAATTATGGTGTAGATGCGTTGGCGAAGGACTTAATGATCGAATTCCAGCTGGGAAAGCCTCATAAACATTTCACTTGGAAAGATCAAATGGTTGTTTATAAACAACGCAGAGTATATGTCCCAGACAACATCAACCTGAGGAAGAAAGTCTTGCGAGAACATCATGACGTACTAGCCGTCAGGCATCCAGGGGTGAATCGCATGTATGAACTTCTCAAAAGAGACTTCTATTGGCCAAGTATGTGGGCAGACGTTGAATCCTATGTGCAAACATGCCCGACATGTCAACAAGGGGGGTCAACTACTTGGATATTCTCGAGTTTGCACATAACAACCAAGCGAACAGATCTACTGGAAGGGCACCCTTCGAGATAAGCAATGGTCGGCTACCGATTGTTCCAAGCTCTTTTCTTACAGGCGTGCAGGAAACACCGGTACCCACTGTAGAGGAATTCATCAATGAGTGGCACACAAAGCTGATAGAGGTGAAGGCATTTTTAGAGCGGTCACAAAGGAGTATGGCAGCTGAAGTAAACCCACATCGACGAGAACTGGAATTTGAGGAAGGTGATCATGTATGGCTGAACACAAAGAACATTGCGTTACCAAAAGGTTTTTCTCATAAGTTCGCTCGACCTTATGCGGGACCATATTATGTCACCAAGAAGATCAACCCAGTGGCTTACCGATTAGCGCTGCCATCCAGCTTGGATATACACAATGTGTTTCATATCTCATTACTCAAACGGTACAAACCAGATGAGCGATTTGATCGGCAACACGAACTCTGTCACCCACCAACGACACTTGATGATACGAAGAGGCAGCTTGTACCAAAACAAATATTGACACATAGAAAGCCAACTGGCGTTCAACGTGAATATCTAGTGAAGTGGCTACGGGCTCCACTTATTGAGGCTTCTTGGGAGTACGAAGACAAACTTAAGGAGGGAGCCCCTGAAGTACTAGCAGATTATCTGCAGAAGAACCAACGCAATAGCCGTTTTCCCAGATCAGCACACAAAGCACTACCTGGCGGCATGCCTCTTACATAAACATTCATGGCCATTCTGAAGTTCAAGGAACTTCTCGGTATTTTTCTTAAGTTTGCCAATAAATCACTTGCAGCTTTACACAGGTTTTACGTAAGTGAACTTTATCTACACTTTTCCTGTGCTACTGCCAATGTATTTTGTGATTCAAAGTTGTTAAGGCCGGTGAATTAAGCCCGTGCCATACGTCCTAGGTCTAGTTTGGCCCTGATGAGGACATCAGCTTTTTCAAACGAGGGGAGGATGTTGTAAAGCTGACTCAGGTGCACCCAACGTGCCCTGTAAGACTCTAAGGGGTGACACTCCCTAAGGTCCCAGAGCAAGTTAGAACGTCAAGGACTGAGCCTCCGACCTGCGGTGAGCCAGTCAAGTAGTCACAAGTCATGAGCTAGCTCTGGAGCTCGAGTCATGGCCTAGTCAGGAAGCAAGTTGATTCTGCCACCGGAACGGCTCCCGGGACCCATGTTCGGGAGCCAGACTGATTCTGCCAGGCTTGCCAGGCTTAATCAGCAAAATAAAAACTAAGTCCCAAAAAGCGTGCTTTACCAGAAAGCACTATGTTTCAGAACAGAGGGGGTGCGCCGAATCATAGTAGAACTATAGGGGGAGTCCGGCAGACAGAAACTTGGGCAGCTCAACCAGCGCCGGGAATCCAGTCGCTAGGTCTCAGCTCCCTCTACCAGCACGCGCCAGGCACAATGCCCCGCACGTGTTGGTGGCCCCGAGACCGGTCAGTCTATGTATGAATGTAACCTCTTCCAAATCTAATAAAGTTGATCCTTGGGGATGATTACCATTTCGGTTTCGCCTCCGGGACTGGTCCAAGTGGAAGGATCCTTACTACAACCTTTTTGCGTCGCTGGCGCCTAAGGGTCCCTGTCATCGACATGGGGCTTGCCGCTATGCCAATTGGTCAGTTTGGCGACCACTATGCCCTGGGTTTCATGTGTGGCTTGTCTTTGCCTTTGGTTACCTTTTGGGGACGGATTCTGAGATGGCTTTCAGGTTGGTTGGGATTCCAGTTTTCTTAAGTCTGAATGGTTAAGCTTGTTACGTTTCTGAGTTGGCTTTTACGTAAGTGCATGATGGATGAATGTTAGACTTAAGCACGTGTTGGGGAAACCGCTCAAGTCCCAGTGCCCTTTGAGGCGTCGGTGCAACAAGCACCCTACTCAAAACACATCTGATCCTCTGATAAGGATTGAAGACTTATATAGATGGACTAGGCAGCGAGAAACTTGAAGCACACCCTACCAATCTAGTGTCAGGGACGTAGAAGTAGAAGGATCACAACTAGTCCACCAAGTAGGGGTAGGATGGGAGAAAGATGCCAAGCATGTAACCATCCCTAAACCTGGCCATGCACAACATAGTGCTAGGCCATGTAGTTTCGAGACATGGTATCGCTACAGACGTCCACAATATCTGCATAATACTTGATTTGCCTGAGCCAAGAACCATATGAGAAGTATACATCTTTATGGGCCATTAAAACTATTATTGAATATTTGTCCCGAATTTTGCTAAGCTAGCCTGTCTGATGTACCAAATGATCATCCAACTAAAATGAACAGATGAAGCCACTAAGCCTTTTCATAAACTCAAGAAGGTCTTAGTCACTGCACCAAAGCTTCGACCCCCTATTTGGACCATAGAGTTCCACATCCATACAGATGCCTCTAAGTATGCCATAGGGAGTGTTCTAAGATAGCCTAGGGAGTACAAGAAGGATTACCCGATCTACTTCGCCAATAGGCAGTTGATTTCCACGGAGATGAACTATGTAACCACTAAATGAGAAGTGCTAGCCATGATATATAGCATAAAGAAGTTCTGCCATTATCTGTAAGCCAATCCATTCATCTTCTTTGTAGATCACCAAGCCCTTCTGTATCTGGTAAATAGACCATGCACAACCAAATGGATCACCCGATGGTTGTTGCTTCTCCAAGAGTTCGACTTCAAAATAGCTGTTCACAGGGGGAAACAACACTATCTGGCTGATTACCTCTCATGGATACGCAATGTTCTTGAGAGCAGAGGAGTCGATGATGAACTCGTTGATGCCATCCTATTCCACATCGATGTCGTCTCTGAGTGGATCCCTAAGTGGATTGCCGATATAGTTGAATATCTTATGTCTAGACGTCCTCCCCCCGAGATGAGCAAGGTAGAACGATGCATGAATTATTAAATTTGTCTCTTTCACATTGATAGCAGGACAAATTTATCGCATCTGTAACGATGAAATCATAAGCCACTGTGTCCTTCTGCATGAAGTGTCCCAAGTCGTAAGTATCGGCCACGAAGAAATTGGGGGGGGGGGATTTCACCGTCGAAGCTACCAACAGGAAAGTGCAGCAACACGACCTTTGGTGCCATCAGATCCATACTTGTTCTTGTAAACCCATTTACATTTTACAGTCTTCTTGTCAATGGTAATGGCTCCAGATTCCAGATGTTGTTCTGCTCCATGGATTTCATCTCGTCTTCCATTGCTTCAATTCACTTGTCCTTATCTAGACAGTTGATAGCTTTTTCATATGATTGAGGTTCTCCTTCAAATCCACAACACTCCTTTGATATAGAGGTTGAGCTATCAAGTACAAATCTAACAAGTGCTCTTCTTTTTCACATAGATCTTCTTGGAGAGTCCGTAGTCAGTTTGATGGCCTTGTCTTTGTCAAGCTTCTTGCCTTTGTTGACTACTGACTTTCGATGAGTAGCAGGTGTCCTAGGTATAGGATCTGCGCCTAGCTTCTTGTCATCTGAACAGTCATTATGTCCATTTGGGATTTGAGCATCTTGTTCCGGGTGCTCAAGGTTCGCTCCCTCCGTAGATGTCGGCAGGTCATAGCAACCTTTGGTCAAGATTTCATAGCCAACTGGATCACCATCAACCATTGTCTTTGACTCATCATATTTGATGTCTCTGACAGTTGATCTGTCTGTTGTCAGACATGTAGATCTTATAGTATGACAAATGAGCATCATATCCTACAAGGAATCCTTGCTCCACCTTTTCAACCAACTTCTTTCTCTTCTGATCTAGAATGTGGGCATATGTTATGCATCCAAAAAAGCGTACATGTGCCAGACTGGGTTTGTTGCCCCACCAAAGCTCGTGTGGCGTGGTACGTGCAATGCTGGACTCTACATGTCCTATTTTGCAAATAGTTGGTTGTAGCTACTGCTACAGCCCATAAGAATTTTAATACATTTGAATAGGCCATCATGGATCTTGCAACTTCCATGAGAGTCCGATTTCTCCTCTTTGCTACACCATTGTATTGTGGTGTGTAGGGGGTAAAGTCTTCAAGTGAAGTATGCCTCCGTTGGTGCAAAACTCCGCAAAGCGTTTGGAGACGTATTCTCCTCCTCTGTCTGTTCTCAGCTGCTTTACCTTCTTGTCAGTCCATTTCTAAGCCCAATTCATGAACTCTGTGAATTTGTCCAAGGCCTTTGATTTGTTGTGGATAAAATACACGGCTGCAAACTTGTTGAAATCATCGATGAAAGTGATGTAGTATTTTGAACCTCCCAGGGAGACCACATCAAACGGTCCACAAATGTCAAAGTGTACCAGCTCCAGGAGTTCTTTCGTTCTGAAAGAGTCCTTGGTGAATGGTATCGTTTTGACCACAAAATGATTTCTTAGCGTAAGTACGTGACATCTTGCCTTTGTTACAAGCATCGCAGGACTTCAAGCATGCTGCATCTTTGATGTCAACGCCAATGAAATCTCCACTCCGACTAGCGTTGTATAGAGCGACTGTATTCATGTGATACAGCCTCCTATGCCATGTAATAACCATCAATTCGTTGATCTGGTGAGCTTGCTCAGAAGGTACTTGGATCTTGAGGTGATACAGGTTCTCCTTTCATTTCCCTGTCATGGCAAGCTGAGTGGTTGCACCTTCAACCACTTCATAATATCACCTTCAAAAGTGACTCTCAGTCTTGCATCTACCATCTTAGCAATAGATAGTAGGTCCTTCTGAAGAGTGGGCACATATAGATTGTCGTTGAGCCTTCTATCTCTTCCTTTGGTGCTTAACCACATCGCTCCGGTTCCGCTGACTTTGTGTTTGGAACCGTCTCCCAAGATTATGTATATGGAAGACTCTAATTCTTGATAATCAGTGATCATGTGTGTAGCGCAGGCATCCCAAAGGGAGCCGGGAACCACGACTTAGCTTTCCACCCTTCAACTCTTGCCATCCCAAACCCACTTGACATACAAGCAGCCAACTCGCCAACAACGATCAGACTTAACCAGCTTGAAGTTCCGAAAACCAACATTCAGATCCAACCTGGCGCCATGCCAGATCGGGGGTCCCGATGTGGATGACTTCCCTCCAAGCAAACCGCCCGACATACATCAAACTTAACCAACTCAAAGCTTCGTTACAAACGAGTAACATCCATTCCAAGCAAGCGGTCTGACTTACATCAGACTTAACCAACTAAAAGCTTCGTCACAAGCGCTGGAAGCCAACCTAGCGCCACGCCAGACTGGAAAGCCATAAACAGGTAACTTCCACCCAAGCAAGCCATCCAACTCAACCGACAGGTTAGAGCCCGTTCCCCAAGAGCTTAACCCATTCACGTTCACACAAGGAACACTCAGAACCACAAGCCGCGACAGATATAGAGACAACCAGTTCCTGGACCAAATGGTCCCGACAGCATACCGCTGGCACCACGGACCGAATGGTCCCGACGGCATACCGTTGGCGTCCCGGGATACGACCCTTAGCTATGTGCCAACTTAAAAATTTGGAAGCGGCCTTACAACTGGCGCTTTTATCGAACACTGAAACCCAGAAGGTAATTAGAGTCAGTTTGAGAAAAATCCCACTTTATTGATAAATCTCAGAAGATTACATTTCAAGTGTGTGACCGACCCTAGTCTCCGGGGCGCTAGCATGCCAAGATGAGAGCCATGACAACATTCCAGCAAGGGAGGCTGAGACTTGGTTGGAGCTTGCCCTGAGTCACAACCCACACTCCCCTATAGTATTGGTGTGATTCGGCACCCCCCCTCATACCAAGCACTCTACCCAAGCTGGTAAAGCACGTTTTTTCTCTCTCTAGGATTTTCTCTTTCTAGAAAGTCATTTTCTTTTTCTAGATTTTATTGATCCCTAGGCTTCCTTTAATCATGCCTAGATCGTGTGAGGTGATTGCACATCGATCTGAGCTCTCTGGACTCCGCTAGAACCTTGGGGAACGGGCTCTGACCTGTCGGCTGAGTTGGATGGCTTGCTTGGGTGGAAGTTACCTGTTTATGGCTTTCCAGTCTGGCGTGACACCAGGTTGGCTTCCAGCGCTCATGACGAAGCTTTCAATCGGTTAAGTCTGATGTAAGTCAGACCGCTTGCTTGGAATGGATGTTACTCGTTTGTAACAAAGCTTCGAGTTGGTTAAGTTTGATGTATGTCGGGCGGCTTGCTTGGAGGGAAGTCACCCACATCGGGACCCCCGATCTGGCATGGCGCCAGGTTGGATCTGAATGTTGGTTTTCGAAACTTCAAGTTGGTTAAGTCTGATCGTTGTTGGCGAGTTGGCTACTTGTATGTCAAGTGGGTTTGGGATGGCAAGAGTTGAAGGCTGGGAAGCTAAGTCGTGGTTCCCGGCTCCCTTTGGGATGCCTGCGCTACATGTGGTATCACAGCCGACTGTCCGGTCAGCTATGCGGATCTCACGAAAATGGCCACAGTTTGGGGTTCATCAAGACAACTGTTGTGCAAGGTGCTGCCCACAGTGTAAGCACGGGTGCGTCCACGGTCGGGGTGGTCGGCAGAACGGGGGACTTGATGAGTCAAGTTGCTGCCCTTGAGGTGTAAGCACGGTCAGTTCTCGCGGTTCGGGCCTGGCGCTGTCTGCACGTAAGACGGATGAGGCCAAGTGCTGCCTAGGTAGGTGAAAGCAAGGTCTGTACTTGTGGGGTGCGGGGCGACATATTCGAGCTGTAGAGGTTAACCATTGATACAGAGATGCTGCTCAAATTCGGGTGTAAAGCACGGGTGGTTAGCTGTCGGTGCGGGATAGTTGCCGATCGTTTAGCTATAAGGGCTATCAACCAAAAAGTGGTGGGGCGTGACTGAGGCAATGTGCTGCTTAATGGTGAAAGCACGGATGGTTGGAGGGGTGTCCTATGTGGGCTGATTCTGTGAACTATTTGTATGGGCGCGGCAGGCATAGGTCCGTTGGCAGGACCATCTCAAAGGGGGACCTTGTCTTTGTTACTTGTTAGTAAACTTGCTTGAATGTCTTACTTGTATGTATTCGTGGTGAGTCTTAATACTCGTGCTTTGCCTGGTTTGCATGATTGCTTGTGATACAAGGAGCTGATGGCTCGAGAAGGAACCTTTTCTTTTGAAGACTGATACCATCAAACAAAGAGGACTACAAAATCTGTGGGGCGGATTTGCAGTTCAAGTACTCGCATGTGAACGGCAACGAAACGACTCAATGTTTGCAAAGGATGGATGGCTAGCCTGTTTCTTGGGTTAGTTTCATTTGTGACAACGCCCACCAGATGCAAGCAGAAAGTCAAAAAGTTGGAAAGGGCAATTTCAGGGGAGATCTTCTATGGAGCAGTTGGTCTTCATTTTGGGACGGCCACCTTCGGAACTGAAACTCACTGAGCATGGGTGATATCCAGTATCAGTTGGGTTTTTCCTCAAAGGGGAAAGACTAAGATCCTCTTCAGAGATTGGCAACAAGTTGGATCGAGCCATAATCCTAGCAGATGGGAAGCAAAGTGTTGGAAAGGCTTTTTGTCCGAAGAACTTTACTCTAAGACCGATCAGCTGATTTTATAAGTGGAGGGGAACTATCACACACACCTCTCTCTTGGGGCAAATTTTAAATGAAAGTTGATCAAAATGGGGGCAAATTCAAGGTGACCTAGCCATACTCACACGAGGGGACTGGCGAACTTTGGACCTAATAAGTTGACAAGTTTTTGTTGTGGAAAGGAAACTTTGTTATAGGCTTTCTCTGGACCAGCAATGATGAGGAAACATATGAGTACATTGGCTTGTGTTACATGTAAGGCAGCTGATTAATGAAGGAACTGTGAAAGTTGAGTCTTGCATAAGAAACTTGGTATTTCGAACGGACGCTAAGGGACAGTTCGCGTTGAGATCGGACTAGTGCAAACTCTGGGTGCATGTGTCTGATTCAAAGAGAGCTACTTGAAGCCAAGCTTGATGTACACTTCTTGTTTTGACTGTGAGGCAACTGACCAGTGATGGAATTTTGAAAGTCAAGTTTTGCGCGACGGACATGGTGCTTCAAACAAACGCGAAGAGATAGTTCGGATGCGGATCAAACTGGTGCGACCCTTTGGCTTTCCACGAGGTGAATGGTTACATTTGGGCTGATTCAAAGAGCTACTTCAAGCTAAGTGAGAGGTGCATTGCGGAGTACTCAATCTTTGCCTACCTTAAAGAGCTAAGATGGAAAAGTATCAAGATCAGGCTGGGACAAGGAGAGAAATCAAGGTGCAGAAGCAACAAGGCACGGAGTGGACCATAAAGTGGGCAATTAAATGATAAATCCTTTGGCTCAGGGAGCCCTGATACCCGTGCGAAACTGAACAAATCTGGAGCTCAGGGAGCTCAACACAAAGTGCATCAACATAAGGTTTTTGGGTTTTACGAAAGCGATATCAAATTTACGCTTTTCCCAGACAAAGATATATTTTCAAGTTATGTAATCTTTCAGTACAAAGAGCTGAGCCTCCAACTTGTGGTGTGTCAGCTTCAATGTTAATAAAAGCAGCCAATAAATTGAGTACTGTGCCAAGTAGCTTAAATGTATAGTTATTTTAATTGGGAGACACCTTTACTTTAATCTGACATCTGATGAGGACATCGGATTTCATAAAGGTGGGGTGGATGTTGTAAAGCTACCTTTACAAGCTTTACTTCCGGCGCCATCAGCGCTAGCTATGTTCCTGGCGCCAGCAGGCCCCTACTGCTCCCGGCGCCACTGTGACCAGAATCCAGCCGGCGCGAAGTTCCTGTGGCTGAAAATCTTTGCGACCCTAGTCTCCGGGACGCTAGCATGCCAAGGCGAGAGCCATGACAACATTCCAGCAAGGGAGGCTGAGACTTGGTTGGAGCTCGCCCTGAGTTGCAACCCGCACTCCCCTATAGTATTTGTGTGATTCGGCACCCCCCTCATACCAAGCACTCTACCCAAGCTGGTAAAGCACGTTTTTCTCTCACTAGGATTTTCTCTTTCTAGAAAGTCATTTTCTCTCTCTAGATTTTATTGATCCCCAGGCTTCCTTTAATCATGCCTAGATCGTGTTCTATTTTTGGGTTGAGCCATCACTTATCAATAGTGTGGCATTCTCGTGTGCATCTGGTACAGGTCTTCTTCTCACCGTTCTGCTGTGTCGATTTATTTTTGTTCTTCCACTTGTTTTCTTTTGCTCCCTCTGACTGTTGCTTTTGATCTTGTCTTTGGTCTGACTCCCTCTTAGGCCTGAAATTCTTCTTATGCTTCTCTTTGTTGTTGTAGAGAGCTTGATCAGAGTTATCTTTGTCATCAAGGTGTTCGCGGGCTTTCACCTCTTTTCTGATCTCGATTATAGCCTTCTCAAGAGTCATCGTTGGATATTTAGAAAGTAGTATTCGGGTCATTTGAAACGATCTTGGTAGAGCTCGCAGCAGGTATGTCTCGACTGAGACTGCGTTCATCATTTCAGAATTGTGTAGCGAGAGGAACATGTGCTTTATTCTTCTGATGAAGGAAGTGAGGTCTTTACCGTCCCATCTGAGATTGGTCAGCTAAGAAGCATAATTTGGCGTCGTGATTTCATTTGAAATCTGGTCAGCAAAGCATCCCACATTTTTCTTATTTTAGACTCGTGTGGCTAGATCAAATGTTGAGCTGTCTTCGATGGAGGAAGACAACATGGCTACTACCTTGTCGTTCTTCTCTCTCCATTCTCGTAGCTCTTTGCCAGTGGTTGTGGGCATCTCTTCCGTGCCATCAACCCAGGGCCATAGACCTTCTCCTTTCAGTATGAGAGAAGTCTTCACCTTCCATGCTAGGAAGTTTGATTCTGAAGAATCAAGGATTGTGCAGATCTTTGATTGAATGCTACTAATGGATGCCATGTGCTTTTATAATCAAAGTCGTGGGCTCTGATACCACTGATGGAAATTGTGTCCGTCCACAAGGCTCTGACCCGACTATTGTTGACAATTGTCACTCCTCACTTGTCATTTTTTATTGTAAATAAAGATCAATCATGAGTACAATGTTCATGATTTGATTTCACACGTGTGGAGCCTGTTCCCACGTGTGAAAGAAAGTACTTTTCATACTTGTAAATATCTATTTTGATTTTGTATCAATCAAGTTAAGTGTGAACATGATATGACTAGTTTTTTAGTCAAGTTGACTAGTCACCTAGAAATTAGCTTTTCCTTGCATGTGCATGAGTAAATGCTCCCACATGGCAAGTGGATGTTCATACGTGTGTATAGAGTTCTAGAAGATAAGAGTTGACCATTTTCCTTAGATCCTATTTAGTTGTTGGTCAAAGAATCAGGGGTGCACTTCATAGAGTTAAGATTACAAGACTCTATTTTCTGACATTAAGGACCATCCTACACTTGGTATAGATCACTAGGTGGAATTGACCATTACTTTCCCCTTAACATTTTTGAAGTTGTTTCCTAGTTATTAGGTAGGCATATTGTGGATGCTTAAAATCGAGGTGCTTCGTTTATTAAAATGGGTACCTAGACCTAATCAACATTCTATTCTCCTATATTAAGGGTAGTTTTTCTAGTACACGTCTACCATGAAAGTTTGAGAAAAGAGAAATATTTTTTGAGTATTTGTGTAATTGTCATTGAAGCTAACTCTTGTGTTGTTCTTCATGCAGCTATGGATCTCATGAGTGAACCTGTCATTGCAATCATTGGACCACAAACATATGTGATCTCACATTTTGTAGCCCATATGGGTGCTACCACTCATGTCCCACTTGTGTCATTTTCAGCGCTAGATCCAGCCCTCTCAAAATACCAATACCCTTACTTCGTACGATTGTCACGTAGTGACCGTGCCCAAATGGAAACTATTGCAGGGGTTGTTGGGTTTTTTGGCTGGACAAAAGTTGTCGCTTTGTATTCTGATGATGAGTTTGGTGCAAGTGGCATCTATGCCCTAAGTGATGCTCTTGTTGGGGTGGGAGCCATGATTGTAAACCGCATAGGTCTCAATCTTGAAGTTGGTAGAGATGGCATATGTAGTGCTTTGAATCAATTAGCTCAAATGGGATCAAGAATTGTGGTTGTTCATATGCAACCAACCATGGGACGCATTTTATTTAATGAGGCTCATTATTTAAACATGACAATTAGAGGCTATGTGTGGATTGTAAGTGAGGCATTGTCTAGTGTTTTGGACAAAATTTCTTATGACGATGAGTTTTTCAAGGCAACCCAAGGCTTGATTGGAACACGCACATTCATACCACATTCTAAGAAGTTTCATACCTTTCTCCATGAATGGAAGAAATTAACAAAGAATGAAACTGCTGGAACGGTGGATACCCATATCACATCATACGGATTGTATGCATATGACACTATCTGGTTGATAGCTCATGCACTTGACAAATGTTTTAGTCACCATCGATCATTTCCTTTTCACCCTTCGAATGTATTTCCTGCTGACGTAAGAGGAAATCCAGAGCTTGCCAAACTCAATGTTTCACAGAATGGCTTTCTACAATGTATTCTTGAAACAGAGTTTACTGGAGTCACCGGCAGAATAAAGTTGGATAAGAGAGGAGATCTCGAGGGTTCATCAACTGAAATTGTGAATATGGTGGGAAGGGGACTTCGAACTGTTGGATATTGGAGTAATGCGACAGGGTGTACCAAACATGCCTCACATTTAGCTAGTCGAGGCACGTCAGAAATAACTCAGAACAATGCACAAGACCTAGATAGTGTTATCTGGCCTGGTGGTACAGTGAAGGTCCCTCGCGAATGGGTTAATCCAAATAATGGAAAGCCTTTATTGATTGGTGTGCCAGACAAGAAAGACTACTCAGAGTTTGTGGATATCACTATTGGTGCAGACAACACCACTAGGTTTCAAGGGTTCTGCATTGATGTTTTCCAGGCTGCTCTCAAATACTTACCCTACTCTGTCCCCTACACGTTAGTCTCTTATGGAAATGGAAGCTCACCACCGAATTACGATGACCTTGTTGAAAGACTTGCTAACAAGGTATGTTCTTCATGTAAAAACTACTGAACCTTGCTAGTTTTGAAACAATCTTTACGCTAGATTCTATGATTTCGATTTACTGTTCCAATTTTTTTCCTTTAAACTACTCTGAATTTTAGGTCAAATCCAACAATTCCACCTGAATTTATTTGAAAAGAACATATTTGTGAAGCACTAGACATATGTGGTGTTTTAACCTTATCGTAGGACCATCTTCTTTGAGGCTACCAAATTTCATAATGCTGCCCATGCATGATGTTTCAATGGAGCTACTACTCATATCTAGAAGGTGCAGGAATTTGATGCAGTGGTTGGAGATGTGACAATAACAGCAGAAAGAGCGAGGATAGTGGATTTTACACAGCCATATATAGCTTCCGGTCTGGTAGTAGTGGTACCAGCTCGTAAAGAAGAAACCTATGCGGCATGGGCGTTCATGCGACCATTTACACCAGCAATGTGGTGCACAACATGTGTCTTCTTTTTATGCACTGGAGTCGTGGTCTGGCTTTTGGAGCGCAAAAAAAATCCTACTTTTCGTGGTGGGCCGCTAAAGAAGCAATTTGTGACTACTCTCTGGTACTTGCCCCCTTATCCTCTTTGCGTAAGTGTTGATATCCATCAAGTTGAATGCCTCCTCGCACATCTTAAATAGCTTAAAACTTTCTCAATGACATCTAATGCTTTGGAAACCCTTTTTGAGTTATCCTCAACAAACTTGCAATTTCTAGACCACCTCTGTTTTTTAAGGATTGTGACTCATAAAAGGGTTTCCCAAGCACTGGATGTCCTTGAGAAAGTTTCATGATATAAAAAATTGTCAAAAATTTTATCATATTAATTTTTGAAAAAATAATGCCGATTGCATTCCTATACTTTGTCCATTTTTTTGAGCACTAGTGACATCCTCTCAAGAGTGTCATTGTACTTATGTTTCAAGTGTCATATTTGGAAAATTTATGTTGTGAGGATATTCTTCTTTACTCCTACAACCTTACAGATAGTCTTGCAAGTTTCTAACATTAAGTCCGATACTTGAAGATATAATGCAACGCTGTCTCAGCCTCCTCCATGGTACATAGCTGCCAGAGCCTATCTTCTCGAGGTGTCCTTTGTAGGTGACCTATCTATACCTACGGATGGTGTGAAGAGGCACAAAGTTGTTCCACAACAATTCAAAGATGACATGAAAGCCAAACAAAAAACTAAAAAGGGTAATAAAAAGAAGGCCGGAAGGCTTTCGAAGATCAGTCCTTCTGTTGTTTGGACTGATGAACTTAATCAAAGCTTTGAAGCTTTGAAGATGTTGGTGTCTACAGCCCCTATCTTACACATAGTGGACCCTAGCAAGTCCAACTTGACCGCTAATTTGCTTGACCAGACCTTTTTAGACATATTATTTAAAGATAAATAACTAATAATGAGATCCCTTTGAAAGGTGTGATAAGATTCACTAACTGTGTCCAATAGTTGTAAAGCTCAAGAATACCATGAGAGGCGACATATCTGCCTGCAGATCTCCTTGGGTGATATAATTGCTAAGTATAGGTATTTTCCTCTACTAGTGTTTGTCTCCCCAACAAACTCAACACTCTTTGCAAATAGATGATTAGCTGAAAATGGCCTTTGTACATGAGGCACAATTAAGGGCTTACCACATATCACCCATGATGAAGTAGAGTACACTATGCCTCTTTTGCATACGTAGTTGTGTACGTGACTAGAGTGTCAAAGTGCTACGCCGGCGCCTCAAAGGGACATTGGGCTTGAGCGGTTTCCCCAACACGCGCTTAGGTCTAACATTCATCCATCATGCACTTACGTAAGAGCCAACTCAGAAACGTAACAAGCTTAACCATTCAGACTTAAGAAAACTAGAATCCCAACCAACCCGAAAGCCAACTCAGAATCCGTCCCCAAAAGGTAACCAAAGGCAAAGACAAGCCACACATGAAACCCAAGGCATAGTGGGCACCAAACTGACCAATTGGCATAGCTGCAAGCCCCACGTCGATGACGAGGACCCTTAGGCACCGGTGACGCAAAAAGGTTGTAGTAAGGGTCCTTCCACTTGGACCAGTCCCGGAGGCGAAACCGAAATGGTAATCATCCCCAAGGATCAACTTTATTAGATTTGGAAGATGTTACATTCATACATAGACTGACCGGTCTCGGGGCCACCAACACATGCTGGGCATTGTGCCTGGCTCGTGCTGGTAGAGGGAGTTGAGACCTGGCGACTGGATTCCTGGCGCTGGTTGAGCTGCCCAAGTTTTTGTCTGCCGGACTCCCCCTATAGTTCTGATGTGATTCGACGCACCCCCTCTGGTTTGAAACATAGTGCTTTCTGGTAAAGCACGCTTTTTAGGACTTAGTTTTTATTTTGCTGATTAAGCCTGGTAGAATCAGTCTGGCTCTCGGACATGGGTCCCGGGAGCCGTCTCGACGGCAGAATCAACTTGCTTTCCTGACCAGGCCATGACTCGAGCTCCAAAGCTAGCTCATGACTTGTGACTACTTGACTGGCTCACCATAGGTCGGAGGCTCAGTCCTTGACGTTCTAACTTGCTCTGGGACCTTAGAGAGTGTCACCCCTTAGAGTCTTACAAGGCACGCTGGGTGCACCTGAGTCATATTTACAACATCCTCCCCTCGTTTGAGAAAGCTGATGTCCTCATCAGGGCCAAACTAGAACCTAAGACTCATGGCACGGGCTTAATTCACCAGCCAGACTTTATTCACATATACAAGGGCACGGGCTTGATTCACCGGCTAAAGGAGACCAACTGTAAAGAGAAGTAAAAATATTTTTTTTGCACCTAGCACAGGAAAAGTGTGGATCTAGTTCACTTACGTAAAACCTGTGTAAAGCTGCTGCACTTAGACATTAGACTGAAGCTCACTCCTCGATGAGAAATGCGGCTTACTTTATTAACATGAAAGAAAAAGGTACTTACGGCTCCCTTAAGTCTCAGATATGTCGTTTTCGTCGCACGTCTGGATGAGTCCCCTAGGACTCTAGATTTTTCGTTTGGTAGCCCAGGTTGAGCTCCTTGAGCTCTGCATCGGCACTTAGATTCACCTCTGGTGTAGAAGCTGCAAGCAATGTTGGCTCCATTTGACCTCGCGTCAGCTGGTTTGTCTCTGCTGGATGTCCTTCATTAAAGAGGTGAGCTTTTGCTTTGTCACACAAGTTGAGCTCCTTGAGCTCTGCATCGGCACTTGAATTCACCTTTGATGTAGAAACTGCAGGCAATGTTGGCTCCATTTGGCCCCGTGTTAGCTGGTTTGTCACTGTTCGCTGCCCTTCGTTAAAGAGGTGAATGAGATTGAGAGGGATGGTTGGCTCAGGTTCATTTGTGTCGTTCTTTTCTAGTTGGTCCCCTGGCACAGCTCTGATGACACAAGGTCTCCTGCCATTATATAATAACACAAGGTTAACCCCTTTTGCCAAGAAGGCCACCACATGTTCGTTAAACCAGCTTAATCCCAAAATAGCGTCGAAGACATCTATCTTCAAGATTGTGAACGTTACTCGATTCTTCCAGGTTCCCAGGAAGATTGGTAAGTTGGTTGCCAATCTACAAGTGGTCATTGTACCTTTCGCGGTCTCCAGACAAATAGGAGTCACATTTTCTTCACATTGGATGTCCAATTCCCTCGTCAGTTTTTCTGACAAGTAGTTATGTGACGCCCCCAGGTCTACCATGAAGTAAATGATCATGTCTTGAATACAGCCTTTCAGGTACAATAACTTTGATCCTCTCGCAGGAGTCGCCATGAGATGTTCACGATACGTCGCAAGTGCCCCTATCTGTTGTATGGCATTCACGTCAGACTCCGTCAAATCCGTTTTTGGGTCCTCTTCGTCATCTTGTTCACCATCTTCTTGATCAAATGCCTCTCTCTCCATCCTATCAAATCCTTCAATGGCAGCCATAATTTGCTTGTTCAATGGTTTGGGGCATGACCTCCAAGAGTGACCTTGCTGATGACAATTGAAGCAGCGCATGGAACTGCCCACTATTGGTGAGCTGTTGCTGTGACTAGCTGAAGGTCCAACACTGTTTCTTCTCTGGAACGTGTTCCTTCCATTGTTGCCTTGGTTGCCAAACCCTGTTTTTGTTGGGAATTTGTTCACGCTACTCGAGGCTTGGTTGCGATTTGAAGCTAAGTCCCCCCTTGAAAAGAAGCTCGGACTCGGTCTGGATCCACTAAATACTCTTGTTGAGGTTGAGGGAGCAGCTGGTGCCAATGTGCTCTCATAATCACAAACCATTTCAGCCGCCCAAATAGTTGAATTGAAATCATGGGGCATGTAGTTGTCTATTGCACGCCGGGTCCAAGACTGCATTTCAGACAAGAGGTAATGAGTTTTGTTCGCCTCGGACATATCTTCAATAACCCATACACTCTGTCTGAATTTATTGAGGTACTCTCGCAATGACCCTTTCTGCTTGAGCCCCAATAATTCTATCCTCAATCTCATGTGTGAATCCTTCGGTATGAACTCCTCTCGTAACGCGGTTTTGAATGCGTCCCATATCTGGAAATGCATTCCTGCCATCCGGTACCAATTTGTAGTGTAGCCCTCAAAATATGCTAATGCCAAGTCTGTTCTTTCTTCCTCAGGAGTGTTCATCAGACGGAAATAATGGTCCATGTGAAACAACCAATCTTCCACAATTCGAATGTCACGCTCTCCTTTGAAAGTAGGTGGTGCTTTTACTTTGGCAGTCTTCTTTGGGCCTTCTGTGTTTCGCGCTTGTGGTTCTCTTGGTATCTGTGGAGGAGGCGCCACTGCATTCCCTCTAGTTGCCTCCAATTCTTCAAACCTGGCTTCAAGCTGTGTTAGTCCGTCTCTCATTTCTCTAGCAAGGTTGAATTGAGTAAGGTTCATGGTTCGCAGGGATGTTTGCCATTCTTTCCTTTCTGTTTCTCTGTCCTTCTTCACCTTGTTGAATTTCACACGTGTGGACTATACTACATGTACTTGTGATCTCCTAAGGTGTGTAGATGCACCAAGATCAAGACTAGATTGAGATTCAAAATCTATCTTTGAATCTATGGCAAAAACACACTACTACATGCATTCAATCACTTCCAACTCTCATCACACGTGTGGGAAGTATTCAAAAAATAATCTAAGTAAAAACAAGCTGCTCTCCTCGGGTAGAGAGAGAAAAAGCATCATGAGCTCTCGAGTAGAGAGAGAAAGCTAGAAATCCAATAACTCACAAAATCCATGAAATCACCAAATCAATTAGATCCAAAATGAGGAGTACAATGATACTAGTAGATCCACGAGCTACCACTATGCTTAACTATGATTGGACCATATTTTGTCACCTCTTGATCCTATTGGATTATTGATCCATGCATCTCTTAATTCTATTGGACTATATTCAAGCACACCTCAATTTCCTATTGGACCTCACAAGGTCCTATTGGACCTCTTGGAATTCATTAAACAAAAGCTTTACACTTGTCTACACTCTAATTGGCACGTGTTTAGCCTTTTACTCTATTTTGGCTCAATAGTGGCATTACAAGTGGAAATGCATAATTTGCCATCTATGCCAAATTTATTCCTATCAACATCCTACACCTAGATGCTTGATGTAAAAAATATAAGACCCCTATATCTAACATAGATAATCTTTTTCAATTCTTCACACTACTCCTAAAAAATTATCTATGAATATTTGAGCATTGATCTTGATATAACTCCAAGATTAGATCTATGCTTGATGAAAGCACTTTTGCTCAAAGGCTTGGTGAGTAGATCGGCAATACAAGAGGATGAGTTGACATGCTCCAAATAGATTTCACCTCCAATAAGTTTTTCTCACACAAAATGGTGTGCCACTTTTATGTGCTTGCTTCTTGCATGAAATATGGGATTATTGGCAAGAGCTTGGGCCGAGATGTTATCACACTTGATCATTGGTAGATCATCCTCCTTGATGCACTTTAGCTCCATTAATAACCTCTTGATCCAAAGCACTTCTTTGGTAGTTGTAGTGAGTGCTTTGTACTCGGCCTCACATGAAGAGAGAGATATAGTATCTTGCTTTTTGGAAAGCCAAGATATAAGATTGCCTCCAAGAAAGATAGTGTATGCACTAATAGACTTTTGATCCATCTTGTCACTTGCAAAGTCCGAATCCGAGTAGCCAATAATGGATAGATCTTCACTTTTATAGAGTAGACCATAATCACAAGATGAAGATACATATCTTAAAATCCTCTTGGCCATCTTCCAATGATAGATCTTAGGATCTTGCATAAATTGACTCAATTTGTGCACACAAAAACTTAGATCGGGTCTAGTAATTGTAAGCCAAATCAAGGAGCCTACAAGACTCCTAAAAAGTGTGATGTCCTGACAGGATCTTTCATCACCTTTATTAGGATCTTTTACAATTTGCTCCATTGGAGTATCTATGCTCTTAGAATTTTCCATATGAAATTTTTTCAACATAGAGTGAGCATATCTAGATTGGCATATAAAGACATGATTTTCATAAAAATCAATTTTTAGGCCTAGGATGTAATGCATCTCTCCTAGATCTTGCATTTTAAACTCACATCCAAGTGCTAGCTTGGTTTTATCAACTAGCTTGATACAACTTCCACAAAGAATAATGTCATCAAAATAAATTAGAAGAATGACAATATTGCTATCAACAAACTTTAGATACATGGAAGGATCATAGTCACTAAAAGTAAATCCTAGTGAATACCATGATCTTGGTGCTTGCTTGAGTTCATAAAGACTTTTGAAGAGCAAACACACTTTGAACTCATCCTTGATGAATCCTTGAGGTTGTTCCATATAGATCTCCTCCTCAAGATAACCATTTAGAAAAGCATTGGATACATCTAATTGGAACACCTTTCACTTGAAAAAACAAGCAAGAGAAATAAGAATTCTTATTGTCACCATCTTTGCAACGGGTGCAAAGGTCTCCTCATAATCAAGACCATGGATTTGAGCAAATCCTTTGGCACATAATCTTGCTTTATGCTTGTTGATGGTGCCATCATGATTGAACTTGATCCGAAATACCCACTTGCAACCAATCACATGCTTGTTGGATGGAGGATCCACAAGCTCCCAAGTATTGTTGGTGATCAATGCATCATACTCTTGCTTCATGGCATCATACCACTCCTTGGTATTGAGTGCCTCTTGTACATTCTTTGGCTCTTCATGAGAGACATAAAAAACATAATTAGTGCAATCAAGATCCACTTGTTTGCCTTTGTCATCATATGAGAGCCTCTTAGGCTCGGATCTATCTCTCAAGGATCTTCTTGGTGAGAAAATCCGAGGAGAGTCTTCTTCAAATCTCGACCTCGTCACATCATGATTGTCTTCAAGATCAATAATTGATGATGCATCCATAGATTTCTTGATCTCGTCCTCTTCAAAAGATGAGTGTTGATCTTCATGAAAGACAACATTTCTACTTTCAATAACTTGAGAAGTAGAGAGTATAAAGACTCTATAGGCCTTTTTGGTGAATGAGTATCCAATCGTGATCCCTTTGCATGCACTAGGATCTTCCTTCTTCCTTGTTTCCAAGGGAATATAAACATCCAAAAACTCTAAGGTGATCAACCTTAGGCTTCTTCAAAAATAAGATTTCATATGGTGACTTTCCTCCAAGAGCTATATGTGGGAGCCTATTGCAAAGATAATTTGCACAATTAATGGCCTCTCCCCAAAAATCTTTGGGCAAAGATGCCTCAATTCTCATAGATTTTGCACATTCACATAGAGATCTATTCTTTCTCTCAACCACTCCATTTTGAGATGGAGAGTAGGCACAAGAAGACTCTCTTTTAATGCCTTCAAGCTCCAAAAAATCTTGAAATTTATTGGAGATATATTCACCACCTCCATCACTTCTAAGAGCTTTAATCTTGAATGAGAATTGCTTCTCTACATAGGCTTTGAAAATAAGGAAATGATCAAACACCATAGATTTAGAAGCAAGAAGATATATCCAAGTAAATCTTGTGTAATCATCAATGAAAGTAACAAAACAAGTGGCTCCTCCCTTGCTTGTAGTTGATGAGAAATGCACATCCGAGTGGATTAACTCCAAAGGATGCTTGCTTTTGATAGAAGATTTTGTAAATGGCTTTTTGTGAGATTTAGCAATAGCACAAGCCTCACAAGGCTTGATCTTCTTGGAGAATGACTTTGGCAAGCCAATAGCTTTAGCTTCTTTGATCATAGAGAGCATGGATTTGTAGTTGGGATGTCCCAACCTCCTATGCCATAATTCCTCCATAGAGAGCTTGTTCACAAGAGCAACATTACAAGCATTCACATACTCATTTGGATCTAGCTTATAGATGCCACCAAATCTAGATCCTAATGCAAGTATCTCATCATTCTTCTTGATAGTGCAAGTATCAACATTGAATTTTACATCAAGGCCATTATTAAGCAATTGGCCAACACTAATAAGATTCTTGGTAAGCTTAGGTACATAAAGAACTTTAGAGAGAAAAAGAACTTAAGAGGATGCAAGCTTCAAGGGAATGTTCCCTATGCCTTCAATAGGACACTCAAATTCATTTGCAGTGTATATTGATTTCTTGACTCCATCATAAGGTGCAATAGAAGAGAAAGAGTCCTTGGAGCTACACATATGTGAAGAGGCTCCACTATCAATATACCATAGGCCGTCCTTCTTGAAAGGAGTAGATGAGCAACTAGAGACCATAAGAGATCCCTCTCCATCACTTGCAATAGTGTCTTCCTTCTCATTGGTAATGTTGGCTTGCTTGAGTTGATTCTTCTTCTTGAAGCAATTGGTGGCATAATGAACTTTCTTGCCACAATAAAAGCACTTGATCTTCTTCTTCTTGAGCTTGGATGATGAAGCATTAGAGGAATCATCTTCCTCCTCATCTTTGTCTTTGGATTTGACTTTGTCTTGGCTTGAGGATTGTTGATGTTGGTTTTTGCTCCTTCCTTTGTGCTTATCCTTGGCAAAGAAAGCTTTGCCATCATCATGAGTGAGAGAAAGCTTGTCCATCCTCAAGAGCTTGTACTCTTGTCTTGATTCTTCCGAAATTAGCACACTTTGGAGAGCCTCCAAACTTGGTAGCTCCTCCTTAATGGCATAGGATTAGACAAGGTTATCAAATTCATTTCTCAAGCCATTGAGAATGACTTGAACTAGTTCATTTTGATTGATGGAATCACCAATACAAGCAAGTTCTCTATGAATATCTTTTACTCTCAAAACATAACTAGATGCACTCTCATCACTCTTTTGGCTACTTTGAAAGATTCGATTCCTAAGAGTGAGAAGCCTAGAGGTATTCTTAGCCTCATAGATAGTCTTGAGACAATCCCAAGCTTCTTTGGCTGTTGTACAAGTACCTATCTCCCTCAATATCTCATTAGAGACATTTATCTTAATGTAGTGGAGAGCCATCCTAGTTCTCTTTTTGTATTTTTGAACCTCTTGAAGAACTTGTGGTTTTTCTTCAAGGCCAAGAACTATGTCCATCACGTCTTGAAGGATCAAGATGGACTCCATCCTCATTTTCCAAATTGAATAGTTTGAAGTAGTCAATCTTTCGCTTGGTTCCAACAAGAATGAACCCATTGAAGACATTTGAAGTGCAGAAAACTCAAATGATGAACAATAAATGTTGCTACACACTCTCAATAGGATCCAATAATAGAGTACTATCTCCTCCTATGAAAAATCTTGCAACTATTTGTGAATTGATTCTTACTAGCTACACAAATCTCTCTAACACAAGATCTATTTCACATCAAATGATGGAGTATAGGCAAAGTTAGGATCAAACACTCTTAGCACGTGTGAAGTACTCTAAGAAACCAAATTTGACTCAATTACAATGATATTTCATGAAACAAAATGTCTAAGATCTCAAAACAATGCCTAGATCACATATAGATGAGATTGGCAAGCATACAACTGTGATTTTGGATCAACCAAGCAATCTCTTGACCAAACCAAATGTGTCCGCCAGGTCTAGGTGCCCTACCTAACCCTCTTCAAAAGCTTATAACTTTTGATTGGCTCAACCAAATGGAATGAAACTGATTGCATCAGAAACTAGACAAAAATAGCTTTAAAACAAGCTATCAAGCAGATAAATGGATCAAACATGAAAGAGAACTTCCAAACTGAAATTGGATGTTCCGCACACGTGTCTAAGCACCTGATTCCGTACAGTACCAGGTCAGACCCAATCAATGTCCTTTTGATCTCTTTTGATCCAAGATTGAACAAGATAGCTAGGAAAATGGGCCTTGACAACTTTTAGCTCAAGATTGATGAAAATTTTTTCACTTAGATGGATCAAAATGCATGGTAACCTTAGGTAGGTTCTGATACCATGTTGAATTACACACGTGTGGACTGTCCACTACATGTACTTGTGATCTCCTAAGGTGCGTAGATGCACCAAGATCAAGACTAGATTGAGATTCAAAATCTATCTTTGAATCTATGGCAAAAACACACTACTACATGCATCCAATCACTTCCAACTCTCACTCACACGTGTGAGAAGTATTCAAAAAATAATCTAAGTAAAAACAAGCTGCTCTCCTCGGGTAGAGAGTTAAAGCATCATCAGCTCTTGGGTAGAGAGAGAAAGCTAGAAATCCAATAACTCACAAAATCCATGAAATCACCAAATCAATTAGATCCAAAATGAGGAGTACAATGATACTAGTAGATCCACGAACTACCACTCTGCTTAACTATAATTGGACCATATTTTGTCACCTCTTGATCCTATTGGATCATTGATCCATGCACCTCTTAATTCTATTGGACTATATTCAAGCACACCTCAATTTCCTATTGGACCTCACAAGGTTCCACCTCTAAATCCTATTGGACCTCTTGGAATTCATTAAACAAAAGCTTTACACTTGTCTACACTCTGATTGGCACGTGTTTAGCCTCTTACTCTATTTTGGCTCAATAGTGGCATTACAAGTGGAAATGCATAATTTGCCATCTATGCCAAATTTATTCCTATCAACATCCTACACCTAGATGCTTGATGTAAAAAACATAAGACCCCTATATCTAACATAGATAATCCTTTTCAATTCTTCACAAACCTCGCTAAGCATAGCCGTCATTGCGCTTGATAAGTATTGCCGCATCTTCACTTCAAAGAGGTCTTGTTGCGCCTCTGGCAAGGGTTCGTCTCTTGGTGTAGGTTCAGAAGGGCCACCCATCTCTTCTTGGAGTGGCGCCACTGTGGAGTGCATATGCTCTTTCTTTCTTGACTTGGACCTGGTGCCATCTCGATGCATGTGAGAGCCGTATTCTCGAGCCTGCTCCTCTCCGTCCGTCAATGCTCGTAACTCATCAAGGTGGTCCTCCATTATAGTAAGAGGTGTACTTCCAGCAGATTATCGCCTCAATCCTTTTTATTTTTGAAAACTCTCCCTTCTGTTGGCTGGGCCCCACAACTCTCTTTTCTTCTTTATTAAATCAGCTTCAATGAAAACATCCTCTCCTCAAACTTATCACGCTCACATCACCTGAGAGCCAAGTAGGAACCAGGTCATTTGTGTCCAAGCAAGCACACAACAAACAGAACATACCAACCAAAGCAAACACAGAGGATCCCTCTCAAGCCACAATCCCCCCTGACACCGGACGTAGGACCTTTGCCTAGCCGCGCCCACACAAATCTATCACAGAATTAGCCCACGGGAAATATCCATCTAACCACCCGTGCTTTCACCATTAAACAGCACATTGCCTCAGTCACGCCCCACCACTTTTTGGTCGATAGCCCTTATAGCTAAACGATCGGCAGCTATCCCGCACCGGCAGCTAACCACCCATGCTTTACACCCAAATTCGAGCAGCATCTATGTATCAATGGTTAACCTGTACAGTTTGAATAGGTCACCCCGCACCCCCTAAACCCTAAACCGTGTTTTCACCTACCTAGGCAACACTTTGCCTCATCTGTCCTACGTCCAGATGGCGTCCCATGCGAGAACTGACCGTGCTTACACCTCAAGGGCAGCACATTGACTCATCAGTTTCCCGAATGGTTAAGCTTGTTATGTTTCTGAGTTGGCTTTTACGTAAGTGCATGAAGGATGAATGTTAGACTTAAGCGTGTGTTGGGGAAACCGCTCAAGTCCCAGCGCCCTTTGAGGCGCCGGCACAACAGGTGCGGGTTAACCTGATACAGAGATGCTGCTCGAATTTGGATGTAAAGCACGGGTGGTTAGCTGCCGGTGCGGGATAGCTGTCGATCGTTTAGCTATAAGGGATATCGACCAAAAAGTGGTGGGGCAATGTGCTGTTTAATGGTGAAAGCACGGGTGGTTAGATGGATATTTCCCGTGGGCTAATTCTGTGATAGATTTGTGTGGGCGCGGCTATGCAAAGGTCCTACGTCCGGTGTCAGGGGGGATTGTGGCTTGAGAGGGATCCTCTGTGTTTGCTTTGGTTGGTATGTTCTGTTTGTTGTGTGCTTGCTTGGACACAAATGACCTGGTTCCTACTTGGCTCTCAGGTGATGTGGGCGTGCTAAGTTTGAGGAGGGGATATTTTCATTGAAGCTGATTTAATAAAGAAGAAAAGAGAGCTGTGGGGCACGGCCGACAGAAGGAAGAGTCTCAAAAATTAAAAGGATTGAGGCCATAATCTGTTGAAAGTACACCTCTTACTATAATGGAGGACCACCTTGATGAGTTACGAGCATTGACGGATGGAGAAGAGCTGGCTCGAGAATACAGCTCCTGCATGTATCGAGATGGCACCAGGTCCAAGTCGAGAAAGAAAGAGCGTATGCACTCCACAATGGCGCCTCTCCAAGAAGAGATGGGTGGCCCTTCTGAACCTACACCAAGAGACGAACCCTTGCCAGAGGCGCAACAAGACCTCTTTGAAGTGAAGATGCAGCAATACGTATCAAGTGCAATGACGGCTATGCTTAGCGAGGTGAAGAAGGACAGAGAAACAGAAAGGAAAGAATGGCAAACATCCCTGCGAACCATGAACCTTATTCAATTTAACCTTGCTAGAGAAATGAGAGACGGGCTAACACAGCTCGAAGCCAGGTTTGAAGAGTTGGAGGCAACTAGAGGGAATGTAGTGGCGCCTCCTCCACAAATACCAAGAGAACCATGAGTGCGAAACACGGAAGGCCCAAAGAAGACTGCCAAAGTAAAAGCACCACCTACTTTCAAAGGAGAGTGTGACATTCGAATTGTGAAAGATTGGTTGTTTCACATGGACCATTACTTCCGTCTGATGAACACTCCTGAGGAAGAAAGAACGGACTTGGCATTAGCATATTTTGAGGGCTACACTACAAATTGGTACCGGATGGCAGGAATGCATTTCCAGATATGGGACGCATTCAAAACCGCGTTACAAGAGGAGTTCATAATGAAGGATTCACACATGAGATTGAAGACAGAATTATCGGGGCTCAAACAGAAAGGGTCATTGCAAGAGTACCTCAATAAATTCAGACAGAGTGTATGGGTTATTGAAGATATGTCCGAGGCGGACAAAACTCATTACCTCTTGTCTGGAATGCAGTCTTGGACCCGACATGCAATAGACAGCTACATGCTCCATGATTTCAATTCAACTATTCGGGCGGCTGAAATGGTTTGTGATTATGAGAGCACATTGGCACCAGCTACTCCCGCAACCTCAACAAGAGTATTTAGTGGATCCAGACCGAGTCCGAGCTTCTTTTCAAGGGGGGACTCAGCTTCAAATGGCAACCAAGCCTCGAGTAGCGTGAACAAATTCCCAACAAAAACAGGTTTTGTCAACCAAGGCAACAATGGAGGGAACATGTTCTAGAGAAAAAACAATGTTGGACCTTCAGCTAGTGACAACAATAGCTCACCAATAGTGGGTAGTTCCTTGCACTGCTTCAATTGTCATCAGCAAGGTCACTCTTGGAGGTCATGCCCCAAACCATTGAACAAGCAAATTATGGCTGCCATTGAAGGATTTGATAGGATGGAGAGAGAGGCATTTGATCAAGAAGATGGTGAACAAGATGACGAAGAGGACCCAAAAACGGAGTCTGACCTGAATGCCATACAACAGATAGGGGCACTTGCAGCGTATCGTGAACATCTCATGGCGACTCCTGCGAGAGGATCAAAGTTATTGTACCTGAAAGGCTGTATTCAAGGCATGATCATTTACTTCATGGTAGACCTGGGGGCTTCACATAACTACTTGTCAAAAAAACTGACAGAGGAATTGGACATCCAATGTGAAGAAAATATGTCCCTATTTGTGTGGAGACCGCAAAAGGTACAATGACCACTTGTAGATTGGCAACCAACTTACCAATCTCCTTGGGAACCTGGAAGAATCGACTAACGTTCACAATCTTGAAGATGGATGACTTCGACGCTATTTTGGGATTAAGCTGGTTTAACAAACATGTAGTGGCCTTCTTGGCAAAAGGGGCTAACCTTGTGTTATTATATAATGGCAGGAGACCTTGTGTCATTAGACCTGTGCCAGGGGACCAACTAGAAAAGAACGACACAAAAGAACCTGAGCCAACCATCCCTCCCAATCTCATTCACCTCTTTAACGAAGGACAGCCAACAGTGACAGACCAGCTGACACGGGACCAAATGGAGCCAACATTGCTTGCAGTTTCAACATCAAAGGTGAATTCAAGTGCCGATGCAGAGCTCAAGGAGCTCAACTTGTGTGACCAAGCGAAAGCTCACTTCTTTAACGAAGGACATCCAAGAGTGACAAATCAGCTGACGCGAGGTCAAATGGAGCCAACATTGCCTGCAGCTTCTACATCAGAGGTGAATCTAAGTGCCAATGCAGAGCTCAAGGAGCTCAACCTGGATGACCAAACGAAATATCTAGAGTCCTAGGGGGTTCATCTAGACGTGCGACGAAAACGACATATCTGAGACTTAAGGGAGCCATAAGTACCTTTTTTCTTTCATGTTAATTAAGTAAGCCTCATTTCTCATCGAGGAGTGAGCCTCAGTCTAATGTCTAAGTGCAGCAGCTTTACACAGGTTTTACGTAAGTGAACTAGATCCACACTTTTCCTGTGCTGGGTGCAAACACAATATCATTACTTCTCTTGACAGTTGGTGTCCTTTGGCCAGTGAATCAAGCCCATGCCCTTGTACATGTGAATAAAGTCTGGCCGGTGAATTAAGCCCGTGCCATGAGTCTTAGGTTCTATTTTGGCCCTGATGAAGACATCAGCGTTCTCAAACAAGGGGAGGATGTTGTAAAGCTAACTCGGGTGCACCCAACGTGCCCTAAGACTGAAAGGGGTGACACTCTCTAAGGTCCCAGAGCAAGTTAGAACGTCAAGGACTGAGCCTCCGACCTTTGGTGAGCCAGTCAAGTAGTCACAAGTCATGAGCTAGCTCTGGAGCTCGAGTCATGGCCTAGTCAGGAAAGCAAGTTGATTCGGCCCCCAAGACGGCTCCCGGGGCCCATGTTTGGGAGCCAGACTGATTCTGCCAGGCTTGCCAGGCTTAATCAGCAAAATAAAAACTAAGTTCTAAAAAGTATGCTTTACCAGAAAGCACTATGTTTCAAACCAGAGGGGGTACGTCGAGTCACAGCAGAACTATAGGGGGAGTCCGGCAGACAGAAACTTTGGCAACTCAACCAGCGTCAGGAATCTAGTCGCCAGGTCTCGACTTCCTCTACCAGCACGAGCCAGACACAATGCCCAGCACGTGTTGGTGGCCCCAAGACCGGTTAGTCTATGTATAAATATAACCTCTTCCAAATCTAATAAAGTTGATCCTTGGAGATGATTACCATTTTGGTTTCGTCTCCGGGACTGGTCCAAGTGGAAGGACCCTTACTACAATCTTTTTGCGTTGCCGGCGCCTAAGGGTCCCTGTCATCGACATGGGGCTCGCCACTATGCCAATTGGTCAGTTTGGCGACAACTATGCCTTGGGTTTCATGTGTGGCTTGTCTTTTCCTTTGGTTACCTTTTGGGGACGGATTCTGAGTTGGCTTTTGGGTTGGTTGGGGTTCTAGTTTTCTTAAGTCTGAATGGTTAAGCTTGTTACATTTCTGAGTTGGCTTTTATATAAGTGCATGATGGATGAATGTTAGACTTAAGCGTGCGCCCTTTGAGGCACCGGCGCAACATCCTCCTTGTGACACTTTGTAGTGCAGGCATTCCAAAGGGAGCCGGGAACCACGACTTAGCTTTCCAGCCTTCAACTCTTGCCATCCAAACCCACTTGACATACAAGCAGCCAACTTGCCAACAACGATCAGACTTAACCAACTTGAAGTTCCGAAAACCAACATTGAGATCCAACCTCGCGCCATGCCAGATCGGGGGTCCCGATGTGAGTGAGTTCTCTCCAAGCAAGCCGCCCGACATACATCAAACTTAACCAACTCGAAGCTTCGTTACAAACGAGTAACATCCATTCCAAGCAAGCGGTCTGACTTACATCTGACTTAACCAACTGAAAGCTTCGTCACGAGCGTTGGAAGCCAACATGGCGCCATGCCAGACTGGACGGCCATAAACAGGTAACTTCCACCCAAGCAAGCCATCCAACTTAGCCGACAGGTTAGAGCCCGTTCCCCAAGAGCTTAACCCATTCACGTTCATGCAAGGAACACTCAGAACCACAAGCCGCGACAGATATGGAGACAACCAGTTCCTGGACCCAAATGGTCCCGACAGCATACCGCTGGCGCCACGGACAGAATGGTCCCGATGGCATACCGTTGGCGTCCCGGGATACGACCCTCAACTATGTGCCAACTTAAAAATTTTGAAGCGGCATTACAGCTGGCGCTTTTACCGAACACTGAAACCCA
The DNA here is from genome assembly GCA_029204225.1 of Diphasiastrum complanatum. Classification (NCBI taxonomy): domain Eukaryota; kingdom Viridiplantae; phylum Streptophyta; class Lycopodiopsida; order Lycopodiales; family Lycopodiaceae; genus Diphasiastrum; species Diphasiastrum complanatum. The sequence goes on from CM055096.1 coordinate 39,541,101, forward strand.
GAAGGTAATCAGAGTCAGTTTGAGAAAAATCCCACTTTATTGATAAATCTGAGAAGGTTACATTTCAAGTGTGTGACTAACCCTAGTCTCCGGGGAGCTGGCATGCTAAGGCGAGTGCCAGGACAACATTCCAACAAGGGAGGCTGAGACTTGGTTGGAGCTCGCCCTGAGTCGCAGCCCGCACTCCTCTATAGTATTGGTGGGATTCGGCACCCCCCCTCATACCAAGCACAGTACCCAGGCTATTAAAGCACATTTTCTCTCTCTAGAAAGTCATTTTCTCTTTCTAGATTTTTTTGATCCTCAGGCTTCCTTTAATCATGCCTAGATTGTGTGAGGTGATTGCACATCGATCTGAGCTCTCTGGACTTCGCTAGAACCGAAAACCCAACTGATATTGGATATCACCCATGCTCAGTGAGTTTCAGTTCCGAAGGTGGTCGTCCCAAAATGAAGTCAGTCCTTGACGTTCTAACTTGCTCTGGGACCTTAGAGTGTGTCACCCCTTAGAGTCTTACAGGGCACACTGGGTGCACCCGAGTCAGCTTTACAACACAAAGAGACAACAAGAAAGAAAGATTGTTTGGATCTCTACATGTAAATGCTTGAACATTGACTCCAATAGTATGCGAGAAATAGCAATTAGCAAACTTAAGCACAATAATTTGGTGAGGAACATGTAGATGTGAAACACTATCCTAGTTAGATAGTGTAAGCCCAACACCATGCTTCCACTACATGCGTAGTTGTGGGAGTAAGTCTTGGCTTGGAGGTTTGGAAAAGGAAATTGTGTGTTTATTTCCCAAGCTAACTATGCATGTGAAGTCTTGAATAGGTTCAACATGCAAGATTGCAAACCTGTTTCCACGCCCATTGATACCAACAGTAAGCCATCTAGAGATGATGGCACTCCTTTTGTGGACGAGACTCTTTATACCAAGCTATGAATTCATTTTGTTCACAACACACAAATAATATGCTCCATGTTTCAATACTTTTCTTTAGGGGTTGCAAGTAACAATTTACTAAGTTCTATCCCTTTCACCACTCCAGCCTCCCACACCACTCCTCTTATCCACATCTTTGCACATTGGATATAGGGTATGATATATCATGATCGATTGCATTTTCAATGATGGTAATTTGATATACGTATATAGGTTGTAAGGAATCAAGACTTGAGTAACTGAAGTCTGCATTGTGTCGATGAAAAACATCCTTTACCGTGAACTAGCAATTTTCTTTTTGCCCTAATATTTATGTACTTTTAACAAAGTGCTTTGTGCAAATTTTGAATTGTGAGAATCTATTATACTTTTTAACTTAGTATAAATGTGTTGGGCAATTGTGCAGGTTCATCTTTTCAACACTCTTTTTCTCACAAAGTAAGTTGAATCTGCTCTTGCTTCTCTAAAGATAGTTAGGGTACTTAGAAGCTCAAAATGCTGCAATATTAAAAAAAAACTTTGTGGTGAAGAATTGGGACCAATATTTTGGAACATACTATCTTGTTAGAAATGAGATTATAACTACTTATTCAGCCCTAATTGTATATGTGACGATTTTAATATACCTAAGTAAATTAGTGTAGTGTTGTTTGTTACTTTGTCAAACCTTCAACTATGCATGAAAAAATGTGCTACAACCAACTCTAGTATTATAAGACATAGTTCATTAACGAGGAAAATATCATAGAGATCAAAGACAAAGGACATTGCAAATGTATATAAGTTCAATTATGAGGAAAATATACACAACAAGTACAAGATAGAGAAGACCAAAAATTTAGAAACTAAGAACTATAAGGGGAAACAAATGATTTTGTGACAACCCTCCAAAGAATGTCTTTACCTAATTGATACCCATAGCACTTTTTCATCTTTTAGATTAAAAAAAAACAAATAAATGAAACCAAGACTAGCTCACTACCCAACTACGAATGTTAAAGTGAGCAATTGTATCTTGATTCTCTCCCCCAAAGTCAAATGAAGAAAAATAAAAAAAAGGGTGCACACACTGATTTTGTTGTGCAAATTGACATTAGACAATCTTTAAGAATGAGGAGAAATTGCACACCAATTGCAAGTGGCTAGTAGTAAGCTCTCTACAACCTCCAACTACCTCTTATCTCATATCTACGCGCACGTGTGGACACACACGTTTCACATACATTACATTAGGGTTTAAGATTCAGATGTCCACTAGACCATATGATATCTATGTAGATAGATTAATCCTAAAACTGACTAGCCCTGTAACCTAACTTGATACATACCATGGAGTTAAACCCTAAAAACGTAAACCTCATAGAATGTCCTTGATGGTTGATATGCATATCTCAAGCTTCCAGTAGAATCAATCTCCAAATTGCTAATATGATTGTTAGAGTAACATCAAGCTTCAATTTTTTAATAAATAAGCAGCACTTGTGTTTTTCATGAATGATGCAATAATGTATTATCATTATAAGACCAAGGAATAGCAAACTTGTTCAATTACGTCACAGTTTTGTTTTGGGGCCCAGGCTGCTTAAAAAACCATTTCTGGTTTAGCCCTTGTTATGATGACTGAAGATGAGTTGGAACTCTTGATTGCAAATATTGCAGAGGAGGACGTAAAAAGTACGTTGGGACGGGCAGTGGTTGTCATCTGGCTGTTTGTCGTCCTGATAATTACTTCCAGTTACACTGCAAGCCTTACATCAATCTTAACACTGCAACAACTCATGCCTACCATCCAAGGTTTTAACGAGTTGGTTGCAAGCTCTTTTCCCATCGGTTATCAAGCAGGATCTTTTGTTGAGGATTATTTGCTACAGTTACATGTTCGAAAAGAAAGACTTGTACCTTTAGATGGTCTGGCAAACTTTGCAGATGCTCTTCATAAGGGTCCGAAGGCAGGAGGGATCGGGGCTCTTGTAGAGGAGCTGCCATATGTCCAAGAGTTTCTATCATCAGCCTGCGAGTTCATCATCGCTGGTGACGAGTTCACAAAAAGTGGCTGGGGATTTGTAAGTTGTCTAAACGAACTGGGCTGGTAACCTGAACTTCTGTGTTAAATTATATGTGTCAAAACAACTAGAAGTGTGCATTTAACATAGTTTCCCATAAGGGCAGCTTACTACCTGTCGCACACCACAATCCTAAAGGGAAAGAAGATAGTTATCAAATTTAGCTAGAAGTAGAGCGAAGCATTGAAGTTTCAATCAAGTGCGAACTTAAGATGCACAATAGCGACATTATCTAGATACTGATTCATAGTGGCTCATAGACTCGTATCTGTAGACAAACAGAGCAACTAATCAAGCATATTCAGGCCCATTTGAGAATTTTTAGCCAACTTAGTGATGAAATCATTACACTATGAGTAACGCATGACCATCCAGAAATTAAACTCTTCCCTTTCTCTACAAAAGAGCATACACTGACCAATGAATGTACGTACCTTAAGCCCTAAAAACCCTAAACAGACAAGCGCCATGGAAAAAGAGATTTCAGAAATGTTTATTGCAATTACACGTCTAACGCAAATTTTCTTTTCAAATTCTGCATATGATATCAGGTGAAGTGAAGTTAAATATGACTTTCTCTAGTTATCTCTCTTTGAAACACACATTTTTAGATTGCTGAGAACAATTGACATGGTGCAGGCTTTTCCGACAGGCTCGCAGCTAGCTGTGGACATGTCCATAGCATTATTGACTCTAGCAGAAAATGGGGAATTGCAGAGACTTCATGACAAGTGGCTTGGTACATCTGTTTGCAGTCAAATAGGCTCCGCTCAGCTGGGCCTCAACGCATTTTGGGGTCTCTTCCTGATTACTGGTGCAGCATCAGTTATTTGCCTCATCTGGTACTATATACTTATGCTAATACGGTACCGTCGAAAACCCCGAGATAGTCCATCTCTCTCAGATGGCTCATCTCTCATCTCCAGACTTGTACGTATGGTTAAATCATTCGTTTCTTTCCTTCATGAGCCAGAAGAGCCGTCCCATCATCCTCGTCCTCAACCAAGAGAGCCATACCCTCCTCCTCCTCGTGAGCCGCCTATTTCTTCGAGAAGGCTTCGTGCGGAGCAAAGCCCGCCAGACTCCACAGTTTACCACGACGCCCCAGCAGATACCCCGGCAGCTACTCCTCCAGCTAACCACGGTCAACGATGGGGTGGCGCCAGCCCCTCAACCGTGAGATGGCCCACATTTCCTCCTCCCAGGTTCCACGTAAGTGTGGTCCAGCTAACCACGGTCAACGATGGGGCGGCACCAGCCCCTCAACTGTGAGATGACCCACATTTCCTCCCAGGTTGTACGTAAGTGGGGGAAACCCATCCTAAACAAGTGCAATGTGGCTATTCACGTGGCCCTGCCTTGGTATGGAGAAAATATTAGGGCTTTAGTAGTGTATATTACTACAATTTTTGGAATTCTATTTTGAATGACTATTTTTTTATGTTGAGCATTAAGATATATTTAACATACCTAGACACAAATATTTTGCCTGTAGATATTGGGAATTTGTCTTACAGAGGACTTGAGAGCATGGAAATGCATGTTTTGGTAGAGATGATAAATTACATGTTAACTTTTGTATTTGATAAAATAATGTTTATTGGGAGGTGATATTATCAAATTATTGATTTTTGTTAATCACATGTAATATATTGGTGAATGATCTAACCAGTACGCGTATGTATATCCAGATATATTTTATGAGTTTTGTATGTTTGTCCAGACATGATCCAATTGTGTGCCATATATAGTTGTTACTTGTTGGAAGGATAGATATATTTATCATGTTTTGTAAGTAAATGTAACATGAAAAATTTCAATGTGCAATGTATTAAATAACTGCATGTGTTCAAGGTGTTGAGTTTCAGGATACAATGTTGTCGATCCTATAAAAGCATAATTGTCAATGGCTTTGAATGTTGGGAAATAAAGTTTGTAATGATGAATCTGTATTTCTTGTAAACATAATGTGTGTGATGCCATTAGATTAGGATCATTTACAATATTTTGATTGTATTCAGATAGTGACCTATTGTTTAGCGATTTTGTGTACTAGGTATATATATTGGGAATATCGAAAGTCCAGACAGCAAAGATTAACATCATAATTCACTGAAAAGTCGCTGGAGAGGAGACAAAGACCAAAGGATATTTTGTTGTAAGCATAAGTGTCCCAATCCGTAGTGAATGTGGCCTTTGAACGATCCTCCTTTCGCACTCCAACCTGATTATATCCAGAAAAGTTGTCATAGAAACTGTAACGCTCTTGACCAGCAACCTGATCTAGAATGGAATCAGTGAAAGGCAGAGGATGATGTTCCTTCCTTGTGGCAGCATTGAGTTTGCGGAAATCTTGGCATATTCTTATTTTGCCAGTCTTCTTCTTTGAGATGACAACAATGGGTGAAACTCATTCACTACTTAAGACGGGATAGATTATACCTGCCTTAAGGTGCTTGTTAAGTTCGTCCTTAACCATGAGAGAGTACTTAGAATTGAGACGATATTGTCTCTGTCGAATAGGTACATCATCTTCCTTAAGATCAATTCGATGCTCTCCAAATTTTGCAGATATACCCTTCAAATCATCGAACGACCAGACAAAAACGTCTTGATACTCCTTCAATAGTTTAGTGAATTCCACTAACTGCGATTCTCCAAGTGACTTCGAAACATGCACAAGTCTGCCAGGTGCAAGTTCAATCAGTTCAGTAGAATCTGGTAAAATGATACCTTCTGTCATACTGGCCTTAGTATGGCCATGAATTTCATGCATGGTTGACTCCATAGATGCTTTCTTGTCATCAACCTGGTTCTTGTTACCAAATTCGTGTTCAAATCCATCATCGAATCGTTAGACTCTTTCGAGTTCGTGTCTGCGACGTTAATTTCTTCATACGAAACATCCGCTTCAGCGTCGCAGGCATCGAAAAATTCTTCGTCATCAGCATTCTCATAACATTCAAAGTACTGCACTTCAATATCAGATCCATTGGGAAAAATATTCAAGGCATACGAAGTCTCTGATGCAAAGCTAGTGTCGGACAAAGGAATTTCAACTTCATAATTGTCACGACTCCAGGTTATGATTTATTCTGCTGGCTTACCTCGGTTATTGGTCTCACCAGTCTGAAATCTCAGCTCTCTGGATTTCCAATGTACACTTGTGTTTGATTGATAATGCCAAAGTCATCCAATCAGCACGGAATAGGATGACAAACCGATTGGTTTGATAACAATGAAATTCATTGTGAATGGCTTGGCTTGAATGTAGACAGTGACATCCTTCAGTTCTCCAACAGGTTTTTGTCGTGTCGAATTAGCTAACTTGATGTTTCGTTGTGTCAGTTGAATGTCAGTCAGCCCCAGAGCATGAGTTGTGTCTTCTGCTATTATATTTACAGTAGAACCAGAGTCAATTGGCACTTTTTTGATCAGACATCCCGCAATGGTAATATCAATCTCAGGTGCACTGAGATGACCTAAATCGATAGACAAAACACCAGCATCTGGCAGAAAAACTTTTTTTTTTTTGGGCACAGAAAGACCTTTCAGTTGCCTTTTGTAAGAAGTGTTATCGGCCAACAGCTGTTCAAAAGTAATGTTCGGACGAAAGAATCTAATATCAGTCACGATGTCATATTCTTTCGTCTTTGATTTCGAGGTTGGTTTATCGATAACAACGCTAGACAATTTCGTCTTCGCGATTTCTTCGTCCTCTTCCTCAAAAGTGACCACCTTTTCTGCAGCAGCTGTCTGAAGTTCAGCATTGATGATTTCCTTTGCTTCTGCCGAGATATCTTTTGCAAATAACTTCGCAGCATTGTGGTCATAGTCAGGGTCGTCTTTGAGATCTTCCTTAGTCGTGAATTTGTTCGTTGTTTTGCTAGAGGATTTATTCTTCGAGGATTTTCTGCACTTTGTCAAAGATTTCTGATCAGGTTTCGAGGAGCTTTTGCTTCTCGTTGTGACTTTGAATAATTTCTCCCCGTCACTTGGCCAAGACTAATCTTCTGTCTTTGCCAATTTTCCCTCAATTATGTCAATTCTCTGCACAACAACATCAGTCGCAAGGATACTTGTGGCCAGACTCTCTGCAATTCGAACATAATGGTACATGACCAATCGGCTTTCGCGGTTGAGGACAGTCAGGAGAAAAATGTCTTGGCTCTCCACAGTAGTAGCAGTTGCCTGAAACTGGTTTAATCACGGTTTGAGACTTCACTGGTCCAACAAATTCAGGAGGATTATGCCTTCTTGGTGCGAACTTGGGTTTGTCCTGCTGGGCTGATGCTGCAGTACCCTGTACATAGTTAGTAGTCGCATCATTTTGAAAAATAAAAAGTACCTTCTGTGTAGGATCTTCAATGTATTTGACATTCACAGTAGTGTAGTCTTCCTTAGTGTGTCCAGAAATTCCACATTTCGTACACCACATTCCTGAGTTGAAAGAAGACACTTTGGTCTTTTATCTGCAACTTCAGATATCTGCACTTTCAAGTCATTAAACTTTTTATTAAGGTCAGCTATATTACTCTTCCAAGGCTTTTCAACTTTAGAAGTTGACGACTTATCCTCGACAACTTTCGTGTCATCCTTTCGTTTAATTCGTCATTATGGAATTCATTAATGGTGTGGATCGTCCTTGTTGCAAACTATGATATCATCGTCTGGCGGCTCCGGTTAAGGTAGTTGCGAAAAACATCATCTCATGATGTGGGTCCATGATGTGGCTTATGAAGCATGCTATCCAAAAGACATCTATGTGTTCCTTGGCACTCTCAGAGGGGGTCCCATGGAAATCTAGTATAGATCCGCTTAATTTGGGTAGTGCCCCCATGGTCGGGGGCACTACGATTGGTTCGGTCAGACATCTTGCCATTCCTACGACAGTGGATGCGATATTATCTAATGGTGCATTGATTTTTTCTACCGGTTCAAGTTCTGGTATCTCTGCAATGTTTTTTTGTGGGTCAGTAGGATTCATAATAGGTTGGCTTGGATCGCCATCAGATTCTCCAAGCAGTGGGGATTGGGCCCCCCAACTGCTCCTCCTAATTCCTACTCATCTTTTCCTGGGTCCTGATGTCTCTCTGGGGGGTGTTCCCTTTGCTCTAGTTTTTCGTGGTAACCCTATTTTGTCTTACCTAGGGGGGTACTTTGTCTTTCGACAAATAGCCATCAATTGGCATGGTACGTGGGTCTCATGACCCTCCCAAGTCATTTCATAAGTCATTTAACCTTCCGCTACGTCTGTCCGAATTAGTTCCACTTGGTCATTAGTCTGTCCGATTCTAAACCCTTCATTCCCTTGCATGGTCTTCATGGGGATTTGTACTAGATTCCATTCTTCTGGGATGCTAATGTGGTTGGGGCCTCAATTGATGATCTCAACACCAGGGCCCAGGCTTTCAATTCAATCGTTGGTGTCGCAATGACTCCCATCATGAACTAGGCGTCTGGCAGGTGAAACTACAAAATCACTTATACTTGGCTCATCAATCAACGGCCTACTCTAACTCCCGGCAGACGCACCAATGATAAAGGTCTAACTCCCGGGGAAATTTTCGACGGGGGATTGGTCTCGCCAAGAAGCCCTATAGGAGAAGGGCCCACCATGCCTTTACGAGAGTAATTGGGGAATGTTGCTTCCAATCCCGATGGCCATCTCAACCACCTCGTCCTCCCCAGCCGATGAGCATTTTCCAGGCCCCCAGAGGCACGGCTGCAGAGAGGTGTAATTGCAATCTCAGTTCTATCGGTCTTGAGGCCTAGACTTTTCGTCCTCTAGATCGTCCACCCTTCTATGTAGAAGTCCGTAGAGGGGTCGTCACTACTGTCTTCGTCCCTCTCTGTTTCTGGTGGATCCAGTTCTGGAGGTCTATTGGTACTACTAGCTATTCCGGGTGACTGCACTGGCGATCCAAATGGTATGAAAGACTGGGTGGGTCTTGTGTAGTCGGTGGAAACTGTGTAAGTTAGATGCTAGAGTCCATCGATAATGAACTCATAGGTTTCGAAATAACTATAACCCCCGTAATGTTGTATCCTAAATATAGTATCTCCTGCTTGTAAGTGAGGGTGGAGCGCCGGGATATAGAAATAATAGTGTGTGGCTCCTTCCCAGATCAATTGACAAACATCCCCTAACATAGGGTGGAACTGATTCTCATCCATTATGTTCAAGGGTCCAACCCCTCATGAGAAAGGGAGTTGTTCGATGCATCCCCCATCCTAGGTCTCTAGAGGCACCTACTATTGTCAAGATGGGATCTTATCCATAACTCAGGATACGATTCTGGGTAGTATTGCTTATGCCATCGTCTTTGGTACTTCACAATGGTCGAGATTCACGGCTAGATGTCACACGTGTAAGTACTTACAAATGCTATAGAGATTTCCATAGGGGTACTCAATTAGCAATCATAAGTCAAATGAAATGAAGTCATTGTCTGTTGCCGGGTATTTTCTGTAATTTGTCACTAAATTGTTCAACCGGTCAAGGTGAAATAAGCAAACAATCATCAAATGATATGCTATAATATATCATGATTAATTCTGTGCAGTGTGAGGGTGCCAATTACTTAGCAGTAATATTTAAATTTTTATGATTTTTTTGGCTATTTTGGCAAAATGGCTGGAAACTAAACTCTTGCAGGAAGTATAGTAGCTTTTGTTGATGTGGCAGAAGGTACTGTAGGTCTATAAAGGTTAGTTTGGACAAATCTGAAAGTTATGGCCTCTAACCCATTTTCCCGCCAAAAACATATTTGAACGTTTTTTGGAATTTTTGGATTTTTGGAAGGGATTGGGTGCTTGGAATTGGTCCTCTCACCTCACAATCTCTCCCTACAGTACATTTAAAACAAAAAAAAAAAGCATTTGTTGTCGTTCGAAAAGAACAATTCCAAACACTTCTCTGAAAGATTGCTAACTAGGTGTCCAATAGGACTAGTTTCAAGTGGCGTTGTAGCATGAAATGTCATCATTGTAATCATCCACCCTATTGTTCAAGGCATTGTACAACTAAGATTTATTACTGTATTCCAAATGACACGAGATACACTAGAATGGCCATACGCTTGGGCTTCCATGATCATGAGTTCGGTGTTGGAGATTCATATGTCAACATGGAGAAAGCACAAAATCTGGTGATGAAGAAGGCCTCTCAAAACATTATGCATAAACCAAAGAGAATTCAAAAGGACTTGGCCAAAGAGTTGATTTCAGATCACTTGCTAGCAACATCATCGACATCTCCTATAGATTCTACAAGGCTGGATGAATTGTTGTCTTTGATTGAACCCACTACAAACAATCGAAGGTATGGGCATGCATAAATCTCTAATAGGTCATTTGGGCTTGAAATATCTGTATATCTTTAATTTTCTTATGGTTAATTATTGCAGACTAAAAAAATGGATAACGTTGGCAAGGAAAGAATTGTAACTTGTCGATCTATCCCATGAAATAACTTCATTCCTATATATAAAAGAACATTGTGCATACCAATAATTCCATGGGTTGTTGTTCCCTGGATAGTTGCATGACAAAACGGATAGATGTCATATTTTCAAGATGTCAACTACTGGACCAATGTTGGGAGTGGAACTTGTACAAATAATGCAACCAGGGAATGATCTAGCAAGATCTTGGTGTTGTTTTGACCATGTTGTGAAGAATAAAAAGCTATCCAACTTGTCTATAGGTGTTGATGAGGAAAATCATCTTGCTTGTGCATTTACAAGTTGTAAATATCATTCACCTCCTTAGCAGCAGTAATAGCTAGTGTCGAAAATTTTGAGACCTCAAAACTGTTGAATTTCACACGTGTGGACTGTCCACTACATGTACTTGTGATCTCCTAAGGTGTGTAGATGCACCAAGATCAAGACTAGATTGAGATTCAAGATCAATCTTAGATCCTATGGCAAAAACACACTACTACATGCATTCAATCACTTCCAACTCTCACTCACACGTGTGGGAAGTGTTCCAAAAGTATTCTAAGTAAAAACAAGCTGCTCTCCTCGGGTAGAGAGAGAAAAACCATCATGAGCTCTCGGGTAGAGAGAGAAAGCTAGAAATTCAATGACACTCAAAATCCACTCAATCTCAAAATCAATTAGATCCAAAATGAGGAGTACAATGATACTAGTAGATTCATGAGCTGCCACTATGCTTAACTATGATTGGATCACACTTTGCCACCTCTTAATCCTATTGGACCATTGATCCATGCACCTTTAAATTCTATTGGACTATATTCAAGCACACCTCAAATTCCTATTGGACCACAAATGGTTCCACCTCTAGAACCTATTGGACCTCTTAAACTTCATCAAACAAAAGCATTACACTTGTCTACACTTTAATTGGAACAAGTTTGATCTCCTACTCTATTTTGGCTCAATAGTGGCATTACAAGTGGAAATGGATAATTTGCCATCTATGCCAAATTTGACCCTATCAACATCCTACACCTAAATGCTTGACTATGAGATTCTATGAGACCCCTATATCAAACATTTTGATTTACTTTACAATTCTCCATACGTGGGAACATCCTCCACACATGTGAGATTCACTTACAAACTTCTATCATAAAAAATAACAAGCTAGATTTTTGCCAATTTCTCACAGAAACTAGCACGAAAGCGAGTATGCCCCCCACCATATGGCCGATGACTAACTGTTCACCCTAACCTCCCTACAACAAGGAGGAAATGAGAGTATTAGGCAGTATTGGCACCGATTGACAAAATTGACATGACAAGTGGAACCCACTGTACAGCTACCACCCCTGTTACTATTGACTTTCTTTCTATGAGGGCTAAAAAATGACATACAGATGGTTGTACGTCAGAGTAACCCCCAGACATTAGATGAGGCAGTAGACAAGGTGATTGTGGTAGAAGATGTGCAGTTTACGGTTGCCCATGCAACCCACTTATCACAAGCGATGAACAGTTTAAATTTGAGACCCGAGACGTGGAGAGGGGGACCGATCACAACTATAGGAACCACAGATGTAGTGAATCCTCACCCCATACAGGCTATTGAACCTCACCTAGGCCGGATGGCACAGACACAAGATGTTAGACGACATGATCGTGGAGTCCCAGAGATAGTACCAGAGCGAGGGTATGAGAGTGCCAGTTCCAATACAAAATTGGGCGATATGCGAGCAATGTTAAAGGGGTACATGGACGTGATGAGTGAGAACATCCACACTTTAGCAGTCGATGTGAATTTCTAAAATAGCAACAAAATATGATAGTTCAGAGACACCCTATAGATGGTCCTAACCCATTAGTGTGCCGCCATTGTAAAGGAAATCACCTAAATCGAAATCGCTCAAACTTGCAAGAAGCCATGGCATCTGGAGGATAGATGTTGGACTTGTAGAAAGGCTCTAAATACAAGCGATAGAATGTCAGGCCCCATGAAGCATAGGCTCCAAGACATAGTTGGACCATCAAGGGGGCCTCAATTTCTACAACATGGGCCCAAAATTGATCCACGGGAGAAGGGAGAAGCACGCTTAGAGGATGATCGAGCACCCGTAAACTTCATTTGAGTTAGAGACAATGGACCAGGCCACAACGAGGAAGGAAATCTTAGTAGTGACGAGAAGTAACCTCCGAAGTGAGGGCCCCAAAACTACACCCCTGCAGATAGACAAACCAATAGCCAGTGACCAAGGGTTGATCAAGCCAAGGGTAGAAGCTACAGCACCTAGGGAACGGGGGGAGGTGAACGCCTTAGAAGGGAGACGACACCCTAGAACCTTAGGACCAAAAAAGACTAGCAAAAGGAAAATTGAGATGGGGGCAAATAGAGCAAGGGGTACAACATGCAAAATTCATAGAAATCTTGATGTGAGCTTGAGAACAGGAAATATTGATCTAACACAGGCATTGGAGAATATGAAGCTAAAAATAGGACTATGGCAATTGGTCCAACTGTCACCCACCATTAAGCACACCATCGGACGCATGATCAGACCTAGATCGTTGGAACCCCCTATAGTCGGACACATGGAAGCAGGAATCCTAGACCGCTATTGTCCTAAGGTAGATGTACTAATTGATGGCCTAGTTGTGAAAGGAGCCATAGTCGATGTAGGATCTGCCATAAATACTATTAGCCTAGAGCTTGTTGACAGATTGGGATTCACACTAGAACCAACCATGTTGACCGCCCTCAAATTGGCCAACAATTCAGTGATAAAACCAAAAGGAAAACTTAAGAGTGTACCAATCACTATAGCCAACAAAACCATCCAGGTAGATTTCTACGTGATGCAAATGTATGCCGAGAATCGGGGGTATTCTATGTTGTTAGGCCGACCATGGCTCAGACTGAGCAATTGTATCGTAGATATCCCAGCAAGAGTACTCATCTTTGGATGGGGTCGTGAGCGCGTCATAGTAGATGGCTACCCAGAAGCCCCCCAGTCATAAAGAGCCCCCATACCTGAATCAGAATGGGAAGAGGTGTCAAGCAGTGAGGAGGATTCCGAGTCCAACACCAGTGACGATGAGCCCAATGGAAGACAAGTACTAGGCATAGAGTGAAACTCCCCAGAAGAGTGACCTCCCAAGGTGAGGGATGCTGATATCTGCCTAATACACCTAGAAAGTCCAGAAGACCCGACATACATCAAAGTAAGGGCCTCGTTGACCAAAGACGATAGAGATAAATACGAACGGTTGTGCAAGAAGTATCAACACATGTTTACTTCGGACTATGGGGATCTGAGAGGCATTCCCCCGGATCTAGTAAAACACAACATACCACTGAAGGAGGGGACCAAGCCAGTATGCCAGAAACAACGACGCTTACCCTACCACTTGAAGGAAATGGTCTATAAAGAGTTAGAATAGCTTAGGCAGGCAGGGCTAATATTTCATGTTGAAAACACCGAGTGGTGCTCTCCAATTGTACCACGAATGAAGAAGAATATGTGTAGACTACAAGCACTTGAACAAACAAACTAGGAAGGATTACTATCCACTACCATTTATAGACCAAGTACTAGAAGAGATGGCGGGGAGGGAACAATATTCATTCATGGATTGCTTCATCGGCTATAACCAGATAGCCATAGCATAGGAAGACAAATTAAAAACCACCTTCACTACCACATTCAGAGTATTTGCATACCACGTCATGCCGTTTGGGCTTACCAATGCGCCAGGGACCTATCAACGATTCATGAATGAACAATTCCAAGACATCTTAGATGAGAACCTCAAAATCTTCATAGATGACCTCTGCGGGGCATCTACAATCACTGATCACCTCGCCATACTCAAAAAATGCTTCCAAAAGTGCGCAGCCACCTGCATCGCCTTGTACGCCAACAAGTGTCTGTTTGGGATACCATATGGAGTGTTGTTAGGCCATTGATCAGTAAATACGGCATGGCCACCGATCCCGAATTGATTGCCATGATATTAGCTATGATGGCCCCTACCACCGTGAGTCAACTTCAAACCTTCCTAGGTTCAACTGGTTATTACAAAAGATACGTGATGGCCTACGCCTCCCACACATACCCCATGACGGGCTTATTGAAAAATGAAACCAAGTGGCCATGGGACGAAGAGTGCGAGAAGTCCTTCTAAGGATTAAAAACGGCCCTAGCTGATGCCCCAATTTTGAAACCACCGATGTACGATAGAGAAACAAAGCGCAGAAGGGTCACAACCAGCTAGCAACCAACGTGCAGTGGAGCAACACAAGAAATTGGCAAGATTCATGCTAGAAGAACGACAACGGACAAACACAGAAAAACAGAGATTGAAAGAAAAACTCAGAAGGCAGAAACATGCTACTATTTGAGCCACCAATGACTTCAACAGTGCCCAGTGGGACTGAGATATATGGAAGCAGAAAAACACCGAACTCAAGGACATGAGCGATCGGAGGAAAGTAAGACATGACGAAGAATTCAAGGGACAAGAAAAGATCATTGCCAATTTAAAAATTGAATTGGCCGCCACGAAAACCACCACAACCATGATAGCCCGACAGTTGCATGAGTGCCAACAGAAGGGAAAAGAAAAAAGGCAATCTAGCATCACCAGTTCACGGAACTCACTACCAGCCTTCCCCATGCAGGAAAAGGAAATTCTCTCTGACGCCAAATTCTTTAAGAATTTTGAAGCCTACATTTTATACTTGCCGCCAATGGAGTTTCCACTTCATGACCAACCCATTGAGTTGAGACCATCTACCAGCTCCCATCTATGGTTTAAGTGGCCACTCATCCTTGGCAGTTTTGAGGACTACAAGGATGCTTGTGAAAGCTTATGTAGATTCCCTATCACTGCCGCACACCACAAAGATGAGCTTGTTCGGCTGGCTGGTCATTATGCCCGTTACCTACAAAAGTGGCTGCTTCAACCTTGGGGCCCTAAAACAAAACCGATAAAGATCTACCTCACCAAATGGTGGTACAACCCAAATGAAGCGATGGAACCAGGAGCCAATCTAGCCCTATATTTGCGGATACGTGATCGGACTGCCAAAGAACACAAGACACTAAATGAGATGTTTTACTTTCAATTCTTGGAGAGGGCTGACCCAGTATTGGTAGATGTGGCCGAGAATGACCCCCTTTACATAGGGGAGCTGAAACATCGAAGGACTAAGCTATGTAAGGATGCACTATGAAAAAAAAAAAACCGAGTTCACATTGCTCTAGTCGGTTGTAGACAGAGAATTTTTGGTAGATTATTTTTTCTTTAAATTCAAGCTAGGAACATCTCATTCAGATTGATGGTATTTACAAGAGAAAATCTAGTCTTCGATCTGTGAAACCTTTTTTGACAAGTAGTCAATGAAGCTGCAACGCACATGCACACTACACTCACGCAATATTAGACACAACAACGGTAACCTGCATCCATGTTAAATCACTAAAAAATGCATTTGCATATCCCTCCATGCCTCTGAGACGGACATGCCTTTGAATATGATGGGTGGGAGCATTTGCCACATAGGTCACGGGTGGGTTTGATGCAGGTATGAAGACACCAACTTACTTGAAGATGTTGCAGTGAAGACCAACCACTTGCAGATGGATCCTGTAGCGCAGGCATCCCAAAGGGAGCCGGGAACCACGACTTGGCTTCCCAGCCTTCAACTCTTGCCATCCAAACCCATTTGACATACAAGCAGCCAACTCGCCAACAATGATCAGACTTAACCAACTTGAAGTGGGTGACTTCCCTTCAAGCAAGCCGCCTGACGCACATCAAACTTAACCAACTCGAAGCTTCGTTACAAACGAGTAACATCCATTCCAAGCAAGCAGTCTGACTTACATCAGACTTAACCAATTGAAAGCTTCGTCACGAGCACTCGAAGCCAACCTGGCGCCAGGCCAGACTGGACAGCCATAAACAGGTAACTTCCACCCAAGCAAGCCATCCAACTCAGCCGACAGGTTAGAGCCCGTTCTCCAAGAGCTTAACTCATTCACGTTCATGCAAGGAACACTCAGAACCACAAGCCGCGACAGATATGGAAACAACCAGTTCCTGGACCAGATAAACCTGACAGCATACCGTTGGCGCCACGGACCGAATGGTCCCGACGGCATACCGTTGGCATCCCGGGATACGACCCTCAACTATGAGCCAACTTAAAAATTGTGAAGCGGCTTTACAACTGGCGCTTTTACCGAACATTGAAACCCAGAAGGTAATCAGAGTCAGTTTGAGAAAAATCCCACTTTACTGATAAATTTGAGAAGGTTACATTTTAAGTGTGTGACCGACCCTAGTCTCCGGGTCGCTAGCATGCCAAGGCGAGAGCCATGACAACATTCCAGCAAGAGAGGCTAAGACTTGGTTGGAGCTCGCCTTGAGTCGCAACCCGCACTCCCCTATAGTATTGGTGGGATTCGGCACCCCCCCTCCTAAAAGCACTTTATCCAGGCTGGTAAAGCACATTTTCTCTCTCTCTCTAGAAAGTCATTTTCTCTCTCTAGATTTTATTGATCCCCAGACTTCCTTTAATCATGCCTAAATCGTGTGAGGTGATTGCACATCGATCTGAGCTCTCTGGACTTCACTAGAATCGATCAAAGATTTTCAGCCATAGGAACTTGGCGCCGGCTGGATTCTGGTCACAGCGGCGCCTGGAGCGGCGCCAGGAGCAGCAGGGGCACTGTTGGCGTCGGGGACAATGCTAGCGCCAATGGCGCCGGAAATAAAGCTTATAAAGGTAGCTTTACAACATCCACCCCACCTTTATAAAATCTGATGTCCTCATCAGATATCAGATTAAAGTAAAGGTGTCTCCCAATTAAAATAGATATACATTTAAGCTACTTGGCACAGTACTCAATTTACTGGCCACTTTTTATTAACATTGAAGCTGGCACACCACAAGTCGGAGGCTCAACTCTTTGTACTGAAAAATTACATAACTTGAAAATATCTCTTTGTCTGGGAAAAGCGTAGATTTTATATCGCTTATGTAAAACCCAAGAACCTTATTAACTGGTGACAGAGGCCTTTTTGTCAAATGTTCGCCCCTGTCGCTTCTGACTTTTTGACTTTGGAACTCCTTTGAGCTCCTGATTTGTCCTTGATGCACTTTGTGTTGAGCTCCCTGAGCTCCAGATTTGATCAGTTCCACACAGGTATCAAGGCTCCCTGAGCCAAAGGATTATTCTTTCCATTTTCAAGAGTTTATACTCTTGTCTTGATTCTTCAGAAATGAGCACACTTTGGAGTGCTTCCAAACTTATTTTGATTGATGGAGTCTCCTATGCATGACAATTCTCTATGGAGGTCTTTAACTCTTATTACATAAGCACATTCATCACTTCTCTGTACACTTTAAAAAATTTGGTTTCTTAGTGTTAGAAGTCTAGAAGTATCATTTGCCTCATAGATGGACTTGAGAGTATCCCAAGCATCTTTGGCATTAGTACAAGCACCAATTTATCTTAAGATGTCATTTGAGACATTCATTTTAATATAATGTAGAGCCATCCTAGCTCTCTTTTTGTACTTTGGAATTTCTTGAGGAATTTGTGGTTCTTCTTCAATACCAAGTACAATATCCATCACAACTTGTAGAATTAAGACAGAATCCATCCTAACCTTCCAAATTGAGTAATTGGAGGTTGACAATCTTTCACTTGCTTCTAATAGAAAGGCACCCATTGAAGCCATAAAGAATGTTGGAAATAAAAAAAGATGGATGAAAAAATTGCTTATCTCCTTACTATAGGAACCAATCAAAGGTAAAAAACCAAATCCTATGTAAGACTAAGCAAGAAACTATGAGATAAATCTCACTAGCTTGACAACCTCTCTAAAACAATATTTGAATCATCAAAAAAGATGAAGTATGGCAAAAGTTATGGTTCTCTGAATTTCACTTGTGAAATACTCCAAAAATGTGAAATTGACTCAAACACAACCTATTTGTATGAAACAATTTGCCTAGAATCTCTAAATTTTGCCTAGATCACATATAGATGAGATTGGTCAACTTTTGGCTGATTTTTGTGATCATTCAAGCAATAAATGACATGTACTCACAATTTGCCATAGGTCTAGGCGCCCTACCTACGACTATTCAAAAGCTTATAACTTTTGATTGGCTTATCCAACTGTCATGATTCAGATTGCATCAAATTCTATACATTTCTAACTTTCTAGTGGGTTAAATTGCATGAAATTTGGATCTAAGGTGAGAGAGAACCACCAAACTGAAAATGGACAAATTTCACACGTGCCTACACCTGAAATTCCGTACAGTACCTGACCTGAACCATTCAAAGTGGTTTGAAGCTCTAAATCACCAGAAAACTACAAACTAGCTAGAAAGTATAATCTAGACAATTCCTAGTTTGAAATCTGATCAAATTTGCAAACTTTTTGATTAGATTTGCTTGTAGATATTAGGTAGGCTCTGATACCATGTTGAATTCACACGTGTGGGATGCCCTACACATGTACTTTTGATCTCCTAAGCCCAATAATACCATAAAGATCAAACTCGCATTGACTGACAATAGGAAAGCTGATCATCCAAGAAATATTATTGTGTTACAAGCAAGATCTATCAACAAAACATGTAACTACATACGATAAATGCCTCAACTCGGCTAGAGAGAGAATATGAATGTACAAACTCGAGTAGAGAGAGAGAGCACAAAGAGCTTAGTCTCCAAATTTGCATTACACACAAAAATCATCATCTTCTCAATGAGAGTACATCACATATATATAGGTCCATGGTCTCTTCTCCTACTTTGAGTTGAATTGGAGTTATGAATCCACCTCTCAAGCTATCTAGACTTATTCAAGCCACCTCAATACAACAATCACCCTGGTGCATTTATTCATAGGAAAAAGTAGTAGGTACATTGATGAAAAATATATATACACCCCGAAGAGGAAGTTTAAACAAAAGTAGGCTCAAACAAGAGTGAAACTTGCAGTAAAGCTAAGATTAATCCAAATCCTGGCATTAAAAATAATAGTGCATAAACTATGATGATGTCCGTGGGAGTCTGCCAACTGACTGCAGTAGATCTGAAAAGTAAAGAGGTGGTGAGTCGGCTAATGAAGGGAGATGAGATGTAGCAGACCCAACCGCTACTGCCCGTTGCAGAATAGATAGGGCCTGAGCACGTTGCAGGGCAATGGAAACACATTGTTTGAAGGAAGCCACGAGAGTAGAAACAGGAATACCTTGACGCTCTGCCGCCTGATGAGAACACATGCGAAGAAAGTCCTCAAAGCGTCGATGCAAGGTGCCATAAGTCTCAATAGCCAAAGGAAGAAAAGCATTAGTGGGGTGCCTGTCGGAGTAGTTTTTTTCCTTCTCTTGTGCTGCGACACCTGCCGCTTCTCCTGGTGTGAAGGCAGAGCAAGGCAATAGGTCACCATGCATGGGATCAACAACAACAACATCTGCCAAAGTACGAAGCCCATCCCGAGAGAGGACAATGTCAACACGCTTGCAGGAAGAGTGGGACGCGGAAGAAGGAAGGACATGAGACTGTTCTCTGAGGACATGAAATCCTCCATCTCTGGCTATAGCGGCCACTACATCTCTGACAACATCATGCATAGCTGTGCACTCACTCCTAGAAGGACAACGGAGGAGGTGGATCGCAAGAGCATCAATAGGGTGACCACAAACACACTTTGAGGGACCCAAAACTGAAGGATGAGGAAGCCCCAAGCGAAGACGAAGAGCAATGGTGCAAATGGCCAAAGACAACCGAAAGGAAGGGATAACAGGCCGAGTTGACTGCCAAGACCCGACACCAGGACCCGCACAAGAAAGAAGCCGAGCTCGATGCAATGCCGAAGGAGCCTCAGAGAGCATGCTTGAAAGGGTATGCTTGTGCATGCGCTCCAAGAGGGTCTCTTGCAGGTGATCTGAGCTGAAAGTGAGGAGTTGCTCAAAAGGAGGAAGACAAGCCTAAGCAGAGAGGGGGAGGAGCTCTCGCACAACGATGAGGAGGTGCTGGAAAGGCAGAGAACCGCTATCCACATGAGTAATCAATCCGCCAAGAGAGGGCGAAAGCTAGAAAGGAACCGAGAAGACAAAGCAGGGCCGACAAGAGCCCAGCTCCCAAGAAAAGCTGTAGGTGCAGAAGAAACCGTAGAGAGAAGACCCACACCTCCATAAGAAATGGGTAACCGAGTTTGGTTCTGAGCTAAAAGGGTCTCCACACCATCCAAAGAACCAGGGCCCAAAAGGCGGCCAAAAACATCCATAAGAGAGCTATCAAAGGAAGAGAGGATATGCAAAAAGTCCAAAGTAGGGGGGAAAGTCCGTAGCAGATAAGAAGGACGCTGGATAAAGCAAGATGTCAAGATGCCAAACGCGACCTGAGTGTCACCCAACCGGGGAAGCAGATCTGAATGAGCAACATCCTCCTGGAGAGCCTCACCAAGAAAAGCAGAGTTGAAGGAAGCAGATCCAAAAGGAACACTCAGAACTTGAATGCCATCCGAAGGAGCGAGTAAACCTTGAGGAGGAACAAAGTTTGGGGGAAGACCTGCCGGAGACCATACTGAACACTTGCGAGGTTGAATAGACAAACCAAGAGAAGCTAGCTGCTCAAAAAAATGATGAAATGCGAGAAGCACCGTAGGAGAAGGACAACAATATGAGTGTCATAAGCAATCAAAGGAAATAAGCAGGAGGGAAAGGCCTCTACAGAAGCTCAAAGTGCACGGAAATGAGCCAGAGCGAAAAGAGGACCAGCCAAAGGATCACCTTGACGAGTACCTACTGCAGACTGGATAGTGGAAAGATCCCCAGAGCGCACATGGTGACTGTAAAAGAGAGGAGTCTCAGTAGCATAGAACAACCACACAAATGGGATAAGCTGAGCCAACTCACCACCAGCCGTGCACAACTCCTGAAAGATCGCAGCTCTAGAAATAGAGTTTAAAGCATTGGAAACATCCACTTGGAGAACAACCCAGTCAGGATGGAGATCAAGGGTGGCACGCAAACCATGAATGACAGCCTCACAATCGCCAGGAGTAGAGATGCCAAACTGATGAGGGGAGAGAAAAGAGGCAAAAATATGTTGAAACTGAAAACAGATAGAGCGACTAACAAGACAGAGGAGGACTTCACCAATAGTGATGGGACGGATGCCACCCGAGGCTTTAGACATGGCGATCAAACGAGATGTAGACAAAAGACAAGCGATAGAAGAAGGAATGTGACCAGAGGCGATAAAAGAGCAGACCTGAAAGAGTTGAACAAAGCCACTAGCAGAGTCCTCAGGTGGAAAGCAATCACGAAGGTGTTCGTAGATCAAACCGGAGGGACCACCAACAACAAGACGAGGACTATGATGGAAGGCACAAGAGAAAGAATCACGATCAAGCACCAAGTCAACATCAGACACAAAGTCCTCCACAAACAAGGGAAGAATGCCTTCAAAAGCAAGATGTAGAGCTTGGAGAGCAGCAACAGTATCAGCAGAAGAGGGAGCGGGTGTGAGAGGAGCTAAAGCTCGAGCTGCACGAGAATACTCACCAACTTGCCCAAGATGTAGGGTGCGACGAAGGTGACGGTGGAGAGGTGGGGCGCCTTGAGGATGAGAGTCCTGCGAGTTGCAAGCAGCATGTGCCTAACATCGTGCAAAGTGTTCATCATGAAGCGTTTCCCAGTCTCCTGATAGAAAGCGACGAAGGCGATCACGAGTTTTTCTATGACCAGCATCCCCACCCTTCGGAGGAAGCACTAGACACCAAAGGGGAAAGAAGAAATAGATGCCAAGCCGCAATGTTGAAGGGGTCAATAGCCAAGTGATCAAGGTGCATAGCAACTTGAGTTTCACGACGGAGTGCGAGGGGAATATGAAAGTAGAGCCTTGGACAAGGGAAGCCCAAGTGAAAAGCTCTGAGGACATCAAGGGAAGAAATCCAAGACCAAGGATTTTCCATACAAACTCTTTCAAATATGCCATATGAAGTGTCCTAACATGGCCATGGGAATTTAAAAAACATCACCCGATTTATTTCATTAGTAGGCAGTTGATTTTTATAGAGATGAACTAAACCACCACTGAATGAGAAGCAATAGTGATGGTATATAGCATGAAGAAATTCTGTCATCACCCCCTAGCCAATCCCTTCATCTTCTTTGTCAATCACCAAACCCTATTGTGTTTGGTAAATGGACCATGCACCACATGATGGATCACTAGGTGGTTGTTGCTTCTCCAAGAGTTTGAAGTTAAACTTATCATTCACAAGGGCAAGCAACACTATGTAGCCGATCACTTCTCATGGATATACAACATCCCTGAGAGTAGAGAGATAGATGAGACACTCCTTGATGCCACATTATTCTGCATCGATGTCATTCCATAATTGACAGCTAACATCATTGGATATCTTATGTCATGACATCCTCCCTTAGAGATGACAAACTCAGAACGATGCAAGTTGATCATAAGATCTTTTCCGTATATGTTAATAGCTAGACAATTGCATTGTAGATGTAATGATGGAATCATATGATGATGCGTCCTATCACACGAGTAATTAGTGTAACCCACAAAAGAATAGGCGGAGGGCACTTTGCTGTTGAAGCTACAAACAAAAAATGCTACAACATGGGTGTGGTGGCTCACAATGTCCTGGGACATTTATCATCAGGTTAAGAGGTGTGACATGTGTTAATGGTTTAATAGAATCAATGATCGAGATAATATGTCGTTACGACCCATCTTAGTTGAGATGCCATTTGAAAAATGGGACATTGACTATGTCGACCCTATACACTAAGCTACGCTATAGCTTTTACTTTTTGAAGTTCAGTCATAATTTCTTTCAAGAATTCTATATGACCATGTTTTACTCCAAAAACACATTTTTTTTCAGAATTTAAAACTATGACAAATGTTCCACATTTTACAAAACATTTTCTAGCTGGGATTACATGAGATTCAACACAATGAAAAACACTAAAATCATCTAAGATAATTTTTATGAAATCCCTTAGATATTCGCTAGAAGGTTGTGTAATCACTTTTTGAAATGTAACTGAAGCATTACATAATCCAAATGGCATAATTCTATAAGCTTATACTCCCCAATATGTAGTAAAATTTGTTTTTGGTTGATCTTTCTCATCTATAAATACTTGATTATAACCGCTAGATCCATCCATAAAAGAGCACAATTGATGTCCACCAATTGCATCTAAAACACTAGCAATAAATGGTAGTGAAAAATAATCTTTCTTTGTAGATGCATTAGTTCTTCTATATCAACACATATTCTTAAGTTCCTATTCTTTTTAGGTATAATAACTATAGGTGATACTCACTCACTAGTGGGTACTTCATATATGGAGCCCACATCTAGTAGTTTTGTATTTCTTCTTTTACTAATAATGAGTATTTTGGGTTAAGTCTATGAGGTCATTTCCTTATAGGTTGTCTCCCTCTTAGTAATTCTATTTTTGGTGACACATGCCTGGTGGTATTCCTTTTATGTCTTTATAATTCCAAGCAAATATATCATTGTATTCATTTAATAGTTCTTGTAACTAAGTTCTAATATTATAGGACAATTGTGCACCAATGGAAATAGATTTTTTTTTCTCTTTCCTTTCCTAAGTTGACTTTCATAGTAACTGGGGTCATGAGTATTGTCCTTCTAGAGGATCCATTGGATATTTGATATATTTTCCAATGTGGGTAGGTCTTGTAGCTATTTCTACATCCTCTACTATATATTTTTGAAAAAATGGTGGATATTGGAAACAAAATATTTCTTTATCTTGTTCATTTTTTTGTTTAAGTCTCCTTACTCGGCCTTCTACATCTAGTTCATTACATAATACCATGTTACATTGTACATCAATGGTGTAATTTGTGCTAGAGACCAACCAGTCGATTAGTATGAAGTTTTTTTAATATGTGCTATTCAAGTTGTGGATGTTCTTGTAATAAATCTAAATGGTTGTGAATTCTCAGCAATTCTTAACTCAGTAAATTTAGATCATGATCAAGCAGTGAAAGAACAGAACATAAACGAATTTAGGGATGTTTTTCCATCTGAATTACCTAATGGTTTACCACCATCTAGGTCAGTAGACCACATAATTGAGCTAATTCCAGGAAGTCAACCTGTCTCTAGACAACCTTATAGGTTCTCTCAGAAAGAGGAGACAAAGATTTCAAATCGAATAGAAAACTATTTGAGAATGGGACATATACAACCTAGTAAATCACCATGGGGCTCTCTTGTTCTTCTTAAAGTGAAGAAAGATGGAGGTTTCCGTATGTTAGGGCCATTTTTTATGGGGAATCGGTCCAGCCAAAATGTCCTAAAAGGGTCAAGGGGTCCCACCTCTAATGGCGGTTTGGCCCTACGTGAGCAACAGAGGATTTGCCACTTCCAACCCTGATGGCCCTCTCTATTGCCCCGTCCTCCCCAACCGATGAGAGTTTTCTAGGCTCTCAGAGATACGGTTGCGAGGGGGTGCTAATACTTTTGGTGCAATGATTCACTAGCTTTCTAGAATTATGGTTCCGTAAAAACTTCTGATCGCTAATTCGCTAATGTCTCTTTCCCCATTGAATTCGGCTTACAGTTAGTAAAGATCTTACATGGGCTGGAAACCGATTTACTGTCTATGATGTGCTCGTGGGGTGCAAGTTATACGCACCGCTTTGTTTGCTAAGCGGCGGTATTTTGGCTGACCGTCGGGTCTAGGTATTTCGCTAGACAGTACCGACGGCGGGTGTGACTAGTGTGACGCTTAACCAAGGCAGTGTATTTTAACCGCGGATGGTGGACGGCCCGCTTTGGTGTTTCACAGAGGTCGGGTCCAATTAATACGCTTCATAATGAAAAACAAACGATTCCAACTTGACGATTTCCACAATTTATCGATCATGCCATATGTCAACTAGTTTATAGACCGGCCAACAACCACATGCAGTTACTATGAAGGAAAACCAGGCTTCACTACTAGCAATGTATGATCTACTAGTAGAACATTGTTTTAACTTTAAAATGAAGAAGCGATTCCATGGTAAGTACAATTCAACTCATGAACCAGTTGTCCTCTCTTTCCTAACGGAAAACAATTCCATTGTCAGTCTATCAGTCTAGTTCAAATCATTTAAAAATAGCAATTACGGCATAAATACTAATACCCTAGATGACGCATGGAGTAAATGGAAAACCTCAATAGCTACTTACCCTATCCGGCCAAAATCACAAACAATTTCATCATGTCAAAACAATAGCAAGTACGGAATCTTTGGAGTGCATGGTTCCTGAAACACTATACACCGGCATACTACCATTCTGGTTCTAAAATTTTTAGTACGATTCACTGTAGTGCACAATCGACCCGTTATTCACTCAGTTGAACGAGCGTAACCACAAAATGCAAACGCATCCGAACTCAAATTTATATGACCTTGTTACTAAACAGATGTAAGCAGTCTATAAAACCTTCCTTGCTTCACAAAAACGCTTTATAAAAACCTTATTCACATGTAGCTGACTATAGCAATAACCTCACATTGCATTCCAATTTAACTTAAAAAACTTACAACCAGAACTTCATGAAACTTACTTGCTTCCCAACAAAAACGCTTATAACGATTTAGTTGGAAATGTGGAAAAACCCTACTATCACACACCATAACATGTTCATGACAAAACATACTACTTTATGTTTATTGGTACAAATAGAGTTTGAAAAATCAGAACATACCTCAATGCGCAATTAGGTAGCCGGTTCGTGAAAATTCTAGTCATGAACCTTGTAGCAAAAATCAGAGCCAGGCATGTTGACACATTTTTCTCCACTTTACACATGTCCGATCGAATTGGTGTAAAAAGAGAAAATGAAGAAAATAAAAGTTTCTGAAATATGAACGGTGCGATTGAAATGGTAACGGGTCAGTTGAGAGAAAACTGAACCGAAAGCCTATAAAAAAAAACAGGCCAGAAAGATACAATGGCTAAAAAAATCAGCAACCCATCACTCACACCAAGCCCTCAAGCAAACTATCCCACTCATTCAAGATATAAGCCTACTAGTATGACAATGGACTACAACCAACCAACCAACCCTCACCATGAAATCACTCTCAACAAAAGCAATTCTCTCAACACATTACTCTAATGTTCAAGCACAACCCACTTTTCCCATCAACAAGCATAGATTCAATCCCAAGGAGTGCAAAGAAAAACTCCATCAACCCAATCAAGCCTCCAACAATCAATCAACTAATTGGAGGGAAAAACACAACTCTCAAACCAAACCACAAGCACCCAACCTATCCATTGTTATCAACTACAGGTGAGTCAAAACCCCAAACATCCATCACTCCACAAGCAACTATGCAAGACAATACTTGTACCAATGCATAAGCATACTATAAGGCAAAAACCACATTTAACCATCCATCAAACCAAACTTACAAGGAATCAAACCTACTCATCAACAAAGATCTCTGAAACAAACACCCATCTTCCAAAAACTTTCAACTCTAAAAAACTCTCAACCAACATCACATCAAACTATCACATCATCATCTAACTCACCCAACTATCATCCAACTATCAATTAACTATAAAGACTGGTCTCCTTTTTATAGTAAATCTCAAGTGTCCCCCTTCAAAATGCCATCTTGTCATTCTTCATGCCCTTCAAGGCCTCTTTGCCATTTGTCCCCAACCCATTCGATAGTACACCTAGTGGCCTCCATAAGAGAGTGGGGGAGTGGTGCATTCAAGGCTCTTTTCCAAAACTAACCAAGATGCCATTTTTGTCAAAGGCTAGGGAGGTCATTTAACTTTTCCCTTTTGTACACCCTAGAAGCCCAAAATGTCAATGGCTAGTGGGCGTACCTCCCAATTTTTATAGCCTCCAAGGTGTTTTGGCATTTATTATCCAAATTTTGGGTGAGGCCCTTTTTCAACCCCTAATTTTTAGTAGGTGGCCTTCATTTTTTCTTTGGGTACCTTTGTTTTTGGCCTTTCTTTATTTTTTCAAGGGTCGTGTGCCTACTGCTCACTTGTCTGGGTTTTTGGCCTGTTGGGTAACCACTTGGCCCACACATTTTGTTAATTGCCCAAACTTTGCCATTAGGGTTTCTGTGACTCCTTGACACTAAATCCATGTTTTTCGGTCCCGTTTTTATCCGAAACTTTTCTTTCTCGATTTTTTCTTCTGTGGGTGACTTTTTCGGCATTCATGACTAGGGCTCCCACGGCAACACGATTTCCCTGAAAAATACACTGAGTGATCATATATTAGTAAAAATGGACTCAGTTCATGGTGAGATTTTTGCACGGTCATATCGGCTATTTTTTATAACTGGCCCTTTTTTTGAAAAGCCGTAAAATATTTACCGGCCATTTCTAAGGCCGCAAAATTTGCTCTAGCCTCATTTAGGACGGGCTGGGACCCAATTCTAGGTGGACCGGCACTCTTGCTCAGTCTTTACAAAAATTGACCACAAAATATTTTTGATGACTTTTTTGAAAGTCAGTTTCTTACTTTAAACTGTGTCTAGCCACTTTAGGATGGGCTGGGACCCAATTTTAAGGCAAATTTGTGCCAATTTTTTTCTAATAACCGGGTTTTACATGTCGGGTTTTTCAATTATCACAAACTTAAACTTCAATATTAGCCCGATTTTCCGTGCGGAAATATCGGCTAACACTGTACGTGTGTGGATTACAAGGGTCTTAATAAAGTGACTATCAAAAATAAATATCCATTACCCAGGATGGATGACCTTCTAGATCGCTTGGGTGGAGCACGGTATGTCATCAAGATAGATCTCAGGACAAGGTACCATCAAATAAGAATTAAGTCAAAAGATGTCCAAAAGACAGGATTTCGTTTTAGATTTGGTCATTATGAATTCTTAGTGTTGCCATTTGGATTAACAAATGCCCCAGCAACATTTCAACAAATGATGAATGATTTATTTTGTCCATATTTGGGGAAGTTTGATGTTAGACGACATTCTCATTTGTAGTAGATCCTTGGTGGAACACGTTGAACTAAAAATCGTCTTGATGAAACTCAATCGCGGGAGTTATTCTATGCTAAAGAGTCCAGGTTTGAATTCTTTAAGCAAGAGCTATTTTATCTCGGTCATAAGATCATAGTAAATGGAATAAAGATTGGCGAGGATAAAATCAAGATTGTAATTGAGTGGCTAATTCCAGGAACTATGAGACAAGTAAAGTCATTTTTAGGTTTTACACTTTTCTTGAAGAGATTTATTGAGGATTATGCTAAGTTAGTAGCACCCCTTAATAATCTGACCAAAAGGGTTTGTTTATAAAAAGAAAAAGAGGAATCAACCTAGTCGGTCTGTTGTTTTTGGAATGAGGAATTGAATCAATGTTTTGATTGGTTATTGCACGATTTAATTTTTCACTTTTGGATATCCAACCGAGACACTTCACACGACTACCAATGTTAGTCCTCCTTATTGCCCAAAAGGTGTCATGTAGTTTACGTTCCGCCACCTCTTGCTTATCTTGGAACACGGAATCACCTACTTGTGGGGGAACTTTTGAGGTCAGTGATACCTCTATACCTTGCCCATGTACACTTCCCTCTGCTTGAAATATAAGAGTGGCCACTTTGCTTGTGTTCCTTAGTAACATGAACAAATTCAGGTTTGTGACTACTATCATCCTCTACATCCACAACCAAGGAAGGCCTCCTCTTCTGCCCCTCACCCTCTAAATAAACCTTGTTGTGATACATTGGAGCCAGTGCCAACCTGTTGAATTGTTTGTGCTACTGTTGCTGGCTTGAATGGATTCTTTGATGAGCTTCTATTAATTAAATTCTTCAAGCTTGGTCTAGCTCCCAAATGTTTTCCCATAATATATGCATGTTGTCTTGCACTTTGCAAAAGAGCATTTGCCATATCAAAGACAACTGCATTGTACAAGGAGATTTTATCTTTTTGCCCCTCTCTAGCAAGCCAGCTACCATATTTGGATTTTGATAAATTGGTTGGTGGAGTATTTCCAGTGGCATTACTATCCAACACCTAACAAATGCAAACACAAATATTTTAGTATCTATCATAAAAAATGGTTTATGATTATCAATTTTAATATGTGGTCAGAATAAATTAGAATTTGCAATCTTGCTTTATAGAAACAACTTACTATTGTCATGAAATTGTCCCAATGAGCAATTCTAACATTCCACCAACTCAACCAGCTATCCAAAGCTGGGACATCACACTCTTTCACTTTTGCTATCCGCCACCACCACCAAATCAACCTGTAGTGTTCCAATGCTTCTTCTCTGGTTGCGGTAGCCCTCCAATTTTCGCATAATACCTTGTGTTGAGCTTGTTGTTCCTTTGGAAAGTACTATACTTTAGGACCATAAATGGATCTACAAAATATCCACAAGAGTGATTGGGTGCTTGCTTAACAATCTATCAAAAAACTAGACACAAAAAAGTTGATCTAGATTGGCAATTTGACAAACAACAAGCAGTAACAATCAAAAGCATTGATCGACATTGAAATACAAGCCCACACATGTGTACTACAAGCTGTAGTACGGCCTTCAACCTGAGAAAAAAGTAGAAATTGATTCGGTTTCATTTGGATCACAAAAACTCAATGTACATAGTGAACTAGCTTGAGATTGCCAATGAGCTCCAAAAATAATCTATCTTCTCACTATGGAGAGAGGGAATACATAGCAAATTAGACTTCCTTCTTGAAGTTAGGTGGATTTCCAGCATGTAATAAGGAATTTAACTCACTCTCCTTGACCTAAAATGAAACCCTAGTCTATTTTCTAGAGTCATGCTTGGTAGATAGCTGGTTGGTCAAATTTTCACCTTAAATCTAGGATTTAGGTCCTTTAAACTAGGAATCACTACCAAAATGACATGACCAACCCTATGGACTTGAACTAACCTACATTAAGAGTGGATTGACACGTGGCATCTTGGCCTTACATGTGTGGAATCCACTTATGTACAAAATTTACATTATACTACACGGTTTTTGATCAAGCTAGATTTGCCAATTTTTGGCAATTCTTCACACTCCTCAAATTTAGCTTGATCTATTTACAAATCTCTTGATAGATGAATGAAAGCTTTTAGAAGTGTCTAAAAAATCCAGTACAAACAAGGAACTTTTGAGACTCCAATAGAGAATGATGTCCATGAAGGATCTTTCACCACCTCTTAAAGGATCCCTTACAAGATGTTCCACAAATGTGTCTATATACATGTAGCAAACTTCAAAAACTATACATCATGCCAAGCCATGGATTCCAAGGCATTTTGTGCACTTGAAGATACATCAATTAAACTATTACATGCATACATAATGTTGCCAAAGACAACTTGCCTTGCTTGATCCATATGATTGAGCCTAGATGGCTCCATCTTGATACTCATGGTTCTTCTTGGAGTCCTCGGGTCTTGAGCTTGTTCCTCCACTTGACTTGACTCCAAACCATCAATGAATTGAATAAGGTGTTGATCCAAATGTGCTTCTTCAAGTTTACAAATCTTCCACTCTTGAAAGATCACATTTCCACCATTGACAAATTCTTTGGTTGAAAACAAGTAGATTCTACAATCTCTACTTGAAGAGCAAAACACTACCATTATTCCTATCATTGAAATAGGATAATCTTTGTCCTTACATTGGAATGATCATGCACAATGCATGTGGACACAAAGATTTCCAAAGCAAATGATGTTTCATCTTTTATGACTCTATTCAAACTATTACAAAAATAGTTATCCAATGAAATTGCTTTATCAACAACAAATGTAGATTTCAAAGCGTCTTGTCATACAAAGTAAT
This sequence comes from Diphasiastrum complanatum, assembly GCA_029204225.1. NCBI lineage: Eukaryota > Viridiplantae > Streptophyta > Lycopodiopsida > Lycopodiales > Lycopodiaceae > Diphasiastrum > Diphasiastrum complanatum. Next base: position 39,572,484 of record CM055096.1, read on the forward strand.
AAAAACCATGAATCTTAAAGGTAAGAAACAAGTCACCTCATGTCTACTACTACTTTCCAAAAAGTATTCAAAGATAGTAGACTCTCCAATGCTCAGCACCCTTGCAAGATGCACACTTGAATGGACAATTTGCATGCAATTTGATGACTCGGCCATTGTCATTGAGGACTCCCTTGGAACTCTCAAGCTTTGAGGTTGATCCTCAAGATCTTCCTCCTTTTGATGCTCCTCCTCAATGCAAGAAAGATCACACTTTGCCAAGATCTCCTCTTGAGTGATCTCCTCCTTTGCCAAGCTCATTCTTTCAAAAGCAACATTAGCTTCCAACTTAAACAATCTTCCATGTTTAAATCCCTTTGCAATGCAAACATCATTCTTCAAGATGAAGCAAACACCATGCTTAAAGTGTACATCCAAGCCACTTTCTAAGAGTAGACCAACACTAAGCATATTCTTGGTGATTGATGGTACATAAAGGACATTTTCTAGATCCATGCATTTTGATGATTCTAGACACAAAGAGATGGTGCCAACACCATCTATCCTACACTCTTCATCATTTGCAGTAAAGACAAAAATTTTAGCAGCATTGAAAGAGTGTAAGTTGAGAAAATTTCTTTTCACAAGACATGTGAGAGCTAGCCCCACTGTCGGTCCACCAATTGTCTCTTGAATTGCTATCGCTTGTTGGTGAGGATGTAGATGCCATCAAGAATACATCTACTTCATCCTCTTCCTCCTCCTTTGCAAGGTTTCCTTGTTTTTCCTCCTCCACTTGTGCTCGTAGCCTCTTGTAGCATTCAAATGCATAATGCCCCTTTTTTTCACAAAAGAAGCATTTCTGCTTTGACTTGTCCTTTGAGCTTGATGCATCATCCTCTTCTTTGGCCTCCTTTGGATGATTCCTCTTTCTATTGGTCTTCTTTTTGCCCTTGAATGAGAAATTGGCTTTCTCATCACCATCTTGCAAAGACAAGGAACTCATCCTAGATTTTTCATGGAGCATCCTACACTCTTCAGCCACTAATACACTGTGAAGTTTTTCTATAGTTGGCAAAGTGTCTTGGATGGCAAAACTTTGGACCAGATTTTCAAAGTCATCTGCTAGACCATTAAGGACAATTTGTACAAGCTCTTCATCATGAATCTTCTCTCCAATGGAAGCCAACTCCCTATTTAGAGTCTTGATTCTAAGTACATAATCCTATGCACTCCCCTCACTTCTCCTCATGCTTTGCAAAATCTGATTTCTAAGCATGAGTACTCTTGAAGTGTTACTAGATTTATAGATTGATTTTAAAGACTCCCAAGCCTCTTCAGCACTAGTACATGCTGATACTTTTCTCAACAAATCATTGCTCACATTCATCTTCACGCAATGAAGTGCAAGCCTAGATCTCTTCTTGTATCTAGCTAACTCCTGTTCACCTAGAGGTTCATCTTCATCTTCAATCAAGAACTCATAAAGGTCTTGGAGCACCTTCCAAATAGCATAATTTGTAGAATTCAATCTCTCACTAGCTTCTAGAAGGTATGGTCCAGCAGATCCCATCTTACTAGTGACTTCTACAAACAAGAAATAAATTTGATTGACTTGAAACTCACAAAGGTCTCACACTTGTAGTGTTTCACTCAAATTTGATCTCTAATCCAACAAATGGTCTTATAATCACAGTTCTATCACTCCCTCACAAAGCTGAAATGAAGATAAGATGAAGTGAAAAGTGGATTTGATTGTCTCTAGAAACTCACTAAGGTCTCTCTCTTGTAGTTTTTCAATCAAATTAGATTTTTAATCCAACAAATGGACTTATAATCTCAGTCCTAGAACTCTCTCACAAAGTTGGAATGAAGATAAGATGATGTGAAATCTACTTACAATCAAATCTTGTCAATTTTGGCTATTTTTGGACAATAACATGACTAAATCTCCCTCACACTTTTTGATGTGATTTCAAGACCTGTAAAACAAGTTTAGAGGACCTGATTTCAGCCTAGATTAATTAGACTTCATGACCCTATGTCAAATATAATCAATGGCACACAATCTTGGTAGCTTATTCTAAGATTTCCACCAAAAATTACATCAAAAGCTCACAAATTGAATTTTTTTGGATCAAATGAATACCATGCATTAAATGCAAGTTCAGAGGTGCCCACACATGTGGATAGTACGGATTTGGACCCCTACCAAGTTTGGGATCAAATCTCCTCACCAAAATCAAGATTCTAGCTTGCCCTCTCAATACTAGTTTTTAGCACCAAAACTTGCTAAAAATGGATTTGCATTACATCAATGGCTTATGCTCTTGTATTTGGATCTGATACCATGTGAAAGTACTATACTTTAGGACCATAAATGAATCTACAAAAGATCCACAAGAGTGATTGGATGCTTGCTTAACAATCTATCAAAAAACTAGACTCGAACACTCCTGTCTTATGTTGCAGCTGTCGACCTCAAAGTACATCAACTTGATGTACAAATAGCTTATCTGAATGGAGTTATACAAGAAGACATCTACATAATCTAGCCCGAAGGATACGTTCTGGAAGGTATGAAGAATCATGTCTGTAAACTTCACAAAGCACTTTATGGCTTGAAACAATCTGCCAGAGCTTGGTTTCAGAGGATCAACACATTCTAGTAATCTATTCTTAGTGGAATTATTATTAGTCTAGTTGGTCACGACTAATATTTAGTCTCGCCTTTCGTGACTAATTTGCGACTGATTATCAGTCGAGCTCAATCTAGCTCTTCGCAAATCATTCACGACTAATAATTTGTCTAGCTGTTCACGACAAATTATCCTTCTGATGTTTTGTTGCTAAATGTTTGGCTACGTAATCAGATCGACCTTGATTTATATCGTTAACATTCTGTCGTTTTAGTCATGCTTAGGAAAAGAGTAATGTAGCTCATTCTGCTACGCACGAACACTTTCTGTTCGAGTTCGTTTCTCATTCGAGATTCGAGATCGCTTCTTTTCGTGTTCGTTTCTTTTTGAGCTAATTTTAGTTTCTCACACTCTCACACCCTCTTTCTCCAACATGTTTGTCGTATCCTAGATTTGAACCAAATGATAGATTGTAAGGTGAAATCTTGTTTGCACTAGTCATTGTCTATGATGAATTGATCGCCAATGACTTTTATGATTGGCAAGTCTCATTGTAGATATGTCTACGTCTAGATACAATCTTTGCTCAACTTGCCAAGATCCATGCCCATCATCTCATGTGAGTGATGAGATAGTGGATGGTTTTTCTTCCCACGTCAATGTGGATGCCTCTCAAATGACACAACATGTTCCAAAAATTGATGATGTTGTTGTTATGGGTGACGAGGAAGACCCCTTGCACATCTCAGAAGATCCCTTGCACATCATAGAAGACAATGAGACAAGCAACATTGAGCCCACTTAATCACATCATGGAACAAGACACTACGGAAAAGTCATTCAGACATACGTTCTCCAGGATGTAATTGCCTCATTGCGTGTTTGCAAAAGTACTGCACCTCGTCCAGTGCCACTTTGTCAGTTGGTGGTCAACGAATCCATACGACTAGTACAAAACAATGTTTCAGATTTGGGATATGGATCTAGGATGAATGGCTACCACAAAGAGTTAGCCACTTTTTTTGGTGTCAATAAAAAAGACAAATGAACCTGAAATGGAGGTCAGTGACCTGGATTTGCAAGAGTGGGGCCCTATATGACGGTCAATCAATGATGATTTTGAAGAAGAAGTTCTTAGAAGTGGTGAATGGAGTCACCTATCGAATAAAAAATTCATTGTGTCTGATGGAAACCATAGAGTCCAGTCCTGGATGGAGAAAATAAGAGAGGGTTTCTGATCAGTTGTCTTCCTCCTTATGCTTTTGTCTGTTATTGCCAAATGAATGATGCTTGTGTTTGTTGTTGTCATACGTTTTGTCTTGATTTTGCATTGCTGGTGCAGTTTTTTCGAACGTCAAGGATAAGCATGTTCGAGTGGATTGTTCATTTCTGGATGTTTCCAAGGGACACGAAGGAGAGCTTTTATTGGCCCTCCACAATATCAATAGGTAAATCATGGTGTTTAATAGTGTGAATGAGTAGTTTATTTTAACGAGGTTTGTAAATCAAACTTGTGGTGTTTGCAGATTGACCAGGGTATTTGTGCCGCACACATTGTCACAAGCCAACAAACAGACCCTGCTAAGACACCTACTTGCCGAAGACAAGAATTGGATGGAAGTTGAGATAAAGAAAGAGAGAAAATGATCCCACAAACCCTGGTACAATGTGCCAATGGTTGTCCTTGCATAGCTCGTATTCAAGATATGTTTTTATTGGTTTAAGACTAACGTATTTGAGTTGGGATAAGAATTTATGGGAATTTAACACGGTTGTCTTTGCACAGGATAAATTTGACAAATTGGTACATGAGCATGACTCGGTAATTGATGGGCAACATTTGACAAAAGAAGAACGTAAGGAACACCATGACATCGTTGTACAGGTTTGTGACAATCTCCTTCAATATTCTAGTGAAAAATCTATAATTTGTACACACTAACAGTTTTAACTTGTAGGCTATGGAAAAATCTATAAATAACAAGGTGTATAAGCTGGCTATCATTGCCAACCCTGCAAATGGAACCAGGTTCTTTCATATTTTGTATAACCTAGAATGGAGTGCGAAGGGTTTATTGGTGACTGAAGACAAACTACAGATTATCGTAGCATCTTATGTTAGCGGCAACAAAGTAAGTTTGCAACTCCTAACCATTCATGCTCAAAACATTCAATAATAGCATATTTCAACTGACACAATTTGATTTATTGTCCCAGAAAGAAAGAAGTCATCACATTGTTTGGAGGAGACAAGCAACAAAGAGAAGCTATGGGTATGAGCTCCGATAACAAAAGCTTCAGACACTACATGGTGAAGGAAAACTTTTTGGTGGCAAATGATTGAAATGGCCAAGGGCATTGTCATGCAACTGGCCATGGTCAATGATGGCTCTTCACTTCCGGATGGACATGAGATCTTCTTCAAGAGACAACGCCAATTACATTTCCAACTTGCCTTTCCTAATTTGCATAAAGAAATGAAGAATGCAGCTAGTGAGGATAAGCAATCAGAGCTAGTTTTGTGTGCCCGAAGGCTTGTCTACAGGTATGGTACTACATAAATAGTTGTCTACTTTTGTGTGTCTGAAAACTTGTCCATTTTGGTGTGCTACTACCATGACTTTCACATTCTAAAGTTTTATACCTCGTCTAATAGAATCAAAATGTTGCAGATGGTTGAATTCACTAATCAAAGAGAAGACCATAACAAGCTATTCGCTTGAGGTGACAGATTGGCTAGTGATTGATGGACCCCAAAGCATGTTTCCACTTGAGTGGAATGACATGGATATCACTTATTGGGAGCGTAAGTGGTGTCCTTGGTGGTTGGATTACCCAGCAGGCCAAGTTTCCCCTTCTGAGAGGGATTTGCATGCAAGGAGGCAAGCAATGATACAAGGCAAAAGATAGAATACCCAAGAACATGAACAAGGGTCAGCCTCCAAGAAGAAGGCACTAGCAAGACAATGAAGACCTGAGCAACGATCCAAGAGATTATTAGATGTGGAGGATGAAAAGGATTTGCATGAATCCCACATGCTCTCATCAGATGACACGCTAGTGGATGCAGCCATTGCAGATTATGTGGCTACGAGCCTAGGTGACTTTTCGATCATGCATCCCTAAGCACTTTTCGATTCTGCACTCATTCGCTGAGTCATTTGGATTTTTGTTGTATCATCGCTTGAACATGTTGGCCGAAGTGGCCTACACCAGGCATGATCCATATGAGGAGGTATTCACTCTCTTTTGTTGCAACACTAGTTTGAATAGGCACATTGTTTTTCCAACATAATAATCATCGGACGTATTTTTCCTTAGGTTGTCTTTCTTCAGATGCCATTGTACCATCGAGTAGGGTGTCCCACACCTACTTACAAGAGATCAATCACCAATCAAAGGTTGCTTTTGACAAGAAGGCAAATTGGGTAATGGACCTTAATGGGAGCACAATTACTAAAGTAAATGGCATTGTTTGTCGTGGCAGTGCTGAGAGGTCTCCAGGTTTCTGTAGGTACATTCAATGAATAAATTGAGTGCAAATTGGTTGCATTTTTTAATGTTAGTGTGTTTGATACTCTCTACTGTACTTTGCGCATTGTAGGATTTTGGTGGAGATGTTAACCAATCTGGGTGACATCATTATGGATCTATTTGCTGGAACTGGAAATATGGGATGTCAAGCAGGTTCTGTAAATAGGGATTGCATATGTATTGAGCAGGACCAGTTGTTGTTTGACACTTTTTTGCTGCCGAAAGAGAGTAGTTAGTATCAGGCCAAAAAAAACAAATTTGAGACTTCGAGAGCACTAGATTTACTCATTTATGCTAATTATTAATTTGTTGGGCCAACTAAGTAGTACCTTGTAAGTACCAAGGGTGCTTAAGCTCTTAGACAAAGCTCCAACTCCAAGAAGGATTAAATTAAATAGAAAAAAGCCCCCTAGAACCATCAGTGATTGCAAAAACCACAATCCTTCTATGTAAAGAAGGCTCTAGACTGCTATGATGTTATCATTTTTCTTGTTTCTCTGGACTTGATTATGATTTTGACAAACTTTTTTGGACCTAGTTATGATTATGACAAACTTTTGGTTATGTAATAATACTAGAAAAGTTTTGTGTTGTGTATTATACTTGTTTTTTTTGGGTCTAATTTCTTCATGTTCTTTTGCTAACAGGCAAAAACCTATCGTGGTCTACGAATTGGAGACATCGGTAAGTGGCTGCCAATGTGGGTACTTTGAATTGTTTTAAATGGGTGATGTTTTATATTGATATTGTGCTGTACAATCTTGCTAATACAAGAAATGGCAAGTAAAATGCACAGCATGGTTTTGACAAGATCACAAGTGAAAACACTTCTTCAAATGGAACACACGGAAAGCTCTGGCATGCACTTGTCGGATGATGCATTGGTTGAAGAGGTTGGTATATATTGTTTATTTGTGAGATATAATTTTGGTTTGAATCATATAGGTGTCACTGACCCAATTGACATGATAGATAAAGCGAAAGTCACAGAACAGCCAGTAGAAATTTCTAATAGCAAAGAGCTAGACTTTGATAGGTCTGCTCAAAAATACTATGAGGTTGATATTAGTTTGAAAGCAAAGAAGCCCTTAGATGAAGAGACGAAAAAAGTCAAAAAAAAGTAACATTCTCAGACCTAGTTATAAGTAGAGAGATACCTAGAGATCCATTGCCATATAGACATCGTTCATATTGTTGAATTCACACGTGTGGGACGCCCTACACATGTACTTTTGATCTCCTAAGCCCAATAATACCATAAAGATCAAACTAGCACTGATTGACAATAGGAAAGCTAATCATACAAGAAATATATTGTGTTACAAGAAGATCTATCAACAAAACATGAAACTAAGTACAATAAATGTCTCAATGACACTTGTAATATTCAGATCCATTTTGATTAGCTTTCATTTGAGTCAAATATGACATCTCCTAAATTATAGGAGTTAGGTCCTAGATTGTAGGAATCTAGAAGGTCAACAGAAACCACCAATGGATGATGTGACAAACTTGATAGATCTTACCCAAAGTAGATATGGATAAGTACAATGAGCTGTCCCACACGTGCTAGATGCAGCTTAGAGAGAGATTATGATGATTATGTACTTGATCCATGATGGATCCATTGTGAACCTAATGATGAGAAACATTGGTTTGTGAAGCAATCTTGAAGTTTTCACTCTCTTAAGCACTTTCTTTGGGGATGAATGCTTAGTAAATGATTAGTAAACTATTTCGTTGTACTTCACATGTGTGAAGCCGTGGGTCACCATTATTTGATTGTTCTTGCTTGGAATCACAAAGATTGTCAAGTAGAAGCTAGATTTGGAAGCTAGTCTTGATATAGATCACGATCCCAAGCTACCAATCACTCTTTGTGATCATTTGTAGACCAAATTCAGTCCTTAACTCTGAAATTTGACATGGTATCAGAGCCAAGTCAAAGAGCTTAGTTGATGATCCAAAAATCTTCATTTTGGTGAAAGCATTGGTGCTAGATTCATTTTGAAGGTTACTAATAGTTTACTTGTAATGTTGAGGTTCAAATTAGTGTGTAAAGTTCAGATGTACTTCTCACACGTGTGAGAGGCTGTTGAGTTGTACTTTCACCAAAACTTTGTGTTTTTTCAATATTTGAGCTTCAAAACAAGTTGTGAAGAGTGAAACTTGTGATGTGTTTATGAATATCCATTGTTTCCATTATAGATTTGACGATTGAAAGGTGTTAGAAGTTTATTAAACCTCCAAATCATTGAGAGTGAGTTTGAGACTTATGTTTTTTAGTTCAAAAGTGAAACTAAAACCATTCTAGACACCATAAGAAGGCATTGGCACTTTCAAGAGTCAAATCCAAGCTTCTAAATTGAATAGATTGTGTAGAATTCATTTTCCCAGGTCTTTTTGAGTTTAAGATCATTATAGATCTTGCTTCTTGAGTCTTGTGAGATTCAAGAGAGTAGCATTGTAGCTAAATTTTGAAAAAGAGAGAAGGGGGAGCCTTTGAATAGTACATTTATTGTACTTGTTACTAGGTAGAATGGGCTCAATTGGAGCCTATCTTCTTGAGGCTAGTGAAAGTCTAAATTTTAGTAATTATTCAACTTGGAAAGTAAGAATGAAGTCACTACTAGTGCTCCAAGATATGTATGATCTTGTCATAGGAGAGGAAGAAGAACCTCAAGGAGGGCAAGATCTAGTGAGGTACAAAAGGAGAGCTAGACTAGCATTACATTGCCTAAAAATGAATGTTACTAATGAACTTCTAAAAGAAGTGGCATCTTGTACCTCGTCCAAAGAGGCATGGTACTATCTAAAAGGGATTTATGAATCCAAAAATACCTCTAGAGTGCTTATGATAAGAAATAACGTTCTTCAAAGCATTAGAGGGAGTGATGAGAGTGTTCAAGAGTATGTATTGAGAATAAAGTCTCGCAATAAAAAACTTTCCATCATAAGTGAGGGTATTCATGATGATGAACTTGTTCAAATCATTTTGAATGGTCTTGGAGATGAGTTCTCCAATATTGTACAAGGCTTTGCTATTCAAGATGCACTACCTTCTATTGACAAGCTCCATAGTGTGCTTGTGGCTGAGGAGAGTAGAATCCTTCATGTCAAGCAAAGGATTGGTTCCTTGAAGTTGCATGATGGTGATGAGAAGGCCAACTTCTCAAGCAAAGGAAAGACAAAGTCAAAGAAGAAGATCCAATACAAGGAGACCAAGAGTGATGATCAACCATCAAGCTCTAAAGGTGGAAAGAAGAACAAAGCCAAACTCAAGTGCTTCTTTTGTGGAAAGAAGGGGCACTTTGCAGCCGAGTGTTAGAAGAAAAAGAATGCACAAGGAGAAAGCAAACAAGGCAACCTCACTCTTGAGGAATATGAGGATGAAGTAAATTCATCCTTGATGGCTTCTACATCAACATCCAAGAGCTACTCCAATGACACATGGTGGATTGATAGTGGGGCTAGTTCCCACATGACATTCCAAAAGGATTTTTTCTCAACTCTTGTACCTTTTGTAGGTTGTAAAAAGTCCATTCTAATATCAAGTGATCAAGAATATAGAGGATATGGAGTGGGAACTATTCTCTTAAGTCTTGGATCCTCGAAAAGAGTAGATCTTGATTATGTACTCTATGTTCCTACACTCACTAAGAATTTGTTAAGTGTAGGACAATTGATGGATGATGGCTTAGATGTCCATTTTAAGAAAGGTGTTTGCTCCATAATGATGAATGATACTTGCATTGTAAAGGGATTCAAGCAAGGAAGGCTTTTCAAGCTACATTCTAATGTTTTTTCTTGGAAGTGTGAACATGGTGAAGGAGGAGCTCAATCAAGTGGAGCTTTGGCATAAGAGGTTGGGCCATCCCAACTTCAAATCAATGGAGATGCTATGGACCAAGGATCTTGCTCTCGGCCTTCCAAAGACACTCTCAAAGTGTGGAAAAAGATGTGAAGCTTGTAGCCTCTCAAAGGCACACAAGCTACCATTTGTTAACTCTTCCACTAGATCTACAAAAGCATTAGATCTCATTCATAGTGATGTGCACTCTTTTTCTCAAGAATCTAATGGAGGTGCATCTATATATGTATCTTTTATTGATGATTACTCTAGATACACTTGGATTGAACTTTTGGATTCCAAAAGTAAAGTGTTTGAAGCTTTTGTTAAGTTCAAAACTCTAGTTGAAAATCAACTTGATGCTATAATTGAAGTATTGAGGAGTGATAATGGTGGAGAGTATATCTCCACCAAGATGATAGAGTTTTGTAAATCCAATGGCATTAAAAGAGAGCTTACATGTACTTATAGTCCTCAACAAAATGGTAAAGCTGAGAGAATGAATAGAACACTTTGTGAGTGTGCAAAGGCTTTAAGGCTAGATGCATCTCTACCTAAGTCTTTTTGGGGAGAGGCTATTATTTGTGCAACTTATTTGTGTAATAGATTGCCATGTAGGACCATTGGAGGCATAACATCTTATGAGGCTCTATTTTGTAAGAAACCGAATCTTAAAGATCTAATAATTCTCGAGTCTACTTGCTATGTTTTTCAGGAATTAGATACAAGAAAAAAGGATGATCCTACTTCTATAAAAGGGATCTTTGTTAGTTATGCTGAAAATAGCAAAGGATATAGAGTTTATAATCCAATCACTAAAAAGATTTTAGTGAGTAGAGATGTTACTTTTCATGAAGGTAACTACTACAAGTTGAATGAAAAATCTTCTAATCCAACTTATGTCAAGGATATTGTAAGATTTGAGGAGGAGCCTACATGTGATCAAGATTTTGAGGATCCATCTCAAGATCTAAGAACTCCAAGGAGGTCTACAAGAAGGAAGGTTGAGCCTTCAAGGCTCACCTATGTTGACAAAGGTGAACAAAGGGAAGATCTTCATTCACTTACCTCTTACACTTTTCTAACTTCTATGTTTGATGAGCCAAGTTGAGGTTTTGGAGTCACAAGAATGGAGGGATGCCATGCAAAAGGAGTATGATGCTCTTATGGAGAATCATACATGGAAGCTTGTGGATCTTCTTCATGGAAGAAAACAACTTGAGTGCAAATGGATCTATAGATTGAAGTACAATCAAGATGGGAGCATCAACAAATTCAAGGCAAGGCTAATGGGGTTCTTGCAACCAAGGGAGTAGATTTTGATGAAACTTTTGCTGCTGTTGCTAAAGTAGTTTCCATAAGGTTGATCATTTCTCTTGCAACTACTTTCAATTGGCCTCTATTTCAAGTTGATGTGACTAATGCATTTCTCAATGGTTATTTGCAAGAGGACATCTTCATGAGGAAACCCGAGGGCTTCATCAAAGAAGATCAAGAGGAAAAAGTGTGTTTGTTGCTAAGAAGCCTTTATGGCTTAAGCAATTACCTAGAGCTTGGTACTCTAGGTTGAATACTTTCTTGAACTCTATAAAATTTGTTGTAAGTGCTTATGATCCTTCTTTGTACTTAAGATTCAATGATGATAAAATCATCATTCTCATTTTGTATGTAGATGACATTATCCTTAGTGGAAATGAAGAGTTTAAGATGGTGGATCTTGGTAATCTTCATGTCATATTAGAAATAGAAGTTTCAAGAGGCAAGGATTTGAGTTTTATTTGTCAATCCAAATATGCTTCTTCTATTTAAGAAAAGTTTGAAATGAAAGATTGTAAAGGAGTAGAAACTCCTATGGAGCAAAATGTAAAAGTTTCTAATAGTGATGATGAAGCATCCTTTGAGGACATCACACTATATAGAAGACTTGTAGGCTCCTTGATCCATCTTACTATAACTAGGCTAGATCTAAGTTATAGTGTGGGTAAACTAAGACAATCTATGCAAAATCCATTGGTTTGTCATTGGAAAAATGCAAAAAGGGTGTTGAGGTACATCTCGACCACCAAGAGCTTTGGCATTTTATAAGATGGACCTAATCTTGCCTTAAGGGCATATTCGGATGCTAATTTTGTAGTTGATAAGGTGGATAGGAGGTCCACAAGTGATTTTGTTACCTTTCTTTGCAATGGCATAGCGTCTTGGCTTTCCAAAAAGCAAGATACTATTTCTCTATCTTCAACCGAGTCGGATTACAAGGCACTAACATCCACAACAAAGGAGATCTTATGGTTGAAGAGGCTTTTGGTGGAGTTGAAAGTCATGGAGGCCAAGGAGCAGCCAATAATATATTGTGACATTCAATCAAGCCAGACATTAGCAACCAATCCCACATTCCATGCAAGGAGCAAGCACATAGGGATTGCTCACCATTTTGTGATGGAAAAGGTTCAAGCAAAGGAGATCAAGCTACATCATGTGTCTTCTTTAGATTGCCTTGCTGATCTAATCACTAAAGCCTTGCCAAAGGCTTCATTTATCAAGTTAAGATTAGCTTTAGGAGTTGTAGATAGATGTATTATAGTTGTATCATGTAAAAAATTGAGTCGGAGTGTTAGAATTTAGCAATTTTTACATGGTTTTTGATGTATTGGCATATAAAGACATGATTTTTATAAAAATCAATTTCTAGGCCTAGGATGTAATGCATCTCTCCTAGATCTTGCATTTTAAACTCACATCCAAGTGCTAGCTTGGTTTCATCAACTAGCTTGATACAACTTCCACAAAGAATAATGTCATCAACATAAATAAGAAGAATGACAATATTGCTATCAACAAACTTTAGATACATGGAAGTATCATAATCACTAAGAGTAAATCCTAGTGAGATAAGAAAAGAATTAAGTCTTGAATACCATGATCTTGGTGCTTGCTTGAGTCCATAAAGACTTTTGAAGAGCAAGCACACTTTGGACTCATCCTTGATGAATCTTTGAGGTTGTTCCATATAGATCTCCTCCTCAAGATAACCATTTAGAAAAGCATTGGATACATCTAATTGGAACACCTTCCACTTAAAGAAACAAGCAAGAGAAATAAGAATTCTTATTGTCACCATCTTTGCAACGGGTGCAAAGGTCTCCTCATAATCAAGGCCATGGATTTGAGCAAATCCTTTGGCACATAATCTTCCTTTATACTTGTTGATGGTGCCATCATGATTGTACTTGATCCTTTTTTATTTTTTTTTTCCAGATACACGTAGAAGCTTTAGATTAGGTTCCAAATTTTGTGCCGAGCTAAAAGATAAGACCTCAGAAATTTCAGATGCAATAGTAGAGGCCGAAGTTTCTTTTTTGTAGAATAGTAGTAGTTTCGATTCCCATGGTACAGTTTTTGTAGTTAGTCCATTTTTCATGCGAGAGGTAAAGGCGAAAGAAGCCAATTTTGAGAAGGTTGTCTATTTTATCGAGTGCGGTCCTATGGCAAAATTTTATCTGATTCCATATGAAAATAAGTAAGGATTGCTCTTTTATTTTTGTTGCTTTAATCTGAATTGTTGCATGTCTCATTACTTTAATAAGAACGGAATTTTTTCATAAATATGAATTTAACGATATTTGGCATTGGAGCCTAAACATTCTTTTTGTAAAGATAATTAAGGAGCGAGTATCAAATTTTCTATGTGTAAAATTAAACTCAGCTGCAAATACACATAGAGAATTTGAGTCTCTACTTCATGATGTTGTTTGGGAAATACCGACAACGGCAACTTCAATTGGAGATATAACCATTAAATCTCTCAAGGTATATTCAATTTATCTCTGATAGGCATGTATTTCTTTTTTGATTCAAATATATCGTCATAGCATAAATAAAATTTCTATCATAATATTACTAATTTTCGATCTATATATGTAGTGTGTACAACAAAATGACGCTTTTAGTTGTTCATGGTTCGTCATGTACAATACAAAGCTATTTTTTGAATGGTATGATTTACAAACAGATGTAGATATTGAAAAGGTAATATTCTATTCATTTGTAGTTCATTTCATTTTGATTCATATTTTATTATTTATAATTTGCTGATTCTCGTGTTTTGTGATGACAGTTCAGTCTTGAGCCATATACTCCTGATGATGTATATAGATTTCGGCAAGAGCTGATCATAACCTTTGTCCAGTATGGTATAAGCATTGCACCTGCAATCGAGGGCCCTCAAAAGAAAGCTGCTCCTGCTTAACAGCCTTTCAGGTTGTTCAGGATGCATATCTTATTTTATATGATAAAAAAGAAATAAAAGTCCTTCCTAATACAAAGGAAGGCAATTTTGTAGCAGATATTCCTCTTGCCTTAAAAGGCATTGAGGCCCTTCCCGAAATAGAGGAGGGCGAGATTATAGAAGAAGTTGTTGTTTTATCAGTTCCTAATATTGATATAGAAAATATAGAAAAATTGATTGAATAGAGATCTATTTGTAAATAGAGAGACATAAAAAAAAAAAAAGATACAATCATTTTACTTGTAAACAACCCGTTTATGAGTTTTTTTTATTGATATCAAAAGAGATTCTTACAATCAGCTTGTGTCCATAGTCTACTACTAGAATGCAATTTTTCTATAATGATAATTGCAAAATCACATAGGAAGACCATATTAGAAGTCTTTCATTAAGACTTCTGATCGTTTAGAGCTAATACCTTCAGATGTTCATTTTTCTTCTTCTAAAAGTATTGGTGCAACATGTTTTGTCACCTTTATTGATGACTTTACAAGATATAATTGGTTGTATCTACTTTCTTCAAAAGGTATGGTATTTGATCACTTCCTAATCTTCAAAGTTTATGTTGAGAAATAGTCTTCTTTCAAAGTTAAAGTTTTAAGATGTGATGGAGGAGGTGAATATATCTATAACAAGTTCTTTGATTATTGTGAGAGTGAAGGGTTTCTTGTGCTTATTCTCCATCTCAAAATGGAGTTGCTGAGAGAAAAAATTGATCTTTATGTAAATGTGCTAAAGCAATCCGAGTTGAAGCTTCTTTTCCTATTGAATATTGGGGAGAAGCAATTATTTGTGCAAACTATTTGTGCAATAGATTACCTCACAATGCACTTCCTGGAAGATCACCATATGCAGTCTTGTTCAAGAAAAAACCTAAGGTAGATCACCTTAGAGTTTTTGGATGTGTTTGCTTTGTTCATATACCCTTGAAAACAAGAAAAAAAGACGATCCTAATTCTATTAAAGGGATCATGGTTGGATATTTGTCCAACAAGAAGGCTTACAGAATTTATGTTCCCTATACCTCAATTACAATTGAGAGTAGGGATGTTATATTCCATGAGAATAAAAAATACATCTTTGAGGAGGCCGAGATCAAACGTTCTCAAGAAGATTCTCCTATCATCACTCTTGAAGATTATCATGGAGAGATGGGGCCGATAATTGAGGAGGAGTCACCTCGAATCTTTTCACCAAGGAGATCACAAAGAGAGAGATTCGAGCCTAAAAGGCTTACATATGGACATAGAAGCAAGCAAGTGGAACTCAACTCCACTAATTATGCCTATTTTATTTCACATGAGGAGCCAAAGGATGTATATGATGCACTCAACTCAAAAGAATGGTTTCTTGCCATGAAGGAGGAATATGATGTTCTGATTGCCAACAAAACATGGGAGCTTGTGAATCTTCCATCAAACAAGCACACCATTGGTTGCAAATGGGCTTTTTGAGTCAAATATAATCAAGATGGCACAATCAACAAGTACAAGGCAAGGCTTTGTGCAAAGGGTTCTGCTCAAGTTTATGGACTTGATTATGAGGAGACTTTGCTCTAGTTGCAAAGATGGTATCAATTAGAATCATAATTTCTATTGCATGTTTTTTCCATTCGCAAGTTTTTCAGCTAGATGTCTCTAATGCATTTTTAAATGGATATCTAGAAGAAGAGATTTATATGGATCAACCTATTGGGTTCATCCATGACAAGAACAAAGTTTGCTTGCTCTTCAAAAGTCTCTATGGTCTAAAGCAAGCTCCAAGATCATGGTATTCTCGACTTAACACCTTTATTGAGTCACTAGGATCTAATCTTAGTAACTATGATCCTTCCTTGTATGTCAGGTTTTATGATAGAGATATTGTCATCCTTCTCATTTATGTTGATGATATCATTCTAACAGGAAGTTGTATCAAGCTAGTTGAGGAAACCAAAGTTGCACTTCGAAAAGAATTCAAGATGCAAGATCTTGGAAAAATTCATTACATTTTAGGATTAGAGATTGACTTTCATAATGATAAAGCTTTTGTATGTCAATCCAAGTATGCTCTTTCAATTTTAAAAAAGTTCATTATGCTAGATTGTAAGAGTATTGAAACTCCTATGGAGCAAATTGTAAAAGACCCTAACAAAGGTGATGAAAGATCCTTCGTGGACATCACTCTTTTTAGGAGCCTTATAGGCTCCTTAATTTGGCTCACTATAACTAGGCCTGATATAAGTTTTAGTGTTCATAAGTTGAGCCAAGCCATGCAAAATCATACTATTCATCATTGGAAAATGGCCAAAAGAGTACTTAGATACATATCTTCAACTTTTGATTATGGTTTGTGATATAAAAGTGAAGATCTTTCTATAGTTGGCTATTCTGACTTATATTTTGCAAGTGATAAAGCAGATCAAAAATCTACAAGTGCATATGTCATATATCTTGGAGGAAACTTGATATCTTGGCTTTCAAAAAAGCAAGATACTATACCACTCTCATCTTGTGAAGCTGAATATAAGGCACTCACTACTACAACAAAATAAGTGCTTTGGATCAAGAGGTTGCTAGTGGAGCTAAAGATAATCATGGAAGATGATCTACCTTTGATCATGTGTGACAATATTTCAGCACAAGCCCTTGCCAACAAGCCAATATTTCATGCAAGGAGCAAACACATCAAGGTTGCACCTCACTTTGTGAGAGAGAAGCTCATTGGAGGGGAAATCTACTTGGAGCACATCGACACATCATCTTGTATTGCAGATTTGCTCACCAAACCTTTGAGCAAAAATTTCTTTATCAAGCATAGAGCCAATCTTGGAATAATACCAAGATCCATGTTCAAGTCAACATAGATTGTTTTTAGGAGTGTTGAAAATGAAAAATCATCTATCTTGACTTTAGGCTTGCTACAAAATTTCGTCAATGTAAGTTGTTGTTTCATAATGTAAATGCCAAATTTGGCCTAGATGGAACTCGAGCTATATGGGTTTCACAAGTCTAGTTGATACTATACAACTTGCATATGGAATGTAGACTTAGAAATGTCATCAATATGCTTGTAGAAACTCGTGGCATATCACATGAAATGATTGTAAGTGATCCATAGTGACATGCAAGGCATGCACAAAGTGAAATGGACACATGCATGATGATTTGTACAATTCTAGTTAGAAATAGGACACTTGGTAAAAGTAGGTAGAAATGCATGCATGAGATGTGACACATGTGACTTGAACTCTAGTTTTCACTTTAGATGTGAATGAAAGATGGATGGATGTGGTTCTACCTTGAGCTATCTCAAACTCCATAAATATGTGTAGTTATTCTCATAATTTTTTATGAAGAACCAAGCTTTGAAGCTATTCCATGCCATTTTGGATCTACACCATTATTTGCTTGAATATCTCTCTCTCTTTCTCTCTCTAACTTGTGTTGAGGCTTATGCTCATACACTTAAATTCTTGTACATTTGGTTTCTTGTAATCAAAGCTATCATTCCCTAATTCTTAGCATGCTAGATTGTGATTAAGCCATTAAATTCTGTACTAGATCTTGCTATTCAATCTAGAATCAATTTGTGTGCTAATCATAAAGCTTAATAAGATCAATCACATTTGTGGATCATTCCCCACACGTGTGAACTTGCTAGAAATTTTGTCACACCCAATTGGTCTATAGAGTTTTATGTGCATACGAATGCATTTAAGTATGTAGTGGGAGTTGTCTTAACCCAGCCAGAAGAACACAAAAAGAATTCTCCAATCCGATTTGCTAGCCGACAGCTAAGTGATTCAAAGATAAATTATTCGACAATAGAACGAGAGGCATTGGCTGTGATTTACGTGGTTAAGAAATTTCAGTGTTATTTGATGGCCACACATTTTGCTTTTTATATGGACCATCAACCCTTGTTATATCTTGTTAATAAGCCTTGCAACATAGGAAGAATCACTCGTTGGTTACTTCTATTGTTGGAGTTTGATGTTTGGATAGTGGTTCACAAGGGAAAGCAGCATTATATGGTAGATCATGTGTTACGAATCAAAGGAAATGAGATTGCAGCCCTACCTAATGATGAGCTACTTGACGCTGCCTTGTATTACATTGACATTGTACCTGAATGGGCCACATATATAGTTGAATATTAAATGCAGGGCCAACCAGATAAATCTCTACCCAAGGCAGAACAACGAAAATTGATACTAAAAGCGAGACCTTATCAGTTGATTGTCGGCCAATTATATCGCAAAGGACCAGATAGTATTCTTCAAAGGTGTATTCTTCCACAAGAGGCCACCCAAATTATTTCAATTTCACATGGGTGGTGATCATTTTGCATCCGACATTATAGTTCATAAGATCTTGCAATTTGGGTGTTGGTGGCCAATGATTCATAAAGATGCAGATGAATACTTGAAGAAGTGTGATGTGTGCCAGAGAGCTAGGAGGCCAACAAGGTTGAACTATGATCTTTTACACCCAATTCTAGCTCAAGCGCCATTCTCAACATTGATGGTAAAGCCCTCTTTACTAAAGACAAGCACAAGTCAAGAAGTAAGAATCAACACTAACCCTCTTCAAGCAAGAACAACCTTATTTCTAAGGAAAAAGGAGAAGAGGATGAGTCCTCTCAAGCTCTCACATCCAAGAACAAGAAGAAAAACATCAAGTGTTTATTTTGTGGCAAGAAGGGGCATTATGCCACCAATTGCTTCAAGAAGAAGAGTCAATTCAAGCAAGCCAACATTTTTAATGAAGAGAAGAAAGATGCTCATGCAAGTGATGAAGAGGGATCTCTTATGGTCTCGAGTTTCTCTTCATCACCTTTCAAGAAAAATGGTTCGTGGTACATCGACAGTGGAGCTTCCTCACATATGTGTAGCTCCAAGCATTCTTTTTCATCCATGACGCCTTATGAAGGAGCCAAGAAGTCCATCTACACAGCAAATGATCATGAGTGTGCTGTTGAAGACATAGGGACCATTCCCTTAAAGCTTTCATCATCAAAAGTTCTTTCTCTGTCTAAAGTACTTTTTGTTCCTAAGTTAACAAAAAATCTTATTAGTGTTGGGCAATTGTTTGATAGTGGACTAGATGCGAATTTCAATGTTGATACATGTACAATCAAGAAGCATGATGAGATCCTTGCATTTGGGTCTAGATATGGTGGAATCTACAAGCTTGATCCCAAAGAGTATGCTAACTCTTGTGATGGTGCTTTTGCTTCTCATATTTCTTTGGAGGAACTATGGCATAGAAGGTTGGGGCATCCTAACTATAGTTCTATGGTGTCCATGCTCGAGAAAGCCAAAGCTATTGGCTTGCCTAATCTTATCTCCAAGAATTTCAAGCCATGTGAGGCTTGTGCCATATCTAAGTCTCATAAGAAGCCTTTTTCAAAGTTATCTATTAAGACTACACATCCATTGGAACTCATACACTCGGATGTGCACTTCTCATCTTCAAAGACCAAGGGTGGTGCTACTTGTTGGTTGATCACCTTAGAGTATTTGGATGCATATGCTTTGTCCATATTCCCTTGGAAGCAAGAAAGAAGGATGATCTTTGTGCAAGCAAAGGAGTCATGGTTGGATATTCATCCAACAAGAAAGCCTATTGAATCTACATGATCTCTACTTCTAAAGTAATTGAAAGTAGAGATGTATTTTCATGAAGAAGAAAAGTCCAATCTAGGAGGGGCCGAGATCAAGCATCCTCAAAATCTATCACCTTTTGTTATTGAAGACAATCAACATATGGAGGGGTCAATATTTGAAGATGGAAGTCCTCAGATTTTCACTCCTAGAAGATCCATGAGGGAGAGATCTGAGCCTAAGAGGCTCACTTATGATGACAAAGGAAAACAAGTGGATCTTCATTCCACTTATGCTTATTTTGTTTCTCATGAGGAGCCCAAAGATGTCCAAGAAGCCCTCAACACCAAGGAGTGGTATGAGGCCATGAAGATTGAATATGATGCCTTGATCACCAACCACACAGCTAGTGGATCCACCACCTAACATGCACATCATTGGATGCAAGTGGGTGTTCAAGATCAAGTACAATCATGATGGCTCCATCAACAAGTACAAGGCAAGAATATGTGCTAAAGGCTTTGCACAAATATATGGCCTTGACTATGAAGAAACCTTTGCTCCTATAGCAAAGATGGTGACAATAAGAATCATAATCTCTCTTGCCATATTTTTTAAGTGGAAATTGTATCAACTTGATGTCTCCAACGCTTTTTTGAATGGCTATCTTGAGGAGGAGATATACATGGAACAACCTCAAGGATTCATCAAGGATAAATCTAAGATGTGTTTGCTATTTAGAAGTCTTTATGGCTTGAAGCAAGCACCTAGATCATGGTATTCAAGACTCAACAACTTTCCACTTTCATTAGGATTTGTGCTTAGTGACTATGATCCTTCTATGTACTTAAAGTTTGATGGTAGTAATATTGTCATTCTTCTAATCTATGTAGATGACATTATTTTTAGTGGAAGTTGTTTGGTGCTAGTTCAAGAAACTAAGGATGCATTAGGAGGAGAATTTAAAATGCAAGATCTAGGAGAGATCCATTACATCATAACTCCAATTCAACTCAAAGTGGGAGGAGAGACCATGGATCTATATATATGTGATGTACTCTCATTGAGAAGATGATGATTTTTGTGTATTATGCAAATTTGGAGATTTTTGTGTGTAATGCAAATTTGGAGACTAAGCTCTTTGTGCTCTCTCTCTCTCTCTCTACTCGAGTTTGTACATTCATATTCTCTCTCTCGCCGAGTTGAGGTATTTATTGTACTTAGTTTCATGTTTTGTTGATAGATCTTGCTTGTAACACAATAATATTTCCTGTATGATCAGCTTTCCTATTGTCAGTCAATGCTAGTTTGATCTTTATGGTATTATTGGGCTTAGGAGATCAAAAGTACATGTGTAGGGCATACCACACGTGTGAATTTAACAGTCAATACAGATTTCATTTTTTTTTTGTAAGAAATCCTTAAAAGCTTAACTCATCACCCATTGGAAAGTGCTAGGAGTGTTGCACACTCCAAATAGCATCACTCAATAGGTGTAGATTTTCCACTCAATGGAGAATGTGATTTTGTGCTGATCTTCGGGAGCGATTTGCACCTAATTATAGCCACAAAACCCATCGAAAAACTATAAGCTTCAGCTCCTCTATTCTTTCTTACACATTTTTCATAAATAGTTTAAAAAAATGGTCCTTATTGTTAATGATGTTAAGCATCTTGTAATCTACACAGATTCTTAGTTTACCATTTTTTGTAGGACCCACCATGATCAACGATATCGAATGTGCGTGTTCCGTCTCATAGATGAAACCTACATCATGAAGCTTGGTCAATTTCTCTTGAATTAGTTGAGCATAGTGCGGATTGGACCAAAATGGCCTACTTACTATGGGATTTACGTTGTCAACCAATGAAATGGTATGAACCACTCCATCTGGTGATATGATTTTCAACTCAGTGTAATTCCATGTGAAACAGTCATGGTATTTGCGAAGAAGTGAGCAAAATTTGAAAATCATCGCGTAGCGACGTTTACGATGATATTGGATTTATCTCCTCTACTCTCCTAAATCTCATGTTAATCTAGTTCCATTCAGATCACTGTAGTTTTACATGCATTGTCGCATAGTCTGCAGAAATACTCTATTATTGAAGACATGCAAGAAAATGGCACCCGACTTGTCGGAGTTGGCTGACTTATCGGGGAAGGCCAACTAGGTCAACTTATCGGGGAGTCCGACTTGTCGACTCAATCGACATATCAGAGAAACCTGACTTTTCTGACATATCGACTTGTCGACTACTCCAACTTAACTAACCATAGCAGGTCGTTTATTGCGTTCAGAGTTCTTGTCAAGATTGTATGCTTTGCTACTACGTCTTCCTGTCTGACAATGTTATTACTATGTCTGATTGTCTACTCTTTCGCTTCCGCAGAAAACCACACAATCAAGCTCTATTTTACTTTTATGTTCGTCTATTGTTGTTGTAGTGCACGCACGAGGGAATTAGTTGACCACTGCCTTTGTGCAGTAGTATGAGTGTTCCAATCCGATTGTTCGACTGGCCTAATCTATCGAGTCCCATCTTCTTCAGCATAATATCAGATCACTTTTGATTTTTTAATCTGATACTTACATCGTATCAAAAGCTGTTTTATCTCAGAGCTATTTTTATGGCCTGATAAGCTTCCCACAGAAACTGATTCTATCAGCCGATAGAATAATTATTTTCTTGTTTTGTAAGTTTCATTGTCCTTTGTGAATCATCCGCCTTCTGTTCGTTACGCTCTGGCCTTCATGCTACAAGCCTTCGCTTTTTGCTTTTTGCAACTTAAAGAGTAGTGTTGCTTTTTCAAGGGCACCTTCGGTTTATGCCAAAAAGACATCTTCTGGATTTTAAGGACACCTTCGCTTTTCAGTGTCGCTTTTCTTGCAAACACTGTTAGGCAAAAAAGTCGACATAAGGCAAAAACCAGATTGAAGGGCAGTGTCTTTTTTTAAGGGTAGGCAAAAAGTGCAAATGAAGTGACAAAATTTCCAGCAAGTTCACACATGTGGGAAATGATCCACAAATGTGACTAATCTTATTAAGCAAGTCTATGATTAGCACAAAAAACTGATTCTAAATTGAATAGCAAGTCTATCTAGTACAAAATTTAATGGCTTAACCACAATCTAGCATGCTAATAATCAGAGAATGATAGATTTGATTTCAAGAGAGCAAAAGTACAAGAATCTAGTGTATGAGCATAAGCCTCAACACGAGTAAGAGAGAGAAAGAGAGAGAGAGATATAAATATTCAAGCAAATGATGGTGTAGATCCAAAATGGCATGGAATAGCTTCAAAGCTTGGTTCTTCATCAAAGATTATGAGAATAGCTACCCATATTTATGCATTTTGAGGTAGCTCGAGGTAGAACCACATCCATCCACCTTTCATTCACATCTAAAGTGAAAACTAGAGTCTAAGTGACATTTGTCACATCTCATGCAAGCATTTCTACCTACTTTTACCAAGTGTCATTTTTCTAACTAGAATTGTACAAATCATCATGCATGTGTCTATTTCACTTTGTGCATGCCTTGCATGTCACTATGGATCACCTACAACATGTGCATGTGATATGTCATGAGTTTCTACAAGCATATTAATAACATTTCTAAGTCTACAATCTATATGCAAGTTGTATACTACCAACTAGACTTGAGAAACCTATATAGCTCGAGTCCTATCTAGACCAAATTTGGAATTTACATTATGAAACAACATACTTGCATAGTAAAAAATTTGTAGCAAGCCTAAAGTCAAGATAGATGATTTGTTATTTTCAACACTCCTCCTAAAAATAATCTATGTTGACTTGAACATGGATCTTGGTATTATTCCAAGATTGGCTCGATGCTTGATGAAGGAATTTTTGCTCAAAGGTTTGGTGAGCAAATCTGTAATACAAGATGATTTGTCGATGTGCTCCAAGTAGATTTCCCCTCCAATGAGCTTCTCTCTCACAAAGTGAGGTGCAACCTTGATGTGTTTGCTCCTTGCATGAAATATTGGCTTGTTGGCAAGGGCTTGTGCTGAAATATTGTCACACATGATCAAAGGTAGATCATCTTCCATGATTATCTTTAGCTCCACTAGCAACCTCTTGATCCAAAGCACTTATTTTGTTGTAGTAGTGAGTGTCTTATACTCAACTTCACAAGATGAGAGTGGTATAGTATCTTGCTTTTTGGAAAGCCAAGGTATCAAGTTTCCTCCAAGATATATGACATATGCACTTGTAGATTTCCGATCTGCTTTATCACTTGCAAAATCTGAGTCAGAGTAGCCAACTATAGAAAGATCTTCACTTTTATATAACAAACCATAATCAAAAGTTGAAGATATGTATCTAAGTAATCTTTTGGCCATTTTCCAATGATGAATAGTAGGATTTTGCATAGCTTGGCTCAAATTCTGAACACTTAAATTTATATCAGGCCTAGTTATTGTGAGTCAAATTAAGGAGCCTATAAGACTCCTAAAAAGAGTGATGTCCACAAAGAATCTTTCATCACCTTTGTTAGGGTCTTTTACAATTTGCTCCATAGGAGTTTCAATACTCTTACAATATAGCATATTGAACTTTTTTAACATTGAAAGAGCATACTTGGATTGACATACAGAAGCTTTTTCATTATGAAAGTCAATCTCTAATCCTAATATGTAGTGATTTTTTTTAAGATCTTGCATCTTGAATTCTTTTCCAAGTGCAATTTTGGTTTCCTCAACTACCTTGATACAGCTTCCTGTTAGAATGCTATCATCAACATAAATGAGAAGGATCACAATATCTCTATCATAAAATTGACATACAAGAAAGGATCATAGTTACTAAGATTAAATCCTAGTGACTCAAGAAAGGTGTTAAGTCGAGAATACCATGACCTTGGAGCTTGCTTCAATCCATATAAACTTTTGAAGAGCAAGCAAACTTTTTCTTTATCATGGATGAATCCAATAGGCTGATCCATACAAATCTCTTCTTCTAGATACCCATTCAAAAATGCATTAGAGACATCTAGTTGAAGAACTTGCCAATTGAAAAAGCAAGCAAGAGAAATTATGATTCTAATTGATACCATCTTTGCAACTGGAACAAAATTCTCCTCATAATCAAGTCCATAAACTTGAGCAAAACCCTTTGCACAAAGCCTTGCCTTGTACTTGTTGATTGTGCCATCTTGATTATATTTGACTCAAAAAACCCATTTGCAGCCAATAGTGTGCTTGTTGGATGGAAGATCCACAAGCTCCCATGTCTTGTTGGCAATCAAAGCATCATATTCCTCCTTTATGGCTAGAAACCATTCCTTTGAATTGAGTGCATCATATACATCCTTTGGCTCCTCATGTGAAACAAAATAAGCACAATTAATGGAGTTGAGTTCTACTTGCTTGTCTTTATCTCCATATGTAAGCCTCTTAGGCTCAAATCTTTCTCTTTGTGACTCCTCAATTATCGGCCCCATCTCTCCATGATAGTCTTCAAGGGTGATGATATGAGAATCCTTTTGAGAATCTTTGATCTCGGCCTCCTCAAAGATGTATTTTTGATTCTCATGGAATATAACATCCCTACTCTCAATTGTAACTGAGGTAGAGGGAACATAAATTTTGTAAGCCTTCTTGTTGGATGAATATCCAACTATGATCCCTTTGATAGAATTAGGATCATCTCTCTTCCTTGTTTCCAAGGGTACATGATCAAAAGAAGCACATCCAAAAACTCTAAGGTGATCAACCTTAGGTTTCTTCTTAAACAAGACTTCATATGGTGATCTTCCTGCAAGTGCATTGTGAGGTAATCTATTGCACAAATTGTTTGCATAATTAAGTGCTTCTCCCCAATATTCAATAGGCAAAGAAGCTTCAACTCGGATTGCTTTAGCACTTTCACATAGAGATCGATTTTTTTTTAGCAACTCCATTTTGAGATGGAAAATAAGCACAAGAAAACTCTCTCTTAATTTCTTCACCCTCACAATATTCATAGAACTTGTTGGAGATGTATTCACCTCCTCCATCACATCTTAAAGCTTTGACTTTGAAAGAAAACTGTTTCTCAACATAAGCTTTGAAGACTAGGAAATGATCAAATACCATAGCTTTTGAAGAAAGTAGATACAACCAAGTATATGTTGTAAAATCATCAATGCAGGTGACAAAACAAGTTGCACCACCAATACTTCTAGAGGAAGAAAAATGAACATCCAAGTGAATTAGTTCCAAAGGATGAGTAGTCTAAATAAAAGATTTTTGATATGGCTTTCTATATGATTTTACAATAGCACAAGCCTCACAAGGCTTGGATATCCTTGGAAAGTGATCTTGGAAGGCCAATAGCCTTAGCATTCTTGATCATAGAAAGCATAGACTTAAAGTTAGGATGCCCCAACCTTCTATGCCATAACTCCTCCTTAGACAAAAGAGCAACTTCAAAAAAGTTTGCATTCTCATAAGAATTCAATTTGAAGATTCCACCATATCTAGATCCATTAGCTAGGATCTCATCATTTTTCTTGATAAAGCAAGTATTGGAATTGAATTTTACATCACAACCACTATCAAGCAACTTTCCAACACTAATCAAGTTCTTTGTAAGCTTAGGAACAAAAAGAACATTGGAAAGTGATAGAACTTTAGAAGAAGCAAGTTTCAATGGAATGTTGCCAATTACTTCAATACAGCACTCATGATCATTTACAGTATAAATTGATCGTTTAAGTCCTTTATAAGGTACAATAGAGTCAAAAGACTCCTTTGAACAACATATATGTGAAGAGGCTCCACTATCTATGTACCAAGCTCCATCTTTCTTGAAGGGTGATGAAGAAAAGCTTGACACCATGGGTGATCCTTCTCCATCACTTGCAATAAACTCTTCTTCTTTCTCATTAGACATATTTGCTTGTTTGAGTTGATTTTTCTTTTTGAAGCAATTAGAGGCATAGTGCCCCTTTTTGCCACAAAAGAAACACTTGACTTTCTTCTTCTTGGTCTTTGAAGTAGAAGGATGAGATGAGTCATCCTCTTCACCATCTTTGTCTCTTTCTTTGGCTTTGTCTTTGTTGAAAGCTTGAGAAAACTAGTTCTTGCTCTTTCCTTTATGCTTGTCCTTGACAAGGAGAGCTTTGTCACTTCTAATATGCTCGAGTTTGTTCATCCTAGAAAGTTTGTAACTTTGTGTAGCTTCTTCAAAGAGAATTCCTTAAAGAGTTTCCAAATTGGGTAACTCCTCCTTAATGGCAAAGGATTGAACAAGATTATCATAGTCATCTTTTAAGCCATTTAGAATGACTTGTACTAGCTCATCTAAATTGGTTGTGACACCAACACAAGCAAGCTCCCCATGAAGATCTTTTACTCTCGGAACATAATTTGATGCACTCTCTTCACTTTTTTGAAAACTTTGAAAAATCTGATTTCTAAGAGTGAGTATTCTAGAAGTGTTCTTAGCTTCATAGATGGATTTAAGTGCATCCCAGACATCTTTAGCTGTGGTGCAAGATCCTATCTCTCTCAAAATTTCATTATAGACATTCATCTTAATGAAATGTAGAGCCATTCTAGCTCTCTTCTTGTACTTTGGTATTTCAAGCTGTGCTTGAGGCTCCTCCTCAATACCAAATACTATGTCCATAACATCCTAGAGTATTAAAATAGACTCCACCCTTACCTTCCATATTGATTAATTAGAGGTACTTAGTCTTTTACCTGCTTCTAGGAAAACTATGGATTAAGAATCAAGCAAGATTAAATCGAATCAAAAAGTGGTCACTTGGATTTTGGACCTCTACGTACCCTCTTTAAGAGCTTATAACTCTTGATAGACACATCAGCTTGATTTGAAATCAATTCCTACAGAAAGTACCCTTCATAAGCTTTCCATCAAGCTATAAGACCACTATCTTTGGACCAAATAGCAAGAAAATAAAGGGGACTGAAAATCTCTTATATGATCCACAAATGTGACTGATCTTATTAAGCTTTATGATTAGCACAAAAAACTGATTCTAGATTGAATAGCAAGATCTAGTACAGAATTTAATGGCTTAACCACAATCTAGCATGCTAATAATCAGAGAATGATAGCTTTGATTTCAAGAGAGCAAAAGTAGAAGAATTTAGTGTATGAGCACAAGCCTCAACACGAGTTAGAGAGAGAATGAGAGAGAGAGAGAGAGATTCAAGCAAATGATGGTGTAGATCCAAAATGGCATGGACTAGCTTCAAAGCTTGGTTCTTCATCAAAGATTATGAGAATAGCTACACATATATATGCATTTTGAGGTAGCTCGAGGTAGAACCACATCCATCCACCTTTCATTCACATCTAAAGTGAAAACTAGAGTCTAAGTGACATTTGTCACATCTCATGCATGCATTTCTACCTACTTTTACCAAGTGTCATTTTTCTAATTAGAATTGTACAAATCATCATGCATGTGTCTATTTCACTTTGTGCATGCCTTGCATTTCACTATGGATCACTTACAACATTTGCATGTGATATGCCATGAGTTTCTACAAGCATATCAATGACATTTCTAAGTCTACAATCTATATGCAAGTTGTATACTACCAACTAGACTTGAGAAACCCATATAAAGACATGTTTAGAAAGGTTGAGACTTCTTGAATACTTTGGGACTTAATCCATGTAATTAAATAGTCCATTAGACAAGTCATCTTGATGAACAACGTTCGTCAAGAATGCCCATGAACCATCCAAGTGCCAGACAACTAAGCTTTGATGAACAATGTTCGTCGAGAAATTTTGTTCAATTTCCCTTATAAAAGAAAATAGATGAGACTTGCACCAAGCTCACAATTGCTAAGTATTTCTTTATAGCTCGAGTTCCATCTAGACCAAATTTGGCATTTACATTATGAAACAACATACTTGCATAGTAAAAAATTTGTAGCAAGCCTAAAGTCAAGATAAATGATTTTTTATTTTCAACATAAGGACATGAACCATTTCTTAAGGCAGGTGTCGCTTTTTTTCGAAAGGAAAGCCGAAGGGCGAAAAAGCCAACTAAAGGGTAGAAAACAGTTCTAAGGCTAGGCCCCACCTTTAAGGATAGGTGTCCTCCTTTTAAGGGCAGTTGTAGCTTTTTCGAAAAAGCAAAAAAGCCGAAATGCTTAAAAGTTGACTTTAGATCAAAAACCAGTTCTAAGGCAAACGTCGCTTTTCTAAGGGTGAGTGTCCCTATTTTTAAGGGTCTAAACCTTGCTAAGGCATTTTAGAGACAGTGTCACCTTTTTCGCAAGAATGCAAAAAATGTGACAATGTCGAGAAAAGTTTTCAGAATAAGTTTCTAAGTGTTTTAGACCTAGGGTTGAATTTTCCTCATGACCCAAAAAGGCGAACTGTGCGACGAAACAATTTAAAAATGCAGACTGTGCGAAACTTGTCCAAAATGCACAGTTGTAAAAAAATAGCAAAGGAAAATCTAAGAAAAATTTCTAAGGCTTTGAAAGATAGAAACTCTTGGTTTCTTCAGCTCCCTCTCAAAGTTGGTATTTTTCTGATTCCTAAGCTTGCGCGCTGCTTCTCAAAAATTGTCTTGTCAAGAGGCTTCATGAAGATATTGGCCACCATCTGCTTCGTTGGAATAAACTCGGTCTTCAGCCTGTCTTTCTCAACCAGAACTCTTATCAGATGATATATCTGATAGCAATGTGTTTCGCCTTGGAATGAAACACTAGATCATTCGTTAGATGAATGGCGCATGTGTTATCCATGAAGAGTAGCAGTGGCTCGTTGGAGTTCTCCCAATCTGTCAAGGAATTGTTTGATCCATGTAAGCTCATTCACCATCTTGGCTGCTGCAACATACTCTACTTCACAGGATGATTGCGCAGTCATAGTCTGCTTTCTGTTGATCCATATCACAGCTGCACCAGCTGCTATTGTGCACCCTCCTGAGATGCTCTTGCAGTCATCTTTCAGGGATGCCCAATTTGCATCGCAGTAGGATTTAATCTGGAATCCTTCATGCTGAGAGAAACATAGCCATAATCCTTCGTCTGTTGAAGGTATTGCAGAATTCTCTTGGCTATCTTATAGTGTGTAGGGCTTGGATTGATATTAAACTGGCTCATTCTGAAAACTGCATAAGCAATGTCAGTGCATGTATTATCTACCAAGTATATGAGCAATCTGATTAACCTCCTATAGGGCACGTTCTGCATGGCTTTTTGCTCTTCTGCATTCTGCGGGCAGTCTTGCTTGGTCAAACTATTCCAACTACCATGGGCATATTAGCTCCCTTGCAGTCTGTCATTTGAAAATCATCAATGATTTTCTGGATGTATCTTGACTGGTGAGGATACAGCTTCCCTCTGTCAAGATCTCTATCAATCTGCAATCCTAGGTAGCATCTTGCTTCCCCTAGGTCTGATATTTCAAAATGCTGTGAAATATCATGCCTCACTTGAGCAATGAAGTCGTCGCTTCTGGACAAGATCAAAGTGTCATCCACATAGATAGCTATGATTGTGATTTTTTCATCTGTGACCTTCGTATAGACATTGTGTCAACAATAAGCTCATAGCTTTTACAGAGCGGAGTTAGCTTTTTGAGCATGCAGCTTCATCCACTATTGTCTTGTGCTCATACCATCAAATTGATGTGTATTTCTATACACTAATCTGAATCAATCACTGTCTTTTATTGCGTTCAAAATTCTTGTCAGGATTGTATGCTTTTCTACTACGTCTTCTTGTCTGACATTCTTATTGCTTTGTCTGATTGTCTTCTTGTTACATACCTATGTAGCTATTAGTACTTCAGTGACACTTATATGTCCATTTAGTGTTGGGGGCTAAATGGCAAGTTACCCTTGGATAAGGGCAGACAAGTGATTAAACCTTGGTCGGAGGTATGGAATCAAGTTACTCTTGGATGAGGAGTACCCTTAGGATTAAGGATTATGTGCCTTTAAATTAAGGTACTAGAGTCCTTGGATAAGGGCAAGTAGGTGTCTATGCCTTGGTCAGAGGTATGGAACCTAGTGAGGTATTAGAAAGTCATCACCATGGGTGTTTTGGCTACTTTTCTAAACCTTGGGCCTCAACCTTGAACCATATCACTTTATTGGTCTTGGACCAAAGTATACAAGCACAACTTGGGCAATGGGACCTAGTAAGAGGGCACACTTCCAAGGTGTCCATTGAGTTCCCAACTCCCACAAGAAAGACATTCAAAGAGTCATAGGTTATGGAAGAAGTCTCTTGACCTTCCATAAGCCTATGAAGGTTCTTTAACTTCCCTAAGCCTCTATCTTTCTCATTGGTTGTGCATGGAACTCCATAGTGTATTGAAGAGTGCCATTTGCCATCTATATGAAGGGAGGAAGGCACCCATAGGGAGGAGGAGAGATCTCTTTTGTTTGCTATGTTTATGCTCTACTAGTGTATAAAGTGTTTTCTTGTGTGTGGTATGCTTAGGGTTTGGATCTTGCTTATGGTATGGGACATAAGTAGGGTTTGGATCTTGAGTATGCTATGGTTTGTGGTGGTATGCTTGTGATTAATTAATGGTTAGCAAGGAGGTGCTAGATTAGCCAAGTTGCAGGATTGCATGTGTTAGCTAGTTGTGGTTGGGTGGTGAATACTTGAGGCCACTTGTTATCTACCTTTGTGATTAAGATTAGGGACATAGGTGGAGGAGAGATCTATGGAGGCTTGGAGATCCTTACTTGCAAGTGGAGGCATCCTAGCTTGGAGTTGGGGAGCATCTTGGAGCTTGCAGGTTACTTGGAGAACCTTTGGAGGCACTACCTTTGGATTAGGAGGACTTCCTGACTTCATTTGTAAAAGTGGTACTAGAGCTAGACAAAAGATGGTAACCTTTCTAACCTTCTTCAAGTTCTATAAAGATCACAAACTAAATTTTTTTTTTGGAAAAGATTATTGGCTTTTCTATTAATAGGAAGCTTGTAGTTGAAGTACCCAATGAATCTAGTTCTACTGATAAAGAGTAGTGATGCTTATAGAATTGTTTAGGGGCTGATTTTTTATCATGTTAAAGAAGTTTTAAAGTGGACTTTTGGTTTTAAATCTTTTTTCAAAAAGATTTGTGGAATGGTTAGAGGAAGTCTTCTTCTACATTCACAAAATTGTTTTTGCAAAGAGATTGATTCTAGCTATGTGTTTTAATCAAAACTAGTGTTTTTTTTCATAAATGAAGTGTTTAAACTTTTGATTTTCATTTTGAAGTTCTATTTTTCAAACCTGTAAATCTGAAAATCAGATCTAAAAAGTGAAGTTTTCATAAAAACTTCATTAGTTACACCTTTCTACCTACTAGTTTCATGAAAATGGCAATGTAAGAAAGAAAATGTAGTGTAACTTTATGCATAAAAAAGATTTTGAAGTTCTGTTTTTTGTCATTTTGAAGTTTTGATTTTCAGACCTGTAAATCTGAAAAACAGATCTAAAAAGTAAAGTTTTCATAGAACTTCATTAGTTTGCCATTTCTAGTCACTAGTTTCATGGATTTGAAGAACTAGGAAAGTGAGAAATGTGATTATTTGTGTTGAATTTGAAATGACAAATGGAAATGGAATTGGAATGGGAACTTTATGTAAACATTAGTTTGAAGTAGTTAATTGATGTTTACATAAAGATTAGTTTTGATTTTTGCTTTGAAATGAGGCAAAAGTAGGAATTGCTTGGTGTAGTTTTCTCTTAAGCTTGGATTGAGCTTACAAACATTAAATATTGAATGAATAGAAGTAAATGTTTTTATTTGCATGGATTGTGTAAGAATTGAAGCATTTCTATCATTTTTATTAGAATTACTTGTTGCTATATTTGCATAATAGGAAAACACACAAGCAACTCCAATGAATCAAATCAATGAAAATCCATCATTTGATCTATCAAACTCATCCAATGTGACACAAGCTCTTGAACTTTTATACCAACAAATCTAAGCCACTAATAAGAAGCTTCTTGAAACTAATCAAAGGAACCAAGACTTAAAGTCTAAGTTAGCCAACCAAAAGAAACATGTAGTTCCACCTTCCGTAAAATTGTTTAAGGGGGAGAAGAAAGATAGGAACTTGCAAGTGATAAGTTCATGGCTTAATGTATGGAACAAATACTTTGGCATGAACCAATTCCCTGAATGTGAAAAGTTGTCCACTGTAACTATGTTCCTCCAAGAAAGAGCCTTAGTATGGTCGGATCACCTAGTTGCAAAAGGCAATCAACCTTGTACATGAGATGATTTTTGCATAGTTTTTAGGGAACACTTCCTACCACTATTAGATGACTATGACAACTTTCAAAAGTTGAGTCATTTAACAATGAATAAAGGTTTGGAACATTTTATCCAAGATTTTCATGAGTACCTGAATCCACTTTATAGTGATATTCCACCAAAGGTACAAATGTTAATGTTTATTGATGGGTTACCAAAAGATTACCAAGTGGATGTTCGTAGGAACCATCCAAAAACCCTAGAGGATGCTATTAGGGCTGCAAAGTATTTTGATGACAAACCTAAGCCATCTAGGGGTCACCAGCCTAATGAGCCAAAGAAAGATTTTTAATTCAAGAGAAACGATAAGGAAGTTGTTAATGAAACACATCCCAATTCCAACAATCCTAAGAAAACCAAGAAAAACTTTAAAAATTATCAGGGTGGCAAAGATATAGCTGAAGCTCATAAGAAGGACTTGTGCTTCAAGTGCAATGGCGAGAATCACCTTGCACGAGATTGCCCTCGCTATATTTGCAAATAGCGAACTTGTAATAATGGTTGTAAGGCCCAAATTAGCCAAATAAGGTCCCAAACTTATATTAGAGACACAAATGACCACTATAAATAGCTGAGGTCGTGCTAAATTTGGAGACTATTATTCATTTTGTAATTTTGAGTTTTATGAGATCTTGGAGCTTCTCTTGGAGAGCTTTCTTGATGAAGAAAGTGGTTCATGTGCCTATAATCACATAAGAGCTATGATCATGCTCTAGAATATGGCCATTTTAGTGTTTTCATTTCAATTTTAGCTAGTGAAATTTTTTGCAGTCTATTTTTCTCATTTTTGGCTGTACTTTTGGCCAAATTTCATGACTATATTTTTATAATTGTAGATCTCACTCTTAGCTTGAATCTGGGCCAATTTGCAGCCAATTTGGTTGAAAATTGAGGGAGATATGACAAATCTTGTGGAAGAGATCAAATTCTAGTTTGAGTAGAGAATGTGGGAGAGAAAGAGTTCAACTTTTCATTTGTGAAGTTTTGCTTCCTTGTAAAAAAAATTTCCATTTCTTCATTTTGAAGTTTTCGCCAACTCATTTAAAAAAAATATGTGACCTAACCCTACCCACCCCAGCCCTAACCCTAACTACCATTCAAAAGCCCTAACTACCACCACCCAGCGACCTCCTCACTCCCTGCTTACTTCGGCTCCTACGCCCAACCCCGGACCTCTTTCTCTGATGTCATCAAGCATGGAATGCACCATCTGCTTCAGGCACACTCGTTCGATTCAGTTCTTCAAATCCATTTAAATTTTTCCCCAGGCTGTACCATATACTGAAGATACATTAGTTAATACTTAACTCGATGCGTTCTCAGAATCGGATGTACCCAACAAATCAGACATGACCTTTGTGCCATCTTCAATGGCTATCATCTCTAGGTCGAGGAGGGAGTCAGGCGGAGATCAGTAAGTTCGATTTGGCACAAGAATCTTCTAATATGTACGCTTTTCCTGTGCTAGCGAAAATTTCGAGTCCAGAACCGGAAACAACATTCTTTTTTCCGGCAGAGTCACTGCTTGCAACTATAGAAGTTTCCTGATGTACAGCGGCACTCACAAACCAATAATCATCCGATCTGATGGATGCCTTGTCCGCATCAATGCCCACCATTCTTGAATTTACACCCGGAATTTGATGAAAAAAAACACTCCCAAACAAACTATCACGAAGAGCAAGCAATAAAAAAAAACACACAGGCAAATACAACAACCGTAAGCAGCTCCATCATTAAATTTCTGCTCAGCTCCAAAGAGGCCTGGAGACGATTAATCCTCAAAGCGATTGAATCCTCTATTAATCCTCAAAGCGATTGAATCCTCCAGTTGAAGTCATCATAATTCCCCCTTACACCTCCGTTCCGGCTCGGTCCAGATCTCTACCCTGAGATCCTTCTCTCTCTACCGTTCTCACTCATTTCGTCGAGATTTCACGGATTTCCTTCTGTCGAGTTCTTTCTCTCTCTACTGCCCCTCTCTCTCATTCGGTTGAGATTTCACGGATTTCCTTCTGTCGAGTTCTTTCTCTCTCTACTGCCCCTCTCTCTCATTCGGTTGAGATTTCACGGATTTCCTTCTGTCGAGTTCTTTCTCTCTCTACCGCCCCTATCTCTCATTTGGTTAAGATTTCACGAATTTCCTTAGGTCGAGTAAGATTTCACGAATTTCCTTAGGTCTAGTTATTTCTCTCTCTACCCATTCTCTCAGTTGAGATCGTTCTCTCTCTACTTCTTCTCTCTCCTCCGGTTGAGATCCCTCTCTCTCTACTCGGTGTCTCTCCTATTTGCACCTATTTGC
The DNA here is from genome assembly GCA_029204225.1 of Diphasiastrum complanatum. NCBI lineage: Eukaryota > Viridiplantae > Streptophyta > Lycopodiopsida > Lycopodiales > Lycopodiaceae > Diphasiastrum > Diphasiastrum complanatum. The sequence goes on from CM055096.1 coordinate 39,607,940, forward strand.
ATTAAATTTTGTAATTTTCTAGTGTTTGCATTTATTCAATGGTCTAATGCTTCAAATAAACCAAACTTTTCTATTAAGGCCCCTATTTCTAAGTTCGTTCATTTCTTGTTCTCCACCAAGTTTTCAAACTTCCATAACTTTTTTTATATGATCTTGGATTTTAGTACTGCACAAGCAAAAAGTGCTCAGTTCTTCGAGCTCAATACAATAATTTTACTTCTGTAATCATTCCTCCGATTTTATTTTATTTTTTTATTTGTCGTTACCCCTTTTCTAAGCTCTTATATACATTGAATTTCTTTTGAATTCTGTGAATTCTCATAACTTCTCCGTGTGACTTCGGATTTTAGTGCCGTAGAAAGCAAACGCCATTAGCTCAACAATATTTTTAGTGTAAAACAGATGTTTCTTATTCAAGGTGGCCAAATATGATTCGACTACCGCCAAAGGATTTACGAAGCATGGCACTCAACAAAGAGCTACATGGTCTTCATTTTTTAGGGCAAAAATGCTTAAAGTAGGGGGAGTGTCATGTGCTGCATGTAATTAGCCCACGAGCTTACTAATGAATTGCCAAATATGGCCATGGAGCTAAAGTAGACTAGAATTAGTCATTAGGATAGTTAATAAGGTGACTCGAACAACCTCGCTATATTTGCAAATAGCGGACTTGTAATAATGGTTGTAAGGCCCAAATTAACCAAATAAGGTCCCAAACTTATTGTAGAGGCACAAATGACCACTATAAATAGCTGAGGTCATGCTAAATTTGGAGGCTATTGTTCATTTTGTAATTTTGAGTTTTAAGAGATCTTGGAACTTCTCTTGGAGAGCTTTCTTGATGAAGAAAGTGGTTCATGTGCCTATAATCACATGAGAGCTATGATCATGCTCTAGAATCAGGCCCCTGTCTTGTGAATGATCAATAATCATGAATAAAGATACCTTACTTTGCCTAAGTTGGTGAAGTTTTGTTACTTTTAGCTATCTTCTTGAATTTTTGACTAGTTTCTTGATTTCTTGCATTTCCATTGTAATTTGATGTTTAATGAATGGATTAGATGTTTGCATGCTAAGGTTGGCACATGACATTGCATTAGCTAATGTAGATATTGTTCTCAGGCAACAATGGTATTTTGATAAGAATAAGTCATTGAGAATTGATTTTGTTGGAAAATCTTTATCTTTTATGCATGAGAATTCTTTGATTAAGATCAAGGCTAGTTTAAGTGTTAACACTAAAAGTATTAATCCTTATTCTAAATAGGAACTTACATCAATAATGAAAAATTTTAATTATAAAGTTTATTTATGTTTTCATAATGGTTTCATTTGCTACAATGAAAAAAAGACTTAACATAAATGTCATGAATATATCCAGTGAGAACAATATAGAGTTTGAAGCCTATAATGAACTTAGGCAGGAATTCAATGATGTTTTTTCAGACCTTCCTGTAGGTCTACCACCTGAAAGGATAGTTGATCATTAAATTGACCTTATACCTAGTTCAATTTCGATCGCACAGCGTCCTTATCGGATGAGTGCATCGGAAGAGGCTAAGGTAAGTATGCATTTAGATGATTGCCTGAAGAAGGGGTGGGTACAACCTAGTAAGTCTCCTTGGCCATCACCAGTGGTTTTGGTTGCCAAGAAGGATGAGACTATAAGCTTTTGCGTCGATTATAAGAAATTGAACACGGTAACCGTTAAAAATAGATATCCACTACCGCGGATGGATGACCTAATAGATTATCTTGGTGGTGCTAAGTAGATCTAAGATCGGGATACCATCAGATACACATTAGGGCAGAAGATATACCAAAAATGGATTTTCAAACTCGCTTTGGACACTATGAATTTTTGGTGTTGCCATTTGGTCTGACCAATGCACCGACAACTTTTCAACAGAGGATGAAAACGATTTGTTCAGGCCATATTTGGGAATATTCATAGTGGTATTCTTAGATGATTTTCTAGTGTTCAGTAAGACTTTGGTGGAACATAAAGAGCATATTAGGATTGTCTTGGACATCCTAAGAAGGGAAAAGCTCTTTGCCAAAGAGTGTAAGTGTGACTTTTTTGCTAAAGAATTGTTCTACTTGGGGCATAAGACTTCCGAACGAGGAGTGGAAATCGAAGCCGATCGTTTCCAAAGGGTTATTGAATGGCCTATTCTTACCACAGTTCAGGAAATTAAGTCTTTCTTGGGGTTTGTAGGATTTTTCTATCGACATATTCCCAATTTGCTCGATTGGCATTTCCTCTTACCCAGGCCTTGAAAGGTTATAAGAAGCTAAACCGAAGGGCAAAGAGTCCACTAGTGGAGTGGATGAAGAATATGAATAATTCTTTTGAGTTGCTTTAGAAGAGTGTCACTTCAACACCAATAATTTTCATTGGTGATCCTAATAAGGCTTTTGTGGTTAGGACCGATGCCAGTGATTATGCTATTGGAGTTGTTTTGACGTAGGATGGAGAGAATTTGAGTCATTTCTCACTTTTTCAGTGAAGCTTTACCGAAAATTCCAACGAAAAGTCACTCTTCTCCGTTTGACGAAACTTCCAAACATGACCTTCAGCACTCATAATCACATGCCCAGCACTTGTTACTATCTTTTCTAGTCTTGTTCTCATGAATTCGACCTTCTCCAATTTTCTAATCCTTTTTCACTGTTTTTAACGCCTTTTCACTTTTTTTCTGAAAGTCTTTTCTTGTTTTGTCCATCCCCGTCACCACCATACCTTATCTAGCACCTAACTAGAACCACTGACATCATGGCATCATCTTCTTCCTCAACAATATTTCAACAATCGTTGTTTCTACCAATGGTCTCATTCAACCAGAATGGATCCATCATCTAGTTCATCTCTATTGACAAACTCGATGGACATAACTACCATCTCTGGAAATTCAAAATGAAGGTTATACTACTAGCCAAAGAACTATGGGACATAGTTGATGGCATAGAGCTCAAACCAGAAGGTGATACAACCATCATCACCAAGTAGAGACTGAGAGATGGCAAAGCATTTGCCATGATCACCCTCAACGTCAAGGATACTCAGATCAGCCACATACGTGTTGTTCAGATTCCTAAAGATGCATGGGACATCCTAACAACCCTCTATGATATCAGAGATGTGACTTCCAAACTATACTTGAGGAAGAAATTATTCACCTTAGTTTGACACAGAGAGTGTTTCAAGTCACCTCAACACTTTCAAAAATTTTATGGAGCAAATGATTGCAACTGGCTCAGTCATAGAAGATTTTGATACTCTCATGAATCCATTAATGAGTCTACCAGAAGCCTACGAAAATTGGATCATGGCAATTTCGACCCAAGCACCTCACTCTGTCAAGAGTAATTTCGCTGCTCCTACAAGTGGAGATCAGAAGATCTGCATCCTCCCCAGGCTCAGGATCGGCTCCTCAAGCTCTATATTCAAAAAATCAAAAGTTTAGATCCAAGAGATCTACAAAGCTCAGTGTCTAGTACAAGATCTACCTTTTGTTAGCAAGAAAACGTCTCCATGTGAAAGCTGTATTATCAGCAAGCATGCTAGAAGTCCCTCCATTTCAGATTCAGTCCATACTTCCAAAGGCTTGCTTGACCTTGTACATAGCGACATTTGTGGCCCGACCTTCATCAATGACTACTCACAAAGGACTACTACTTACTTTTTGAAGAACAAATCATAAGCATTCAAGTTTTTCAAGCAGTTCAAGGCGTCTGCAGAAAACCAGACCTATAGTAAGATCAAGTCTCTACGCACAGATGGAGGGGGAGAGTATATTTCCACAGAATTCAAGGAGTTCTGCAAGGCCAACGGGATACATGAACAATTTACAACTAACTACTCACCTCAGTCCAATGGTGTACCTGAATAGAAGAATCAGTAACTCATTGAAAGTGCCAAGAGCATGCTGGCCCATGTCTCTCTTCCAAAGAAATTATGGGTAGAAGCTGTTACTAGAATTTCCTATTGTAGAATCGATCCATCACCAAAGTCGTAAATGACAAGACATCTTATGAGGTGTGGACATGATCGAATATAATTGAGTGTTTGTATGCATCGCTTTTGTTTAGATCCCTGAAGATCTAAGAAGAAAACTTGATGACAAAAGCAGAAAAATGATTTTCATCGGTTATTCTCCAGACCACAAGACATACAAGCTCTACAATCTGGATATCGAGAAGGCACTCACTAGTAGAGATGTCATTTTTGTGGAAGACCAATTCATCAACCACAAAGGGAAAGTTGCTAACAAATCTGTCCCAAGAATCGAGCAACCAAATTCTGATCTAGGGATTCAACTACAGAATTGCGACACTAATTCAGACAATGAGTCATAACCTTGACGAGTCAATCCACATTAGAAGACCGAAGTTCAACATAGAAGGTTGAAAAGGTCCAGACAGCCTCCATCCAGATTTATGGATGATCCAACCTACTACTTTGTGCAGGAATCGACCACCATTTCTGAGGCTATGTCTACACTTGATGCTAACCAGTGAAAGGTAGCAATGGACACCGATTTTGATCCTTTGATAATCACTGAGCTGTCAAAGGATCGAAACCCAATCCCATGCAAATGGATATTCAAGACGAAGTATGACGTTGAAGGAAGCCTAAATCACTACAAAGCTAGGCTAGTCACCAAAAGGCTTTTCCCAGATTCCAAATTTGGACTATTCTAAAACCTTCAGTCTAGTTGTTGAACATGTTTCAATCTGCCTACTTCTCTCCTTTGCAGCTGCAGCAGACCTTGAAGTCCACCAGATGGATGCCCAGACAACTTTCCTCAACGGAACCATCAAAGAGAAAATATATATGTCACAGCCAGAGGGATATGAACTCAAGGGCAAACAACATCACCTTGTATGCAAAATCCACAAGGTTCTCTACGTGTTGAAATAGTCACCTAGATCTTGGTTCCAGAAAATCAACGCATTTCTAATCGAGAATGGTTTTATTCCAAACTCGGCAGACTCGAATGTTTACTTCAAGTCTGTATCAGATTACCTCATCATCATCACTCTCTATGTAGATGATACACTCTTATTCAGTAACAATCTGAATTTGATGAAAGATACGAAATGCATACTGGCTCAGGAATTTACATGGGTCCAGTCCATTATTGTCTCGAAATCTAAATCCAATGAGATAGAACCAGCAAACTGATTTTCATTAGTCAACAATGATATCTCAACAATGTGCTAGAAAAATATGGAATGGCCAACTGCAAACCAAGTCACTTTCCACTCGACCCTGGACTAAAGTTATCAAAGGAACAATCTCCTCAAACTGAGACAGAAAAGGAGGAAATAAAGAGATACCTATTTCAATCTATCATCGACTCACTGATGTACGCAATGATCTGCACGCGACCAGACCTTGCATATTCGATCAGTTTACTTAGCCAATTCCTATCAAATCCAAGATTAACTCATTGGAAAGCACTAACAAAGGTCATGAAGTACATCCAAGCAACAAAAACTCTCAGCATCTATTATGGAGGCAGCCAAACTACCAATATCCTTGAAGCCTACACAGATGTAGATTGGGTAGGAAATGTTGATACCAGACAATCAACTTCTGGATTTGTATTTTTGTACAACCAAGGCCCAATCTCATAGAACAGTCGAAAGCAAATCTCAGTTGCATTATCATCAACGGAATCCGAATACATAGCTGCCACAAATACAACCAAAGAGGCGATCTACTAAGGCAACTGCTTGCAGACATCAACCTTGCACAAACACTTCCTACAACAATCTATTGTGACAATCAAAGCACAATAACGCTATCTGTCAATCCGAGATTTCACTCTCGAAGCAAACAAATCGAAATCAGGTATCATTACCTTAGAGAGAAAGTACATAGCAAGGAAGTAGCATTGGTTTTCTGCAGAACAACCTACGACTACATGTTTTGGACCTTCCACTCTTCAATTTTTGTGCCTTAAACATTTTTAGGCACTTCTCGTCTTTTTCATCTTTTTCTAAACTTCGTAAAAAATGTGACACACATAGTGACCAAAATCCATTGTAGACCTGTCTTAAAACATTTCAAAAGCACCTTTGGATTTTTCGGGGTTTTCGCAACATGGCAGACCGACGTCACCAACTTATCTATAGGAAAGATAATAAATATTCTTCCACAGAGAACATGATTAAAGTTCGAATAAATCAAATTAATATCGGTGTCTTTAATCGGGATTGTATATGATCTATGTACCAATAGAACAATATTAGATCTGATTGAATATATGTGCGGAAATTATGTGCGGAAGTAAGAGACACCTTAAGACAATTTTAGATAATTAGAAACTATTGATCAAAAATGAATTTATAATTATGAATCTGACTCAGTATACATTTTTTGATGTCTTATCTCGTTGTTGTGTCTCTGATTTAATGAGTTGTTACAACGAGTAGTGCACATATATTTATATTGCTACAGGACAGGTCTTTTGGTCTTTTATTTATAGGTCTTTTGGTTTCCAATTCTGTAACAATAGATCTAACCGTTTACGATGATTTATATTCTAATAGACGTTTCGTTTCCAAGGTCAAATAATTTTTGTTTACAAATATTTCGCGACAGTGTATCTCTTCTTCTCAGCTTTGTGTTTCGTGAATTGTGCGCGACAATTGTCTCTTTGTGACATTTTCGTGTTTCACGAATTGTTCGTGACAGATGACAGTTTCTGAGCTTGAAGTAGAATTCAGAATATTTCGGAATTGTTCGTGACAATTTTGCGCATCTAAGGTTTGAATAGGAAACAAAATATTTTCACGACAAGATTCTGTTTTCGGAATCTTTCGAGATTCAACAAGAAAGCCACAAAAAAAAATTATTCTTCTGAGTAAATAGAGCATTTTCAGAATCACCATTATCGTCATAGCGTTCACGAGCTTCTAATTCTTCCTTAATTCCGTCTATTGCCTTTTGAAGTGTCATTGTCGCATCTTTCGTCAATAAGGTTCGAGTTGTGTGGAATGACTTGGGTAGGGCTCGAAGAAAATAAGTAAGCTGTTTTTTCGCACATTGGAATCATCCAACAATGGCTTGAATCCTAATGATTTCAGGGCTTGATCCTTCTTCTTGTACCATTGCCGAGCTGACTGTTTCAGACCGTAGATACTTCTATGCATTATGCATGTATAATCAGGAAGTGAATTTGAGATAGGGTTTAATCCATATAGACTTCTTCGTCTAGCTCGCCATGCAAGAAGGCTGTCTTCTTGTCCACAATGTGGATCCTGAGATCATAAGTAGCTGCATATGCAAATAACAATCGTAGGGACGAATGTTTGACGACAGGAGAGAAGGTTTCAGAGTAGTCAATACCGTATCTCTGAGAAAATCATTTTGCTACCAATCTTGCCTTGTATTTCGAGACATTTCCATCCAGTCCGTACTTGAGCTTGAAAACCCATTTGTATTTGACAATCTTGTATTTATGTGGTAATAGCTGCAACGTCCATACCTGGTTCTTCGTCATGGATTCCCTCTCTTTGTTCATGGCTTGGATCCATTTGTCCTTCTCTGGACATTCAATCGCCTCCTCGAAAGTCTATGGTTCGTCACTAAATCCGTAGAACTCTTCTGATGTGAAAGCTGAGTTGCCTGACACGTATCTTGTTGGCGCTCTTCGTGGTCTTGTCGACCTTCTAGAAAATCCTCCTGGAACAGCAATGCCTTTGCCTTTGTCTGCTCTTCTAGGTCCGGAACCATCTTGGTTCACAAGTACTATAGTAGTAGGCTGCCTCTCGAATCTTTTGTCTTCTGATTCATCGCTCGAGTGTGAAATGACTAAAAAATCCTTGTTTTCATGTTCGTCTTCTGCTCTCTCTATTGCTGGTAGAAAATCATAGTACTGTCTCTCCATAACCTCATAGCTGACAGGATCGTCATTGGCCATTGTCTTGTTCTCATCGAATCTAACATCTCTCACTGTTTTCATAGTGTTTGTGTCTGGCATGTAGACTCTATAGTATGATGAATTGTTGTCATAACCTACCAGAAATCTATGTTTGTCTTTCTCATCAAGCTTCTTTCGAAGCTTATCAAAAATATGTGCATAAGTTGCACAGCCAAAGATTCTGATGTGAGACAGGTTGGGCTTTCTACCCCACCATAACTCATGTGGTGTTGTGTAAGGGACACCAGACTTCCTTGTCCTGTTCTAGATATATGCGGCTGTAGCTACTGCTTCATCCCACAATATCCTTGGAGCTTTTGAGTAGGCCATCATGCATGTGGTAGCTTCCATCAGGGTCCTATTTTTTTCTCTCTACAACACCATTGTACTGCGGTGTGCAGGCTGTAGTCCTCCTGTGAATGATGTCACGATCATTGCAGAAGTCAGTGAAGCGATTCGAGATGTATTCGCTATCTCGATCTGTCCTGATCTGCTTCACTTTGTTGCCTGTGCATCTCTCTGTCCAATTCACATATTCTGTGAATTTATCAAGTGTTTCGGATTTATTTTGAGTAAAGTACACTCTGACAAATTTACTATAATCATCAATGAAGGTTATGTAATATTTTGAACCTCCTACTGAGATCACATTGAAAGGCCCATAGATGTCAGAATGTACTAGCTCCAGAATCTTGGTCATTCTGTAGGAGTCTTTGATAAATGGAGTGCGTGACATCTTACCCATCAGACATGCATCACAGGTGGTCAAACTAGTTGCATTCGAGATGCTGACCCCTGTTATCGCTCCATGATGGCTTGCTTGATAAGTGCCATTGAGTGCATGTGGCATAGTCTCCTATGTCACAGAGTGTCTGACGAATCATCATGAGTCTGATGCATCTGATCTATAGGCAGGCGTACCCTCAGGTGATGTAGATCACCTTTTCTTCTATCTTGAGTGATCAGGGTACTGGTACTGGCGTCAATCACGTTGCATGCTTCGTCAGAAAATGTCACATGCATCCCTACATTAGCTATCCTTGCCACAGAAAGCAAGTCTTGTTGTAGTATAGGAACGAACAAAATGTCTTCGAGTCGTCTATCTTTGCCATTGGTGTTGAGCCATAGTGAACCAATATCGTTCACTTGATGTTTGTATCCATCTCCAAGAACTATGAATCTTGAAGGATCAGCACTTCTGAAATCAGATATTATTCGACTTGATGTTACGAAGTGTGAGGTGGCTCCTGAATCTAGGATCACCTCATGTGTGTCAGATGTAGATGCTGCACACACATCTTCACAAATGTAGGTGGTCGAACAATTTCTGTTCGATCTTTCTTCACCCATTTTCAAACTCTCGGGCTCCTCGACATAGGATAAACTGTTGTTGTTCTCCTGTCTGCTTTGTGTTGATTTATTTCTTGGGTTCAGGTGACAATCGATGGCTGCGTGACCCTTCTTGTGGCAGTGGATGCACTCAATTTTTGGATTGAGCCAACACGTATCAACCGTGTGCCCATCTCTTCTGCATCTCATGCAGGTCTTCTTTTTTCTACCTTGTTGCTTCGACCTCCCTTTGCTCTTCCAATTGCCTTTGCTAGTCCCCTCTGCTTGTTGATCATGATCCTACCTTTGATTCGACTCCCTCTTAGGCTTGATTTATTTCTTGGATTTTTTTTTGTTGTCGTAGAGGGCCTGGTCAGAACCATCCTTGTGATCAAGATGTTCTCTAGCCTCAACTTCCTGTCGAATGTTCGACGGCCATGGTAGGATCTTTCGCGAGCAGGGTTTTGGTTGTCTGGAAAGATCTAGGTAAGGCTCTCAACAAGTAAGTGAGCCACTTCTTAGCTGACACTACGTTCTCTGCTCCAGAGTTGTGTAATGACAAAAAGCGATCCTTCATCTTCCTTACAAAAGAAGTGAGGTCCTTCCCATCCCACTGTAGATTTATCAGCTGATCTTCCAGCATCATTATTTGACTTCTTGATTTCATTTGAAATCTCGTGAGCAGTGCATCCCACATCTCCTTAGCTTTGGAGAGTGTAGCTAGATCAAGCATGAGACTATCTTCAATGGATGAAGATAGAAAGGCTACTGCCTTGTCATTTTTCTCTCTCCACTCGCGTAGCTCTTTGTCTGATGTTGTAGGCATCTCTTCTGTGCCATCCACCTAGGGGAATAAACCTTCACCCTTGAGTATCAATGAAGTCTTAACTTTCCAGGCTAGAAAGTTAGATCCTGAAGAATCTAGAACTGTACAAATCTTGTTTTGTATGTTGCTAATTGAAGTCATTGCTTCTAAAGTCTATTCACTTGTTGATGGTTGATCATTTGAATGCTTGGCCTCTTAAATCTGATAGCCTTTGGCTATGTCAGATAATGACAAGGTAGGCTCTGATACCACTGATGCAAAATGTTTTTCGTGAAAGCAAAACACAAAATGGATGGAACTCAGATATGACTGCTAGTCACTGCCAACTGCATCATTCCTATCGTCTTCTGGAATGTAGACAGACACTACTGTACTACGTTAACAAATTAATGCAGCATTCAACGAAATTCAAACCAAGGTGTGGAATTAAATAAACAAGACATCAGAGACACGAATAACAGCAGACTAATTTGCATTCAAAATCTGACGAGATAAGAAATCATCTATTGATCTTTCTCTGATTCTTCAAGCACTACATGAAAATCCACGCAGTGCATTGGCATGAGAGAAATGCAGCTCTCCCACGATCAATGTCTCACTTACTAGCGGACTTATGGATCTTCAAATCCTATACAGAATTGTCTCGCACGTAGGCAGACATGTATTTAGTGTTTTCGTCTTCTTACTTACTAGAATCAGACTACTTCATGTATATCTGATCAAGTATCATTTAGTAAGTATATAGTCGCCTCTTGTAACCTTCTAGATTAGAGTGAGTAAAACATGTACAACTAATCACAGAATTACAAGAGTGGCAGATTAGCCACAATCTAAAGTTTATCTGCTGACGTCATGCTATCGGATCAGAAATCTGTACTTCTGGGTACTTACATGATCTTGTTGGTCCTTCTTGGAGCGTGAGGGTAGAGAAGAGTGTCGTGACAATTTTCGAATCGTTTGACTTTCTCGTCGTCTAACTTTCTTCTCTTGTACTGCGAAAAATTTTCTTTCGCAAATTTTTCATGTTGGTGTCTTTCCATCAAGGTGTTCGCAAACATTTTTGTTTCATGTCTTTTGATTTTCACATTCGCGAACATTTTTGTCAGGCAGAGGGCTAAAAACTAGCAAAGCTTTGGTAATAGAAACATTTTATTTCTTCATTCATAAATCATTGGAAAGCCTTGAGGTCCTACTTTGCTTGGGCGAGCTCCTGATTTGCATTTGCCTTGTACTTGTCGAACTCTGCCTAGTAGATGTTTAATGTTTGACTATATACCTGCACCTACTGCCTGAAAAGATTCATCTCTGCTTGGGAGAGTGGCCTTGAATCAGGTGCGGGCTGGGCTAACCAGGTGAGTTTTTCTCTTTGTAGTGCTTGTGCCTCTACTCACAGGCGTGTGTTTTCTGCTTCATATATCTAGAGTTGCATTTGGAGAGTGCTAGCCATTGGGACGCTTCAGATTGAAGCTCTTGCACCTTTGTGAAAGCATCTGTCAACGCTTTGGGGAGGCTCTAGATATACTGATTGAGATTATCCTCCTTTTGTTGTAGCTTCGTGATCTCCCGATGCCCATCTTGCTTGTGTTGTTGAGCGATTATCAGAGATTGCTGTAGCTTTGTGATTTCCGCTCGTAGCTGCGTGTTGTTGGTTACCAGATGCAGTAGCCGGCTGTCCAATGAGGGTATAACTGCTACCGCGTTCTAGATATAAGTCCCCCCGTCATGATGTCCAAGGGAGCAGCCCTGACGACCTGTACCGTATCTTCGTCGTCTTCGACCAGCTTCTCTAGTGATCGCATGCCATCAGGTGCAGTGGAGTCAACACGATCTAGCAATGGCATAAACATTGTTTGAACAAATGCATCATCAGACAACGATTTGTCATCCTAGGAAAGCTTTGATGGAGAGGTAGGGGGTGTGAGGGAAGCAGAAGTGGAAACATGGATAGAAAAAGTTTGTCCAAACGAGAGAATGGGAGGAATAGAGGAGAATGGATAGGTGGGGGGTGTGAGGGAAGGTAGTGATGTACTCTGGCGCGGCGGTGTAAAATTGATGACCTGCATCCATGCTAGGGTGTCAGGAGAGAGTTGAGAATTGGTGGGATTGAACTGGAGAGGAATGGTTGTGGAAACATGAGGAATGGATGATATGATGGTGATGGAAGGGGTGATAGAAGAAGAAACAACTATAGAGGCAGTTTGTGCAGTTGGAAGAGGAACAGAAACGAAAGTAGCAGTAGAAGATTGAGCAGAAGATGCTCTAGTAGTGGTGAAAACTGAAGTGGTGGTGGTGGTGCGACGTCTGGTAGTAGGAGGAGACAAAGAAGAGGGGGCAGCGCCACATATTCTCTTGTTGGTCGTCATGTCAGTGACTGCAAGGTGTGTGGAGGTGGATGCGGTAGATGGAGGATACATGTTAGTATGAGGCACGGTGACAGATAAAATGCTTGAGTGGTGGAACCCGCACACTCTCACCTCAACAAGCGCACAGACGAAGTTATACAACAGAGGGCCTGCTGCGATACAATCACAATTGTTAGGTTTGATGGAGATTGTTAGTTCATGGATGAGAGAAGTATGCCAATCATATGGCACTACTGTGGGGCCAAGAAATCCCAAGATGGATTCCACAATCTGACTGAGTAGCTTGGACTGGATTCGGTCCTTTCAAAATGTTGAAACAACTAGAAATTTGTTCAACAGATGCACCACTGCCTAGATTATTGGGTCCATGATAGCCTCTATCAGGTACCCATTGTTAGTTTGGATCAAAACCTCTGGGGTAATCTGGGTGAGAAATGGCCCTATCAAGGTCTTTGTTTGGCGATGGGAGATGGGTTGACGATCTCCGGACACTATGCCCACGGTGACCATGAAATCTATGTTAATCCATAGCTTGTACGTGGTACCTTGGTACAAGATGTGGAAACATGACTTCGGCACATCCCAGGTGGCATAAGCGTTTAAGGCAATACCCATGCTAATGTCAGAGCTGAAAAGCGGTGGGTAAAAACCCATTGCTTCAAGAAGAGGTCCAATCATCTGAAGCCAAATTCTGATCAAGGCATCAGAAGACAAAGGCCAGGATCTGGGTGGCAGATGGCACATCGCGGATAATGACCTGTTTGGTGCCAGTATCATCAGAAGATGAAGAAGAGGCCATGTTAGCAATGGTAGTTAAATTCTGTTAACAAGGAAAAAGTTGAAAAAAGTGACCAAAATGGTGAAAATAGTAAAAAATCTTGAAAAAGTGGAAATAAAAAAACAGATGATGGCAACAATGGTTATGAGCACAGATCTGGATTCAGAGAGTGCAGATGATGCCTGGTAGGAAATTTGAAAGCATTCAGAGAACATGGAAATTTCAATTGAAAATTGGATAGAGCTTCGCTAGGTAATGTGACAAAAGGTTTCTCAGAGGATCAGCTGTCATATTGTTATATTTTTGTCAAAAAATTTCTTTTTTGCAAAAATACCAATATTACTCTTGATCCTTCAGAGAAAACAAAATCTAATGGAAAATTTGGCTCTTTTTTCCTCCAAAATGCAGATTGGTGTGTTTTTTGGGTTTTTTTCAGGTGTTGGTCTGGATGTCAAGACCTTAGAGGCTGTTCAGGGCCTCCTCTACCCTCTCACACCTCCTTCGCTAGTTGTGAACAATCCAAACACAAGAAAATATATAAAACTAATTCTTCCTACCCCAAAATCCACCTAAAACTACTCTAGAAAGCAAGAAATAACTAAAATGGCAGCTATACTAGTTAGAGAGAACCTATCTCCGACAACGGCACCACTATAGGGACGTAGATCTTTCGTAGTAGTAGCCCTTCCGCTTGTCAAAAAGGGTTAGAATGCTGGCTATGTAAAGATGCAACCTTTAGATACTTCTCTACTTCCTCCCTTAACTCTACTCACCACTAACACTACCCACCATTAACTCTACACCACGAGAGAATGTGAAGAGAAGAGTAGAAGAGATAGAGGGGAGAAGAGAGAAAGGGAGTGAGGGTGGAGGTTAGAAGTAGAGCAAGAGGGAGAGAAAGAGAGTGAGAGGGGAGGTTAGCTCATTTGCTCATTGTGCATGCTAATGGAAAAACATTAACAATTGAAACCAAAAACATGTAAGCTAGAAAGCAAAAGCAAACACGCGAAGAGCATTAGCAAGTAGTGAATAGCAAATGAGGATGCTTCTCTCCAAAATGGTAGAGTTTCCTCCTTCTCATTAAGCATGAAAAATAGAGAACAAATGGTGTCTGTTTATAAATGGGGAAGGCCCTTGCCCCAAAATCCTATTGGCTAATATGTACATTGATCCTATCCATTTATCTTGGACCCAACTTAATCCAAGGGTCCACAAAAAGTACATTAGAAATCACAAGATTCATGTGAGTCCAGAATTGGACCCAACTTAAAAAAGTTTAATACTAAGTTCTAACTTGACTTTGGGCTTCAACTTTTATTTGAATTACAAAAGGGCCTAAGTCTATTATTTCTATTTACATTTAACTTGCGTGCTCATTGGGCCATAGGCTTATACGCTCAAGAAGCCATGCCCTCGCAACACCTTTATTAACCAAATTTATTTATTTACACTATGTTGGGAATACCCCCAACATAGGAGGACTAGCGGAGGTGGAGGCAGTGCCACACATTCTTTTGCTGGCCGGCATGTTAGTAGCAACATAGTGAGTGGAGGTAGTAGCACCGGAAGGTGGGTAGAAGTTAACTTGAGAAATGTCAGCCGAAAGGATGGAAGAGCGTCCGAAGTTTCGAACCTTCTGTTCGAGAACTATGCAAGCAAGGTTACACAACAGGGGACCAGTGGCCATTCAGTTGCATGAGTTTTATTTAACGGCCAGTCTTAGTTCATTCAAAACAAATTGGTATTCCAAATAAGATTCTACTATTTGACTCATGAGGTTAGATTGTATGCACTCCTTGCACAAGGATGAAATGACTAGAAAGGTATTCAGTAGATATATTGTTGATTGGATGATGGGGTTATTGATAGCCTCTATCAAATACCCGTTGTTAGTCTTTAGTTGAGTTTTGGGACCCAACAGAGTTAGGAATGGCTGGATGAGAGCTGGGGCATTGCGATGGGAGGGTTTTTGGAGTGTACCAGAGACAATTCCTATTGCCGCTAGTGCGTCTGTATTGACACACACTCGGTACATATTGTTATCGTACTAGACATAGAAGCAGGCCTTTTTCTTGTCCCACATGGTGTAGGCCATGAGGATGATAGGCATGTTAAGCACGGTTGTGAATATAGATGGGTAAATGCCCATCGCTTGCAGGAGAGTGGCTGTCTGGACCCAGGCGTGACCAAGGAATCTGCAAGCAGTGGCCAGATTTGCATACAGTCAGTAGAAACGTCATTCTTGATGACATCCTTGGGGGTAAGGGAGTTGTCAGATTGACTAGATGGCTAGTTGGTAGGGCTAGAAGCTGTGGCCATTATATTATTGGGTCGGATTACTGTGGAAGAAGACAAAAATGGAAAAACAAAAAAAGACTTTCAAAAAAGGCTAAAAAGACATTAAAAACAGAGGAAAAGGCTAAAAAAAACTAGAAAGGAGGATAACGCACAAAAGTAGCTAGAAAAAGTGGGTAACAAGTGTATAACAAGTAGTTATAATGGTAGATGTAGGTGCAGGCAAAGTTTGGTCACAATATGAGAACTTTGAAAATTCACAAAAAATCTCGGCAGAGCTTTGTTGTAAGAAGTGCCAAATAAATCGAACTTTTCTCTTATATAGAGGAAAATTAGAGTGCATATTAGGAGAAGTGTACTCTCCACAGCTCAGTTCTTTACCAAAATTGGTAGGGATCTTCTTCACAAAATTATAAGACCCCAAAAAAATCTGCGAAAGTTCAGTAGGTGATTTGGATGCCTTGCGAAGGTTCTGCAAGGGTTCAGCAGTTCCTACGAGAGTTCAGCTCTCTCATGTAGGAAACTCTCGCACAACTTTTTTTTATGGCTGATTTTCATGTTTTGACTATGTAGGTAGGTCAATTTCACTATCTAGAATCCATTTTTGGTGTCTACGAAGGTTGGTTATGACATCTTGATGCTCAACAAAGGTTCCAAAGATTCTCCCTTCCAAAACCCTTGCATACACTCAAATTTGATAATTTTTCCATCAGTAACTCTCGTAGAGATTTTTATAGATGCATTTAAGTCAAATTTAGTGACTGACAAATCTGCAAGAGTTAGTCTCCAAGGGATTTCAAAAAATCTTGGAAAAAGTGCTCTTTTTTGGTGATTTTTGGTGATATTTTGTAATTCTCTGATCCCTAACTCTAGCAGACTAGTATTCACTTGCATCTAGGCTAGACCTAACTATGGAAAGCTCTATGACAATTTTTATGGAAATTGATAGCTGCTCCATCAGTTTAAGTGATTTTTGCCTTTATTTTGTTATTTTTTCTTAAGATCGATTTCTCTGATCCTCAAGTTTGGAATATGATTGGTGTCATCTGATGATCTACTACACTTTTGATCCTATCTGGATCTAGATCCCACTTGAATCTTGTCGGATGTTGTCGGGATCTAATCAGATTTTGTTGGATCTTGATGGATCTGGCTTGATCTGACAAGATTTCTCTAGGTCTGACTGTGATGACCCTGAAGATGTAACTATTTGTGACTTGTCATCACCATCCTTGATCTGCTTCATTGAGGTGG
Source organism: Diphasiastrum complanatum (assembly GCA_029204225.1). Classification (NCBI taxonomy): domain Eukaryota; kingdom Viridiplantae; phylum Streptophyta; class Lycopodiopsida; order Lycopodiales; family Lycopodiaceae; genus Diphasiastrum; species Diphasiastrum complanatum. Next base: position 39,624,719 of record CM055096.1, read on the forward strand.
CCAATACTTATGCAAATGGCTACCATTGATGGGCGTGTCGAATGGCATCCCATCTAACTGCTCGAGGTTCACAGTTCCATGACATAGGATTTTCTTTACACGGTATGGGCCCTCACCAGTGAACTTCAACTTTCCCTTGATCATCTTAGTTTTATACATGAGGACCAAATCTCTAGATTGAAGATCTTTCTTATGCAATCGACAATTATGCCATACCTTGTGTCGCTCTTTCTCATCTACCAATGCATGCATAGCTAGTAAGTGCATTCACAAAGATTATGTAATGCTTCATGGTGTAATTGCAGAGAGTTGGATTTGTCAAGACATTGTGTTGTGGAAATCCTTAATGAAGGTACCAAAAATTATACTGGCATTACTGCATCCTAATCATAAACTAGTTATAATAGCATGTGATCAGTGCTTCTCTTATAAGCCATTCTGAATGCCCACAAAGCAGCATGTAACTTGTGCTCCCAATCAGATCTGCTGGCTTCAACTGTTTTCGTGATAACACTACACAAGATCTTATTGGATGATTCTGTCTGTCTATTACCATGGAGATAATATGGTGTGCTGAATTGATGGATCACGAAGACTTCCTCCAACATGACCTTGATGGTCTCATTAACAAAATGGCTTCCGCGATCGCTTACTATCTCCATCGGGCATCCGAAGCGCACAATGATATTTTTATACAAGAACTTGGCAGTTGTTCAAGCATCAGTTGTCCGCACTGCCTTGTCTTCTACCCATTTGGTGAGATAATCTGTGGCCACGATAATCTATCGGACTTGTGAACTTCTTGCATTAGGGTGAATTGGACCAATATAGTCCAATCCCCACTTCTCAAAATCGATTTTCACAGTTGGTCCATTTTGAACTGATTTTGTAAATCTCAGTGCTAATTTTCCAGTTTCTTGGCAATTTACGTAAAAATTAATCTTTTTTGAAATCACTGCATGTCATGTAGGATGCATGTTGGATGTTTCAGAATCCTTCCAATATGTGATGGTAATTGTGAAACTGTCAAGTCGATGTTTGGTCGATTTTCACGGTTTAGGTCCATATTGAATGGAATTTGAAAATCCCAGTTAACGTAAAATTTTAAGAAACCATGGACATTTTCGATTTGTTCCAATTCATTGGTTATTGATCAAACAGAAATGACTTATAAAGTGAATGGTCTTAATCTGATGTGATTGGTCAGTTCTTTAAAGTCAATGTAACCTTCACTTTTAGTTGAAGATTTTGTGAATCTGTCAATTAAGGAGCATTTCTTGTTCTGGGGATCAATAAGGACCAAGAATAATGTAAATCTAGTAGAACAGTTCTATCCTAGTCTATAAGGGGATTTGTGAGGGATTAAGTGCGGCACTTAATGAATAAATCAAAACTATCAGGGTGATAGTGCTAAAGTTAGCGATACCAAATTGAACTTTTTCCTAGTACAAATTTGGGGTTTTGTTAACCTGAACCATTTTTGGAAGGGGAGAAAAGAGTGGCAGTCTGATATGTAGATGATTGCTGGTCTTAATGATCCAATCATTTAATTTACATTCAATTCCTGAAGTATAACTAATTGTAAGTGAGAATAAATTTGGGAATTATTTAAGAAGACTGCCTCTGGGAATTTGGATTCCTTTTCCCCAGTGTGAATTAAAATTTTGAGAATTCGAGGATTCTAAGGAAAAAGTAGTGGCAAGACTGCTAATCCATTTATGGAACCATTTATGTTTTGCAATTGGATTTGGATCTTGCAAAGTAATGCAGATAGAAGGTGTTCCATACATGAATCTAGTAATTTGGATTCTTTTCAGTTATAGAGTATTTCTCTATAATGATAGTAACAACCAAGAGAGTTTTAACTTGTTAAAAAAATTAAAGTTCTTTGTACCGATTCTGGAATAGATATTGTATATCTAGAACAGTATGATATTCGGTTTTTGTTGAAATCTATGTTTCTTTTGGGTTAGGATACATTCTATTGTATTGGGATGATACATTATGTTTGTCCATGTTGGGTACAATATGAAATGATATTCTTTGAGTAACACTAAAGAAGCATGAGAGATTTCAATTGTTAGGATTATCTCCTAGAATTGGTTGTGAATTTGATCCTATATTTGGGTATAGGATAGCCAAATCATCTTTTTTGACTTTTTGGGCAAAACCGATCTGGATGCAGAGGATTCTTGGAGGAAAAGCTGGTGGTATGGGACATCAGTGATTCTAAAGGGGATTTCTTGGGTAGAATGATCTGTAGACCGATGGTTAGTGATTGCTGTAAATGGTAATACTAACAGAGTCCAATAGTTTTTGTTAAAGGTATTTTGAGAATTATGAGATATAGATCGATCCCTAGATGGTATCTCATTAATTATAAAATATGGAAGCCCTTAAATCTATTTCTCTATTTTATTAGACCTCTACTCTTTAGAATTTTCTTAATACATGACAATTGGATTGAGATTCATATAATTCCTTCCAGTGTAGAACTCTGTTCTGAATGATTGTTATAATTATATGAAATTGTACTTTCATATAAGATTTTTGAATATGGCTCGAAACTTAGGTTTCCTGAATCCTAACGTTAGTCTCTATTTGATAGTTGATTATAGAGAAGTGATATTTCTATCATTCGGGATAAGATATTCTACGATTCTGAGGAAAAAGTCCTATTTGTAATAGTATTGGATACTCATGCTTTTTTGAATCTTTGATATCTTATACATTGTCTCCTGGGAACTTTTAAATCGAAATTATGGAATTTCTTTTTTAAAAGGGGGGAAGAAAAGATAGGAATAAGTCTTTTGAGGAATCAGCCAGTTGCATTGATTTTGGAAAAAAATCTTGTATGTGTGCAAAGGTAAAACTATCCAGTTTGAAATAGAGGAACTCTCTAAGTGATTATTTTGAGTAATCTAGAACTAGAGGAGTTTTGGGGTTATTGAGTTGTAAGATATTCATTAATATAGGAAGTAGTGATAAAGATTAAATTAAGATTCACTGATTGTTACCAAAAGTACCATTTTGTTATGGATTGGATCAGTGCAATAAACCTTTAATCTTAACTCTATGTCCAAAGATGTTTGTATGAGTTAGCCTAATCTTGGTTTGTACGCTAAGATCTGTTGTAGGCTGATTGGTAGAAGGAATTTTGTTAATAAGAGTTAGATGGTTGAATAACTTGTGAATGTCTCCTTTTGTGGAAAAGACAATTCATTAACTTATTTATGGTTTGGAAGAAGATCTGAATGTGGTGTTATACATTATAATTGAGACATGCACCTAGACATTTAAGATTTCTGAATCATTTACAATTGACTTGAGTAATTGGATTACTCCTGATTAGAAGTTAATTGGATAAATAAGCAATGTGAAGAAAATTCACCGGGAACTGTTTATTTTGATCTATATTGCTTATAAGTCACATGATTAGTGAGTCATTTGGATTCATTTATGAGAACTGTGCATAGAATATAGAAGATTCTTGATCTAAAATATTTCTTGAAGGAGAAATATCCTAAGTTACTAACTATATCCCAGTGAGCTCATATACATATTTTGGATGACAGAGTCTAACTAATGTCAAGGATAACCACTGAATTCAGTTGGAATTCAACAGAACTTTATAATCTCTAAAGGTGGTTCTAGGTGATTGTATAAAGTTTATTATTTGTTAAAGAGAAATGTTTTAATAGTCTTTAATCACTAGGTTGATTGTAGAATTTGGAACTCATAATCTGGTTAAAAATCAAGATGGAAGAATATTCTTGGAATTCAGTAATTTTCTTTGTGGAAAAGATTTCAGAATGTTTCTTATATTTCTTGAGTGGTATGTTGTGCATATACTCCAGTATCTCTAAATAATTAAGTATGGGTTTAGAATCTGATAGATTATGATTGACGAATCATAAGATTCTAAATGTTTATGATTGACGGATCATAAATTGATACTTAAAGGTCAATAGATGATTATATGGAAATATGATGATTCTTAAGATGATGAGTAATTCTTGATAAATTGGTGGAGTTAAAATTTAGATTTGTTATTTGAACTCTAAATTTGTGTACAAACTTGAGATTGTTTGGATCTCACAAGCATTTCCATTAAGTAATTGTTTACTTATGAGAAATTTGCTTACCTTTATAGATTGTAGTCAAGGAATGCTTGTGTACTATTTTTCAGCCTAAAGTCTTCGGTTAATTAGGAGCAGTTAAGTCTATCAAGATTGAATGGTCGCTATTTTCTAGTATGTGATGCTAGGGATAGAGCACTTATCTCAGGAGAGTATTTGGGGTACCCAGGACTGAGTTGAAGTCATTTTTGTCTTGATGGATCTCCTAAGAGATTTTGGTGGGATGCGTTTTGTACCAAGAAGCATTTATGACAGGTCTACATGTATTTGTGAATAGTTTTGGACTATAATTGTTTTGGATCTTTAACTTTTGAACATTGATTTCCAATATAAGGTGAGGACTCACCCAGTGATTCACGTAAATTGAAATACATGAAGATGATGTTATTAGATTGGAGAAAATCAAACCCAATAGAGAAATTTATCTTTTAGTGTACTTCTAAAAGGTCGATATAGTATCTTAGTATAGAGACAGATAATTTGAGAATCATCCCATCTCTAAATACTTATTTGATAATGAAGTTAAACTAAAGATTGATTTTCAAGGTAATGGTGAAAGTTAAATGATTGATTTGTTAGCTTTTAAACTTAATTTTCAGGTTTGGTCGACTGCTCATCCGGTGTATCATGTAAATTTAGTTTATATGATGATGACAGTTTGATGTATTGAAGATTTTGCCCATTTGGAAGATTTATCGCTCAATGTACCTTTGGACCCTGAATGAGTACTCATGATCAGAGATAAACAATGGCCGCTTCAAAATTTTTAAGTTGGCTCATAGCTGAGGGTCATATCCCAGGACGCCAGCGGTATGCCATTGGGACTATTCAGTCCGTGGCGCCAGTGGTATACTGTCGGAACCATTTGGTTCAGGAACTGGTTGTTTTCATATTTGTCGCGGCTTGTGGTTCTGAGTGTTCCTTGCATAAACGTGAATGGGTTAAGCTCTTGGGGAACGAGCTCTAACCTGTCGGCTAAGTTGGATGGCTTGCTTGGGTGGAAGTTACCTGTTTATGGCTTTCCAGTCTGGCGTGGCGCCAGGTTGGCTTCCAACGCGCGTGACAAAGCTTTCAGTTGGTTAAGTCTGATATAAGTCAGACCGCTTGCTTGGAATGGATGTTACTCGTTTGTAACGAAGCTTCGAGTTGGTTAAGTTTGATGTGCGTCGGGCGGCTTGCTTGGAGGGAAGTCACCCACATCAGGACCCCCGATATGGCATGGCGCCAGGTTGGATCTCAATGTTGGTTTTCGGAACTTCAAGCTGGTTAAGTCTGATCGTTGTTGGCGAGTTGGTTGCTTGTATGTCAAGTGGGTTTGGATGGCAAGAGTTGAAGGCTGGGAAGCCAAGTCATGGTTCCCGGCTCCCTTTGGGATGCCTGCGCTCCATGTGGTATCAAAGCCGACTGGCCAGTCAGCTATGCGGATCTCACAAAAATGGCCATTGTTTGGGGTTCATCAAGACAACTGTTGTGCAAGGTGCTGCCCATAGTGTAAGCACGGGTGCGTCCACGGTCGGGGTGGTCGGCAGAACGGGGGCTTGATGAGTCAATGTGGCAATGTGCTGCCATTAGGTTGGTGTAAGCACGGTCTGTGCCTTGTGGGATACGGGATGACATATTCGCGATAGCCACCGTTCGTTTAGCTATAAGGGCTACCGACCAAATTTGGTGGGGGCGTTATTGAGGCAATGTGCTGCCTAGCGGTGAAAGCACGAGTGCGTCCACGATTTGGGTGCTATGCTGCCGATCGTTTAGCTATAAGGGCTATCGACTAGATTTGGTGGGGGCGTTACTGAGGCAATGTGTTGCCTAACGGTGAAACCACGGGTGTGTCCACATTGCCAAACTTTCGACAGCCATAACTTTCTCTACAAGACACCAAATTGGTCGCTGTAAACCACAGTACGGAGGGAGAGTGGGTCTACAAGGCACTTGCCACATCACTCTGCCACCTAGGCTTCACACGTGCGAGCAGTAAATGCACAAAAAATAGGTAGGAGGATGTACTTTTGGAGAGAGAAATCATAAAAAATTCAACTCCAGTCAAATAAGCCTTGGATCAGAGGTTACAAGCACTCTACTAAGATTCATTAGAGAGGCGTAGAAGCTTCTAAAAGGTCCAACAAACAATCATAGGCTCAGATCATGCAAAAAATACATTTTTGGCCTCCTTCAACAAGCAAAACTTCAACATGATGGTGTCTAGTGCTGACCTATCCAAATTGGATGCATGATGGCTCAAAACAGACGCAATCCATCATATCTTTAAGCTTGTAATAATAACCAACAGGTTCAGACCCCCAATTGAAAAGTATTCATGCTAAAAGATAATAAAAAATACACTAATTTTACGTGTTTTGAGCCCCCTAATGGTGTCTAATCCCTTCCAAACTTCATGAAAGCTCAGGGACAGCTTCATTACATCTCTGAAAATGTTCATACCAAGTCTTGGCTGAGAATTTTGAGATCTACCCCAAATTTAGTCCAAAAAACATAAAAAAAAACCTTGGTTTTTGACCAATTTTGACCAAAATTTGTGAGAAAAATCCACAAATTCGTGCAATCAAATCCAATCCGTGTAAATCCATTGCATGCAAGCACCAAAAGTTTCGATTCTAATCAAACATGATTTCTATAGTCCATTTATGGTCCAAAAATCCCAATTTTTTGTCCAAAATCACTATTTAATCAATCTTTTGACTATTCCAACATTATGCAATCATTAGATCCAATCAATAATGACTATAAAACAACAAGTAAAATCTGAAAAACGTACTACACCAGTACCATATGATCAGTTTCAAACAAAAAACTTCAATTCACCAAAAATAAAAAATCCACCAAAAACTATGGAGAAACCTCATAATTATGATCTTTAGGCTGAAAGTACACCAAATTCAGAGAAGCCACCTACTTGGAGATCAATTCCACCGTCTGGAAGTAACATGCAAGGAGAAATCCACAAAAACTGATAAAATACAAGAAGTAGCTCCACCTTCTGATTGATGCAAATCCATAGCTCTGATACCACTATAAGGATTGCCTTATGAAGATATGACTAGATCCTGTTGCAAAACAACCAAAAGGACACCTGTGGAGCAAAACCACCCATCCAAATCTAGATCCCTCCTGGAGTTCCCTCCTGGACCTAGCCCCAAGCCATAGTGAAGAACCCAAGAGTGAGGAGGAGAAATTGGCTCAAGAAACTGAATTTCCAATAGGAAGATGGGCGAGTTTCCAATGGACATATTCTCCTCATGAGAGAGAGAATATTCTCCCTAGGATCCCCATGCAACCTATATTAAGCTATTGACCTCCTATTCTTGCATTAAAGGAGTCATTCACTATGCATGTGCTCCTATGTCCAATTATAAGTCTGGGCCCTCATATGATTATTGATTACTTTACAGGCCAAGCCTGGAATGACGAGGCATAACCAATAACCATATACACCTGGAGTGACCGGCTATCCACATTAGGAATTATTATGATTCCCTTATACAGGACATGGACGTAACAGGGAAAGTGTGAGAGATGCCTATAAAAGGAGAGACCTCATTTTGCATTGAGGTGAAAGGATAAGGAGTGAGATGGGTGAAAAGATTTTGCTTTGTATGTTGAATGAGAAGATGTTACGTGAGAGAATGAATGGGTTATTTGTGAGAGGAGGAACTGTGAGGGGAGAGGCGCTTGAATTTTGGAAAACCTTGCTTGAATCTATTTTGCCCTGAGGGTGACCCAAGCGGTTGTCATCCCCATTGAGGGTATTGCCTGATGCTTTAATACAGCTTCGTGATCATCTTGCCTCAGTCTCATGTCGCTCAGGCTTGCTATTATTTGTAAATGCGATCCATAGCCTACGAAAGAATGAGGTCCAAACCCCAATGGCCCAAGAGTTGCGGCAGTAGCCAACTCCCTTTCAGCGACATTGGAAGGAGCGATGGTTGCTCTCTATGCTACAACATTGTCTCGTGTTTATATGGCTCTGAAGTGTCTGCTTAGATTTTAGTGCTTCTGAAGTGCCACACAAGCCCTGCGAATCTGCATATTCCCAATCTCGCCTGAGTTGCTATAGTTCGGCTCACACACTCTGCATTGTAAACAGATCAGTCTGGAGGCATTGTTGAGAACAGAGCAGCCTCAGTCATCTGAACTCCTGAACTCCTTGCGACCAGTCCAGAGAAGACCTACTACGATGTGAGAGGCACGAGCTGTGACCAGTGCAATTCTTGTTGGCTTTGATTCTGGCCGTAGTCAGAAATGTTGCTTAATCTCCATCCTAACTAGATGGCGATATCTACATGTGGAAAGGCTATGTAATGATCACACTGTGTGATGAATACCTGTATCCGTTGATTGTGACCTGGGTTAAGAGAAACACAGTATGTAATTGTCTGTTATGCAGAGGCTGTTGCATTTGGTGCGGATAATGACCACGGTCAGAAGTATTGTTGCAGGGTTGACTGATTCAGTGGAGGAACAAACGTTAAGTCTTATTGCCTAAGTGTTCGCCAGCTCTATGGCCCTCGTTATTTGCATACACAAGCCTACGTGGTGGGCTCATGACTTGGTGGTCCTTGTAGGCATACCGTCTCCCTCCGACATCTGAGGTATATCTTTAACTTTTATATTATTGTTGCAATAGGAACCAGATATAGAAGGGACATTCATTATGTTAACCCTTATGTTGGAAATGAGTAGTTTCATGTAGTAGTGTGTGAAATCTAAAGTTATGTGGTGTGACTTAATGGGTAGAATACATGTGTTAGGATGTGATGGAACTTCGTATTATAGTCCCTTCTATGACGCTTGTGTGCTAACATTTCGGGTTCTAAGCTTTGCCTAAATTGGAATCACATTGCAACATGAGTTTTTCCATTGCATCTTGTTATTTGCGCTTTGAGTTAACACGCTCGACCTCTTTGAAATAGAAGAGCGGGTTGTCAATGTACATGGTTGAAATACACCACCTCGGTTAGGAGTCATCATAGTCACCTCCATCGTTGGAACTGCCTAGCGAAATACCTAGGCCTGGCGCTTGGCAAAATACCACCGCTTATCAAACAAGGCGGTGTGTATAATTGGCACCCTCACACTGCACGGAACTAATCATCCCAATTGTCCTCTGGAACCCTAGCATGGCTCAACTAAATCAACTTCACACCTCGTACCTCTCCTACATCTCCATCCATCCTCCAAACCACTCTCCAATTTCTCTCTATTCCTCTCGTTCCTTCATTTGAACAATCTGTTCTTAACCTCGTTGTCAATTTCTCTCCTCTCACACCCCCCACTACTCCTGTAAAGGTTGTCAAGGATGACCAACCGTTGTTCGCAATCGTTGTCCGATGACGCATTTGTACAGACAACTTTTATGTCCTCACCCTGCTGATCCCATAGCACCAAAGGGTATGGCACCGCCAGAAATACTGATTGAAGATGACGACACTGGCGTGCAAGCCATCCAGGCTACAACTCAGACATCCCCAGCAAGTGCCATGCTACTGGTTGCTCCCACGGACCTCATGACGGCCTACCAGCCTTGGGAACATTCATCCAAGACATGGTAGTGGCCAGGACATTACTGGATAGCTGAGTACTGCAATTGGCAACCAACAACACCTAGCTATGAGCAGAAATCATGAAGCTGCAACAAGAATTGATGATAGCTCAACAACATGGGCTATATAGACAAAAGGAGATCCTGAAGCTGCAGCAAAAAGAAGACAATATTAATCAATATATCCAAAGCTTCTTAAAGGTAGTAACAGATGCTTTAGCAAAAGTCCAGGAGCTTCAATCTGAAGTGTCACAAAGGCTCGTCCCCCTCCAGGCACAACTTCAGATCTACGAAACAAAAAATGCACGGTTGCAAGCGCTACAAAATGAGAAGGCTACCTGGCTAGCTCAACTAGTACCTAATACAAGGCCGCTGTCACAAGCTAAAATGAATTTATTTTGGCATTAGGTGCAGATTTATAGCCAAACCTACAGCTATAAGGCGAAGATCGATAAGTACAAGACAAGTGCCAATCAGGAGCTGGCTCAGGCAAAGCAAGCCCTCAAGGCCTACCAAAAGTTTATGGAACAGAAATCTCAATCTGCCCTGGTGGCAATTCCAACGCCACCTATCTTTGATGTTGCACAGTTTGTTGCAAGATCTTGCATAGGAGATGGTAGCACACCATTATTGGATCCTATAGTGAGAGAGAAACAACATTTTTTGTTCATCGCTTTTATTTATCTCCACTTTACATGACTTCAATGAGTTCATACTTGTTGCAACCAAGTGAGAGATTGTCTACTTCCAATTATTCAATATGGAAGTTGACGATGGAGTCCATCTTGATACTCCAAGATGTGATGGACATTGTACTTGGGATTGAGGAGGAGCCTCAAGTCCTTTAAGAAGTACAAAAATCCAAGAAGAGAGCTAGGATGGCTCTTTATTACATTAAGATGAATGTCTCTAATGAGATATTGAGGGAGATTGGTGATTGTTCCACATCCAAGGAAGCATGGGATTGTCTCAAGTCTATCTATGAGGCTAAGAACACCTCTAGGCTCCTCACTCTTAGAAATCAAATCTTCCAAAGTAGTCAAAAGAGTGATGAGAGTGCATCTAATTATGTTTTGAGAGTCAAGGATGTTCATAGGGAGCTTGCATGTATTGGTGACTCAATCAATCAAAGTGAGCTAGTCCAAGTCATTATCAATGGCTTGAGAAATGAATATGACAACCTTGTCCAATACTATGCCATTAAGGAGGAGCTACCAAGTTTGGAGGCCCTTCAAAGTGTGCTTATTTCTGAAGAATCAAGACAAGAGTACAAACTCTTGAGGATGGACAAGCTATCACTCAATCATGATGATGGCAAAGTTCTATTTTCCAAGCACAAAGAGAGGAGTAAGAAGCAACACCATCACTTCTCTAATGACAAAGCTAAAGACCAAGATGGAGAGGAGGAGGATACCTCTCATGCTTCTACTTCAAATCTCAAGAAGAAGAAGATCAAGTGCTTTTATTGTGGCAAGAAAGGCCATTATGTCACCAATTGCTTCAAGAAGAAGAATTAACTCAATCAAGCCAACATCACCAATGAGAAAGAAGACTATATTGCAAGTGATGGAGAAGCCTCTCTTATGGCATCAAGCTTCTCCTCTTCCACCTTCAACAAGGATGACTCATGGTATATTGATAGTGGAGCATCTTCACATATGTGTGGCTCCAAACACTCTTTTTCATCTATTATGCCTTATGATGGAGTCAAGAAGACCATATACATTGCAAGTAATCATGAGTGCAATATTGAAGGAGTAGAAATTGTTCCCTTGAAGCTTGCATCTTCCAAAGATCTCATTCTCAACAATGTTTTTTTTGTCCCAAAGCTTAAAAAGAACATCTTAAGTGTTGGCCAACTTCTTGATAGTGGCTTTGATCTCAATTTCAATATTGACAATTGTGTGATCAAGAAAGATGGTGAGATCCTTGCATATGGATCAAGATTTGAAGGCATCTACAAATTGGACCCAGAAAATTTTGTACTTAGTTTGCAAGCTCAAAAGTAACAAACAAGCTCACAACTTTGACATTTGTCCACCCTCGTAAAAAGGAGTGGATGCCAAGCCACACATCGTCTCTTCTTCCCTTTTCAATGTGGCCTCAAGTGAGTTCGTGAAGAATGCATCAATCATGTCATCCATGTCCCCCTCGTGATCATGCGTTGTGAATGGCACATCCTCGTGTACTGTGTCTCATCGGGACTCATTTTATATTCGTGCAAGTCCACTGGTGGTGTATGCGGAAAAAGTGGTGGGTCTCATGTGCTTGCATGTCTGAATCTTGTGGATTGCATGAGAACATCTGGTTGCATTCTTCAATGAGCATGTGAGTGTGAGTCATTCTCCTACACAACACAATTGCAACAACAGTCAAGAATAACAGAATATTCTTCCAATCGCGAAAGGCGGCAAATAACATACATGGAAAGGGAACGTGCAATCATGTTTTTTAGAAATACAAAGTGCTTTGCAAATTAGAACTCACTGAACAATCGCCTTCCTTCCACACAAATAATTACTCTCTCTCAATCTGTCCATACATGCGAACGTGTGATATAGTAGTACCTCGCTCTCGTCGCCATGCATACTTACATCGTGTACATGGGCATGGGATTCTCTAGTGTAACCATGCCTCTGATCCAATATGTGATGGTCCTACCTCATCATCTGAGGATGAGGAATGTGAACTAACCATTTACATGGTTAGTATGCATGCTCAGAGCAGCTATCAATTAAATTATATATTTTGATCCAAGCATAAGACTGACATAACGATTTTGACATGTGCAGCACATACTAAGAGATCATACAACATTTTTTGCAAACACATATGGAAGCCTAAGTGTCTAGTCATCACAAGGGATGGAGAAGTCACATTGGCGAGCACGGGTAGCATTTCATCGAAATACACAGCATGGAGGAACGTGTGTAGCAAACTCGAGTATTTTAAAAAGAGTGGGAACCCATTTCAAAATTGGAGGGAACCAATTTGGAATTGAATTTAAACCAATTTTGGTGGAAGTCCCAACTTTATTCACTAACTTGACATTTAGGCCCTGCAACATTAAAAGTCCCGCAAAAAGGCCTAAAGTCCTTTTATTGACTTTCTAATTATCAAATAACTATGTGATCATCGGGTTGGACTTACACACGCAAGGTGCCAAATCCCTCTCACTTATTAACTAGAGTTAGTCTTCAGCTTGGCTTGGCATCTGAGAATTCTCTAGAATCCGCCAACATTATCCACCCCTAATTTGTTGCAGGACCCACTACAACACAGGTGATGTCATTCCGCTTGGCAATTGGAAAAGCGTGGATCTTCATTCGCTTCCAGAAAACTAGGTGCTTATTATTCACAAAAATGAAGGTCTCTCAATGGCCGCTACATTCCAGCCCTCTTGAGAACCTCTTGAGAGTCCTGCTCACCTCGTCATCTTGTCGTTTGTTTCCTCTCGCTCATCTTTCGTCCCAGGGCTTCGAACACTTGGAAGCGGAGCTTACTTTCGAAGTTTAGTGGCCCTAGGTACTCTCATATCTTTTCGATGAAGCCCATCTCCTATAAGTCTTCCACCATGGTGACGTATCGTAATGACATAAAGGCCACTCTGTAGTATAGTCGGGCCATCATCTCATGATCTTCCTCTGACTACAGGGCTACATTGGGATTGAATCTAATCAAATCTAGACCACGATCTCAGAAACATTCTTGCTGCATTAGAAAGGCCATGGATCAGCGATATTCAGCACTTTCTTGCCGCATAGATCGGCACTTGTCTTGTATTTGTGTTCGAAATCTAGCAACTCTAGGCTCAGGTCATTCGGAGAGATTCTCTCTGAAATTCCTGGAATCACTGGCCAGTTCACCAACTCAACCCATGGTTTTTCTGTCGGCCATGGATTTTTGCGTTTGAGCAGTATGTAGAATGGATCTATTTGCTTCCACGCCAGTGCCCTCAGGTACTCTTGGAGCCGCCTGCTATCCTTTAGGATCTTGCTTCGCCATTCAGGTTGCGGTTGTAGTGCCGCAATGATCTCAATCTTGGTGGAGTATTGGCTTTGATCTATCTCCTCTTTACCTCCCCTCATGTTGGGAGAATATTTTCTCTTGAATTTCTCTGATTCTCTGGTATCAGCCATTTTGCCCTTGGGCCTGGTAGGAGAAGCTGTCCTACGTGGTTGTGGTGGCCTCGCCAGGTAATCATCCAGGGCTTTGGTGCCCGTATCTTTTTCCTTCGTCCGCTCGCTCGTTGACGGCTCAACTGTACCCGTGTCTTGTCTGGATGAGAATCTTCTTGACTCTGATAGATCTGCAAGGAAGTCATCATCACCCCCAATGTCCGTGTTAACTTCTGGAAGGTCGGGGATGGAATGATTAGAAAGAGAGGTGCGAGAATGACAAATTTAGGAGGAGGTGGGTTTAACAAATTATACGCCGCACCGGGGGAGTGGAGTTGTTGAAGGAACTCATCCCGTCGGGCTTTGTATGTGTCAGCTGGACCTTTTAATGGGTCCATTATTCTGCTAGGAGGTGGTGGAGAGAGAGAAGATGAAAAAACAGGGGAAGTTGGAATGAATGTTTCGAAAAAATCAAAAGCGGAATAAGATGAAGGGTTCAAGTGGGAGGGGGAAGGGGAAAAGCTCTGGAGGCAGCTTCGGCTCTCTGGCTACCCGATCCCGAGCTACCATCTGATGGTCGGGTTTGCCCATCCTTATTATCTACTCCGTCATCTCCATCATCGTCCCGTGGTTTCTGTGAATGAGCGCCTGCTTGGGACTTGCACGCCATGTCCCACAACTGGTTCACCTTGTCCAAGACTTGCTGCAAGGCCTTCGGTGTATCTTCTAGCTGCTTCTGAGACTCCATGATGATCTTTTCCTGCTTGGCCACAATATTTTCAAAGTTTCTTTTTTCGTCTTTTCGTTCTTGGATCAGCCGCACATACTTCTCCATCCGGATGGCTGAGGCCTGTGGGGCCTGGAATTGTATGTCCTCGGGCTTTATTAGAGGGACACCAACTGTCATTGCACCCGACGATCCATCTCATACTTGGTCAATCTGGACCATCTGGTGCTTCAGTTGCTGTTGGACCTCTTCCAAAGTGGTCTTCTGCCCGGCCATCATGGATTTGATTTCTTTTGTCTCTTTTTTTTCCTTTTTCTAGCTTTTGTTGTTGCACAAATTCTTAGTCCTGGTACTGGACCTTGTTCTCGAGCACTTGGTGTTGGCTTACCAACCAATGCATGTGGTGGCTTGCTTCGGATAGGCCGATCACTGAGCGCTTAGCTACTTTGAATCCAAAAACTAGGCATTGTGTAGGAAAAGAAGATGGAGGTGGAGGGAGTGGAGGAATAATGTTAGTAGCAATGGCGATTGTTGTGGTGGTGGTTATTGGAAGGGTCAGACTTTCTCCTAGATGATCTTCTTTCTCTGGTTCATCATCACTTATCTCCATCAGACAGCATCAAAAGATTGCGAAGTGTCCAAGGTGTGGACTTGCTGGACCTGTGGCTATTGGGCCACTTCCGTGTCTTGGGGACTGAAAATCCCCCCCCCCCCCGAAAAAAGTGTCAATGGTGATATTGGCGGCGTTGGTGTGGTTATCAGCATGGGTGGAGTGGTGGCTTCGTCTGGTGGCACGACGTGGGTTGTGTCCGTGTCCGCTGCTGCTGATGATGTAGCTGCTCCGTCACCCCCATCGATGGTGTGTGAGGGTCAGGAGTGTGTTGGAGATTCTGCATTTGAGCTACCATTATCTAAAGTTGAATCATCTGATGATGACCCATCAGGTGATTTCCTCCTGGATTGAAGCTTCTTGCGTATTCTTTGTTGCCTTGTGTTTGGCAATTGGGCCTTGGAGATATTTGCTTGTTGAGCTTCAGAGGATGCTGCTGCTTGTGGGTCTGGTTGTGAGCTTTGTCGCTTGTGGACCAGTGGAAGAATACTGGTGTTCACCCTTTTGGGTGGAAGTCTCGATGGAGAAGTAGCCTCTGATCCTAGACGCTTGGACTGTTTGGCTCCTATTGGGATGTCCCATGCTTTCATTGCAATCTGCAGGTGCTGTTGGAGTCTGGGCCCGTTCTGTACTTGTTGGAGTGTGACATCTATCATGAGATATCATAGGGCAGTTATTGGCTACTTGTTTTTAACACACTCATGAAGGCAGTTCGAAGCAAATCATGCCCAATCATAGAGATTCTGGGCATGCAGTCACGAATCTGCCATCATGTGGAACAGGAACATGGGTACCCTCAACACTTTTGTCTTTGGTCTTTCTGTGCATCTAGTCAAATATGCACATGCCGCTTGCAGTTGTTGATCATTGATCACCTCAACTCTATACCTGACTTTATTCTTTCATTTGTCCACTGAGAGATCTATGCATTTGAAGTAGGCTATCTGCTCAATCATCTGGAGCGTCCTTGTGACAACATTTGGTCCTCAAGGGAACCCGAAGGGTTGCAAGTTGGCTACCGCAAAAGATATGTTATAAATATAGTTCTTGACAGGGGGAACTATGAGTTGGCACGACCATTATAATTGGCATATTCCATATGTATTAGGTACGGACTTTGATACCCCATCAGGACATGGATCTGAAACTCAATTGTCTTGAAAAATGATTCTGCCTGCTGGTACCAGGTCTGCATCTTTGTAAGGTCCAATTTACACAGCTGGATGTCGAGCTTATTAGCATCGGGGTCGTCAGAACTAGAACTCGGGTTGGATGACATGGTGAAAAAAATGAAGAAACAGGAGTTGAAAAAAGTATGTCAGTTGAGATTTCAAACAGGGTTAAGGGTGCATCGGTTGAGATTTGTTGGATGTGCTCCAGTTGAGATTTGATAGATGGCTCCAGTCAAGATTTGAGACAAGGGCGTCGGTCAAGATTTCAGACGGGGGCTTCGGTCGAGATTTCAGACAGGGCTCCTGTCGAGATGGAATGGAATGGCTCCGATCGAGATGGTAGGTGAAAGCATCGGTTGAGAAGGGATCTGAAGATGGGTGTGGAGCGAGGTATGTTGCGGAAGGAAAGGGTGGTGAAGGGATGAGATTGGGTAAAGAAGGATGGAAGGTAAAGTGTGAAATTGGAGATGTGTTTGCAAGGACGGAGTGGAAGATGCGTGGAAAGCAAGTATGTCGTGGAATGAAAGGATGGTGGCAGAATGAGTTTGGGTAAGAAGATGGAAAGTATAAGTTCAGAAAGCGGAAAAGGTGGAGATGTTGGTCAAGGATGGAGATGTGGGGAAGGCTATTGGTCTTCCAGAATCTCTTTCTAAAGATTTCAAGCCTTGTGAGGCTTGTGCCATTGCAAAGTCACACAAAAAGCCATATTAGAAGTCTTTTATAAAGACTACTCATCCTTTGGAGCTTATACACTCAGATGTACATTTTTCCTCTTCTAAAAGTATTGGTGGTGCAACATGTTTTGTCACCTTTATTGATGACTTTACTAGATATACTTGGTTGTATCTACTTTCTTCAAAGGCAATGGTTTTTTATCACTTCCTAATCTTCAAAGCTTATGTTGAGAAATAGTTTTCTTTTAAAGTTAAAGCTTCAATATGTGATGGAGGAGGTGAATACATCTCCAACAAGTTTCATGAGTACTGTGAAGGTGAAGGAATAAAGAGAGAGTTTTCTTGTGCTTATTCTCCATCTCAATCAGGAGTAGCTGAGAGGAAAAACAGATCTTTATGTGAATGTGCTAAAGCAATTCGAGTAGCAGCTTCTTTGCCTATTGATTATACCTCCCTGATCATCCTGCTTTTGCCATCAGGTAGTTGGATTGAAATGGTGCCTATCCCCTTGATCTTGCACACCTCACCATTTGCTTGTGAAACAGATGTTCCATTATCCAACACTTTCAAGCTACTGAACCAATTCTTCTTACCTGTCATGTGTCTTGTGGATCCTGAGTCAATATACCATGCTTGATCATTTTGATTAGATGACAATGCAGATATGAAGATGCTAGAGTCTTCAATCTCACCCTCATCGACAAGGTTATTTGCTTGTTTTGGTTTTTCCTTGTCTTGTTCCGCCAGGAATTTGCGACATTCACTCTTCCAATGGCCCTTTTTACCACAATCGAAGCACTTGCCTTTCTTCTTAGTTTTACTGGAAGAGGTAGATCACCTTTAGAGTTTTTGGTTGTGCTTGCTTTGTTAATGTGCCCTTGGAAACAAGGAAAAGAGATGATCCTAATTCTATTAAAGGGATCATGGTTGGATATGCATCCAACAAGAAAGCTTACAGAATCTATGTTCCCTCTACCTCAACTACAATTGAGAGTAGGGATGTTATATTCCATGAAGATCAAAAATACAGTTTTGAGGAGGCAGAGTTCAAAGATTCTCACAAACATACTCCAATTATCACCCTTAAAGATTATCATGGAGAGATGGGGCTGAGAATCGAGGAGTCACCTCGAATCTTTTCACCAAGGAGATCTCAAAGAGAAAGATCCGAGCCTAGAAGGCTTACCTATGAAGATACAAACAAGCAAGTGGAAATCAACTCCACTAACTATGCTTATTTTATTTCTCATGAGGAGCCGAAGGATGTATATGATGCACTCAACTCGAAGGAATGGTACCTTGCCATGAAGGAGGAATATCAAAGCTTTGATGGCCAATAAGACATGGGAGCTTGTGGGTCTTCCATCCAACAAGCACATCATTGGTTGCAAGTGGGTTTTTCGAGTCAAGTATAAGTACAAGGCTAGGCTTTGTGCTAAAGGTTTTTTTCTCCAGTTTATGGACTTGATTATGAGGAGACCTTTGTCCCAGTTGCAAAGATGGTATCAATTAGAATCATAATTTCTCTTGCTTGTTTTTTCAATTGGCAAGTTCTTCAACTAGATGTCTCTAATGCATTTCTGAATGGGTATCTAGAAGAAGAGATTTGTATGGATCAGCCTATTGGATTCATCCATGATAAAGAAAAAGTTTGCTTGCTCTTCAAAAGTTTATATGGATTGAAGCAAGCTCCAAGGTCATGGTATTCTCGACTTAACACCTTTCTTGAGTCACTAGGATTTAATCTTAGTAACTATGATCCTTTCTTGTATGTCAAGTTTTTTGATAAAGATATTGTTATTCTTCTTATTTATGTTGATGATATCATTATGATAGGAAGTAGTATCAAGTTAGTTGAGGAAACCAAAATTGCACTTGGAAAAGAGTCCAAGATGCAAGATCTTGGAAAAATTCACTATATTCTAGGATTAGAGATTGACTTTCTTAAAGATAAAGCTTTTGCATGTCAATCCAAGTATGCTCTTTCAGTGTTAAAGAAGTTCAATGTGTTGAATTGTAAGAGTATAGAAACACCTATGGAGCAAAATGTAAAGGATTCTAACAAAGGTAATGAAAGATCCTTCGTGGACATCACACTTTTTAGAAGTCTTATAGGCTCCTTAATTTGGCTCACAATAACTAGACCTGACATAAGCTTTAGTGTTCATAAGTTGAGCCAGGCTATGCAAAATCCTACTATCTATCATTGGAAAATGGCCAAGAGAGTAGATATATATCTTCAGCTTTTGATTTTGGTTTATTGTATAAAAGTGAAGACCTTTCTACTATTGGTTATTCATTAGAGGAGTTTTGAGCTCCAAAAAGACCCTTTAAGAATTCGTGCAAGATGTAGTTTATATTATTAAAATATTATAACACTAATATTTTTGACTTGCCATAACTTTTTAATCGTAGCTCAAAAGTATTTCATCTACATATCATTGGAAAGCGCTTGTTGAGCGCTTTCCAATGCACCAAACTTCGCTAAATTCGGACTTACCACTAAAAAGTTATGCCATTTTTAGTGTGGAATCAAAATGTGGACTCCATAACACTTTAGCTCCAAAAGTAGCCTTTTGATCCATAAAACCTCCTTTGTTGTGGTTGCAAGAGATTTGTATTCAGCTTCACAAGATGATAAGGAAATGGTTGTCTGCTTCTTTGATAGCCAAGAAACCAAGTTCCCTCCAAGAAATATAGTGTAAGCACTTGTGGATTTTCTATCCAACTTGTCTGTCTCTTGCAAAATCTGAATCTGAAAAAGCAATGAGAGTCAGATCTTCTCCCTTGTAGAATAATCCATAATCTAAGGTAGAAGATATATACCTCAAGATTCTTTTAGCCAACTTCCAGTGATATAACTTTGGATCATGCATGTGTTGACTTAGCTTATGAACACAAAAGATTAGATTAGGTCTAGTCACTGTTAACCAAATAAGTGAGCTAATAAGACTCCTATAAAGAGTGATGTCCTCAAAGGATTTTTCATCATCTTTCATAGGAACTTTTACAGTGTGCTCCATAGGTGTATCTATGCCTTTACAATTTTTCATCTGAAATTTCTTGAGCATGGAAAGTGCATATCTACTTTGGCTTATAAATGCATGACCTTTCCAAAAATCTATTTCAAGGACTAGAATATAGTGAAGAACTCCTAAGTCCTGCATCTTAAACTCAGTACCAAGTGCATGCTTAGTTTCTTCAACTAGCTTCTCATTATTTTTACAAAGAATGATATCATCTACATAGATGAGAAGTATAATTACAAAGTTATCTACAAACTTATAATACAGAGAAGGGTCATATTCACTTAGACAAAATCTGAGTAATATGAGATAGGAGTTGAGCCTTGCATACCAAGGCCTTGGTGCTTGTTTTAGTCCATAGAGACTTTTAAACAAAAGACAAACTTTTGATTCATCACCTTCTTTCACAAGACCTGGAGGTTGCTCCATGTAAATCTCCTCCTCAAGGTAATTATTGAGAAATGCATTAAAAACATCAAGTTGGAACATACTCCAATTGTGAAAACATGCAAGAGATATAAGTAATCGAATTGTTACCATCTTTGCAACTAGTGCAAAGGTGTCTTCATAGTCAAGACCTTTGATCTGTGAGTAGCCTTTGGCACAAAGTCTTGCTTTATACTTATTGATAGATCCATCATGATTATACTTGATTTTGAATACCCACTTACATCCAATCACATGCATGTTGTTTGGTGGCTCCACAAGCTCCCATCAAACTCTTGGGTCATTGCTTCAACCCACATCTTGGATTGAAGTGCTTCTTGGACATCTTTAGGCTCTTCATCTGATATGAAGAGAGCATGATAGGAAGTTTCACCTTCCACTTGTCTTCCTTCTTCATCATATGTGAGCCTCCTTGGCTCAGATCTTGCTCATGTAGATCTTCTTGGTGTGGTAGCTTGAATTTGCTCCTCCTAAAGCCTCGGACTCACCACCTCTTGAGTAGCATCAAGATTGATGATTGATCTTGCATGAGACTCCTTGATCTGTGCATCATCCAAGTTAAACTTCTGATCTTCATGGAAGATCACATCTCTACTAACAATATTCTTGTCAGTAGAAGGAAGATATACTTTGTATGCTTTTTTAGTGGATGCATATCCTACAAAAATTCCTTTAACTACACTAGGATCTTCATTCTTCCTAGTTTCTAGAGGCACATGCACAAAGCATACACAGCTAAAAATCCTAAGATGATCTACCTTAGGCTTTTTCTTATACAACATCTCAAATGGTGTCTTTCCTCCTATTGCAAGATATGGAAGCCTATTACAAAGATAGTTTGCACATGCAACTACCTCTCATCAAAATTCTTTAGGCAGAGAAGCTTCTAGCGTAATGGCTTTTGCACATTCACATAAGGTTCTATTTTTTCTCTCAGCAACTCCATTTTGTTGAGGAGTATATGAATAAGAAAACTCTCTTTGAATGTCTTCTCTCTCACAAAAGTCTTTAAACTTATTGGAAGGGTATTCTCCTCCCCTATCACTTCTCAAAGCTTTTAACTTGAAAGAAAACTGCTTTTCTACATAAGCTTTGAAAGTAAGATAAACATCATATGCCATGGCTTTTGAAGATAGCATATAGATCCAAGAATATCTTGTATAATCATCTACAAAGGAAACAAAGCAATTTGCTCCTCCTTAGTTGATGAGAAATGAACATCAGAGTGCACTAGTTCAAATGGTTGCTTTGTTTTGATACTTGATCTAGGAAAAGGCCTTTTGTGTGATTTTGCCAACACACAAGCTTCACAAGGTAGAAGCTCCTTTGACAGTGTCTTTGGTAGTCCAACAACTTTTCCTTCCTTGACCATAGATTGCATGGCTTTAAAATTGGGATGACCCAATCTCTTGTGCCACAGATCCTCCTGAAGAACCTTGGTCTCATAAGCAATATCTGAAATGTTACCACTCTCCCTAGAATCTAGTTTGTACAGCTTACCAATTCTAGATCCTCTAGCAATAACTTCATTTTCTCTTGAGATTATACACTTGTCAATTTGAAACTTGACGTCCAATCCACTATCAAACAACTGACCTAGACTAATGAGATTCTTGGTCAATCTAGGTACATAAACTACATCATGTAAGCAAAAAGATTTTGATGATGATGCATGCAGTGGAATACTACCTATTCCTTCAATCCTACACTCTGCATCATTAGCAGTATAGATTGATCTTTTTGCACCTAGATATGGCATGAGATTAGTGAAAGGGTTCCTAGAATCTTTCAATAAAAGTCTATTGATCCTCAGCATCTTGTTCTCTTGTCTGCTTTCTTTAGCAATGAGAACACCTTGAAGTGTCTCCAAGGATGGAAGATCCTCCCTGACAACATAAGTCTGCACAATATTGTCATACTCATCTCTAAGTCCATTTAGGACTACTTGAACAAGTTCAGTGTTCTTAAGAGCATCACCAATACCAACTAACTCTTGATGAAGATTCTTAACTCTCATGACATATGATGAAGCACTCTCATCTACTCTCTAATAACTTAGAAATATTTGGTTTCTAAGTGTAAGCAATCTAAAAGTATTCTTGATTTCATAGATTGTTTTTAGAGTATAACAAGCTTCCTTGACAGTGGTGCATGTACTGATTTCTCTTTTCACTTCATTGGTTACATTCATTTTTATGAAATGAAGGGCAATTCTGGTTCTTTTGTGAAATGCTGCAGCTTCATTAGGTGTAGCAGGTTCTTCTTCAGCTCCACTCACAATATCCATTACATCTTGTAGAATCAGTAATGATTCCATTCTGATCTTCCACATTGCATAATTGGAAGATGTTAATCTCTCACCGTGCTCCAAGAAATGTGAACCAGATGAAGACATCTTCTCTATGAGAAATTCTAGTAATGATAAAAAAAATGGAGTTGAAAGGATGTTGCTTACTATCTCAATCTAGGATCTAACACTGATGTTGATCCAACCTATGAAATCTAGCAACATATGTGAGAACAAATTCTCAACACAAAAAATCAATCTATCTCGAATTTGGATCTTGCTTCAGTCACTAAAAAGAAGCACATGCAAGTAAGAAGTCTATCTCTCCCACGAGTTTCAAAGTACTGATAAAATCTCTAGGAAATTACTTTTAGCTCAAACATAGTAATTTGTGTGAAATAAAAAGTCTAAGACCTCATAACACTCACTTCTATTCAATTCTACTTGATTGACAGTGAAAATTGATGAAAATGGTGAAAAGAACTGATGTGTGCTCACTTTGGCATATCCCACGAGTTGAGTACTCTCTCAAACTCTCTGATTGCCTAAAACTCTTCTAAAAACAAATCAAGTTGATTTAGAAATATGAGCAACACATTCTACTCTTCAATACCTATCCAACAAGCTATAGAACATCAAATTTGGATCAAATCTAAAGAAGTAGCACTCATTTAATGAGGGTTGATTTTACACATGTGAGCTCTCTATTTGTACAGGGCCCTACTGGAGTAGATCAGGCTCGTTTTGATCCACTTATGATCCACAAATAGCTTGTCTCTTAGCGAGGTTGAATTCCTCTCCCAAATCCGAGTTCCTGCAAGCAAAGGCACTAAAGATCTGATGTATACACCCTCATCTCTTCAAAGCATGAAGCTCTGATACCATGTGAAGTTTTTAGCATGTGTGAACTTCACCACACACCCTACAGGATCTTACTGAGGTGTTGTGATTGCACAAGTTTGATCAGAGAATAGTATACTTGAAAAATCTATGACAAGAGCACAATGGCATACATCAGATGAAAAAATCTAACTTCTCACTATGAGAATTGAATGTCAGAAATAATTCTAAGTGCTCAATATGGGAAAAACAGCCTGCTCTCGAGTAGAGAGATAAAAATCAATGATAGAAAACTCGGGTAGAGAGAGAATGAGTCCAAAACACCAAAATCTCATTATTCACAGTATGACAAAACATGCCAAGATTTTGCTACATGAGAGAGACTCGAATTCCTACAGTGGAGTTGCATGGAAAGTCCACTTAACTAATTCACCTACCAGAGATCCACATGTGTAACTGCATGCATGGATGTTGCATGTACTGCATGTCAACTCATAAAACTGCCTAGACATGTGTAGATCATAGAAACCAGTTTGCATGTTGCATGCATTGATTGCATGTGGCTTGCATGCATACAGTATGACATTGCATGCGATCTAAACTTCTGCATGTCAACAAAATTGAATCTACCTAACTCAAATCCGACCTATACTAGAAAGTTATGTGCTCAATTCACATGCCTTTTATGTATAGCATGAAATTCAGTGGAAATAACCATAGACATGGGCCCAAACTCAAGATAGGAAAATAATATTTTAATAATCTTCACAGTATTTGAGTCCAAACTCTGATAAAAATAGTTCGAACAATTTTTTCCAGATTGTAATGGAAGATTTGGGTAAATTATAGTACTAGCGCCTGGCTTCTCCTACTAGAGTTGTGGAAAATAACATCATTCTATGCACCAGATTCATAATTGCATTAACAACCATAAGTGTCTCAAAATCTTTGAGATGCTCGTGGGCATCTTCATCATTGTTTCCGTGGAATTGTGGTAGAGAGCCTACTATACTAGGTACCCTCTCGGTGTCATCAGGAACAACTACTGGCTGAGTGACTCTCCTCGTCATCGGTGTGACAGGTATAGAATCAGGTATTTGCACAGTTGGTGCTTGAGCTCGATCGTCAACTTCAGCTAAGACTTCTTCGTTTATGTTATGATCATCATGATCTGCTTGATCGAGATCTAGATCTAACTCAATGTCGCTTTCATTCATTGTTTTCCATTCTGACACTATGTCATCACCTATCGTCTCTTCATCACTTATTGCTCTATCCTTAGTCACCTCATTGGGCTCTGGCTCTTCATCCTCAGATATGTGAAAAACCGTTGGCAACCAGTCTGGTTTTGTATTTTGATACATTGCCATCTTATCCATATTTGTATTTGTAGACCCACTTGCATTTGACAGTCTTCCTGTCTGTTGGTAATGGCTCAAGGTTCCACACCTCGTTCTGTTTCATGGAGGTCATGTCGTCTTCCATGGCCTTAATCCAATTTTCTTTCTCTGGGCTATTGATAGCCTCTTCATATGTTTGGGGTTCACTCTCATGTTATACAATCGAAGATGCATACATGAGCTAGATTGGGTTTATGGCCCCACCATACTTCACGTGGCGTAGTGTGAGGAATGTTTGATTTGCCTGTCCTATTCTGCAAGTAAGTGGTTGTAGCTACTGCTTCAGCCCATAATGATCTTGATGCTTTTAAATAGGCCATCATGCACCTTGCTGCTTCCATGAGAGTTATGTTCTTTCTTTCTGCTACACCTTTGTGTTGTGGTGTATAGGCTGTAGTCTTCCTGTGAAGGATACCACGACTGTTGTAAAAAATAGCAAGCGGTTGCAGATGTATTCTCCCCCTTTGTCAGTTTGAATATGTTTAACTTTTCTTTCAGTCCCTTTTTTAGCCCAGTTTACATATTCTGCAAACTTATCAAGAGATTCAAACTTATTGTGAATAAAGCATACGACGACAAACTTGTTGAAGTCATCGATGAAGGTGATGTAGTATCGGGAGTTCCCATAGAGAGCACATCGAAAGGTCCATAGATGTCGGAGTGTATTAGTTCTAAGACCTCTGTTGCGTTGAATGAATCCTTGGTGAAGGGTGTTCATGACATCTTGCCTTTGTTGCATGCATCGTAAGGTGTAAGAAATTTGCATCTTTAATGCTTACTCCTATGAATGTGCCATTCTGACTTGCTTTGTATACAACCATTGGGTTCATGTGGCATAGTCTTTTATGTCACAAGAAGTCAATTGAGTCATGGGTTTAATGAGCTTGCTCTGTCGGTAGACGTACATCTAGATGATATAGGTCGCCTCCGTGTCTGCCTTGTGTGATGAGAATATTGGTGCTAGCATCAATGACATTGCATGTTTCATTTGTGAATGTCACACGCCTCCCGGCATTTGCTATCCTTGTTACAAATAGAAGATCCTTTTGTAAGGTAGGTACGTACAGGACATCATCAAGTCTTTTGTCTCTATCGTTGGTGTACATCCATCATTAGAGGAGTTCTAAATCCAAAAAAGACCCCTTGTATAGATTCTTTTTATTTATTTATTTTTTTTTAAAATTTTTGCTTAACATGGACCAATCAAAAGACTCAAATTTGAAATCTACGTAACGTAACTTTTTGAGTCCATATTTTGATTCCACACTAAAAATGGCATAACTTTTTAGTGGTAAGTCCGAATTTAGTGGAGGTTGGCGCATTGGAAAGCGCTCGTCACTTGATGCTGCGATCCATCTCCCAATATGATATATCTGGATGAATCTGTTTGTTGAAAGTCAGCTATCATGTGTCTTGTTGTCACAAAATGTGACGTGGCACCCGAATCAAGAATGACTTCTTTTTTGTCAGTTTACGAGGTAGCACACACATCTGTGCATAAGTAAGTGGATGGATTATTGTTTGCTCTCCCCTCAGCTGTTTTTGAGGATTCTGGCTCCTCTACACAAGATGAGCTATTGGATGGCTCCTTTCTGCTTAGTGTCATCTTGTTTCTTGGGTTCTGATAGCAGTCTATTGCTGCATGACTCTTTTTGTGACAATGCACACATTGGATGTTTGGATATAACCAACAAGTGCTGATTGTATGTCTGTCGGTCTGCATCTAGTGTAGGATTTCTTTTCACCCTGCAGTCTTTTGAGTAGGTGCCTTCATTCTTCCTTCTTTGTCGGCTTGTCTCTACTGATTGCGATCTGATCTTTGAAATGACTCTTTCTTAGGATGAGGTTTCATTCTGGGTTGATCCTTACTACTGTACAGAGCCTAATCAGATTCTTGTCTGTCATCATAGTGCTCTCTTGTTTTCATTTTTTCCTTGGTCTCACTTATTGCTCTCTCAAGAGTCATCGTAGGATCCTTCGCAAGTAGAGTTCGTGTGGTTTGGAAGGATCTTGGAAGGGCACAAAATAAGTACATCAGTTGCTTCTCTGACGAGACCACGTGTTCTACGCTGGCATTGTGTAAAGAAAGAAATAGGCTCTTCATGTTTCTGATGAATGTCGTGAGGTAGGTAGATGAGTTGATCTTCCAAGTGCATAATCTGGCTTCGCGACTTGGTCTCGAATCTTGATTTCAAGGCATCACATAGCTCTCATGCATTTGATATTGATGCAAGATCCAATGTAATGCTATCTTTGATGGAGGAGGATATGACAGCTACTGCTTTATCATTATTTTCCTTCCATTCTCGAAGTTCTTTTCCAACATTAGTTGATATCTCTTTAGTCTTGTCCACCCAGAGCCAGAATGCTTCTCCTCTTAGGACAAGTGATGTCTTCACTTTCTAGGACAAGTAATTTGACCCATCTGATTGAAGAATTGTGTAGATCTTTGATTGAATGCTACTTATGGATGCCATTGTAGTCTTACAATGTTTCAGGTTCCTCAACTGTTATTTATCTGGTCTCAAAACCTGATGGGCTCTGACTTGTTAGATTGAATGAGGCTCTGATACCACTATTGGAATCTTGATTGAACTAAAGAGTAGAGGCTTTGTAATGAGAGAATCACATTATGATCTGATATCTATATTTGATTAGTGAGCAATTGTTTTTGCTCTGATCTTGCTATTTGGAATGTCTTACCTTTAATAGATTTCTGATATACCTAGAAAGAGTGGGACTCTTAACATATGTCGGAAACTCTACAGGTGCAGCTGAAAAGACTCTTCATTTTTGTATATAAGACGATAAGCTCCATGACACCTTATTCTACTGCATGACAATTGGTTGAAAGAGAACGAGTATAATCTGAGGTGTCTTGGTTGTGGTTGAATGGTGCGGCATCCCAATTCAAAGCTCGAAGGCCTATCTTCTCCGTGTCCAGGTTATATTTGTTGGTGGTTCTCACTATCTATTATTATTACCCTGTAGTTTTCAGGTTTGTTACTTCAGATTATACCAAAATTGGTACTGAACTACAAGACTTTAACTATATAGTCCATCTCGTAGTACCAAACAACACTGTTCTGGAGTACCAAATTTGGTACTATTTCCCTATTAGATATAGTATCAAACTGGGACTATACGGGACACCCGAAATAGTACCAAATTGGTAGTAGACAGGACACCAAATTCAGAACTATGGGTATTGTTTGCAAGCACTGTTTATTGAAGCCAACATAAAAATAAAAAATCTAACAATTTGTTTGCTTTTTGGCCAGATATTATCACTTGACAGGTCTGGAAATGATGCATAATTTTTCTGCCTCAGGCCATGAAAAAGGCGAGCACGACGGAGTGGGTGTGGTCATCAAGAGAACTCTCACTCACAAGGAGTTGAAATCAGACGGCTGGCCCTTGAAATGTGCAGCAGATGTGGTCGCATATCTGAAAGAAAGTTTTAGGCCAAAAGGAGAAGGTCACAGCTGCAATACAAGAAGGGTTTTCTAGCTGGTCAGCAAGGATGAGGTGCAATGTGTTGTGAAATGGGATAGTCAGTGCATCACAGGCTCACGCTCATTTCATTGTGTTGACGGATATTCCCAAGATAGTTGATGCTCACTACGATGTCGCACATTGTCATGTTTCTACGATTCATGTATTATAGGACAATGGAGAAGATGTAGGAATAGACAACACGTGGAAGAGTGGAAATATTTGTTTATCCAGCCATTGCCAGAGTCAAAGGCAGCTAGCACAGACGAAGACAATGACGCTGGAGATAATGATGGTGCTTATGGATCCATGTCTATGCATAATGACACCAACCTGCCCGCGTATGAGGGAAACTTATAGTTTGTGTGACTTGTTGTCCACTGGGGACAATTTTGCGGTCAAAATAGCAGAGAGAGGAGAGGATTTCTACCTTCTTAAATGCACCAAGACGATGTACCAGACAGCGACAACATAGGAGGATGCATGGCACAACAAAATTGCTAGAGGAGGGAGAGTAGTTGAAGGCCTATACTATGGCCAAGTTGAAGGCATGATCAATACATACAACCTTTTAGACCAGACACACCGGTAATGATCTATTCACACCTGGTGAGAGCAATCCGGTTTCCCATGGAGCCTATCCCTGGATATCATAACATATTCCGATTATCCACCGATGTATATGAAAACATATACAACAGCATGTCATCGTACGAAGATGACAACGATCAAGAGGACTTGTTTAATGCCTCAAATAAGGATGCAAGTAACATTTGTGCATTATATTGATTCATTTGGTACTTTCATAGTATCATTTTGAGACTGATGAGTATCAATTTGGTACTTCGGATCACTTATCAATCAGAATCTGATTTTTTTTGTTAAAGAATTTAGGCTACGTTCTTTGGTACTATCGGAGTCTCAATCATAGTGCTTTTGGTATTGACTGAAAATGCCTGTTCCATTCGAAAAACATGTACTGCTTGTTTAAAACTCCAAAGTACCCATTTTTAAATTATAGATTATAAGGCAAAAAGGTTCCTTTCCCAAAGCACATACTATTTTGGCAAAAGGCAATCTAGGAGTTTAAGATCATTATAGATCTTGCTTCTTGAGTTTTGTGAGATTCAAGAGAGTAGCTTTGTGGCTAAATTCTAAGAAAGAGAGAAGGGATATAGCCTTTGAATAGTATATTTGTTGTACTTGTTAGTAGTTAAAATGGGTTCAAGTGGAGCCTATCTTCTTGAGGCTAGTGAGAGGCTAAATTCTAGTAATTATTCAACTTGGAAATTAAGAATGGAGTCACTTGTAGTGCTCCAAGATAGTGCTCCAAGATATGTATGATCTTGTCATTGGTGAGGAAGAAGAGCCTCAAGGAGGACAAGATCAAGTAAGGTACAAAACGAGAGCTAGACTAGCATTACATTGCCTAAAAATGAATGTTAGTAATGAACTTCTTAAAGAAGTTGCTCATATACCTCGGCCAAGAAGGCTTGGAAGTTTCTTAAGTAGTAATCGGGTTGTGCTTGAATGAGTGTCAGAATGTCTGTATTTTTTGAATGCTTGGATATCCTTGGGTGTTCGAAAAGTGTATCCTCAATCAAGAGAATCGAATACAGTAAACAGTGAGAAGGACACAAAGAATCAGACTCAAAGCCTGTTGCCTATGGCCCTGTGCCCTCGCTGAATTTGTGGAGATCTTGCTGAACCTTTGGAGAGTTCACTGCTCCTGTGGAGATCTGGAAACAACTCATTGGAAGCGGACTCTGCTCGCTACCCTACATTTCTTGCCCGCTGTCTTTGCTCTTTATGTGCTCGCTGGCTGGCTACTGCACTATCAAACGACCTACAGAAGACAGTCAGACGTAAGACTGGCAGATTAATGGCTCAGAATATCGCTGTCCTACAAAAGTACACCTGAGCAATAAATGGTTCTCTCAAGACTAATCCAGCCTTTGGAAATTCTATTGTCTCTAGTGCATTTCAAAAGGCAAGTTCTTTGCTATTTGCATTGCGCAGATAGTTGGTTGATTCTCTGTTGTCCGCCTCTGTTGTCCATCACATTCTAAAGGGGAAGGCCTTTTGCAAATTCTATTCTGCAAATAGATGCTTAATTATCTATTGTCCATCGCACTACTGAGAGCACATTTTGTGCAATTTACACAACTCAATAATGTTGTTTGAGCCATACTGCCCATCGCATTCCAAAGAGAAAGAATTTTTAAATTCTGTTGCTCAACAGAGGCTTGAGCCTCTGCTATCCATCGCACCATTGGAAAGGTTTCAGACCTTCGCGGTCTGCCTGCGCATTGTTTGCCTGTGCGATCTACCAGTTGCAGTTTCACCTTAGCTGGCCGGCCTACTTCTCGCTGTTGTCCTACTGCCTACTGTTATTTCCACCTGTATGTGTGCAACCCTGTGGAATGTCTATGCCTATCTGTCCATCGCTGCCATTTAGAGTTGTGTTTGCGATCATCCTATGTTTCTAAATCGCTGCTTTTAGAGGCACCGTGCCTCTGTTGGTTCTAAAGCACTCACATTTTGTAGAAGCTAACCAAACGATATTCGAAGCAAAGAAATTTTACAGTTTGGAAGAGCAACAAGCACATTTTTGAGACGATATCCATCTGCAGTTTCTACTTCAAGCACTCACATTTCTGCTACCATCAATTGGGTTTTGCCATATGAGCAATAATTCGTCTACAAAGTAACATAACGCCAATCGATGAATGCGAGATAAAACCTAGTGGCAGACAGCAAGGGCAATGCGACCCAGATTTTGGGACATTCATGACTAGAGTTGCACGAAAACCGACTACCTAACTGCAGATTGAGGTGTTCCTTACTCAAATTATCTATCCAGATTTCATGAATTGACGTTTCTAAGCTTCTTGTGGTGAGAAATTGTAATTTACATATTAAATATGAGTTTTTCTTGTGTTCTAGAGAAGTAAGTTTGTTGAAAGCTAATGGCATCGGTTGTTCTAAGTATGAGGTCATCACGACATAATTTCGGCTAATGGTAATTGTCTCTAATGGTATGCATGTGCTCAGATGATTAATTAAAATGGTTTGTGGTGAATGGGGCGTTCCATCTCGCCCTAATCATACTAGGTGGTGATAGGGTGTTTGCATAGGATTCGAAAGCAAGATAAGCATGGCAAGAGGGTTTTTGGAATATTTGCAATGTTAGAATGCCTAAAGAATTGTTGACTGTATGAAAGGTGGAAAAACAATTGGATTGTGTTGGTTTTGTACATTAGCCCATAGAGTTTATGTGCATGACTACGCCTATCAAAAATTGAACAAAGCAATAGTGATTGAAATCACATCCAATATTTACCAACTAACTTTGAAATCGCTAGATAAGTGATTACGTAGCCAAACATAAAGTATTGAATTCTTAGACATTTCTATCAATTACAAAAGCAATACAGAGATGCATGCATTCTGACATATACTGAACGCAACAATGAAATAGTATTGATTTAGAAAAACAAATCAGATGCTAATGAGCGCAAGACAATCGTGGATAGAAACCACGCACTCTAAGTTGTCTCGGAGTAACTGAGAATAATAAGTAGCTCTGCTGATAAGCAGTAGCGTAATAGCAACTCTAAAATAAATCTTTAAAAGACTGAGCTAGAATACTCAAGAGAGTTCAAGCTTGAAAGCTTGATAGAGAGCTAGCAATA
Organism: Diphasiastrum complanatum; assembly: GCA_029204225.1. Taxonomy (NCBI): domain Eukaryota; kingdom Viridiplantae; phylum Streptophyta; class Lycopodiopsida; order Lycopodiales; family Lycopodiaceae; genus Diphasiastrum; species Diphasiastrum complanatum. Next base: position 39,656,909 of record CM055096.1, read on the forward strand.
ATACTTTATGATTGTGAATGATCTACTTGATAAGAGCGCAGGAAGTGTCGTGTAATAACACTCAGCCCCTTCAAAATTCACAATAACATTTTCAAATCTTCAGAACTTGATAATGAGATGTATAAACAACTGATTTACACTAAGTAATTAGGTCGTCAAATGTGATTGCTAGTTGGCTGGTGTCCTGCTGGCATCCATCCAGTTCCTTCTCATAAATTGATTATTGAGAAGCGGTGAAAAAATGGCCGTAAATAGTCTGTCTGCATAAATGAACCAAAACTGTCACTCTGCAGAAATGAACTAAAACTGCTACAGGAGACAGTGTCGTGAAAAGGTGACAACCCAACAATGTCCTTAAATCTCATTTGAGGTAGCCCCACACTTTGCTAGAGTCATTTCCTTAATATTCGAGGCACTTTGAAAAAAATGAAAAATGCGACTCTGCATATTTACTCGCAAATCTTGACATGCAACCGTGTCGCTAAAATGTGAAAAAGATGACACTGTAGTCAAACTCCATGTATTTTTGCAGACTGTGTAAAAACACTTGTAAATCTGCAGATTGTGTAAAGACACGGGAAAATCTGCAGAACTAGATAAACAATGGATGAGAATTAAAACCGATTAGTCGATTAGTAAGAAGGAGAATAATCCAACACTCCCCCTTAATTTGAATCCTTGAATGCCTTGACCTTCAAACTTAGTTCTACACAGAATCTTCTGTGTGCTTCCATATTTAAGGCTTTGGTAAAAATATCTGTTGTCATATCTTGCATTCTATAGTACTACAATCTGACCTCTTCATTGAGAACTTTGCTTATGACAAAATGATACTTCAATTCAATGGTCTTACTCCTAGAATGCAATCTAGGGTTGGATGATAAAGCAATGGCACTTTGATTATCACAAAGTAATGTCGTCAGAGCATATTGATTTAGACCGATATTTGAGAGTAAGTTCTTCAACCAAATTGCTTCCTTTGTAGCTTGAGAGGCTACAATATACTCTGATTCAATGGAAGATAGAGCTATTGAAGATTGCTTGGGACTGTTTCAAGAAATTGGACCATTGTTGAGGAAGAATATAAATCCAGAAGTGGATTTACGAGTGTCTACATCTTCTACCCAACTTGCATCTGTGTAACCACTGAGTAAATTGAGTTTGTCGTTGCCGACTACTCCATAAGAAATGCAAAAGTCCATAGTAGCTCGAAGATATCTCATGACTCTGATAAGAGCCTTCCAATGTGTTACACCAAGATTAGTCATGAGAGAGCTGACTACAAAAGCTATGTCTGGCCTGGTACAGATCATGGCGTGCATAAGAGATCCTATAATAGAATGGTAAGGATACTCATGCATCTGCTACTTCTCATGAATTGTTTGGGGACACTGGTCCTTTGACAATTTGAGACCTGGTTCCATTGGTGAGAGAGCTAACTTGCAATTAATCAGATTATATCCGACTAACATGTTGTAGATGTACCTTTGTTGTGTAATGTAGACATGTGATGCCATGAAATTGTTAAATATTGAATATCAACCTAAATATGGCATGATATACTCAAAAATGAAGATATGAGCTGGATAAATATAAACCATGAAGAGGCCTAAGTCATTTTTTGAGAATATATCTCCTAAGGACTTGCCTTGTATTTAAGGGCAAGACCTCTAGAAGGGAAACACTGCCTTTGGATAGCTTTTACTAGGTCATCTACGCGAAACGATTAAATATGAATCGAAATGTTAAACTAGAGTAATTTTAACTCTTAGTTAAGTATATCTCTTATGGTATAATTGAACATATACTGAACCTAATTGTTAACTAGACCTTTTCGCGAGAGTGACGCACCTGTAGTTTTAGAGGTGTGTTTGTTCGCTCTATAAAACATATATTGGTCACACGCTTCAGTCTCGATCATCGAGAGAGAAAGAGTTTATGTATTTGTGAGAGATTGAAAGAGTGAATAGAGTGTTGAGGTTTATTCCCTCTTATCTCTGGTCTTTGCACTGTTGAATGTGAGTGATCCTGAGTCTACTAGCAATCTCTAATGCATTACATGAATTACTCTCCGATCAGACAGACTCTCTAGCACATTACAGTCGTTTGCTGTATGTTCGTAAATATGCTCTAAGGAACTGTCTTAAAATTCACTTATTCGTCTATCGCGAACACTTTCTTTTCGGCACTCGAATAAAGTCTACATTTGGTACAGTCTAGCACAATCATTGATAGAACTGTATGTATACATCTAAGATGTCAGTCCTTGTCTGAAGAATTGAGTCTTTGATCTGTGTTCTTGCCTATAACTGACATAAGTTTCTAATGTGCTCTAAAACTCTTTGTGTTCTTTAACCATAAATTTGGACTTAAGTTGTTGAGGACTTTTGTCTAGAAACAAATAGTTTGCGAACGCGATTAACTAATTGTCTACACAAACACGAATACATCGAACATTTTTCGACTCTCTGTTGACACCTTAATCAGCCAAAGTGTAGTACTGTTGTACTACTCTGATAACATCTCACCTGTAGAACGCATGTCATTTGATTTGATAGAGGCAAGACTGTTGTTCTGAAATTATTAACACTTCACAACCCAAACACAAATAATACTGGTTACTTTCTAATGTCTGTTGACAACCAAAATAACACCCGAAGCCACTTCACTCAAAATAAATCATAAATTGTACCAAATACATAACTTTCTAATGCTATCCTCTATGGGTTCGACATTATTTACTACAAAATCCGACTTGGCTAGTAAAGACTCGGCTCGGCTTATAGTGAAGGATATACTCGCTCGGCTCACAATGAAGGACATACTCGGCTCGACTGACGGTGAAGGGTATACTTGGCTCGGCTCGCAGTGAAGGGTATACTCAGCTCGGCTCACAATGAAGGGTATACTTGACTCGGCTTGCAGTGAAGGGTATATTGTGAATTTTTTTAGATCAATTAATGATACTGAAAGGATGAATGAAACTGAAGAATATGATATCAATTTGATATCGCGAAAGATATCAAGTATTAGAGCTTTCGCTCTGATATCGAAATAGTATTATGCCTTAGAGATCGCAAATCTAATACCATGGTGGTTCAGATAAAGGAAATAGTGATCTAGCACTGATACTATGATAGAAACTTCAAACTAAGAATGGAATGCTCTGATACCATGTCAGAAATATGATGGATAAATTGCAGCAAAAACTCTTACTTCCAATGCATGACTACGCCTATAAAAAATTGAACAAAGCAATAGCGATGAAAATCACGTCCAATCTTTAGCAACTAACTTTGAAATCGCTAGATACTAAGTGATTACGTAGCCAAACATAAAGTATTGAATTCGCAGACAATTTCTATCAGTTACAAAAGCAATACAGAGATGCATGCATTCTGACATATACTGAATGCAATAAAAAATAGTATTGATTCAGAAAAACAAATCAGATACTAATGAGCGCAAGACAATAGCGGATAGAAACCGCGCACTCTAAGTTGTCTCTGAGTAACTGAGAGTAAGTCTGATAATAAGCAGCTTTGTTGATAAGCAGTAGCACAATAGCAACTCTAAAATAAATCTCTAAAAGACTGAGCTAGAATGCTCAAGAGAGTTCAAGCTTGAAAGCTTGATAGAGAGCTAACAACAATACTTTTTGATTGTGAATGATCTGCTTGATAAGAGCGCAGAAAGCGTCGTGTGATAAAACTCAGCCCCTTCTCAATTCACAATAACATATTCAGATCTTCAGAACTTAATAATGAGATGTATGAACAGCTGATTTATACTAAGTAATTAGGTCGTCAAATGTGATTGCTAGTTGGCTGGTGTCCTGCTGGCATCCATCCAATTCCTTCTCAGATATTGATTGCTGATAAGCGGTGAAAAAATGGCCATAAACAGTCTGTCTGCATAAATGAACCAAAACTGTCACTCTGCAAAAATGAACTAAAACTGCCACAAGTGACAGTACTTGTTGGAGAAATTTTTTGAAAAAAACTAATAATTTGCCATCAATCCTAAATCCGTGAACCTAATTCATATATTGACAGTTAGGATTTAGCCTAAGCAAGATAATTCCTCAACCATTTTTTCCATTAAAAATTGGAGAATTAGTATCCCATTCTCATTATAGATTTTGTTAGATTTACAGAAAAAAAAATTCCATTTGCGACTCAGCTACAGTTTTTACCACCAGTTACTAACCGTCGAAATTGCCAACCACTGGGCTAACTGGCATACAAACCACAACTGCTAGGCAATTCCTTGAAAGGGTAGATTCTTATAAATACCCATGCAAAAGGTAAATGTTTATAAAAGGTTCTAAAGTTCATGCCAACCCTAAACAAGCTTTCAAAAGTAAAAACCTTCTAAAACCCTAACAAAGCCTCCACGCAGAGCATGAACCTCGTTCATCTTGCCACCTCCCGGTCACACTTTGAAGAGACATGTTGAAGCTCCACCTCCCTTGCCATGACTTGTTCCCTCACAAAATAATATGCCACCTCAATATGCTTGATCTTGAGATGTACTCAATACTCTCTTGCCTAGTGCCTCAAAGGGCAGTGGGATTTGAGTGGTTTTTCCAAGATAGGATTAAGTCTAACATTTATCCGACATGAACTCACTAATAAGCCAACTTAGAAAATGCAACTAGCCTAATCATCCAAACTTAGAATAATTACAAATCCCAACCCGTCCACAAAAGGTAACCAAAGGTAAACACAAGTCACTTGTGAAATCCCAAACTGACCAAACAGCATAGCAGTGGGCCTCACATCGGTGACATGGACCCTTAGGTGCCAATGATGCAAAAAGTTTGTAGTAAGGGTCCTTCCACTTGGACTAGTTCTAGAGGCGAAACTGAAATGGTAATCATCCCCAAGGATCAACTTTATTAAATTTGGAAGAGGTTACATTTGTACATAGACTGACTGGTCTCGAGGACACCATCACAGGCTGGGCATTGTGTTTGGCTCATGTTGGTAGAGGGAGTTGAGACCTGGTGACTGAATTTTTGGTGTTGGTTGACTTACCCAAGTTTCTAATTGTTAGACTCCTTCTATAGTTCTAATGCGACTCGACGTGCCCCCTCGATCCTAATATATAGTGTTGTCTAGTAAAAGACACTTTTTTGGGCTTAGTTTTTATTTTGTTGATTAAGCCTGACATAATTAGTCTTGTTCTTGGATGTGGATCTCGAGAGCTGTCTTGGTGGAGAGATTCAACTTAGCTCCTAGACATGAGTCCCAAGAGTTGTAGGCCGTGACTCAAGCTCCAAAGCTAGCTCATGACTTGTGAGTACTTGATTGGCTCACCACAAGTCGGAGACTTAGTCATGACTTTCTAACTTGCTTTGAGACTTTTTGAGAGTGTCACCCCTTAGAGTCTTATGAGACACACCTTGTGCTCTCGAGTCACTGCTTTCCAACACCTAGTTATACTACAGATGTGTCCTAGTGAGGTGTCCTAGTTCACTCCCAATTAGGAAAGAGCTTGGGTATGTACAAGTGCATCCACACCCCTCTCACTTGGATTATTGGGATGAGCTTGGTAAGTAAATGCTATAGGAGTGTGTTCTCACTCCTATCACCGTTGAGTTATTGCCAGTTGTCTTTAGCTCGAGGGCTAGATCGGATTGATCTAAGGTTGGTTGGATTGGTTTGTTCCACCATCCAGTCTTTATTTGTCCTCTTGAGTTCAATATCCTACTAAAGGTCCTTGAAGGTTTTTTATAAGACTCCTTTTGAATCTTCTAGCAATCCTCTTGAGATGAATAACTATTTTGCATGTAAATTCAATAATTCCATGCTTGCCATTGAAAAAAGATATCTACTTGCTAGCAATTGCATGATATTAGATATTGTTAATAGGGCAATAATGGATGTACATCTTGAATCTATCAGTATGTTGATATGAATGGCTACTAGTCACACTTGGGAAAACCCCTTGGCAAAAATTAAATGGTGCCAATAACTATAGATAGTTTCTTCTATCTTGATTTTGCCATCATAAGACACTAAAGGCCTCTATTTGGTTAGTGATAGTCAAGAGTAAGAAAGATATTGCTTATACAACATGGAATGATACTGGCAGAAAAGTCCCTATTTGGCTAGTGACAGTCAAGAGTATGAAAGATGTTGCTTGTATGACATGGAATGATACTAGCAAAAAAGATTTACAATTGTAAAATATTCTTTTCAAATCAATCCCAGTTGAGGAAGCCAATCTCACTATTGTCTTAGTAGCCCATTGAATTTAGGTGGAAAATGCACAAGTAGACTCACCAACTATTGAGAACTCTAAAGAGCAACTTGATTGGCCTCAAATGTTTCTTAAGCAATTGGAGTTGTATTCTCAAATTTTTATTCATACATCATAAATGTCCAAATTGCTCAAGAGCCCCTTGCTATGTTAAATGTTCGAATTGGTGAAAATCCCAAGTAGATATACTATCATTAGTGCTTCATTTTGTACTTCACCTTTGGGGAAGTAATGGACATATAGTACATTGATATTTATAAAAAGGACAAAAGTTATTGTCATACTTTTATGCATGTGACAAGCATCCATTTGGGGAGCTAATGACGTAAGTAGGGATGTTGTCACATATGGTTCATGCTTTGAATGATATAACATATGGCTAATATTGGGTGGACTCTATGGAGTTAAAGATCACCGATCTCTTTTTTATGTTTATATCGTATATACTATTCTAGACTTGACATTGACAATATTTTCTATCATAGTAGCGGACATGCAATTTTGCTTTGAGACCATCCAAGATTGCAACTAGTTGGTTTACGTCTATCTTTCATGTTTGTGCTCTTTACCAAACAACAATTGCCTTCTCGGGTTTAACTTTGTATGCAAGTTTATATGATGATTGCAATATGCCTTGTGTTTGCATGAAAAATTAGTATTTCATTTGATTGTTGCTCTCTAGTGCTAGCTCTCATCATGAGTGATTTGGCCCTACCTCTCTAGAGAAGTGACCATCGCATTTCTCTTTGTGTATATGTATGAAAGCAAATATTGAGATGTCGTTATGCATGACAATGCACCTACTCTTGGGTGCTAATGATGTGAGTAGAGTATTGTAGCATATAGTATGTGCTATCATAGAGTTGTTGGTCAAAGAATTAAGGGTGCACTTCATAGAGTAAAGATTACAAGACTCTGTTTTCTTACATTAAGGACCATCCTACACTTGGTATAGATCACAAGGTGGGATTGACCATTACTTTATGCCTCTTAACATTTTTGAAGTTGTTTCCTAGTTTTTAGGTAGGCATATTGTTGATGCTTAAAATCGAGGTGCTTTGTTTATTAAAATGGGTACCTAGCTTAATCAGCATTCTATTATCCTATATTAGGGGTAATTTTTTTTAGTACATGTCTACCATGAAAGTTTGAGAAAAGAGAAATATTTTTTGAGTATTTGTGTAATTGTCAATTTTTATTGAAGCTAACTCTTGTGTTGTTCTTCATGCAGCTATGGATCTCATGAGTGAACCTGTCATTGCAATCATTGGGCCACAAATATCTGTGGTCTCACATTTTGTAGCCCATATGGGTCCTACCACTTTTGTCCCACTTGTGTCATTTTCACCTACAGATTCAACCCTCTCAAAATATCAATACCCTTACGTTGTACGATTGTCACGTAGTGACCGTGCCCAAATGGAAGCTATTGCAAGGGTTGTTGGGTTTTTTGGCTGGACAAAAGTTGTGGCTTTGTATTCTGATGATGAGTTTGGTACAAGTGGCATCTATGCCCTAAGTGATGCTCTTGTTGGGGTGGGAGCCACGATTGTAAACCGCATAGGTCTCAATCCTGCTGCTGGTAGAGATGGCATAGGTAGTGCTTTGAATCAATTAGCTCAAATGGGATCAAGAATTTTGGTTGTTCATATGCAACCAATCATGGGGCGCATTTTATTTAATGAGGCTCATTATTTAAACATGACACTTAGAGGCTATGTGTGGATTGTAACTGAGGCATTGTCTAGTGTTTTGGACAAAATTTCTTATGAAGATGAGTTTTTAAAGGCAACCCAAGGCTTGATTGGAACACGCACATTCATACCAGATTCTAAGAAGTTTCAAACCTTTCTGCATGAATGGAAGAAATTAACAAAGAATGAAACTGCTGGAATGGTGGATAACCATATCACATCATACGGATTGTATGCATATGACGCTATCTGGTTGATAGCTCATGCACTTGACAAATGTTTTAGTCAAAATCGATCATTTCCTTTTCACCCTTCAAATGTATTTCCTGCTGAGGCAAGAGGAAATCCAGAGCTTACTAAACTCAATGCTTCACAGAACAGCTTTCTACTTCTACAATGTATTCTTAATACAGAGTTTACTGGAGTCACCGGCAGAATAAAGTTGGATAAGAGAGGAGATCTCGAGGGTTCATCAATTGAAATTGTGAATATGGTGGGAAGGGGACTTCGAACTGTTGGATATTGGAGTAATGCGACTGGGTGCACCAAACATGCCTCACATTTAGCTAGTCGAGGCACATCAGAAATAACTAAGAACAATGCACAAGACCTAGATAGTGTTATCTGGCCTGGTGGTACAGTGAAGGTCCCTCGCGAATGGGTTAATCCAAATAATGGAAAGCCTTTATTGATTGGTGTGCCAGATAAGATAGACTACTCGGAGTTTGTGGATATCACTATTGGTGCAGACAACACCACTAGGTTTCAAGGGTTCTGCATTGATGTTTTCCAGGCTGCTCTCAAATACTTACCCTACTCTGTCCCCTACACGTTAGTCTCTTATGGAAATGGAAGCTCGCCACCGAATTACGATCACCTTGTTGAAAGACTTGCTAACAAGGTATGTTCTTCATGTAAAAGCTACTGAACCTTGCTAGTTTTGAAACAATCTTTAAGCTAGATTCTATGATTTCGATTCAGTGTTCCAATTTTTTTCCTTTAAACTACTCTGAATTTTAGGTCAAATCAAACAATTCCACCTGAATTTAGTTGAAAGGAACATATTTGTGAAGCACTAGACATATGTGGTGTTTTAACCTTATCGTAGGACCATCTTCTTTGAGGCTACCAAATTTCATAATGCTGCCCATGCATAATGTTTCAATGGAGCTACTCATATCTAGAAGGTGCAGGAATTTGATGCAGTGGTTGGAGATGTGACAATAACAGCAGAAAGAGCGAGGATAGTGGATTTTACACAGCCATATATAGCTTCCGGTCTGGTTGTAGTGGTACCAGCTCATAAAGAAGAAACCAATGCGGCATGGGCGTTCATGCGACCATTTACACCAGCAATGTGGTGCACAACATTTGTCTTCTTTTTATGCACTGGAGTCGTGGTCTGGCTTTTGGAGCGCAAAAAAAATCCTACTTTTCGTGGTGGGCCGCTAAAGAAGCAATTTGTGACTACTCTCTGGTACTTCCCCCCATAGTCTCTTTGCATAAGTGTTGATATCCATCAAGTTGAATGCCTCCTCGCACATCTTAAATAGCTTAAAATTTTCTCAGTGACATCTAATGCTTTGGATACCCTTTTTGAGTTATCCTCAACAAACTTGCTTTTTTTAGACCACCTCTGTTTTTTAAGGATTGTGACTCATAAAAGGGTTTCTCAAGCACTGGATGTCCTTGAGAAAGTTTCATGATGTAAAAACTGTCAAAAAATTTATGATATTAATTTTTGAAAAATAATGTCAATTGCATTCCTATACTTTGTCGATTTTCTTGAGCACTGGTGACATCCTCTCAAGAGTGTTATTGTACTTACGTTTCCAGTGTCATATTTGGAAAATTTATGTTGTGAGGATATTCTTCTTTACTCCTACAACCTTACAGATAGTCTTGCAAGTTTCTAGCATTAAGTCCGATACTTGAAGATATAATGCAACGCTGTCTCAGCCTCCTCCATGGTACACTGTCTCAGCCTTCTCCATGGTACATAGCTGCCAGACCCTATCTTCTCGAGGTGTCCTTTGTAGGTGACCTATCTCTACCTACGGATGGTGTGAAGAGGCACAAAGTTGTTCCACAGCAATTCAAAGATTACATGACCAGGCTTGACCAGACCTTTTTAGACATTATTTAAAGATAAACAACTAATAATGAGATCCCTTTGAAAGGTGTGATAAGATTTACTAAATGTGTCCAATAGTTGTAAAGCTCGAGAATACCAGGAGAGGTGACATCTCTGCCCGCAGATCTCCTTGGGTGATGTAATTGCTAAGTATAGGTAATTTTTCTCTACTAGTGTTTGTTTCCCCAACAAACTCAACACTCTTTGCAAATAGATGATTAGCTTAAAATGGCCTTTGTACATGAGGCACAACAAACTCAGCTAGGATGAATTAAGGACTTACCACATATCATCCATGATGAAGTAGAGTTCTGGGAACGTGAAAATATAGCCCAATATAATGTCATAAGCTTGGTACACTATGCCTCTGTTGCATACATAGTTGTGTATGTGACTAGAGTGTCAAAGAGACAACAAGAAAGAAAGATTGTTTTGATTTCTTTTGAGTACCCAACGCTATCCTAGTCAGATAGTGTAAGCCCAACACCATGCTTCCACTACATGCATAGTTGTGGGGTTAAACAAGTTGTCCAAAAGGTGACACGAAAGAAGCTTCCAAGCTATGAATTCATTTTCTTCACAACACACAAATAATATGCTCCATGTTTCAATACTTTGCTTTAATGGGGTTGTAAGTAACAATTCACTAAGTTCTATCCCTTTCACCACTCCAGGCTCCCACACCATTCCTCTTATCCACATCTTTGCACATTGGATATAGGGTATGATATATCATGATCGATTACATTTTCAATAATCGTAATATGATATACGCATATAGGTTGTAAGGAATCAAGACTTGAGTAACTGAAGTCTGCATTGTGTTGATGAAAAACATCCTTTACCATGAACTAGCAATTTTATTTTTGTATGTACTTTCAACAAAGTGCTTTGTGCAAATTTTGAATTGTGAGAATCTATTATATTTTTTAACTTGGTATAAATGTCTTGGGCAATTGTGCAGGTTCATCTTTTCAACACTCTTTTTCTCACAAAGTAAGTTGAATCTGCTCTTGCTTGTCTAAAGATAGTTAGGGTACTTAGGAACTTAAAATGCTGCAAGATTGAGAAAAAAATTCGTGTTGAAGAATTGGGACCAATATTTTGGAACATACTATCTTGTTAGAAATGAGATAATAACTAATTATTCAGCCCTAATTGTGTATGTGACGATTTTAATATACCTAAGTAAATCAGTGTAGTGTTGTATGTTACTTTGTCAAACAATCAAATACTTATGAAAAAATGTGCTACAACCAACTATAAGACATAGTTCATTAACGAGGAAAATATCATAGAGATCAAAGACAAAGGACATTGCAAATGTATAATAATTCAATTATGAGGAAAATATACACAACAAGTACAAGATAGAGAAGACCAAAAATTTAAAAATTAAGAACTTTTAAGGGAAACAAATGATTTTGTGACAACCCTCCAAAGAATGTCTTTACCTAATTGATACCCATGGCACTTTTTCATCTTTTAGATTCAAAAAAAACAAATAAATGAAACCAAGACCAGCTCACCACCCAGCTACGAATGTCAAAGTGAGCAATTGTATTTTGCCAAAGTCAAATGAAGAAAAATAAAAAAGGGTGCACACACTGATTTGTTGTGCAAATTGGACATTAGACAATCTTTAAGAATGAGGAGAAATTGCACACCAATTGCAAGTGGCTAGTAGTAAGCTCTCTACAAACTCCAACTACCACTTATCTCATATGCACGCGCACGCGTGGACACACACATTTCACATACATTACATTAGGGTTTAAGATTCAGATGTCCAATAGACCATATGATATCTATGTAGATAGATTAATCCTAAAACTTGACTAGCCCTGTAACCTAACTTGATACATACCATGGAGTTAAACCCTAAAAACGTAAACCTCATAGAATGTCCTTGATGGTTGATATGCATATCTCAAGCTTCCAGTAGAATCAATCTCCAAATTGCTAATATAATTGTTAGAGTAACATCCAGCTTCACTTTTTTAACAAATAAGGAGCACTTGTGTTTTTCATGAATAATGCAATAATGGATCATCAACGTGTATTGTCATTATAAGACCAAGGAATAGCAAACTTGTTCAATTACCTCATAGTTTTGTTTTGGGGGCCAGGCTGCTTAAAAAACCATTTCTGGTTTAGCCCTTGTTATGATGACTGAAGATGAGTTGGAACTCTTGATTGCAAATTTTGCAGAGGAGGACGTAAAAAGTACGTTGGGACGGGCAGTGGTTGTCATCTGGCTGTTTGTCGTCCTGATAATTACTTCCAGTTACACTGCAAGCCTTACATCAATCTTAACACTGCAACAACTCATGCCTACCATCCAGGGATTTAATGAGTTGGTTGCAAGCTCTGTTCCTATCGGTTATCAAGCAGGATCTTTTGTTGAGGATTATTTGCTACAGTTACATGTTCGGAAAGAAAGACTTGTACCTTTAGATGGTTTGGCAAACTTTGCAGATGCTCTTCATAAGGGTCCCAAGGCAGGAGGGATCGGGGCTCTTGTAGAGGAGTTGCCATATGTCCAAGAGTTTCTATCATCAGCCTGCGAGTTCATCATCGCTGGTGACGAGTTCACAAAAAGTGGCTGGGGATTTGTAAGTTGTCTAAACGAACTGGGCTAGTAACCTGAACTTCTGTGTTAAATTAAATGTGTCAAAACAACTAGAAATGTGCATTTAACATAGTTTCGCATAAGGGCAGCTTGCTACCTGTCGCACACCACAATCCTAAAGGGAAAGAAGATAGTTTTCAAATTTAGCTAGAAGTAGAGCGAAGCATTGAAGTTTCAATCAAGTGCGAACTTAAGATGCACAATAGCGACATTATCTAGATACTGATTCATAGTGGCTCACAGACTCGTATCTGTAAACAAACAGAGCAACTAATCAAGCATATTCAGGCCCATTTGAGAATTTTTAGCCAACTTAGTGATGAAATTATCACACTATGAGTAACGCATGACCATCCAGAAATTAAACTCTTCCCTTTCTCTACAAAAGAGCATACACTGTACGTACCTTAAGCCCTAAAAACCCTAAACAGACAAGCGCCATGGAAAAAGAGATTTCAGCAATTACACGTCTAACGCAAATTTTCTTTTCAAATTCTGCATATGATATCAGGTGAAGTGAAGTTAAATATGACTTTCTCTAGTTATCTCTCTCTGAAACACACATTTGTAGATCGCTGAGAACAATTGACATGGTGCAGGCTTTTCCGACAGGCTCGCAGCTAGCTGTGGACATGTCCATAGCATTATTGACTCTAGCAGAAAATGGGGAATTGCAGAGACTTCATGACAAGTGGCTTGGTAAATCTGTTTGCAGTCAAATAGGCTCCGCTCAGCTGGGCCTCAACGCATTTTGGGGTCTCTTCCTGATTACTGGTGCAGCATCAGTTATTTGCCTCATTTTGTACTATATACTTATGTTAATACGGTACCGTCGAAAAGCCCGAGATGGTCCATCTCTCTCAGATGGCTCATCTCTCATCTCCAGACTTGTACGTATGGTTAAATCATTCGTTTCTTTCCTTCATGAGCCAGAAGAGCCGTCCCATCATCCTCGTCCTCAACCAAGAGAGCCATTCCCTCCTCCTCCTCCTCCTCGTGAGCCGCCTATTTCTTCGAGAAGGCTTCGTGCGGAGCAAAGCCCGCCAGACTCCACAGTTTACCGCGACGCCCCAGCAGATACCCCAGCACCTACTCCTCCAGCTAACCACGGTCAACGATGGGGTGGCGCCAGCCCCTCAACTGTGAGATGGCCCACATTTCCTCCTCCCAGGTTCCACGTAAGTCTGGTCCGGCTAACCACGGTCAACGATGGGGTGGCGCCAGCCCTTCAACTGTGAGATGCCTCTCATTTCCTCCCAGGTTCCACGTAAGTGTTAGACACTACTCAGAAACCCATCCTAAACAAGTGCAATGTGGGTTGGGTAGTCACGTGGCCCTGCCTTGGTATGGAAAAAATATTAGGGCTTTAGTAGTGTATATTACTACAATTTCTGGAATTTTATTTTGAATGACTTTTTTAATGTTGAGCATTAAGATATATTTTACATACCGAGACACAAACATTTTGCCTTAGATATTGGGAATTTGTCCTATAGAGGAAATGAGAGCATGGAAACGCATGTTTTGGTAAAGATAATAGATTACATGTTAACTTTTTTATTTGATAAAAATTATTGGTTTTTTTAATCACAAATGTAATATATTGGTGAATGATTTGATCAGTACGCGTATGTAGATCTAGATAAATTTTTTGAGTTTTGTATGTTTGTCCAGACATGATTCAATTGTGTGCCATATAGTTGTTACTTGTTGGAAGTATAGGTATATATCATGTTTTTTGGAAATTTTTGTTTATGCGTAATGCATGAATATTCATGTCGCCGATTATAACAATTGGTGTGGTTTTGGGAATGTTGTTGAGTATTATGTTAAGTGGTTTAGTAAATGTCAAAATACTAGAATTTGGTTGTCTGTATATTGCAATTATGTGTAGATTGTAAGTTTTATAGGTAAATGTAGCATGAATAATTTCAGTGTGCAATGTATTAAATAATTGCACGTGTTCAAGGTGTTGAGTTTCACGATACAATATTGTCGATCCTACAAAAGCATAATTGTCAATGGCTTTGAAGGTTGTTGGGAAATAAAGTTTGTGATGATTAATCTGTGTTTCTTGTAAACATAATATGTGTGATGTCATTTGATTAGGATCATTTACAATATTTTGTTTGTATATAGATAGTGATCTAGTGTTTAGCGATCGAATAATGAGATGTGTTTTTGCGTAGGTATACATAATGGGAATATGGAAAGTCCATTTTGTCGTTGTTCTTAGGTGTGTGATTTCTTGTTCTATAGACAAATCGATGCTTAAAAAAGCCAACAATATTTCTACAACGCAAAGACATATACTCAAATAGTTTCAATCCATGCACAAGTGTCTAGTCGGGGAGGGTGCATCGGAAAACATCCCGAGGAGAGGGCATTGCGCGCGAGCACGAGGTCGAACGAATTCTGGAGTGGCGTCGGCCACTGAGTCGGGGGCGCTGCGCACGAGCGACATCGGACCTATTTGGGAGTGGCGCGGGACATCCGCCCTCGCGCACACGCTCTGGAAACATCATGTCCCCGGACGAAGCGGCTAGGCGAGGCGTCCGGAATACTGCTTTTATATAATCAGCAACTAGTGTTTGCAATGTAGCAAGCCATGTCGAAAAATCTAGATGTTTTACTGTATCAGTACAGCTTATTTTTTCTTTGATAACACGATGTAGGTTTGGTAAAGACTTTTTTAATTTGCTTCTTCCTTCGAATATGGATGTCCAGCTCACACCATACAGAAAACTGATAGGATCGTTGATGTACCTTGCAGACAATACGCGTCCTGACATTGCTTATGCAGTATTCGAGATGAGCCAATTCTACACGAATTCAGGCTCGACACATTGGAAGATTGCAAAATGAATTTTTCAATATCTTCAATTAACAAGAGATGTGTTATTGTCGTGATGCAGGGTTTCAGATGCTTTTCTACAGTGATGCTAGCTGGGCATCCCTCAAGGATGACTGTAAAAGTGTCTCAAGAGGATGCACCATTGCATCAAGAGGGGCAGTTCTCTGGGTCAGCAAGAAGCAGACCATTGTGGCTCAGTCATCCTGCGAAGCAGAGTATGTTGCAACAGCAAAGATGGCCAACGAGATAATTTGGCTCAAGCAGTCCTTGGACGAATTGGATGAAACAAGGAATGAACCTCTGGTTTTGTAGATGGACCACACATCTGCAATACATCCGACGAAAGAGCCTGTGTTTCACTCAAGTGTTGTATGGCATTGGTGATCGTAGATAATGAAAGCGGCATTGTCGAGTAGTTTGAGTTTTATAGCATGTTGATTGATGACGATGAGTTTGTATATCTAAGTTTTGTATATTGAGTTTTGTTGTCATATGAAATGTACATATCAATAAGTTTGGCAATTTCAGTTAAAGATCATTGCATCTGAAATTCGGTAACAAAAAAGTAATTTTGAATGTTTCCCAAAATATATATTTTTTAATATCAATGTGCGTAGTGCATTAATTTTCATGCTATAGTATTGTGCTGGATCAATTCTGGTCGAGTTTCTAAAGAATTCATTTTCACTTTTGTAAGGCGTCAACGTTATGAAATTTTTGAATTTAGTTTTTGCAAATACCACATAAATTGTGAACATTTGTGCTAGGCAGAATAACGCTATGAAAAATGTTGGTGGACTTAGTTGTTGTATCATTGCAAAAATATTTTAACGTTATCTATGTTTGTAATCAAGTGATTTGCGGACTTGATCTAAATCTCGATATCCTAAATTTGAATGAAGTATTTATTCAATATTTGTATTGTGAATCACATCTTTTGCTATAGTAGTTTATTTTGGAATGTACATTTTCACAATGTTATCCAGATGGAACTAAGCACTTGGTGGATTAGTATTATAAAAAAATAGGTTTGTTGTATGTTGTGCAAAATTGTGTTTATAATGCAGTAATTCCCATTTTGCAATGTGTTGATAATAATGTATATTTATTACAAATAGGCATCATGCGTCGTGCTATAAAAATAAGAGTTGGTTAATTAAGTTCTTCAACATATGTATCTTGGAATATTTCAATGGAATTTTGAACTTCACGAGGAACAATAGTTTTGTAACCATTTTCATAATCAACAACATATTCATTACTTTGTAAATGGGTGTAGCCTGTCACCCATAATGACTTCCTCATTATTAGTTTCATGGTCTTTTGATTCCTCTATGGTTGATGAATATGAATGTTGAGCAATGTTGTCAAAGTAGCTAGGAATGGTTAATTTGAATGTGTAGTTGTTGGTATAACGGCATCTTCAAAAAATCAATAAGAGCAGTCATTAATTTCATGGGATGAACTTTACCAATCATGTAGTTCATTTTATATTCGAGTTTTCTTTTAAGGCCAATGATCATAACATTGTCATTGTCAACAAAATGTGGCAATATGTTTTGTCCTTTGTCAAGATTGGCAAGCACATTTATAATGCTTCCAGTTGCTCCAAGGTGACCAAGTCATAAGTTGTTTTGTTGATAGCATAGGGTGTTGTAAAACTAATTGTTTGATGATTGATATTAAAATTGGTGTCCAATATCGTCTATTGAATTTTGTTTTTTGAGACAAATTACTAGTATTTGTAACTAGTAGACTGTTTACATGTTTATGATTACGACATGCTTTTCGTATACGATATAGAATATGTTCATTTTCATTATTGTCGCAAGAAATCTTGTTCGAAATTTGTTGACAATATCTTTTTGGATAGTGTTAATCCTTCTTGAACAAAAATTTTGATATAATTTGTCATATCCCATGTCCATTTTGACTAAGAGTTTTAATGTTTTTGTTTTCTTTCTTTAGTATTTTAATACAATAAAATATGATTATTGTAGTATGTTTTGTTTCAGGAAATATGTGTTGGAATTCTGTTGCAATTTGTTTTCGAGTATAAGTTGAATTAGTGAAGTAATGTCTTTAACACATCCGTCGTCATTGTAGGTGTCCGAGTTACATTGTTTTCATAGGGAAGCTCAATATTTGTTGAAGTGGTCATATTTATTTTTGCAAGAAAATTGTTGCATCTAGTTATAAATTTTATATAGGACTTGAAAATCTGCAAAAGGATACGAACGCATATTAGTAGCATGACTTATGACGAGTGCCAATAACAAAATCATGAAATCATGTAATGTTGGTTATATTGATGAATATCCATAATTTCCATGGCATTACTAAAATCGAGACCACAAATTTAAAAGTAGCAATGAAATTAGAAATATGTACAATAGAAAAAGTGCACAATATTGTAATCTTAATTTTAGTTGCAATTTGTATTTCAACAAGACCAATAGCCAACCTTTTATACATGCCTAAATCCATGTAATAGCTAACTAATATTACCTAAAATACAAATGAAAACCTTTCAACCTGGTAATGAATCGTAAAGTTGTAGCTCTAGGAGATAACCAAGAAATTGAAATGTATGTGTTATGATTTCTAAGAAAAGATAGTAACATGTAGGGATTTGTATTAGACTAAATATTGCCTATATAATATACAATGTTAATGGATATGTTAATACATTTGCTATTAATCATTGATAGAGATTAATTTTGACTCGACATCGGAAACCTATCTTGTCTATAAAGCTTGTAGGTTGCTTAATATTAGCTAAAGAGGAAGTAAAGTTACTTCAACATTAACAGAATATTTTCTAATATCTAAAATTCGAATGGACAGAAAAAAAAAAATCGTATTTAAAGGGCAAAATATCTCTTGCATACATGTAGACAAATAATTATTGCTTCATTTTCTCAATTACGCCTTTTCCCCTTTCAGATTTTCAGTTCGTTTAGAGTGTCACATTTTTTGAAACCTTTATTTCAAGGTTGGAATCATATTACATAAAGTTAGTGTATTTTCGACCAATGAAGCTACACAATATTTTAGGCATTATGATCTTTCACCTAAAACATGGAAATTTAGGTTGTTTTGCAATAGAGTAATTACATTTTAATGACAAAGTGTTCAATCTTATTAGTTAATATCTAGGTTTTGATGTCAATCAAAATTTGACATTTTCTTACAATTGAAACTAAATCATGTAATGGTGTTAGAGTTTCCACCAACAACCGTTTACGTGATATTTCATGGGGAATGATTTTTGGCGAGCATTTCTCAGTGAGCAGTTTCATGACAAAGGCGAGCATATCGATCGTCTTTCATCCCAGTCATTATGTTGAAAGTTTTTTCTTTGTTATTATTTGTGATTGCTCTTACAAGGAGTAAAAGTAGAGCAAAGAAAAAAAAGGCAGTATGGCATTTCCATCTTCAAATCAAAAACATCGACCTTTATTGATGGCATAAAATTGTTTAGCTTTTTTGCAAGAGACACCTTTGGAACTCTATTTTCTCGTCAAAAGCCCAAATAACCCATAGAGTATAGTCAACAATTACTAGCTATCAAACGAAGCCCTATTGCTGAAATCTCGATGTCCTTTGATGTCATGATGATGTCAGCATTTCCAAACTTGAGCATACAACTAATATGTGAGGTAGTTGGCACATAGAAGACAACTTCACAATATGCATTCTTCAATGTGAGATAAGCATTCCAACAATCTTCATAATCCACAGACAAGGCAACTAATTACTTCACAAGTCAATCATCTAAATTTTACTAAAATGCATCTGCTATGCATGCAAACCAGATCATACACTTGAGAAACTACAACTTGTTTAGATACACTACATTTAAAGAGAAACCCACCTCAAAGAGGCAGGATCATTTACAATGCTCATGTCGAACATTTTGAGCAATTAGCTTAGCCATAAGTTCCGTTTGCAAATGTTGTTGTAGCATGAGAAATTGTTTACTCTAGTCAAAAACCTACTAGTAGTGAGAACTGCCATGTCATTCCCTAGAGTAATACAATCTCTTTGAAGCTTGTATTTTCCTTTCTTTTTCTATCATTTCACAATTCCTGAAAGTTTTTATAGGATGGTTAGTAATATTGGTACAAATATAAAAGTGAAAAATATTCCAATCTGTTTTTCAGTTGTGAACACTCATAGCATTCAAGGTTTAGATGTCAGGGGTTAGAGTCTAACAAGGATTGTCTAAATCTAGAAACATGCCAGTTGATACAAATTTGATGCTATGGATAACTGAACTTAAAAATTGAAATTTGATAACTAAAACATTCCATGTAACAACATACCTTTATTCTGTACTACATATAAGTGTCACCATGTCCTAGACACCAACAAAGCCAAAATGCTTACTTGTCATACAAAACCGTAAATGTGCTTGAATTAAATCCAAAGATCTAGCTTGAATCTGATAGCGGTGCAAACCCAGTTGTGAATCTCCAAGTGACACCCTCAATAAACCATCATTCTTTTTCAAAGCCAGAGGTTCATATCCTAGAGAGTTTTGTAATGTATTAAGAATGTCAAATAATCACACATACAACTTTCACTGCCCTCTATGGATACATACTTTCTGATTTTGATTTAAAAAAAAAAAAGCACCAGACTTGAAGTGCTAGAACATGTTCAAAGTACCTACTATACATAGTAGCATTGAGTTGCTAATCTGCAATATCAATGAGCTTCAAATCAAAGTTGCAAAATATTCTCATATGTGATACTGAAACAACAATCATGCCCACAACCTTACTCTCATATGTCAGTCAAATGGTGCTCTTTGGTTGACTTGTTGAAAGAACTATTTCTTTCTTTCCTTGTTTGTAAGTTCACCTATCTAACACTTTAAAGCATCTCTCCCAATGTACATAAAGGCCCCAAATTGATAAATTACAAGAATCAATATTCAGATGTAGTAAATCATTCAATCAATTGGGCATAAAATTTATTAGCTACTGTCATTGCTCTATTAGCAAGAATTATTGAAACTAGCCTCTACATTTAAATAGATGCTCTTTAGAGCAAAAAACAAACATATAGTGTGCTCGTGGAAAGGAAGCTCAAGTATATTGAAGAGCTAGTCAAATTTTTAGAAACTCGTTCCAACCCAAACTAGTTGGAACATGGTACAAAATACATTTCAAAAGAAAAAAATGTGACCAGATTTTGGAATGGAACACATTTTGGAATGTGTTCTATTCTAGAATGGTCAAATGTAATAGATAAGTGGATGGGTCCAGAAAACATTCAAATTTAAATCTTGTTCCTACCAAATTGAACTAGTATAACAAGTGAAAAAGAAAAGTGGCAATATCTCAATGTCAGTTCTAGGATAGTATTTATACATAACAAATGAGATACATACCATCTTTGACTCTATAAATTCGTATTAAACTATCAACCCCATGAATAATATGGACTTTATGCTACATCATCCTTACTCTTGTCAGCAATGCCCTTGGATGTCAAATGCATAAAGATATGTCAACATTAGCTTTCATAAATTAGCACAAAATCCAACATGCTAAGTTGCCTTTTGTGTGAGCAAGATAAGCATTGATCCTTAATCCAAAGCGTTTTCATATAGTCACCATGATGAAGCCTAGCATTAAAGAGCACAACTTGTCAAATGGAATTTATATTTCATCATTGAAATACAACGAATATTTACATATCATCACTTCAGCTTGCTCAAACAAAACAAAACTTGGCAAAAATAGTTTGAAGGCATTAGCGCAACCTAGTTGATTGCAACTTGGAACGCAAACCTTGAACTCAGATTTACACATCCTTTAATATGAAAATAAAATATAGTTATGAATGTCTACAATGGTATGAAATATAACAAAAAAGAGATGTGGAATCTTTAATATCATGGAATTCACCTACAAAGTATTGGTTCATCAACTCCATCATGCATAGCACAAAGTTAGGGACTCGGGAATATGTGCTATAACATCCCAAATCAAGCCATTGGAGCCCAAGAGTAGGTGCAGGTTGAATGCATAAAGCTTTGTCCAAATTGGACTTCATGCATGTATGCAAGACCAACATTGGTGAGTCTAACAACTTTGACAAACTGAGAACCGCTATTGGTAAATTTACTTCAATTAATCATTTAAATGTAGCTCTCCTTCTCAAAATGGCCTTCCTATAAGGTGCCTAATTGCCTTTTCTACAAGCAAAACATTGAGCAATGAAACTACCTGCTCCACCAACCAATGAGCCTCTTACAACCACCTAAAGAACCTTTGGAAGACTCCTAAAGCCAAGACTTGATCTTGGCTTTAAGCAACCATAATTGTACACAGTGGTGGTCAAGATTAACTTTTGCAACATTGTATAACATGTTTGATCCAATATCCTTGTAGGGTTACCTTGCTAGCATGTTGGGAAAAAGGCTTACATTCATATTGACAAGGCTCTAACATATGTTTTGTAATTATTCCCCATTTTGGTAGATCAATTGGCAGTAAAGTACCCTCATTTCACTAACATCAGGCACCATAAAACTTTAGCTTTCTCATTGGCTTTGATCAATACTAGGTATGTCAAACTTCTATCTGAACCTACTTTCAGCTCAACAATGTATTGTGTTTCGATTCGACTTGCCTCCTCAACGTGATTACCCTCAAATTGTACATAATATAATGGGGAAATTGTTAGTGCTTAAATGTAGATTGAGCATGACTTTAAAATATTAGCACATCCAAGGGTGAAAAAATCATAAGCCCCAGATAGAAAGTAAACATTATGACAATATTAATTGCCAATTAATTGTATAGATATAGAGACTTGTAATCTCGAAATGCAAAAAACCAGAAATTCAAGTCTCCTTCACATTGCAGAGATGGGCTAGAAAGAAAAATATCTCTTAATATGCATGAATGGATCTTAATGTTAGGCAAGGAATGATTATGCGTTGTTAGGCAAAGAGTTTTGTAGGGTTTAGGACTCAATGTTTCAAAGTTCAGAGACTATGGTGATTACATCCACTCCATTTTTTTGTCTATCTAAACATATTTTTTGGTATATTACGGGTACCTCATGTTGTGGTGCGGCTCTGATACCACTCCTGTGGAAGCAGGCACTGATATCACTCTATGGGCAGAAATAGATATCAGCACTAATACCACTTCTATTGGGAGAAAAACAAATTGTTATAACCAGTAGGATCGTGGACTACTTGGAGAATGGAATTACAAGCAGTTCTTTGTGTGTGAAATCAGATTATCAGTGTAGGAGTCATAGACTGCCGTGAAGGAGAGATTGCAAAAACAATTAGGCGTCTGAGACAGCTATGCAATCCTCTAATATTGGTAACCTGAGAGAATGTAGAACTAATTTAGGCGTCGTAGATAGCCATACAATTATCTGATAATGGTGTTTGTGTAAAAAGGAGTGAGAGTTATCATTCAACAAGAATGCAATGAAGTAGAACAATAGCGAATTTGTATAATGAAAGGTTGTAAAAACAACAATCAGACCACAATACACTTGCGTTGATAAGCGCGTGATCCTACTAGCAGATTCAAGACAATTGCTAAGGTTCTAAAATAGTTCTCTCTCTCTATATATATAATCACTAACTCTGAGGAGTCAGCTACTGATAAAAGGCGTTCTCCGCTATCTGACCTTATGTATCATAAGCCTCTCATCTATCATCTCCTTAATATCACTCAAACGCAGAAATCCATGGCCGGCAGAAAAGCCACGAGTTGAATTGGTGAACTAGCCAGTGATTCCGGGAATTTTAGAGAGAGTCTCCGTGGATGACCTGAGGCTATAGTTGCTAGAATTCGGGCACAAATACAAGACAAGTGCCAACCTATGCGTGCAAGAAAGTGTCGAATACTATCGATCTATGGCCTTTCTAATGCAGCAAGAACGTTTATGGGATCGTGGTATGGATCCGATCAAGATCAATCCCAATGTAGCCCTCCAGTCAAAGGAAGACCATGAGATGATGGCCCAGCTATACTACAAAGCGGCCTTCATGTCATCATAATACGTCACCATGATGGAAGACTGGCAAGAGATGGGCTTCATCAAAAAGATACGATAGTACTTGGGGCCATTAAACTACAGAAGTAAGCTCCGCTTCCAAGTATTTGAAGCCCTGGGGCGAAAGATGAGCGAGCAAAAACAAACGACAAGACGACGAGGCTGGAATGTAGTGGCCATTGAGAGACCTCCATTTTTGAGAAACAGTTTTGCTGATAATAAGCACTTGGTTTTACGAAAGCGAACAATGATCCATGCTTTTCCAAATGCCGAGGGGAACAACATCACCGGTGTTGTAGTGGGTGGTGGATAATGTTAGCAGATTCTAGGGAATCCCCAGATGCCGAGCCAAGCTGAAGACACAGATTATCTCTCACCCATGACCGAGGAGGTCTCAGAAGGAGGAGAGCAGAGGAAGCTGAGAACCGAGGATTACTAGCTAGGGTGACAGTTATTATTCATGTGAGCCTACATGGTGAATCCCAAAGAAGGAACGACCATGTAGGAGCTAGTAACATTTCCTAGGCATTGTAAATAAGCATAGACCCCCTTAAATAATTTAGAGTGAGACACCTTTTGATGGTGACCTCTAGTGGAAGGGCAAATTTCACTTGTATTTTTCAAATTAGTGGAACTGCCACTTGGGCTTCACATGGGCAGCCTTCTTGCTTATCTAAGGCCCCCCCTCTCTTGTGAGAGAGCTTTGATTGTATTGTCAATTGCTCTTGAGTGAATAAAGAAGATCTTCCATGAGTTCTTGATGATTGTAAAGCTCCTTGTTCATGGCAATCTTCTTGAGTGAAATTTCTATGAGCATGTTCTGACTTCTTTTTGTGTTTGTGGATTAATTAGATTTCTTGCTTACTCTCTTGCTTGTGGAATGTAGATGTGGATTAACTTTCTTGTTTCTTGAATTTGTAGTTTCAGCATGCAGGTAAACTATAGAGCCGGAGATTGTGGATCAGATTTGCATACCTTCTAACAATCCTATCCTTGATTGTTCTTGGGCATTCCAAGCATCAAGAAATGGATGTTTCTTGATCCTTGGGCTGCTAGAGTGCTGTTGGGAAACTAGTTTTCTTGTTTCTTGTTTCTTGTTGAGTAGCTTAATCTTGTCATTGCTTTGTTCCCTGATTTTGGTAGATAGATTGTAGATTTGCTCCCTGATTCAGATGGTTGATCTATACTGAGCTAGGACTAGTTGCATGGCTTGTACATGCATGTAGTTGAGTAATGTATTCGTCTCTTCTCACTGACAGGCTGGGAATACACGTTGTAATCTAAGAAACACTTCTGCTTGGAAACCGTTCTAACAAGAAGATCAAACCATAAAGAACTGTAACCCACAAAAGTAAAAAAAAGAAGAACGAACGATAACCATGTTCACAGATTCAGTGGAATCTGTGAACAGCTTGATACAGGGCCATTGAATTCATATGGCATAGTCTCCGATGCCATAGAGTATTTGATGAATCATCATGAGTTTGAGGTACTTGATCTGCATATAGGCGTACCTTCAAGTAATACAGGTTGTCTTTTCTTCTACCTTGAGTAATCAGTGTACTGGTGTTTGCATCAACGACGTTTTATGTTTCGTGTGAAAACATCACATGCATCTCAGCATCTGCTATCCGTGCGACTGATAGCAAGTCCTGTTGTAATGTAGGTACGAACAGAACGTCTTCGAGTCGCCTGTCTCTATCATTTGTGTTGAGCCACAACGAATCAATACCATTCACTTGATGTTTCAATCCGTCTCCAAGAATAATAAATCTTGACGGATCTACACTCCGAAAGTCAGACATTATCCATCTTGATGTAACCGAAGTGTGAGGTTGCTCCTGAATCAAGGATTACCTCCTGTGTGTTAGGTGTCAATACTGCACCATGTCTACATAGATGTAGGAGGTCAAATTTCCATGATTCGGTCTTTCTTTATCCATCTTCGAGCTTTCTGGCTCTTCAATGTAGGATGAACTATTATTGTTCTCCCATCTGGTGACAGTCCATGGCTGCATGACCCTTCTTATGACAATGGATACACTCGATTTTCAGATTTAGCCAACACAAATCGACAGTATGTCCTTCACGTTTGCATCTCACGAATATCTTCTTGTCTCCACTCTGTTGTTTCAACTTTTCTTTGTTCTTCTATTTGCCTTTGTTGGCTCCTTCTGATTGTTGGTCTCGATCCTGCTTTCGATTAGACTCTCTCTTAGGCTTGAATTGCTTTTTCATCTTCTCTTTGTTGTTGTAGAGAGCTTGGTCAGAAGCATCCTTGTGATCAAGGTGCTCTCGAACTTCGACTTCTTCTCAAATCTCAATCACTGCCTTTTCGAGTGTCATAGCTGGATCCTTTGCTAGCAATGTTCAGGTTGTCTGGAAGGATCTTGGTAAAGCTCTTAACAGGTAGGTGAGTTGCTTCTCTGCTGATACTACATTCTTTGCTCTTGAATTGTATAATGAAAGGAACAAATCCTTCATCTTTCTGATAAAGGAGGTGAGGTCTTTGCCATCCTATTGCAGGTTTGTCAACTGATCTTCAAGAACCATGATCTGATTGCGTAATTTCATCTGAAATCTTGTGAGTATCGTATCTCACATCTCTCTTGCTTTAGAGAGTGTAGCTAGTCAAGAGTTAGGCTGACAGACCCTACAGCGCATTGGCATGAGAAAAATGGTGTTCTCTCATGAACAGTGTCTTGCTTACTCGCGAACTTCTTGAATCTTGTTGGCTGATTCTGACGAATCTCCAAGATACTCGGATAGAGCAACTCAAGAGCACCTCTCACCTTAGACCAAGGAGGTCTCTGAGAAGACAAGACGAATGAAGACTGAGAGCCGAGTATGAGAGCCAAGAAATGCTAGTTAGTAATAACAAGCCATAACTGTGTAAGCCTCATGGTGAATCCCGAAAGATGGACTGACCATGTAAGAACTAGTATTTCTAGGCAAATGTAATAAATGCAAGTAGACCCCGCTTAAAGAAAGTAGAGTGAGCCACCTTTTGATGGTGACCTCTAGTGGAGAGCATTATTCCACTTGTAAATTGTGAAATGTGGAAATTCCACTAGGATGCCACCTAAGGAGCTCTCTTGCTTATTTAAGAGACTCCCACTTTAAGTAGAGGAGCTTTTTGTGTATTGTATCAACTCCATGCTAAAATGAGAAGAGCCTCCATGAGTTAGATGCATCCAATGAGCTCCTTGATCATGATGGTTTTCTTGAGTGATGCCCCTATGATCATGCCCTTCCATTCATATTGTGTGTGGTTGTGGATTTAGAGTGGATTAGTTTTCTTGCTTTCCTAGTTGTGGATTAGATTTCATGTTTTCTTGTGGATTAATGTAGGAGCCAACATTCAAAAAAACTAAATAGGCTAGAAATGTGGCGTAAATCTTGCATATTCTCTAACATTCTAGTTCTTGATGTTCTTGGGATGTCCAAGAATCAAGACTGGTTGGTTTCTTGATTCTTGGACTTCTAACATGCTGTAGATTAGTTTTTGTTTCTTGTTTTGTCAATTTATGCAAGTAAAGTAGTGTAGGATCTGATTTTAGTTCATTTTGCAGTAAAGTAGAA
This sequence comes from Diphasiastrum complanatum, assembly GCA_029204225.1. NCBI lineage: Eukaryota > Viridiplantae > Streptophyta > Lycopodiopsida > Lycopodiales > Lycopodiaceae > Diphasiastrum > Diphasiastrum complanatum. Next base: position 39,684,112 of record CM055096.1, read on the forward strand.
GTAGGAATCCATCGTTGTTCAACTGAGCGATAACGTAGATCATTTCTTGAACGCATTGGCTTGCATTTTGGTTGATTATGCATGTGCATTCAGTTCAAGAGTGACCCATCCGGATGTCCTCTGACAGGCAGGACAATACTACAATGACTATCTGCCCCTTCTGCCTAATCTGGGCCTTAAAACAAGAAAGGTAATCTCAAGAAGTGCCCACAGTCTCTACTGATAGGCAGAAGAAGAAAGAAACAAAGAAAAACTAGTTAACAGATTCTATAAGCTCTGAAGATGTCAACAGATCTCTATGAATCCTGCTTATAAAATTTTCTCACTCATAGGCAGACTTTTTCTGTTCTGTATTTTGTCTATCTGTATTTGTTTGATGCATCAAGCAATTGTCTATACTCAGAGTAACATTCCTAATCAGACATATTAAACAATCTATAACTAATCATGGATTACAAGAGCGATGGATTAGGCACGTCCAAACACTCCTCTGTTGATGTCACCATATCATATCGGAGATTTGTACTTCATAGTACTTGCTTGATCTTTCTGGTCCTTTGCAGCGTGAAGGGTTTTGTGTCGCGAACATTTTTGTGTCGTGTCATGTCATTTGACCTTCTTCTGTTGGTCGTGTTGTTCGCGAACATTTCGTGTTTGTGTCTTTTCATCAAGTTGGGAGTTGAAAGCTAGCAGAGCTTTGGTAACAGAAACATTTTGTTTCTTCATTTCATTAGGCTTTCAATATTCCTCTGGGCTTGTACATATTCTGAGTGTGCAGTTGGCCCCGGACAAGATACGATTGTCGATTTTGGCATGTTGTCTTTAATGTCGAGAAGCTCGTCCAAATTTTTTTCATTTTTCTCATACAAAGAGTCTAGCAATTCATTTCAAAATTCTTCATCATTATTCCATTTCGCGACATTGACCCTTATTTTCCCTGTCGAATCATAGTAGCTATGTACAACTTTAGAAGTAATGCGCTTTTGTTGCTTGATATCGAACTAGGTTGGCATATGTACATTTTTTTATTTAAGTTCCTCGACCATTTTGGTGAGCTTATTAACTTCTGCTTCAAAGAATTTATGTTTGTCGGCTGCCTTATCAACCTCGACTTTCATCTTCAAAAAATCCATTTTGGCCTTTGTCTAGGCCTTCTTGTGAATTGCCAACAGGGTGTCGTGATTATTTGTACTATTAATCTGTTCCTCATTCTGCATCATGTCACGAGATTGTGTTGAATCTTCTAATCTTGCACCTCCATGCCTAGAATGCAGAATCCCATGCATTGCTGCACCAAAGTATGATGGAGAATCTGACCCAATTAGATTTCTTCAAGAATTGGATAATGCATGTCGCTTCTATAGAGACACCTCTGAAACTGAAAAGCTCAAACTATTTTCTATGGTGCTCTATGGAATCGCCAAAGAGTGGTATCTCGACCTAGAAGCTTCCGATCAAAACCCTCAACAAGCATATTATCAAAAGGGCCTTTGAGATTTTTCACAAAAAACAACAAGTGATGTTTTTGCAATTAAAGAAATCGACAAGTTATTCACTTTGTGACTATTCAAAAGGCACTACTTTATGCAAAAACAAAAAAAACCAAAAAAATGGCGATCGTTCAAGCATCTATTCCAAGCAATCCTTCATGGAGCTCTCAACCGTACAATTGACCTCAAAGAAGCTGCAATCAAAATTCTGCCAATATCATATCTTCAAGAGACAACTATGAGCAACAAACCTTTGATCCATTCATTCACCCCCACCACCACCCCCATATCCGACTCACATCTTACCACTTACCCTCACCTTCATTTCATTATCGTTCATTCACACCTTGTATTGTTTTCATACCATATTCAACAACCCAAGCTCTTGTACATCATCCATTGAATCCTCAGCGTGGGCAATTGGAAATACAACTCATTAAAGAGCCAAATGTTCTGGAGACGCTCATACTTCTTCAAAACTTCATCTCCTACAGAGCAGCACTTTGCAAAATGTTCCACATCTACAAGCTGCGACTTTGACTCCTCCCACACCATAATGAGCAAGGTTCTTTATATTGCCATTGACGTGGGACCGCTAATCCAATTAGGAGGGGGATAATTTTAGCAACAAAGTAAAATCAAAGAAAAATTAAACATTGTGGCATGTGTATTGTAAGTCCACGTGTGAGTACTTGTTAATAAACTCCTACCATGGCATGTGTGTTATAAGTCCATGGGTAGAAACTTAAATAAATTCTAAATTTCCTAGTTAGAAAACTTAACTTAGAGATCTTAAACTTAGAAACTTAAGCTTAGAAAATAAAAGATTCTAAGTTATCTTGAGTTCTAAGTTTAGAGTCTTAGGCTTTCTAAGTTAGAAGTTGAGAAGTTTAGAAGCCTTCGAATGGCAAGTTTTAGAAACTAATTCCATAAGTTAGTAGAAGCTTATGAAAGACCCTTCTTGCTATAAGAAGAGAGGCATTTCTCTTGTAAAATAACACTTTGAGATTATGGCAAATTGCTCTTGTTATTATCTTGCATTTTCATTGTGTTCCCTTTCAGAAGGTGCATAGCTTGAGGGAAGGTGCTCGGGCCTCCTCTTGCCTCCTTTTCATTGGTTTTAATTGTGGCATGTTTCTATTGTTTCATTGTTTAGTATAGCTCCAATCTCATTTTATTTCCCTTTGGGAGTTAGAATTAGTTTTACGGTTTGCTAGTTGGGAAGCCTTAGCAAACCTAGTTTGTTGTTGATCCTTGCTAGTTGGGTAAGCCTTAGCAAGTTTATTTTCCACACCTAACTAGTTTCCATTCCAAGCACCAGTTGGGAAGCCTTGGTGCTCCTTTTCATTTATGTTTCCATTTCACAGTTGTTAAGCTTTGTAGAACTTAGAAGGTGGATGACCGGTCTACGACTATACTACGCACGAACCTCTTTCTTAGACCTAGACAACGTAGAAAGTAGATTTATTTCCAACATTGGCACCCATACCATGAAGAAAAAAAAAATTCAGTATCAGAAATCGTAGACCATACTATGAAATTGCCCACAGTCTGAACGATTTCTATACATCCTCTACAAATTCTGTCTTTTGAAAAAATTCAAAAAAAAATTAAAAATCAATATTTTGTCAATGAGAACTCCTTATCAGAAATCATCGATCATACAATAAAATCACCCAAAGTCTGAACAATTTTTGGTGAATTCTAAAAAATAAACAAAATAAAAACATTTCAGTATCAAAAATTGTGGACCATACCATGAAATCGCCCCCAGTCTAAATGATTTCTATACATCCTCTAAGAATTCTGTCCTTTGAAAAAATTAAAAAAAATCAATATTTTGTCAATGAAAATTCCTTATTAGAAATTGTCGACCATATTATGAAATCGTCCGAAGTCTGACCGATTTTTGGCGAATTCAAAAAAAAAAATTAACATAATTAAAAATTAACTAAAAAAAAACATTTTTTTCTCAGTGAAACTTTTTTTATCAAAATCCATGAGTACTGTATTCTAATTCAACAACCAATTTGCGAGTTCTACTCTTGTCTGCGAATTCTGTTATTTCAAAAAAGTACAGATTCTTATCCAAATTCACTATTTTGCAAGAAAACCACTTTTTTGACTTTTTTTTAACCAGATATAGTACTATACTGATCATCTGTACTGTTATTATGTTTCTCATTCTACATCATGTCACGAGATTGTGCTGAATCTTCTAATCTTGCACCTCCATGCCTAGAATGCAGAATCCCATGCATTGTTGCACCAAAGTATGATGGAGAATCTGACCCAATTAGATTTCTTCAAGACTTTGATAATGCATGTTGCTTCTACTTCTGAAACTGAAAAGTTCAGACTATTTCCTATGGTTCTCTATGGAACCACCAAAGAATGGTATCTCAACCTAGAAGCTTCTGATCTTGTTTTTTGGAATACCCTCAAAGACGCTCTTATGAAGCGTTTCAAACCTTCTAAACTGACTCAAAGCCCATTCATCCAAATCACACATATCAAGATGTGTCATGAAGAGTCTGTAAGAAGCTACATTGAACGTTTTAAACGTCTCAAGATAGAATGTGTTGATGAAAATATTGTCGAACAAATGGCCATCAAATTGGTCCTGACTGGACTTCCTAAAAGTATCCGCCAAGAACTGAAACCAATTGATTTTTATGATCAACTTAAGGATGTAATGACTGATGTCATTCACGAAGAAGACGAGGGGTTCGATGAGGACTTTGATTACCGTGACAAGGAATCCAAAGTCCCCAAATGTCTTCACAACCAGAAGATTGAGAATACAACCCAATCTTCAGAACTTCTACATCAAACAAAAACTGATGCAAAAATGTGCTATGCGTGCAGTCATGGACGTGAAACAATTCAAATGGAATTCAGATATGATTGATGGTCACTACCAGCTGTATCATTCCTACAGTCCTCCAGAATGTAGACAGACACTGCTGATCTACGTTTTTAAATAACACAGCATTCAACAAAATTCAACCAATGTGCGGAATTGATAAAATGATTGAATGAGAAACACAAATGATGGCAGACAACAATTCATTCAAGATATCCTCACAAACCTTGGCTTTGATCTGACACTTTTTCAAGACCAACAGAGTGAGAGTCTCATCTAATCAGCCTACTCCACCTATTCAGATGAATTCCAAATTTTTCGGAATACATCCAAGAGTGGCAACTATACCATCATCAACGTCTCTCCTGGGGATTTCCAGAGCATTGGCTTCCCTAATTCGGAGAGACAATCCATGGCAAGGGCATCAGCTACGATGCCAAGTACATCACAAAGTTTCTGATACAGGACGGCAAAACCATTGCCCAAACCAACGACGGGATCGCTATCCGCCTCATCACGGATCCCCTTCTATTGGCCGCCTCAGAAATCCTCGTCACCATGGTCGAAGTGCGAACCCTATCTACGGGCCGCCTCAGAAATCCTTGTCACCATGGTCGAAGTGCATACCATCAAGATCGATCGCATGCCATCGAGCGACTTCTTTTCTTTGACCCGCACCATGGACGATCCCACTCAAAATTATAAGTGGGCTGAGAAGGTAGCAGAGAAGCTGTGCGGAGCTCTGAAAGCCCGAAAACCAAATACCAAATGTGGGTATCTCCTCCACATGTTGGTCACCAAACAATTGGAGTCTAGGGCGGCCGCTATCATCAAGGAGCTGGATGATGTTTATCCAAGCACAAAAAAACGAGCCACCCCCAACCGACAGTAGAACCGGTCTCACCAGCCCCACCTACTAAGAAGTAGAAAGAGAAGGCGATCAGCACAGAAGCCGATGTCCCTCATAACATTCTATCCAGCAACATCGGGATGGAATATGCTAAATCCGAAGGGAGCCTTAAACCATCTCAGGTCCCAAAGGAGGTCCTAGAGCAGCAGGTGGCCCTACTTCACCAGGCCCAGCAACGCAGACAAGCAGTAGCGGCAGCAGCAGGAAGCTCCGGGATGGCAGACACTTTCGGCTCTGATCCTATGGGTGTGATTTCGTCCACATAGGCAATCTCCTCTCCATCACTTGCTCTCACACTCCCACCACCACCCCCACCATTTACTGCCACCTCCACACCCTCACTAACTCTCAACACGGGCTTCACTTCCACACTTCCACAAAAGCCCTCACCTGTACAAATCTCCACCCTACTTGACTCCACAGTCAACGTAGATGATTTTGCATTACAATTACTAAGCGCACTTCCATCAACCATCGTCACCACTAACCTAATACAAACATCTCCGCCACGCAGTATCTCCCCACCTCTTGTACCCCTCAATCCAAAATCACCTTGACCTATTTCTCATACACCTCCGTCCAACCCTACTCCTGATTTTCTACCCTTTAACATAATGTCGTATCCTAACTACACACGCACCCTCCCTGACATTGGTCCTTGGGAGCAATTACCCCTTGCAGCCCAAAAAGCGATATGGTTGGTGAAAGAGCTCCAATACAATCTAGCCACGACGGAGCAGCATTCAAAATTACAACAATCATACATTGCTTCCGTCGAGGCCCTAAACTGGCACATAGCCACTCTGGAAGAACGTCTAAAGGCCGTTGTTCAGTCGACACCATCGGTTCATGCAGAGCACGTCCAATTCCATGATTCGGGGCACCACTTTGATGGACCATATGTGTAGCGCAGGCATCCCAAAGGGAACCGGGAACCACGACTTAGCTTCCCAGCCTTCAACTCTTGCCATCCAAACCCACTTGACATACAAGCAGCCAACTCGCCAACAACGATCAGACTTAACCAACTTGAAGTTCCTAAAAACCAACATTGAGATCCAATCCAATCCAAGCAAGCGGTCTGACTTACATCAGACTTAACCAACTGAAAGCTTCGTCACGAGCGCTGGAAGCCAACCTGGCGCCACGCCAGACTGGACAGCAATAAACAGGTAACTTCCACCCAAGCAAGCCATCCAACTCAGCCGACAGGTTAGAGCCCGTTCCCCAAGAGCTTAATCCATTCACGTTCATGCAAGGAACACTCAGAACTACAAGCCGCGACAGATATGGAAACAACCAATTCCTGGACCAAATGGTCCCGACAGCATACCGCTGGCGCCACGGACCGAATGGTCCTGACAGCATACCGCTGGCGTCTCGGGATACGACCCTCAGCTATGTGCCAACTTAAAAATTTGGAAGCGGCCTTACAACTGGCGCTTTTATCGAACACTGTAACCCAGAAGGTAATCAGAGTCAGTTTGAGAAAAATCCCACTTTATTGATAAATCTGAGAAGGTTACATTTCAAGTGTGTGACCGACCCTAGTCTCCGGGGAGCTAGCATGCCAAGGCGAGAGCCATGACAACATTCCAGCAAGGGAGGCCGAGACTTGGTTGGAGCTCGCCCTGAGTCGCAACCGGCACTCCCCTATAGTATTGGTGTGATTCGGCACCCCCCCCCCCTCATACCAGGCACTCTACCCAAGCTGGTAAAGCACGTTTTTTCTCTCTCTAGGATTTTCTCTTTCTAGAAATTCATTTTCTCTCTCTAGATTTTATTGATCCCCAGGCTTCCTTTAATCATGCCTACATCGTGTGAGGTGATTGCACATCGATCTGAGCTCTCTGGACTCCGCTAGAACCGATCAAAGATTTTCAGCCATAGGAACTTGGCGGCGGCAGGATTCTAGTTACAGTGGTGCCGGGAGCGGCGCCGGCGCCGTTGGCGCCGGGAGCAACAGGGGCGCTGCTGGCACCGGGGACATAGCTGGCGCCGGAAGTAAAGCTTGTAAAGGTAGCTTTACAACATCCACCCCACCTTTATAAAATCTGATGTCCTCATCAGATGTCAGATTAAAGTAAAGGTGTCTCCCAATTAAAATAACTATACATTTAAGCTACTTGGCACAATACTCAATTTACTGGCCACTTTTTATTAACATTGAAGCTGGCACACCACAAGTCGGAGGCTCAGATCTTTGTACTGAAAGATTACATAACTTGAAAATATATATCTTTGTCTGGGAAAAGCGTAGATTTGATATCGCTTTCGTATAATCCAAAAACCTTATTAACTGGTGACAGAGGCCTTTCTTTAAAATGTTCGCCCCTGTCGCTTCTGACTTTCGACTTTGGAACTCCTTTCTCCTGATTTGTCCTTGATGCACTTTGTGTTGAGCTTCTTGAGCTCCAGATTTGTTCAATTCCGCACACGTATCAGGGCTCCCTGAGCCAAAGGATTTATCGTTTGATTGCCCACTTTATGGTCCACTCCGTGCCTTGTTGCTTCTACACCTTGATTTCTCTCCTTGTCCCAGCCTGATCTTGATACTTTTCCATCTTGGCTCTTTAAGGTAGGCAAAGATTGAGTACTCTGCAATGCACCTCTCACTTAGCTTGAAGTAGCTCTTTGAATCAGCCCAAATGTAACCATTGACCTCGTGGAAAGCCAAAGGGTCGCACCAGTTTGATCCGCATCCGAACTATCTCTTCGCGTTTGTTTGAAGCACCATGTCCGTCGCGCAAAACTTGACTTTCACAATTCCATCACTGGTCAGTTGCCTCACAGTCAAAACAAGAAGTGTACATCGAGCTTGGCTTCAAGTAGCTCTCTTTGAATCAGACACACGCACCCAGAGTCTGCACTAGTCCAATCTTAACGCGAACTGTCCCTTAGCGTCCGTTCGAAATACCAAGTCTCTCATGCAAAACTCAACTTTCACAGTTCCTTCATTGATCAGCTGCCTTACACGTAACACAAGCCAGCCTACTCATATGTTTCCTCGTCATTGCTGGTCCAAAGAAAGCCTATAACAAACTTTCCTTTCCAGAACAAAAACTTGTCAACTTATTAGGTCCAAAGTTCGCCAGTCTCCTAGTGTGAGTATGGCTAGGTCACCTTGAATTTGCCCCCATTTTGATCAACTTTCATTCAAAATTTGCCCCAAGAGAGAGGTGTGTGTGATAGTTCCCCTCCACTTATAAAATCAGCTGATCGGACTTAGAGTAGAGTTCTTCGGACAAAAAGCCTTTCCAACACTTTGCTTCCCATCTGCTAGGATTATGGCTCGATCCAACTTGTTGCCAATATCTGAAGAGGATCCTAGTCTTTTCCCCTTTGAGGAAAAACCCAACTGATACTGGATATCACCCATGCTCAGTGAGTTTCAGTTCCGAAGGTGGCCGTCCCAAAATGAAGACCAACTGCTCCATAGAAGATCTCCCCTGAAATTGCCCTTTCCAACTTTTGACTTCCTGCTTGCGTCTGGTGGGCGTTGTCGCAAATGAAACTAACCCAAGGAACAGGCTAGCCATCCATCCTTTGCAAACATTGAGTCGTTTCGTTGCCGTTCACGTGTGAGTACTTGAACTGCAAATCCACCCCACAGATTCTGTAGTCCTCTTTGTTTGATGGTATCAGCCTTCAAAAGAAAAGGTTCCTTCTCGAGCCATCAGCTCCTTGTATCACAAGCAATCATGCAAACCAGGCAAAGCACGAGTACTAAGACTCACCACGAATACATACAAGTAAGACACTTAGGCAGGTTTACTAACAAGTAACAAAGACAAGGTCCCCCTTTGAGATGGTCCTGCCAACGGACCTTTGCCTGGCCGCGCCCATACAAATCGATCACGGAATCAGCCCACATAGGACACCCGTCCAACTATCCGTGCTTTCACCATTAAGCAGCACATTGCCTCAGTCACGCCCCACCACTTTTTGGTCGATAGCCCTTATAGCTAAACGATCGGCAGCTATCCCGCACCGGCAGCTAACCACCCGTGCTTTACACCCGAATTCGATCAACATCTCTGTATCAATGGTTAACCCGTACAGTTCGAATATATCGACCCGCATCCCACAAGGCACAGACCGTGCTTACACCAATCTAATGGCAGTACACTGCCTCATCTGTCCTACGTGCAGACATCGCCAGGCCCAAACCGCGAGAATCGACCGTGCTTACACCTCAAGGGCAGCACTATGACTCATCAAGCCCCCCGTTCTGTCGACCACCCCGACCGTGAACGCACCCGTGCTTACACTGTGGGTAGCACCTTGCACAACAGTTGTCTTGATAAATCCCAAACCGTGGCCATTTTCGTGAGATCTGCATAGCTGACCGGCCAGTCGGCTCTGATACCACATGTAGCGCAGGCATCCCAAAGGGAACCGGGAACCACGACTTAGCTTTCCAGCCTTCAACTCTTGCCATCCAAACCCACTTGACATACAAGCAGCCAACTCGCCAACAACGATCAGACTTAACCAACTTGAAGTTCCTGAAAACCAACATTGAGATCCAATCTGGCGCCATGCCAGATCGGGGGTCTTGATGTGGGAGACTTCCCTCCAAGCAAGCCGCCCGACATACATCAAACTTAACCAACTCGAAGCTTTGTTACAAACGAGTAACATCCAATCCAAGCAGGCGGTCTGGCTTACATCAGACTTAACCAACTGAAAGCTTCGTCACGAGCGTTGGAAGCCAACCTGGTGCCACGCCAGACTGGACAGCCATAAACAGTTAACTTCCACCCAAGCAAGCCATCCAACTCAGCCGACAGGTTAGAGCCCGTTCCCTAAGAGCTTAATCCATTCACGTTCATGCAAGGAACACTCAGAACCACAAGCCGCGACAGATATGGAAACAACCAGTTCTTGGACCAAATGGTCCCGACAGCATACCGTTGGCACCACGGACCGAATGGTCCCGACGGCATACCACTGGCGTCCCGGGATACGACCCTCAGCTATGTGCCAACTTAAAAATTTGGAAGCGGCCTTACAACTGGCGCTTTTACCGAACACTGAAACCCAGAAGGTAATCAGAGTCGGTTTGAGGAAAATCCCACTTTATTGATAAATCTGAGAAGGTTACATTTCAAGTGTGTGACCGACCCTAGTCTCCGGGGCGCTAGCATGCCAAGGCGAGAGCCATGACAACATTCCAGCAAGGGAGGCTGAGACTTGGTTGGAGCTCGTCCTGAGTCGCAACCCGCACTCCCCTGTAGTATTGGTGTGATTCGGCACCCCCCCTCATACCAAGCACTCTACCCAAGCTGGTAAAGCACGTTTTTTCTCTCTCTAGGATTTTCTCTTTCTAGAAAGTCATTTTCTCTCTCTAGATTTTATTGATTCCCAGGCTTCCTTTAATCATGCCTAGATCGTGTGAGGTGATTACACATCGATCTGAGCTCTCTGGACTCCGCTAGAACCGATCAAAGATTTTCAACCATAGGAACTTGGCGCCGGCTGGATTCTGGTTATAGTGGCACCGGAGCGGCGCCGGTGCCATTGGCGCCGGGAGCAGCAGGGGCGCTGCTGGCGCCGAGGTATTAGCTGGCGCCGATGGCGCCGAAAGTAAAGCTTGTAAAGGTAGCTTTACAACAAGATGGTGGAGATAGAGTAGGATTCCAATAGCCTCCTCCTGCAACTCAAGGCTCCACATTTCAAGGCCAACCCCTGGGGCAAGGAGCTCAAACACCAGCTAATCCGTCAGGCTCTGGGGGTACCAGCTCCCAACATTATCTTTTTCCTTCCACTGCTTCTAACCCTATCGACACCACTAACCCCCCCTTCATTCCACGACAATTTTCTCCTGAGTCACAAAGAATTGCTGAAGCTAACCCCTCGCCTCCTCTCTCTCTTGAACCCGATCCACAAATTCAACACGAGATTGCTTCTGAAGCACCAACCATCCAGCACAAAATCATGCCCGTAGAACCAAGCAAGGAGTTGCGCGCCTCTCAGGAGTTTGCAAAGAAATATCCAACAACAAAAGAGCGAGGTGGCTACATACTGCCAGATTTGGACCAGTGTCAAACACATAAAGCAGTAGTCAAACTCTTGGATCCATAACCTCTCTGGCATCATCAGTTCTTCCTGCAAAGTAAGATCTCAATGGCACGGTTTATCAAAGCTCCCTCCTACATGCGCACAAATCGTTATTACTATCTAGTAGCGAGGCGAGAACCGTTTCCTACCACCAAGGTTAAGAATAGAATCTTTCGGCCTAAGCTCACAGGTGTAGATATCGGCAACTTAGCCGAAGACATGGTCACCAACTGCAGAGTATTCTACCAGAAGCACCATGGTAATCCCGATCGCAACGTCAGATATTTTGCGGACAATTGCGGCCTGGTGGCATTTCTGGCAGAACTAAGAGATTTTTGGGATCGAGGGTTACCCCCAATCGCCCTTAATATCAATAAACTCTTGCGAACGCAAGATGATCATATCAACGTAGCAAGGCTCTATTATCGCGCTGCACTCACTTCCGCCCTGCACATTGATATAGTGGAGCTATGGGAAATCCATAACTTTCTACAGAGTATGATCTATTATTACAAACCCATGCCCTTCCTGAACAAATTACGGTGGAAAATGATGGAGGGCATCGACACGACAATCTACCACTCCCGACAGCAACAGTCTCGCCCCAAGAAGCACAAAAGATCCAGGACGAAAAGGCGTCGATTGGTGTGGGACCACCAATCCAATAAGGAGGGGGATAATGTTAGCAACTGTGCTAACACATAGAGAAAAAAAAAAGAAATAAATAAAACTCTGTGGCATGTGTTTTGTAAGTCCACGTATGAGTATCTATTAATAAACTTCAACCATGGCATGTGTTTTGTAAGTCCATGAGTAGAAGCTTAAATAATAATAAAATAGCTTAAACTTAGATTTAGAACTTAGACTTAGGAAACTTGAGATTAGAAATATTTTATCTTAAATTTTCCTAAGTTAAGAAACTTTGAAGTTCTAAATCCTAAGTTAGAAGTTCTAGAAAGACTAGAAATAGATTAGTCCCATAAGTTAGTAAACACTTATGAAAGACCCTCCTTGACATAAAAGTAGCAGTATTTGCATTGTAAACAACACCTTGAGATTATGGCAAATTGCTTTTTGATATTATCTTGCGATTTCATTGTGTTTCCATTGGAAGGTGCATAGCTTGAGGGAAGGTGCTCGGGCCTCCTCTTGCTTCCTTTCATTGGTTTTTATTGTGGCATGTTATTAATTGTTTATTGTTTAGTTTAGCCGCAATTCTTATTATCTCCCTTTGGGTGTTACGTAGGATTTAGCAATCTTGCTAGTTGGGTTTGCCTTAGCAAGGAATTTTATTGTTGTTATTAACTAGCTTTATTCTCGTTTCGGGCACTAGTTGGGTAAGCCTTAGTGCTCTCATTCCTGTTGATTCTTTCCGTATTTCCGTTGAAGCTTGTTGTAGAAACTTAAAAAGTGAACGAATCTCTACATCCCTATACTACACCCGTAAGTAGATCTAGCCACCGCACACGCAAGATATACTTCCAACATCAATTGAAACTTTTTTATGCTTCTAAGCGTTGGTAATGGCCATCAAAGGTATGCTAGTTTCAGTAGGCTGAGCTACTGGTCTTTGCTTGATTGTAATCATATTCAATGAAGCAGTAACTAGCGGTGGTTTAGGTTTTGCAGAACAATCCTTGTAACAATGTCAGGCTCTAAATCCAAATCCAAGTCCCTTTCTAAATCTCCTCAGAGAATTCTAAATTTCCTTCTAAATCAGTTTCTAAATTCCCTCCCAATTCTATTGAACAGTCCACACGACTCTCTTCTCCACCTCGTCCTAATGGTGAGAAATTAGATTCATTTTTGAATGTGCACATCAATACTTTTTTTCGGATGATACATTGAGTCGTATTTTTCTATCTCTTCCTGCCCTCCCTCCATCAACTTTTGTGGATTCTAATAAATATGATTAATATGATCAACTACTTTCCACTCATCTAAAATCTTTCAACAAGCATTACAATTTTCAAACTCCCCTCTCAAAAATCAATCATACCCTGACTGCGCTAGACACAACTGAATTAGAAAATAAAGATAAAATGTTAGCGGACGATATTGGAGTGGGGATTATTCGGTGTTTTCTAGAAATTCATCAAACACCAATTTTTGTAAAATTAGAACTATTACCTATCCATTTTCTACATAGTATTCATTTTCTCGGTTTTAAAAAATCTTATATTGATGGATACATGGAGAATGTGAGAATGAAAGCACCGTTGATTATGGTGCCATATATATACAAGTAAGCTTTTTTTTTTTTTTCCCAAAAATTAGCTATTGCTATATTTCTTGAGATATTATGATTAGAATTTTATCCGGGCTCACCTGTCAATTTGTTATTTGTTGGAAGTAAATCTATTTTCTATGGTGGATAGGTCTAAGAAAGAGATTCGTGCGTAGTATAGTGGTAGACCGGTCAGCCACCTTCTAAGTTCTACAAAGCCTAAAAATTGTGAAATGGAAACATAAATGAAAAGGAGCACCAAGGCTTCCCAACTGGTGCTCGGAATGGCACTAGTTAAGGTGTGGCTAAGGCAGTACCCAACTAGCCACTACTTGGAAAAAAACTTGCTAAGGCTTACCCAACTAGCAAGGATCAACAATAAACTAGGTTTGCTAAGGCTTCCCAACTAGCAAACCGTAAAACTAATTCTAACTCCCAAAGAGAAATAAAATGAGATTGCGACTATACTAAACAATGAAACAATAAAAACATGCCACAATCAAAACCAATGAAAAGGAGGCAAGAGGAGGCCCGAGCACCTTCCCTCAAGCTATGCACCTTCTGAAAGAGAACACAATGAAAATGCAAGATAATAACAAAAGCAATTTGCCATAATCTCAAAGTGTTATTTCACAAGAGAAATGCCTCTTTTTTTACAGCAAGAAGGGCCTTTCATAAGCTTCTACTAACTTATGGGATTAGTTTCTAAAACTTGCCATTCCAAGGCTTCTAAACTTCTCAACTTCTAACTTAGAAAGCCTAAGACTCTAAACTTAGAACTCAAGATAACTTAGAATCTTTTATTTTCTAAGCTTAAGTTTCTAAGTTTAAGCTCTTTAAGTTAAGTCTTCTAACTTATATGTTTAGAATTTAATTAAGTTTCTACCCATGGACTTGTAACACACATCCCTTGGTAGGAGTTTATTAACAAGTACTTACACATGGATTGCCACAGTGTTTTATTTTACTTTGATTTTACTTTGTTGCTAGCATTATCCCCCTCCTAATTGGATTGGTGGTCCCACACCAATGGCAATATAAAGAACCCCACTCAAAGTCAGTGCAGCTTGTAGATGTGGAATATTTTGCAAAGTGCTGCTTTGTAGGAGATGAAGCTTTGAAGAAGTATGAGCATCTCCAAAACATTTGGCTCTTTGATGGGTTGTATTTCAAGTTGCCCACGTTGAGGATTCAATGGATGATGTACAAGAGCTTGGGTTGTTGAATATGGTATGAAAACAACACAAGGTGTGAATGAACGGTAATGAGATGAAGATGAGGGTAAGTGGTAAGATGTGAGTCGGATATGAGGGTGGTGGTGGAGGTGAATGAATGGATCAAAGGTTTGTTGCTCATAGTTGTCTCTTGAAGACATGATGTTGGCAGAATTTTGATTGCAGCTTCTTTGAGGTACTGTTGAGAGTTCCATGAAGGATTGCTTAGAATAGGTGCTTGAACGATCGCCATTTTTTTTTTTTTTTTTTGCATAAAGTAGTGCCCTTTGAATAGTCAACAAGTGAATAACTTGTCGATTTTTTTAATTGCGAAAACACCACTTGTTGTTTTTTGTAAAAATTCTCGAAGGTCCTTTTGATAATATTGCTCGGCGGGAGTTTTGAATTGGCATCGTTTGTATGCTGCAGATGTTGTAGACTTGTCTGCTCCATGAAGTGCTTCAATTGAGAACTAGAGCAAGTTCAGATTGATCAATCGGGTGGGAAGGAGGTCTTGAAGTGTGGATGGGAAAAGTGAGATGAATCTTCAAGATGAATTATATGGTGGAACATGGGGGAAGGAATGGGTGTGGACAAGGGATGATATGGATCTTGTGTGTTGTGTTATCCTTTGTCTGTACTACAGAATGGAATGTAGTTTACTATCACTGGCAGGCTTGAATCAATGCAGTGATTTGCCAGTCTTATGTTTGTAGACTATATCTTACAAGGATCTGAAGAAGTGTGTGACATACACTTTTTGTTTTTTTCAAGAATGTTACATTGTATTTCTGATTCTTGTTGAACGATTCACAACACCAAAATTTTGTGTCTATTCAGAATGATCCTGTGAATGTCATTGTGATTCTGTTGAATAATGGATTCTACACTCTGTAGATTTTTAACTAGTCTTAACCAGTATTAATCGAACTATATAGTGGGTCAGGATTCCTTTTACAGAACTCTAGAGTAGCAAGTTTATCTTGGCTGTTGAGGGACAAGGTAGTTCATTGTAAGCATTGTCAGAGCAATCGTTTGGCCTTGTGAAATATGATGTATTGTCTAAGTTGAAACCTTATTTATAGTGTACAGATCTTGTTCTCAGCCCTGTTTGATCTTAATACTGAGTTGATGGTTAGTTTCTCCAAGATATTGTTCTCCAGAATCTAGACTTTATGGTTGAACATTCTGAATATTTTCTCTGTTGTTTGTTTTACCCTGTACAATTTCTTTGGCAGTACTGGCTGCCATTCATAAATGTCCTATGACAACCAAAGTATTCTTCCATTTCACTGAACTTCATTGCTAAATCCTAAATTCCTCCAGTTATGTGCTCTCTTTGGGGATCGACAACTCATTATACTACATTTTACTGCATTTCTTTGTAAGCTTGTTGCGACAATTGTTCCTAATGGACCATGGACCACAATAATCCACTGACAAAATTGTGATTGAACAAAAGTCTACACATGTTCTTACCATCACATAAAACAACCCATCTGCCTGGTACTATCATTCCCAAATTCCTACCATTTGAGAGTTTCAGTGCACCACCAAGTCCAAAAGGAAGAACAAAAAAAAATACTATTTAACTCAATTAACAAATATTTCTACTTCAGAGTTAAACCAATAAAAAGCACAGTACCAAGAAATTAAATTTCCACTTACACGCACTTTTCCTGGAGAACTAAACCACTAACATCATTTTGTCAAGATCGGTTTAGCAAAAATTTAGATCGATTATTATAGCTTGACACAAAAACCATAGTCTCACAAAAACTGGCTTACAGATAATTATCACATTGATAAGGACTTATACATGCATATTGTCCATTGCATCCAAGCCTTTATGCTTGCACTTGAAGGTTTCTTTCCAAAAAAAATTGAGCTAAAATATAGATTTGTTATAGAGACTAAAAGTCTTTTCTACCAAATTCACCTACACGAGGGTAATCTTGAAAATGTCATAATCACAAATATGCATGCCCATAAGGGTTTTTCACATGAGCCATATTAGGTTTAAATTTTAATATATTCATTAAATTGATTTGCTGCATAGAATGATGCTTCAATTTCTTTTATAGTGGATCTTATCTGGGGGGAAAGGCCTAGAAAATTTCATAATCACAGATATGCATGCCCATAAGGGTTTTTCACATGAGCCATGTTAGGTTTAAATTTTAATATATTCATTAAATTGATTTGCTGCATAGAATGATGCTTCAATTTCTTTTATAGTGGATCTTATGTGGGGGGAAAGGCCCTGCCCCGAGGGCCTTCCGTGCTGGGAGGGCCCTCTGAGGGCAGGGCCCAACCTGCATGGAAGTCCCGAGGGGCTTTGGCCTTCCACTGCGTAATGACATGTCTGAGATTTTTCTCTCATACATTTTGGACAGAATCCCTGATGCGTTTGGACAGAATCGCTGATGAGTTTACTCAAGAATGAGAATTCTGGACAAAACTAATGGTTAATTCAGAAGCAAGCAAATTCCAAATACAAAGAAAAATTGAAAACTTGGCATTAAGTTTATTGTTTATTTGAGGTAATATTTCAAGTGATCTTTATAGGTGATTCATGTCAAAGTTACTTATGTCCCTTGGGAGCTTGCCATAACTTAGCCATGACTCTTGTCACCTCTTAAGGTCCGTGCAGTAAAACATGCAATCTCAATCTCAATACTGCAACACAACTCTCTCCCCTACGAGCATGCTCAACTAGTTTATTATTTACAACTCAATAGGAGTAGTGCGAAAGCAGTTCGACAATGCTTCTTTGCATTCTTTGCTTTACTGGAAAAACACACATGCAAGCTCATTCACTACCAAGTAGTTTTAGCTCGGGTTAATCTAAGCTTCTTTCTTCTCTGCAGCAGCATGAGCAGCAGTGGCTTTGTATGTTTCGTGCATATTGTATCGTTGTTGATCAGAGAGCAGATAATTGACGTACGTTGAGTGGGTATACCTCGTTCAGATTCCCATCTAGAAACTTTCTTGCAACGATATTGTTTCCAGCATCCGAAGGATGGTATGCGTCCCAGAAAAATGACGCAGATCGATCTGGACAAAGTGGAGCTACTGGGAAGCATGGAATCAATCCATTGTAAGGCCCCACTGCACCACAGCATGCACTATCTGTTCTCTGAAACCCTGCTCAGAAAGTTACAGCTCAGGCTATATACCGATCGTTAAGCTTAGCAACAAATTCGCATCTCTGGAGGGACTACAAAAGTAAATTAGAAGAAGTAATCTGCTTTTAAAGTTCAAATACAGATAAAAAGAAAACATGTCGCCCACTGAAAGCGCGCAGTACTAAACTTACAAATATGAATTACAGGCTTTTTGCTATTCAAGTCGTCAACAATGCAAAGGATTTTGAGTACCATATAAAAGTGGGTTGTATATGATATCAGCGACAATGTTGTATGAATTGCCGTATACAAAGTAGGAGCCGGGAAGAGTGGATCCAAGATCAAGCACCATTTCTCTCACAGCTTTATTGAGGTTGATAATTAATTCATTGATGCGGGGATCACAGCTTCCGTTCACTCTGAAATTGAAAGTCAGCTGGGAAGGTATGCAACCCAGAGGTCCAACAGCTGCAACGAAAAATTTTCGAGCTCCTAAATTGTAAACATCCTGCGGTTAGCCAGACGATGTGGCAATATGAGTTGAGAATCAAAATATGAAAACATTGGCAACTTTCATTATCTTACAAACATTGACAAGATGAGCTAAAGCATCTGAAACAAATAATTTTGCATCCTAAAGTTTCTTCTTTTCAAACTATGTTTGGAATTTTAAAAGAACCGGAAGAGAGATACTGCTTCTATCGAATGAGACATCTTCAACGAGCTTTCACTTTCTGGATTTCTGAAGGGCCATAGTGAAGATTGCTGAAGAAAATTAGGACTGCACAGGTCAAAACTATTTACGATTTTCCCCTTCCAACAATGTAGAAACAGTTAATTTATAACACAGATGGAGAGTAGTATGAACTGCAGAAAATGCTCTTACGGTCAAACACTCTCTGAATTTTGAGACGATCCGGTCTTCAAACTGTTGTGGGGTATATATACGGGGAGAGGGAGACAGGGGCAAAAGGAAATTATTCAAATAGTCGTTGGATCCAATTGTAAATGAGAAGAGCGACTTTGCCAGAAGCTCTGCTGCTGCCGTGTTTCCCAAAAGATCGACTATCTGCGCTTTCGTGTTGGTAAAATATTTCACCTGCCTGCCGAGCGCTATACATTGAATCTGTATCAGTTCAAATCATTCGTCATATGCATCAGCGTTGAGAGACTACTTTATTCTGGCTCTGTACGTAACCTCGTGAGAGGAGCTAGTTTATATACTAATCAACTCTGAAACGGCATTAAACATTTTTATTTAGCTTACAAGATTGGCTCCTGTCTCATCCAGAATTCCTCCTCCTCCAGATGCATAGTTTACTCCTTTCAAAATGGCTGTTCCCGTTGTATTTGGATTTAGGTACACAGGCGTGAAATTAGGCAGACCAAGCTCCTGACCTACCATCAGTATCCAATTTCAATCTGTCAGACGAAAGATGAGGTCAAGCCTCAACTAATCTAGTCTGATAGTCTCACAGTAGAAAGCATTGATGTTTACAATTAGCACCCGTTACATGGAATGTATAAAGCATGTCAGACCATAATCCAGTAGTTTTAAAGAGATTCAAAAGGTTGAAGTCTGACGATCATACTCCTGAAAGACACAATCTCAAATTGGAATATGCAAGATATACTAGAAAAAAATTGCAGTATATCTTTCTGTTGTCCGTGGCTCGTGCCGCTAATAGCGGTACTATAAAAACATCGATCTTCCAATACGCTACTCATTGCAGAATCAGGCAATCAAATCCTGTCAGTTCAAGTCCTACCAATGATATCAGCAACAGTTCTGCCGTTAGAGAATCGGCCAGTTGCTACACCTCCTCCTTGGAAGTCGACACCATTGAACGCGTAGTCACTTTTGGCAAGAGAGAGAAGGTAGTTGTTGTTGCCAGCATCAACTAGAGAATCTCCAAAGACAAATGAAGCTGGAATCTGTGCTTTGCTAAAGGCAGAATCAAATTCCAGCAAAAGAGAAATAAAGCAAAGCAGATCAATCACCCTTGGCAGATTTAAAAATTTCAACATCCTGCTAAACAATATATGTCCAGAAATTAGAACAATGGACAAGAAGAGGTTATGATGATCAATTTATAGCAAAGTATCCACTCACAATCTATTGCACCAATACTTATACTGTGTACTATACCACTCTTGCATTTCTACTGAATAAGAAAAGCCATCTCTTAGATAAATATGACTACTAATTAAGGTGGTGATCGAACCAATGAAATACTCATCGCATAAGTTTGTGCGGAATTTCCTCACCAGCTTACTTGAGAAATCTTGCCGGCTTATCGAGTCATGCTCACCAGCTGCAGGCTGCATGCATTAACAACCGTTAGGTTCTGTACAATATCATCTCAATCGTCCTTAGCAACCGCTATCTGTTTTCCGGCATATGTTGCGAAATGTATTCGGAATTGAAAGCAAATGAAAACCAGATCAAAACAAAGGTAATTTTCATGCGAGTCCCACTTAAGCATATTTATGTACTACTTTCCATAACTTTTTTAGGGGCCCATTCCATAGCCTAATGGATTGTTGGACCTTTTTTAGACCAATCCGATGTTGCCACATGGCAGGCACAGGCAGAATCAAAACTTAAAAACTTTAAACCAATCCAACACTACCACATGGCAGGAGCAAGTAGAATCAGCACAAATTTGTTTCGAAAAAAAACAGGTGACTATTTTGCTTTTTAGTGAGTCAAAAAACTGGGCAAAATAGTCACCAACAATCCATTACGAGCCACATATTCTCCTTTCTCAAGTGTCCTGACCGTTTTGTGAGCCTAATGTCCTTGAGAAAATATTTTCATACTCTATGGAAAATTCCCAACTATAGTGACTATGTGGGTGCTGTTGACATTAGGATGGCTGATCAGAGCATGCGTGGCCACAAAAGATGTCCAAAAGATCCCTCCCCCTCTCCCTCTGCCTACACTGCATTTGTGCTTTGGCAAAAGTTTGTAGAATCACGCACCCGCAGTTTGAGCAACAATGAATCTGAGTGGGATTCGCACATGCTCTCCACTGTACTACGTAGATCGTGCAAGGAAGATTGCTTCTGTTGTTGGGCTTCGATCAGAGTCATGGTATTGTATGTTGGTTGAGCATTATGGGTTCAAAGTCGTGCGCTCTTGGTCGGTTTCAGAGCCTCCTTGGAGCTGGCTGACCTGCACAAGGCCGTCTGAAGGCTGATTTGACCTGTGGAAGATTGCTTCAATTCAAAAGTTATTTTCCAGGAGAAGATAATGTTTTTTCTAGCATTCTTTCACGCAACTAGCCCGATCCATGGCGTACAGATCAAGAACACCTTCGAACAGAGCAGGAGCGGGCCTTTTGTAGATCGTCTCCCAAGAATAAGGAGCAAGCGACAACTGGGGAGGCGAATAAGGAGCAAGTGACGGCTGGGGAGGCTATAACTGCCACCAAGCACCAAGAGGAGGGGGTTCAGGTAGTGTAGTCGTCTTCCTACCCTTTTGAGCAGAGAATAGGGGGATGCAAGCTCTCCTCAACAAGTAGCTCATCGCTCTCAATAAGTTGCTCAGACTCAATGAGTAGCTCAACAAAGCTTTTCAAGCTCTTAGTGAGTAGCTCAACAAAGTTTTTCAAGCTCTCAATGAATTGATCTTCTGCTCTTTCCAACGAGTTGTTCTTTTCTCAACGAGTTTCTTAAGGTCTACTATGAGCTACCACTCTCTCTTAATGAGCTTCCAGCTTTGTTTTCATTGAAGGTTTGATATGAGCTTTCATATCTTTCTGAGCAATCACGTATCAAAAAGTTATTGAAGAAGAAAGATTCAACGCCACTGCGTCCGAAGTGCAGAAAGCAGAACTAATTAATGTAAGTTGATTAATGTTTACTCTTGAGTTGTCTCATACTTCTAGCCAACACCTTTATCCGAATTTAGTAAGCAGAACTGATTAATACTTTTCAGCATTCATCATTTTTCATATTGAATTAAAGCTTCGAAAGGGCTTTGCCAAGACGGCCGAGGGAAAAGATAGTGAGGACAAGGGATCCAAAGAATTAACTGCTGCAATGAAACATTAAGGAGATTTCTTTGCACTTCTTTTAATGTTTATCAGTCTTCATAGTTCTTACAACGATCTGATTTGAAGCCTGAGAAGAGTTTTATGCAGACGGTCGAGGCTGGCCTTCGCCATCTGGAATCGTCCATTATGGAATACCTTCATATAAATCATAATGTTACGAAATGGCTTTGTCTTTATCGCAATATTATGGAATGCCTTCATCTGAATCACAATAGAATAATGAGATGACTTCACTGAATTACATGATTGTACATGACCTGAAGTTGTTGTAACAGTGGCTGGATTGTCTCAATCAGTGTCCGAATTGTGCATTTTGTTTTCATTCGGTCATTTTATCGAGTCTTTAGTCTGAGTCGCATTGGATGCTATGCTTCGAATTCCAGATTTGCAAGTAAAAGAAAGGATATGCCATTGTTTCAATATTTAAGACCAAAATAATGTGTTTGAGTTATCCATTTTGTTATGATTTGGTCATTTTACAAAATCTTAGTTGAATTGGATTCTGTGCTTCAACAGAAGTGAGTAAAAGATTGGATTTGCCATTGCTTCTAATATCTACATCCAGGATTATGCGTCTGAGTTGTCTGTTTTATTTTCATTTAGCCATTCTTTGGAGATTTTTGTTTGAGTTGAATTGGATGATGGGCTCCGAATTCGAGTGGCAATGAAAAAATTTTAATTGCGCTGCAACCAAGGATATGCGTACGAGTTGTCCGTTTCGTTTTGATTTGGTCATTTTATGAATTCTTTCGTCTGAATTGGATGCTGTGCTCAAAATTCGACTGTGCAAGTCAAAAATTTATTATCGTTGTTTCTAATATTTAAATCCAAGATCTTGTGTCTGAGTTGTCGATTTAGGCTTCATTTAGTCACTTTTTGTATTCTTTAGTTTGAGCTGAGTTGGATGCTCTGCTCCGGTTTCGAGACTGGCAATTTAGAGATTTGTTATTGCAAGTTCTATTTTCATTTAGTCATTTGGTGAATATGCACTGAAGTTCATAAGTTTCTTATGTGATGGAAGTATGATAGATGACTGACGGTAATATAAAAGTTGCTTATGGCATTCAACATTCTGCATCAAAGACCTTCGTCATGGTTTTGTCCATTGACGAATGAGGTGTGAGCCATGTTGAAGATGGCATAGGAGAGACATGAAAAGTAAACCAAACTCAAAAACTGCACAGAGCTTCAACTTTGCAACAAAAAATCAAAAAATAAGCTTACCCAGACACACACTCAATGGGCACACACACAAGGCTTCAAACTCAGAAGCAAGATATGAAAATAAGGCATCAAAGAAATGTTTACCACTGAAGGTCTTTTATGATAGGACTTCGTTTAAGGCTTCTAACTCTAGCATACTTTTTCCTTACAATGTTGTAAGTTGTCTCATATACCTGCTATCTGTCATATCCTAGAAGTTTCATCAATCTTGATCATACTTTCTTAAGAAGTCAAATAAATCAGGAAACCATTATGCATGCAAAAATTTAACTTACCAATAGTCGCTATCAGAGTCTCACTTTGAAATAAGTTAGAATATAGATAAGCTTTATAACTTTTGTAGTGAAAACATTTGTAGTAGTTCTTTTTAGGCTCAACATCAGTGTTCCAATAGTGACTTGGCTTCTAATCAAATCTCTTTTGCGAAATAACACTATTATCGACAATTTTAATATATTTGCGAAGTAAATGTTTTAAGTGCATGTCAATCACATATTTTTTGGAAATTACCATCATTTGATTGTTAGTCATAGTCTATTTAATTTCTTGGAAGTCTCAATATACTTTTCTTGGCAATTATTAGTAGGATTTTTCATTGATGTGTAACGAAAGTGATGTTATGTTTTGGTTCCATTGAAAAGATTTAAAATCTATATGTATGGCTATTTACTTACATTGAAGGAAAAGTCATGTAGGACCTAAGTTTTACTTTTTCGGAAACAATGTTTGTAATCTTCAAGTTCAAATGCCAGTGATTAGTTAATGCTTAGAAGTTTTTTGGGGAGATTTAAAACATTCATTGCTTTGCTGCTCAAAATTTTGAGACCTTTTAAAAAAAATTGTTTTTTTCTTTCGATTTTCAAGTTTTTTGATTCATTTTTGCATTTTCAATGATTTGAACTTTGGTTTTATATAAAGTGATAGGCAGAGATTCAATTGCAGATTTAGATACAGGCTGTGTATTGTGTCCATTTTGAACATTTTCTGCCAAGTGTTGGATGAGCTACTACAATCCTAGCCCAGAAAGGTAATCTCCAATATTTCCAGGAAGTGTTTTGGGGCCTACACCAGTGTCGTTGTCAAATGCAATCTCCACATTGCCACCACCAAGAATGTTTTATAGCATGTCTTGCATTACTAGCATTGGATTGAATAGCGTTGGGGCCCCATGCATCCTCCTCCTCTCAACCATGCATACACACAAGCCGTTTGAAGGAGTCCTCAATACTCTCTATTCTTGATGGCGCCTCCTACAAACGGTTAACGCACTCCTCTTCTGTGGGAAAAACTAAAAAAAACTGATCGTGGATGGCAAAATTAAAGAACGACAAGTTCTAACAGATGCAGGGTCTGCAGCACCATCAACGGTGTTCAACTGAGTGTATGGATATGGTTGGAATTCCTTCCCTTTTCAATCTTGTAGGCTTTGTCGTCAGATTTGTCTTCCTCTCGTTTTTTTTTTTCTTTTTAAGCAGCGATCTCAGTCCACTGTTCCAGTTCAAACTTCAATAAAAAAGTTGACACTAGAAGTTCCCTAAGCTACAGAGTTTGAAGATTGTAGTCAAAAGCAAGTGACATTATTTTTTGGAACTCAGACATGCATATCCAAAAATTTTGGGAAGGTATGCAGCAAAAAATCTTTGTCTACTAGCTGATAGTGTTATTCACTGATCTTTAAGAAACTTTCTTCATGCTTGGAATTGGGTGATGTGGAGGAATGCTAAGACTTTCAGCCTAAAGCATTGAGCATGCTATTTATTAATTATAACTGTAAGTTGGATGATGGTAGGCCTTTGTAGAAGAAGGCAAGGCTAGATACACTAACAAGGTTGGATTCAAGGTTGTTGATGTGGTGAGTACTATAATAGCCATTCCTGAAAATTGCATCTTTAACACTTAGAGAGATGTGATTGCAATTTCTTGCATGAAAGTTTGGAATCATCTGAATGTCTCTATTGGATTCGTAGGACGTATATGTAGCTGACAATGAGCAATATGAGCAGAAGCTGAAAATGGAGAGCTTGGCTAGGTTCTTGCAACGCAAGTCCCTTCAGCGCTTTGTACAACTTTGATGAGTAGCAAATGTCCTCACATTAATTTTGGCAGGTGTGTTCGCATTTGCAGGTGTGTTTGCAGGTACGATATTTATTTCTATCAAAAACTCGAATCTAGATATATGTATGTTTCTATTTGAAAGTTTCTGATTAAAGATAGAAGTAAACTTCCCAATAGTATACTCTATGAAGATTTTACTGCAATTTCTATTTGTATGCTCCCTGATAATCATATGCCAAATTGCAGATTGTATGTGAGAGACTACTATTTGATTCTTTTTCTCTAATAATCGTATGCAGATATTTGAAGTGCATATGCTAACAATTTTTGGATTTAGTGCAAGTTCGCATTTGCCAGTTTGCATTTGCATGTGTGTTTTTCAGTTTGCAGGTGTATCTGTCAGTTTGCAGGTCTGTTTGTAGGTACGATACCTATTTCTATCAAAAACCTGAATCCAGATATATGTATGTTTCTATTCGCGTGTTTCTGAGCAACTCGAATTTTTGAAAGACTCGAATTTTTGAACAACTCGAATTTTTGAACAACTTAAATTTTTAATCTCGTGTTTCCGAACAACTCGAATTTTTGAAAGACTCAAATTTTTTAAACGACTCAATTTTTTATGGAAAGACTAGAATTTATGAACGACTCGAATTTTCTAAACGACTCAAAATTTTCCAATGACTCGAATTTTTTAATGACTCGAATTTTTTTAGTGACTCGAATTTTTGCAATGGATTGAATTTTTCCAAAATATCGAATTTTTTCAATGACTCAAATTTTTCTTTAGACTCAAATTTTTCCAAAGTATCGAATTTTTTCAAAAGACTCAAATTTTTTTAAAGACTTGAATTTTTGAAGCCTCTAATTTTTCAAGACTCCAAAGGATCAAATTTTTCCAAATACTCGAATTTTCTAGAGACTCGAATTTGTTCAATGACTCAAATTTTGAAAGACTCAAATTTTTGGAACGACTCTTTTTTTTTTTATGAAAAAAACTATAATTTTTGAACGACTTGAATTTTCTGAACGACTCGAATTTTTTCAATGACTCCAATTTTTTCAGTGACTCGAATTTTTGAATAACTCGGATTTTTCCAGTGACTCAAATTTTTGAATGACTCAAATTTTTTCTGTGACTAGAATTTTTCCAATAGATCGAAGTTTTCAAAATATCGAATTTTTTCAATGAATCGAATTTTTCATATGACTCAAAATTTTTCCAAAGTATCGAATTTTTCTTAAGACTCAAAATTTTTTATTGAATCGATTTTTTTGAAAAGACTCAAATTTTTCTGAAGACTCAAATTTTTTCAATGACTCAATTTTTTTTCCCCAAAGAATCGAATTTTTTCAAATGCTCAAATTATTCAAAAGATTGGAATTTTTTCGAAGAATCGATTTGTCAACTCGAATTTTTTTTAAGGATCGAAGGACTCTTTGTATTATTTTCAAGTCGAATTTTTTCAAAATACTCAAATTTTTTTGAAGACTCGAATGTTTTCAAAGACTCGATTTTTTCGAAAGACTCGATTTTTTTTCAAAAGACTCAAATTTTTCAAACGGCTCACATTTTTTTAAAGGCTCGAATTTTTTTACAAAGACTCAAATGTTAGATATTCGAGATGCGAGATGTGCGAGATTGGCCATCATCCAAATCATCGGCCGCCAGCTAGATAGGCCTCCATTGCCCGTCAACGACGGGCACTCTTTACTAGTATATACATATATATATATATATATATATATATATATATATATATATATATATATATATATATAGAGAGAGAGAGAGAGAGAGAGAGAGAGAGAGAGAGAAAATATGAGAGAGCTTGATAGGAATAGTGAGAGAAATTTAGTAGAGAGAGAAAAATGAGGTGGAGCAAGCGAGACAAGGAGAGTTTTTGAGAAATTGAGAGAAATTTGAAAAAATACTGATAGAAATCGATGAGGATAATTTGCAATTGAGAGATAAATTGAGAGGAATAGTCGGAGAAATTGAATTGAGTACAGGTTAAAGTCAACATTCGTCAGCACTGTTCTAACTGAAGTCTCTCTAGTAAATCAAAATATATATTGTTGTAATATGCATACAATATGCACTCATCCTTGGTGGGAGACCAATGTACCATTGATTTATGCATAAATCAACAAGATTTTAATTAGAATTTCAATAAATAAATATATAGATAAACTTAGAAGAATAACAATCACAAAATAGACATGAGAATGTCCCTTGTCACCATTGCCTAGATGAAAAGGCCTTGCAAAACCAAGTCATGTATTTGCAGTCTCTTGTTATTGTTTGATTTTTTTGGGTTATCTTGATACTCCTTGGTCCCCTTGAAATCATCTTTATGCATGTGAGGTGGCTTGCTCTTTCTGCTCTCATTGCATCTCGGCTCTCTGGTTTGTGGTGACTCATCACACCTACTATGTGGCACAACATCATTTTGGTACTAAATTGCAAATGGGTGAGAAAAATTGCTGAACACATCACAAAGGTCGTCAGATCAAAAAAAAAAAAGAGGGAAGAAAAATATTTTCAAAATTATAGAAAGCTTTTTTTGAGTAAAAAATGAGCCAAAATCACTATCAGAGCCAAATTTCTATTCAAACAGTCATATTAACTCTCACCAAGCTCCCAAATGATTTATCAGTTTTATAGTTAAGAAAACACAATTGAAGACACCCGACCGGATCAATCACCACAGCACAACGTCAAGTGCAACAAGAATTCATAATTGCTCTCTTCAAACTGTATATTCAACTACTTTGTAAGTACAAAGATGAGCTCATTAAAAAACACTCAAAGGGCTCGTAAAAGAAAGATGGCCCGATTACTCTAGAACTAAGCACATGTGGTGCTGTCGAAATAAGAAAGTATCGTATAAGTCAATCATTGCTATTTTAACTCTCTCCCTCAATGATCAACGCGACTTTTCATTTTAGAGTATACTCTATTCATAGAACATACCTCCATGATAGCATTACAAGTAAAGGCTTTTTACATGACCTGGTCTAAGCCAAGTTTGGCTCTAAAAGTTTCAAACTTTTCTTTACTTAAAGCTTTTGTAAATATCAGCAACTTGTAACAACCTAGAACAATGTACAATACCTATGTCTTCAGATTGTAATTTTTCACGCACAAAGTGATATTTTACTTCAATATGTTTTGTCCTTGCGTGAAAGATTGGATTTTTAGCCAATTGTATTCTGCTTTGACTGTCACAGAAAATAACAGTGGGATTTACCTGTTTCATGCCAATCTCACATAACAACTTACGTAGCCAAATAGCTTTCTGGGTAGCAGAACTCAACGCTTTATATTCGGCTTCTGTGGAAGAAAGAAAAATAGTATCTTGCTTCTTGCTAGACCATGAAAAACAACCCTACCAAAATTGAAGGTGTTGTTGACTTTCTATCATCTATACTTCCAGCCCAATCAGCGTCAACATAACCTTGCAACTTAGGTAAAACACTTTGTCTTTTGTAGACTAGACCAAGGTTCGGTGTACCTTTTACATACCTCAAAATCCTTTTTGCAGCTTTCCAATGGTTCATAGTGGGTGATGACATGAATTGGCTAATCAAACTTACAGCATAGCAGATATCAAGTTGTGTAGTTGTAAGATATATTAAACTTCCAACTAGCTGACGAAATAGTGTAGCATCAACATGAGCACTATCATCAATACGAGATAATTTCTTACCAGCTTCGCAAGGGGTGATGGAAGGTTTGCACTCTGTCATGTAAAATCTCTCCAATATCTCGCCTACATACTTGTTTTGACATAACCAGATATCACTGCTAGTTTGCCATACTTTGACACCCAAGCAAGAGTACATAAGATCTAAATCTGTCATCTCAAATTGCTTGCACAAGTTGGCTTTGATAGAACGAGTGAGGTTCTCATCATTGCCAGTGATAATGATATCATCAACGTAAAGTACAATTAAGGCAATGTTGTCATCATTTATAAGAACATAAAGATTTGGATCTGAATTTGTTCTTACAAATCCATGTGAAAGAAAGTAACTGTCAATGCATCCATACCATGCGCGTGGCGCTTGCTTAAGGCCATAAAGTTCTTTGTGTAGTTTACAAACTTTCTGTTCTTGCCTTTTTGCCATGAAGCCCTGCGGTTGGACCATGTAAACTTCTTCCTCGAAATCACCATTCAAAAATGTAGACTTCACATCCATTTGATGGATCTTCCACCCAAAATGAGATGCTAAGGCAATGATAAGACGTAGCGTAGTCCACTTAGCCACTGGAGCAAATATCTCTTCATAGTCAATTCCTTTGCTTTGCTCATAACCCTTCACTACTAGGTGTACCTTATACTTTTCTATTGTGCCATTCGCATGTAACTTTGTTCTAAACACCCATTTGTTGTCAATGGGTTTCTTTCCAAGTGGTAGATCAACCAACTCCCATGAATCATGTCTTTGGATGGATTCTATCTCTTCTTCCATTGCCCTTTGCCACTCTTTGTGATCTTTTGCCTCATCAAAGGTTGATGGCTCTCGACACTTCAAAATGTCAGTCATTAGGGCATAGTTCACATGATAACGATCGGGAGACTTCCTTTCCCGTGTTGATCTTCTCACTTCACTTTGTGTGCTAGATCCTGTTTGACTTAGCTTTGCGTCCTTCATGATCTTTTCATACCATTTTGGTATCTTAGATTCAGGTGATACACTACGTGGAGAGTACGTATCCCAAGGAGTGTCCAAGTAATGTCTCTTACTTCCAACCGGTTTCTCCTTTATTGCTCCTATTGGCAAGTACCTCCCCCTAGGCTCTTGAATAGGTGGTGTTCTTTCATATTCGCCCTCTCGACTTTCGTCTTCAAGCCCTACGGTTGGACCATGTAAACTTCTTCCTCTAAGTCACCATTCAAAAATGCGGACTTCACATCCATTTAATGGATCTTCCACCCAAAATGAGATGCTAAGGCAATGATAAGGCGTAGCGTAGTCCACTTAGCCACTGGAGCAAATGTCTTTTAATAGTCAATTCCTTTGCTTTGCTCATAACCCTTCACTACTAGGTGTGCCTTATACTTTGCTATCGTGCCATCCGCATGAAACTTTGTTCTAAACACTCATTTGTTGTCAATGGGTTTCTTTCCAAGTGGTAGATCAACCAACTCCCATGTATCATGCCTGTGGATGGATTCTATCTCCTCTTCCATTGCCCTTTGCCACTCTTTGTGATCTTTTGCCTCATCAAAGGTTGATGGCTCTCGACACTTCAAAATGTCAGTCATTAGGGCATAGTTCACATGATAACGATCGGGAGACTTCCTTTCCCGTGTTGATCTTCTCACTTCACTTTGTGTGCTAGATCCTGTTTGACTTAGCTTTGCGTCCTTCATGATCTTTTCATACCATTTTGGTATCTTAGATTCAGGTGATACACTACGTGGAGAGTACGTATCCCAAGGAGTGTCCAAGTAATGTCTCTTACTTCCAACCGGTTTCTCCTTTATTGCTCCTATTGGCAAGTACCTCCCCCTAGGCTCTTGAATAGGTGGTGTTCTTTCATATTCGCCCTCTTGACTTTCGTATTCACGTGCATCATTTTGTGGAGCATCTTCTTCATTTTCTTCCTCCAGAATTGTGGGAAGTCTCTTGATGCTTTCACCGCTTGCATGGTCTTCATCTTCATACCTATGCATTTCATCAAAGATCACATCTTTGCTGATGTGAATCTTGTTTATTACAGGATCAAAACACCTGTAAGCTTTCGTTCTTTCATCATAACCGACGAAGATACACTTGATTGCTTTGGCATCAAGTTTCTTTCGCTCCTCCTTTGGCATATGTACATAGGCCTTACATCCGTCTTCAGTATTAGCCACTCAAACACTGTCTTGACCTTACTCTTGTCTATCTTCAACCCATAGAAGGTGATCTTATGACTGAGATTTGTCGATTTTTGGCTTTATTCCAGTAAATGCTTCTTGAGGAGTCACATTTGGAGCCGCAACTGTAGGGCTCCTATTTTGCAAGAACGTTGCCGAACTGCACGCTTCCGACCAAAGTAAATTGGTCAAGCCCATTTGCTTCATCATCGAGTGTGCACTCTCCATAATAGTTCTGTTTTTCCTTTCAGCCACACCATTACTCTACGACGTGTGTGACTGTGTAAATTGTCTTTTAATGTCGTGTTCTTTGCAAAAGTCTTCAAAATCATCAGATTTGTATTCACCCCCTCTATCAGATCTTAGCACTTTGATACGTGCATCTAGTTGGTTCTCTACCAAAGTTTTGAACTCCTTGAAGCGAGCAAAAGCGTCAGATTTTTTTTCAAGAAATAAATCCATGTCCTCCTAGAGTAATCATCTATGAAAGTCATAAAATAATATGCTTTCCCCAACGACATGGTCTTTATTGGGCCACACAAGTCGTTGTGAATTAGTTCCAGCAGTTTCTTAGCTCTTGCAGCTCCACCTTTCTTGAATGTCTCTCTGTGATGCTTTCCCATGATGCATCCTTCACATATTGCATGATGATCATCCTGCAATGCTAGTAACCCTATTACCATCTTCAGCTTCGCCATCAATCTACAGCTCCCATAGTTCAAATGACCAAGTCTTCTATGTCATAACTCGGATTGAGATGCTGTTGAGATAGCCATACCATATTCACCTGGTTTTGCAGCATCCAATTTATAAAGGCCACAGTTATTATCTCTATAACCCTTTGCCACCACTTTGTGGTTGTGGTTCGTATCCTTCATAAGGCATCCATCCTTGACAAATTCAACTTTAAGATGTTGATTTGCCATTACACCAACAGAAAGCAAACTCTTTATGAGTCCAGGAACATAAAGTACATTAGGAATGTTTTTAATTTTGCCATCAAGAAATTGCACAGGTACATTGCCCACACCCTGTATCTGGCATTCCTCTCCATTGGCTTGAGTGACCTTATCCCCATCATGGATTGGTGAGAATTTTCAAATCAATCACATTTTCCGGTCATATGCCTTGTGGCGCCTGAGTCTATGAACCATCTGGTACCATCATCAACTTGGGATGCCAATGCCGATGAGAAAACACTTGTCTCATCATCTTCTCCATCATCTTTGGCAATGTTTCCTTGTTGAGTCACTTTTCCCGCCTTTATGTCTGCTTTCTTCTTATAACACTCGCATGCCCAATGACCCAGTTTGTGGCAATAGTAACATTTTTCTTTCTTCTTCTTTTTTCCTTTTGATGACGACTCTCCTTCATCATCATCATCCTTGGATTTCTTAGGAATCCTTTTCCATCCTTTCTGCTTGCCTTTAGCAAGTAAGGCTTGATCCTCCTGTGGGGTTTGTTATGACTTCACCACTTCGCGACGCTGCTCTTCTTGCAACATGATTCCATGGAAGTCTTTAAAAGTAGGCAACCTCTCCCTTGAAGCAATGCCGCTCACAAACATCTGTAGCCCTTCCGAGATGCCGCTCGTTGTGGTATGTACCAATTCAATATCTCTGATTGGTTCTCCAATCACCACAAGTTGATCTCTCAGCTCCTTTATCCTGGTGAAGAAGGATCCCACTGATTCATTTTCTTCCATCCTTACTATGTTTAATCTCGACTTCAAGAACATGGCTCGAGCTAGATTGCAAGTTTGAAATTGCATTCTAAGAGCTTCTCAAGCTCCCCTAGCCGTTGTGGCATCACTTATGTGAGTGATCACATGGTCTTTCACTGAAAGATTGATCAAGGATAATGCTCTCTGCGCCTTTTTATCAAAGGCCCTTATGTCACCTGGAGTGGTATTTGGCCGGACTTCAATACCTACTACGATTTCCCACAACTCTTTCTCCATCAAAATGCTCTTCATTTTGAATTTCCAGATGTTGTAGTTAGAAGCCCCATCAAGTTTGCTTGCATCGTTCAAAATTGCCTCATTGATGTTTGCCATCTCCGAACTGCTTAAAGCTTCACCTATAGCCTATAAAGTGTATGCTAGAGCCAATCGTGATGTCAAAAACTCATAATAATGACCTGCAATTTTTAGCTTACCAGGCCACCCGCCGCTCTTTTGCCAAATTGAAAGCCAAACTGGCGTCGTTTTCCAAAATGCTTCACGTCACCAACTCCCAGCTTCCTGCCCAATAGAATGGGAAAATCACTAATGGCGCACTTCGAACACTTTCTCCACGACAATCAATCTGCTTTGGTGTACCGTACTTGCAGGTACAATCAGGGTGCCCTTCATTTGGAGGCTATAGCCTTTCGTTTGGTCAAAATAGGCTAAAGGAGGTGAAGATAAGGGCCATTTGGGTTTTTGAACTGTTTCTTCAGTGTGAAGAAACTTCACCCTTCAAAGACTTGGGACCCAACAATTTTTTCAGTTTGAAGATTTTTAATGAAGTTACAATGCACTTTGCACTTCAGACCCCTTCAGACTTTTTCACTTCAATCCAACGGATCCTTTAGGTCCAATGACCCACCTGTTGTGAAATAACCATCGTCAATCTATATGAATCGAGATCGGATGGCTGTCAACGCTTTTGTATGTTGATCAAAGGCCTTCGAAGCATTGAACACTTCGGGCCGCTAGTTGATGATTAGGACTGAGCGCGCGAGAGCTCCCGCGACCTCTCCTCCTCTTCTCTCTCTCAGGATTGGAGTTTTCTCTCTCCTTCACGGGCTATGGCAACTCCACATGGATCGAACTGGCTGCCTTCCTCCTCCACGGCCAGTCGCGGCCTCCCTACTGCTGTATCGCGCTACCAAGGCGCCCATTCACAGCCTCTCACAACTTTGAAAATGTCCTCCTACAAGGAGATATCTCAGATTTTGTCCCTTGAAACCCTAGCAATTTTAAAGAGAAGAATATATTGAGCTTTACTCAGGGATTTCCTGAGCTTTCCTTTGCAGCTCCTAACTGGCTGAGATCGCCCTACTGTAGGTTATCTTCTACTTCAAACCGCTCTTCAAACGGTATTCGATTGGCTTCAAACCAATCACAAACGCCAAGCAACCCTCCAGAAGAATTTTTCAGCTTCAAACTTTGCTTGCTTTCTGATTCAACCAACAATTCTCTATCTCTGAATCCCTTTTACAGTTTTTGAGTCGTTCCACGAATCTCCACCGACTCGGTTTTATGCTTCCTAGCCAACAAATTGTCGTGAATTCGCAGCTCTCTGTTCTTGTCCGGTGATTCCAACCACCAAGGGCTCTAATACCAAGTTAAGAAAACACAATTGAAAAAACCCGACTGGATCAATCACCATAGCACAACGTCAAGTGCAACAAGAATTCAGAATTGCTCTCTTCAAACTGTATATTCAACTACTTTGTAAGTACAAAGATGAGTTCCTTAAAAAACACTCAAAGGGCTCGTAAAAGAAAGATGGCCCGATAACTCTAGAACTAAGCACACGTGGTGTTGTCGAAATAAGAAAGCACTATATAAGTCGATCATTGCTATTATAACTTTTATTCCACATTGAGAACCTTTGTTGAGCATCAACGAGTCATTATGAACCTTTTTCAACCAGACAAATGGATTCATAATAGCAAAATTAGGTTGGACGAGCATTGAAACCCTGAAGAAGTCATTCAATGGCGAGAGATGGAGCTAGGCGAGAATTCACCCTCGCCAAATCTATAGGACCTTGTCGGGCTTCCCTATTGGTCAGCAACCTTCGTCAATTTTTTTGGTAGCTATTTTTACAGTATTGAAGAGGCCTGTCAATTGTTTTTCTATAACTAACTTGCCAATATAGCACTTTGTCTAATAGACCCTCCAAATTAGACTATATAAGAGCCAAATTCGATTGGACGATCAGGCACTTGTGTTTGAAAATAAGAATCACGTTCAAGGGTGCTCGCATCCAATTCACCTTGAAGACATTCACGTTCCAACTCAGCCATGTCAAATTGACTAGCCAGCAGCAGGACCTGTTGTTTAGCATCTTCGACCCCTTTGTCCACTTGATCTTGCATTATTGTCAACGAATTCTGAAGAGTTCCCACATAGCCTCAAGAGCATCAGTTGTTTGTTGGACTTTCTTCAGTTCAGCTTCAAATTTTGCCTCATGTTGCTTGGCAATCTTGAGCTCGCAATTCAACTGAATCACCTTCTGGCTTATCAGGGTATTCTCGGTACCCAGCTTTGATATTGTAGCGCAGGCATCCCAAAGGGAGCCGGGAACCACGACTTAGCTTCCCAGCCTTCAACTCTTGCCATCCAAACCCACTTGACATACAAGCAGCCAACTCGCCAACAACGATCAGACTTAACCAACTTGAAGTTCCGAAAACCAACATTGAGATCCAACCTGGCGCCATGCCCGATCGGGGGTCCCGACGTGGGTGACTTCCCTCCAAGCAAGCCGCCCGACATACATCAAACTTAACCAACTCGAAGCTTCGTTACAAACGAGTAACATCCATTCCAAGCAAGCGGTCTGACTTACATCAGACTTAACCAACTGAAAGCTTCGTCACGAGCGCTGGAAGCCAACCTGGCGCCACGCCAGACTGGACAGCCATAAACAGGTAACATCCACCAAAGCAAGCCATCCAACTCAGCCGACAGGTTAGAGCCCGTTCCCCAAGAGCTTAACCCATTCACGTTCATGCAAGGAACACTCAGAACCACAAGCCGCGACAGATATGGAAACAACCAGTTCCTGGACCAAATGGTCCCGACAGCATACCGCTGGCGCCACGGACCGAATGGTCCCGACGGCATACCGCTGGCGTCCCGGGATACGACCCTCAGCTATGTGCCAAGTTAAAAATTTTGAAAGCGGCCTTACAACTGGCACTTTTACCGAACACTGAAACCCAGAAGGTAATCAGAGTCAGTTTGAGGAAAATCCCACTTTATTGATAAATCTGAGAAGGTTACATTTCAAGTGTGTGACCGACCCTAGTCTCCGGGGCGCTAGCATGCCAAGGCGAGAGCCATGACAACATTCCAGCAAGGGAGGCTGAGACTTGGTTGGAGCTCGCCCTGAGTCGCAACCCGCACTCTGTTGTAAAGCTACCTTTACAAGCTTTACTTCCGGCGCCATCGGCGCCAGCTATGTCTCCGGCGCCAGCAGCGCCCCTGCTGCTCCCGGCACCAACGGCGCCGGCGCCGCTCCCGGCGCCACTGTGACCAGAATCCAGCCGGCGCCAAGTTCCTATGGCTGAAAATCTTTGATCGGTTCTAGCGAAGTCCAGAGAGCTCAGATCGATGTGCAATCACCTCACACGATCTAGGCATGATTAAAGGAAGCCTGGGGATCAATAAAATCTAGAGAGAGAAAATGACTTTCTAAAAGAGAAAATCCTAGAGAGAGAAAAACGTGCTTTACCATCTTGGGTAGAGTGCTTGGTATGAGGGGGGGGTGCCGAATCACACCAATACTATAGGGGAGTGCGGGTTGCGACTCAGGGCGAGCTCCAACCAAGTCTCAGCCTCCCTTGCTGGAATGTTGTCATGGCTCTCGCCTTGGCATGCTAGCGCCCCGGAGACTAGGGTCGGTCACACACTTGAAATGTAACCTTCTCAGATTTATCAATAAAGTGGGATTTTTCTCAAACTGACTCTGATTACCTTCTGGGTTTCAGTGTTCGGTAAAAGCGCCAGTTGTAAGGCCGCTTTCAAAATTTTTAACTTGGCACATAGCTGAGGGTCGTATCTCGGGACGCCAGCGGTATGCCGTCGGGACCATTCGGTCCGTGGCGCCAGCGGTATGCTGTCAGGACCATTTGGTCCAGGAACTGGTTGTTCCATATCTGTCGCGGCTTGTGGTTCTGAGTGTTCCTTGCATGAACGTGAATGGGTTAAGCTCTTGGGGAACGGGCTCTAACCTGTCGGCTGAGTTGGATGGCTTGCTTGGGTGGATGTTACCTGTTTATGGCTGTCCAGTCTGGCGTGGCGCCAGGTTGGCTTCCAGCGCTCGTGACGAAGCTTTCAGTTGGTTAAGTCTGATGTAAGTCAGACCGCTTGCTTGGAATGGATGTTACTCGTTTGTAACGAAGCTTCGAGTTGGTTAAGTTTGATGTATGTCGGGCGGCTTGCTTGGAGGGAAGTCACCCACGTCGGGACCCCCGATCTGGCATGGCGCCAGGTTGGATCTCAATGTTGGTTTTTGGACTTCAAGTTGGTTAAGTCTGATCGTTGTTGGCGAGTTGGCTGCTTGTATGTCAAGTGGGTTTGGATGGCAATAGTTGAAGGCTGGGAAGCTAAGTCGTGGGTCCCGGCTCCCTTTGGGATGCCTGCGCTACACACTCCCCTATAGTATTGGTGTGATTCGGCACCCCCCCTCATACCAAGCACTCTACCCAAGCTGGTAAAGCACGTTTTTCTCTCTCTAGGATTTTCTCTTTCTAGAAAGTCATTTTCTCTCTCTAGATTTTATTGATCCCCAGGCTTCCTTTAATCATGCCTAGATCGTGTGAGGTGATTGCACATCGATCTGAGCTCTCTGGACTTCGCTAGAACCGATCAAAGATTTTCAGCCATAGGAACTTGGCGCCGGCTGGATTCTGGTCACAGTGGCGCCGGGAGCGGCGCCGGCGCCGTTGGCGCCGGGAGCAGCAGGGGCGCTGCTGGCGCCGGGGACATAGCTGGCGCCGATGGCGCCGGAAGTAAAGCTTGTAAAGGTAGCTTTACAACATCCACCCCACCTTTATAAAATCTGATGTCCTCATCAGATGTCAGATTAAAGTAAAGGTGTCTCCCAATTAAAATTACTATACATTTAAGCTACTTGGCACAGTACTCAATTTACTGGCCACTTTTTATTAACATTGAAGCTGGCACACCACAAGTCGGAGGCTCAGCTCTTTGTACTGAAAAATTACATAACTTGAAAATATATCTTTGTCTGGGAAAAGCGTAGATTTGATATCGCTTTCGTAAAACCCGAGAACCTTATTAACTGGTGACAGAGGCCTTTCTTTGAAATGTTCGCCCCTGTCGCTTCTGACTTTCGACTTTGGAACTCCTTTGAGCTCCTGATTTGTCCTTGATGCACTTTGTGTTGAGCTCCCTGAGCTCCAGATTTGTTCAGTTCCGCACAAGTATCAAGGCTCCCTGAGCCGAAGGATTTATCGTTTGATTGCACACTTTATGGTCCACTTCGTGCCTTGTTGCTTCTGCACCTTGATTTCTCTCCTTGTCCCAGCCTGATCTTGATACTTTTCCATCTTGGCTCTTTAAGGTAGGCAAAGATTGAGTACTCCGCAATGCACCTCTCACTTAGCTTGAAGTAGCTCTTTGAATCAGCCCAAATGTAACCATTGACCTCGTGGAAAGCCAAAGGGTCGCACCAATTTGATCCGCATCCGAACTATCTCTTCGCGTTTGTTTGAAGCACCATGTCCGTCGCGCAAAACTTGACTTTCACAATTCCATCACTGGTCAGTTGCCTCACAGTCAAAACAAGAAGTGTACATCGAGCTTGGCTTCAAGTAGCTCTCTTTGAATCAGACACATACACCCAGAGTTTGCACTAGTCCGATCTCAACGCGAACTGTCCCTTAGCGTTCGTTCGAAATACCAAGTCTCTCATGCAAGACTCAACTTTCTCAGTTCCTTCATTGATCAGCTGCCTTACACGTAACACAAGCCAGCGTACTCATATGTTTCCTCATCATTGCTGGTCCAGAGAAAGCCTATAACAAACTTTCCTTTCCACAACAAAAACTTGTCAACTTATTAGTTCCAAAGTTCGCCAGTCTCCTCGTGTGAGTATGGCTAGGTCACCTTGAATTTGCCCGCATTTTGATCAACTTTAATTCAAAATTTGCCCCAAGAGAGAGGTGTGTGTGATAGTTCCCCTCCACTTAATAAATCAGCTGATCGGACTTTAGAGTAGAGTTCTTCGGACAAAAAGCCTTTCCAACACTTTGCTTCCCATCTGCTAGGATTATGGCTCGATCCAACTTGTTGCCAATCTCTGAAGAGGATCCTAGTCTTTTCCCCTTTGAGGAAAAACCCAACTGATACTGGATATCACCCATGCTCAGTGAGTTTCAGTTCCGAAGGTGGCCGTCCCAAAATGAAGACCAACTGCTCCATAGAAGATCTCCCCTGAAATTGCCCTTTCCAACTTTTGACTTCCTGCTTGCGTCTGGTGGGCGTTGTCGCAAATGAAACTAACCCAAGAAATAGGCTAGCCATCCATCCTTTGCAAACATTGAGTCGTTTCGTTGTCGTTCACGTGTGAGTACTTGAACTGCAAATCCGCCCCACAGATTCTGTAGTCCTCTTTGTTTGATGGTATCGGCCTTCAAAAGAAAAGGTTCCTTCTCGAGCCATCAGCTCCTTGTATCACAAGCAATCATGCAAACCAGGAAAAGCACGAGTACTAAGACTCACCACGAATACATACAAGTAAGACACTCAGGCAGGTTTACTAACAAGTAACAAAGACAAGGTCCCCCTTTGAGATGGTCCTGCCAACGGACCTTTGCCTGGCCGCGCCCATACAAATCGATCACTGAATCAGCCCACATAGGACACCCCTCCAACCATCCGTGCTTTCACCATTAAGCAGCACATTGCCTCAGTCACGCCCCACCACTTTTTGGTCGATAGCCCTTATAGCTAAACGATCGACAGCTATCCTTGAATATACCACCCCCGTGGACGCACCCGTGCTTTCACCGTCAGGCAGCACATTGCCTCAGTAACGCCCCCACCAAATCTAGTCGATAGCCCTTATAGCTAAACGATCGGCAGCGTACCCCCCAATCGTGGACGCACCCGTGCTTTCACCGTTAGGCAGCACATTGCCTCAGTAACGCCCCCACAAAATTTGGTCGATAGCCCTTATAGCTAAACGAATGGCAGCTATCCTTGAATATACCACCCCCGTGGACGCACCCGTGCTTTCACTGTTAGGCAGCACATTGCCTCAGTAACGCCCCCACCAAATTTAGTCGATAGCCCTTATAGCTAAACGATCGGCAGCATACCACCCAAATCGTGGACGCACCCGTGCTTTCACCGTTAGGCAGCACATTGCCTCAGTAATGCCCCCACCAAATTTGGTCGATAGCCCTTATAGCTAAACGAACGGTGGTCATCGTGAATATGTCACCCCGCACCCCACAAGGCACAGACCGTGCTTACACCATCCTAATGGCAGCACATTGCCTCATCTGTCCTACGTGCAGACGGCGCCAGGCCCGAACCGCGGAAACTGACCGTGCTTACACCTCAAGGGCAGCACTTTGACTCATCAAGCCCCCGTCCTGCCAACCACCCCGACCGTGGACGCACCCGTGCTTACACTGTGGGCAGCACCTTGCACAACAGTTGTCTTGATGAACCCCAAATCGTGGCCATTTCCGTGAGATCCGCATAGCTGACCGGCCAGTCGGCTCTGATACCACATGTAGCGCAGGCATCCCAAAGGGAGCCGGAACCCACGACTTAGCTTCCCAGCCTTCAACTATTGCCATCCAAACCCACTTGACATACAAGCAGCCAACTCGCCAACAACGATCAGACTTAACCAACTTGAAGTTCCGCAAACCAACATTGAGATCCAACCTGGCGCCATGCCAGATCGGGGGTCCCGACGTGGGTGACTTCCCTCCAAGCAAGCCGCCCGACATACATCAAACTTAACCAACTCGAAGCTTCGTTACAAACGAGTAACATCCATTCCAAGCAAGCGGTCTGACTTACATCAGACTTAACCAACTGAAAGCTTCGTCACGAGCGCTGGAAGCCAACCTGGCGCCACGCCAGACTGGACAGCCATAAACAGGTAACATCCACCCAAGCAAGCCATCCAACTCAGCCGACAGGTTAGAGCCCGTTCCCCAAGAGCTTAACCCATTCACGTTCATGCAAGGAACACTCAGAACCACAAGCCGCGACAGATATGGAAAAAACCAGTTCCTGGACCAAATGGTCCCGACAGCATACCGCTGGCGCCACGGACCGAATGGTCCCGACGGCATACCGCTGGCGTCCCGGGATACGACCCTCAGCTATGTGCCAAGTTAAAAATTTTGAAAGCGGCCTTACAACTGGCACTTTTACCGAACACTGAAACCCAGAAGGTAATCAGAGTCAGTTTGAGGAAAATCCCACTTTATTGA
Source organism: Diphasiastrum complanatum (assembly GCA_029204225.1). Lineage (NCBI taxonomy): Eukaryota > Viridiplantae > Streptophyta > Lycopodiopsida > Lycopodiales > Lycopodiaceae > Diphasiastrum > Diphasiastrum complanatum. Next base: position 39,725,423 of record CM055096.1, read on the forward strand.
TAAATCTGAGAAGGTTACATTTCAAGTGTGTGACCGACCCTAGTCTCCGGGGCGCTAGCATGCCAAGGCGAGAGCCATGACAACATTCCAGCAAGGGAGGCTGAGACTTGGTTGGAGCTCGCCCTGAGTCACAACCCGCACTCCCCTATAGTATTGGTGTGATTCGGCACCCCCCCTCATACCAAGCACTCTATCCAAGCTGGTAAAGCACGTTTTTCTCTCTTTAGGATTTTCTCTTTCTAGAAAGTCATTCTCTCTCTCTAGATTTTATTGATCCCCAGGCTTCCTTTAATCATGCCTAGATCGTGTGAGGTGATTGCACATCGATCTGAGCTCTCTGGACTTCGCTAGAACCGATCAAAGATTTTCAGCCATAGGAACTTGGCGCCGGCTGGATTCTGGTCACAGTGGCGCCGGGAGCGGCGCCGGCGCCGTTGGCGCCGGGAGCAGCAGGGGCGCTGCTGGCGCCGGGGACATAGCTGGCGCCGATGGCGCCGGAAGTAAAGCTTGTAAAGGTAGCTTTACAACAGATATGCATTATCCATGTCTTTCTTTTCATTTATCATGGTCTGGATCACTCGCGCAAGTTTTGAGAATAAACCTAATGCATCACCAGAATCCACTTGGATTGTAGCAACAACACAGGAGCAGCACTTGTAGAGACGATGTTGGTTTGGCTCTGGTGCTGGCCAGTTCTTTCTCTTCAAAAACATGTGCTCCTTCAAATCCTTCTGGCACTGTGACATCAAATTGCTTCGGAGATATCACTGCATGGTTGATCCTGATGGTATCTGGTGCTACTTCAGCTTGATCTTGCTGATTGATCTAAAAAGAGTCATCAGAAACAATAGAACTGCCATGGAATTGTTCGAATTCTTTTGTAGGGAATTGAGGATCAAAGGGTCCTGGACTCTTGGGCATCTCAAAAATTTCATCTGGGCCCAATGCCATTGGAATTATCGTAGTCATGAAAGCTTGGATATTTGGTGAAATCACTCAAGTGTGTGGGGGTGAGCGGCTTGGAAAGTTGGAATTGGAATGGTAGATCCAATGGTCACAGACTAACCCTATGAGGAAGAGGAGGCGAGGGATGCATTGGTGGATTGGGGGATGTGTAGCGACCACTAGGGAAAACCCCTAGGATGAGGATAGAAAAACACAAGAGAGAGAGTGGAGCAAAACCACCCAACCAGACCTAAATCCCTCCTGGAGAATCCTCCTGGATCTAGCCCCCAAGCTATGTCATGTGATAGCAAGAGGAGAACATCTCAACAGGTAACCTAGACCAAGTCGTTGATGGAATAATCACTACCTCAATATATAGAGAGTAGAATCTTGTGCATGATTCCATGCAATCCCCATGTAGGTCAACTATAAATATATTACAACTCTTCATGCATACCTCCTGCCTATAACAGTCACACGTACATGCACTACTCCATATGTCTCAATTGGAGTATCTGGGTCCTCTCAAGGTCATTAGTCACCAACAGGCCTCGACGTGGAATAGAATATAGGCATGACTAATAATCTCAAACACTAGAGGGCCGATCTACCATATTAGGACTATTCCATGTCCTTAATGGAATATGGCTGTAACATTCTTCCTCTCTTAAACAGGTTTTGTTCTCAAAACGGGAAAAAGAAACATGAAACTATTCCTTAAGCTTTCAAAACTTTTCCATGAATCATTATTCTTAGTCTGATCTTTCCATCTGAATAAATATTCAGAGATGCAACAATTTTTCAATTGCTTGTCTCTACTCATGAATACAAATTCAAATCCCCAAGATACACTAAGCTATAAATCTTTCAAATGGGTTGATCATATCCAAAAGAAAAGTTCATCACTTTCATGTAATCTCAATTACATAAAACATTAAGTGATTTACCTTATTTCAGAAATCAAATCCAAAAGCTAAGGAAATCCCATTCCAATTTCTTGCAAAAAATAAGGCTTCTTGGTACAAACATTCTTAGAATATTGAAATGTTCTAAAATACCATAGTTTAGTCATCTAAAATCTCTAGGAGTTCCATCAAGTCTCAGATAGCTAGAACTTAAACCAGTGTACTGCAGCTACTCTAATGAGTTAACAGCCCCATTTCTAGCATCATATGCAAGAAATCAACATCTTTCCGTATCTTAATATATCTGTCTCCTATAAATCTGGAGATATAGACTAAACTTTGCACACAAGCACTTATAGACTACAATCAGTAAGGTAAGCAAATTCTTCAGAAGTGAACAGTTACTTAATGAAAATGCTTGTGAGATCCACACAAGATCTAAATCCTTAACTCTCCCAATTGATCAAGAATTACTCATTATCTTAAAAATCCTCATATTTTATTATAATCTACTAATGATCTTTAAGTATCAATTTATGATTCGTCAATCATAAATCTTTAGAATCTTATGATTCATCAATCATAATTTACAAGATTCCAAAACCATACTTAATCATTGAAAGATACTGGAGTGTACGTACAAAAAAAATTCAACTCAGGAAATATCAGAATCATTCTAAAATCTTTTCCACGAGGAAAAATGACTAGATTCCAAGAATATTCTTCTAATCCGATTCTTAACCAAATTATGAGTTCCAAATTCTACAATCAACCAAGAATTAAAGAACTTAATATCATTCGTCTTTAACAATATAAACTTTATACAATCTCCTAGAACAGCATCTAGAGATTACAAAGTTCTGCTGAATTCCTAAAATTCAGTTTACCATTCTTGGAACCACTAGGATCCGGTATCCAATTGAGCACTCTGGGACACAATCACTAATGAATTGAGTTATTTTCCCAATGTGAATACACACCCAAGAATTTTGTATATCCTATGCACACAATTTTTTCAGATGAATCCAAATGATTTACAAATTATGTGTCTTACAAGCAATACACACAAAACAAACAGTTTTCGGTGAATTTTCTTCACACTGTCCATTTTACCAATTAACTTCCATAGGAGTAAATCAACTATTCAAGTGAATTGCTCATAATTTAGAAATCTTAAATGTCAACTTTGCAAGTATCAGTTTTCACAATACTCGATCATATGTCTATGTTCAATGACTATTTTAAGTGCACCAGATAATCTTAGTAACCCGGAATACATAGTAGATCCAAACAAGATTAATCGTGCACATATGAGAATAATCTCACTATGACCCAGTACATAAACATATATAGCCTTATCTGACAGATTCCTACAAAATTTGCACATGTTACTCACATATCTCACTGAGAATCTTGTAACTTAGCCACAGAAGATTCTATTTCTCTTGAGTAAATAACATATCTGGGAAATCTTAAAAGTGAATAATTCCACATCTCAAGTTTTCCAACCAGCATACTTTTACTCACAAAATTCCTTCAACCAATCAATCTACTTCAGATCTTAGTGCACAAACCAAGATTAGGTTGACTTATATAGACATTTTTGGATATAAGTTTAAGACTAAGCTTTAATCCTCTGATCCAATCCATAACTAAATGGTACTTGAAAGCCAATCAGTGAACCTTAATTTAATTTCTACCACTACTTCCCATATTCATGAATATCTCACAGCTCAAAACCGAAAACTACTCTAGTTCCAGATTATTCAAAACAATCACTAGAGATTTCCTCTATTCCACTAGATAGTTTCACCATTGCACACAAACTAGATTCCACAAAAGAAATCTATGCAACTGGTTGATCCCATGAAAGTCTTATTCCTATCATTTTCTTCTCTCCCTTTTAAAAAAAATTCCATAATTTCGATCAAAAAGTTTCCAAGAAACAATGTATAAAATATCAAAGATTTGAAAAAGTCAGTAATGAGTATTCAATACTATGGTCACACCTAGATTTTATTCCACGTCGGGGCCTATTGGTGACTAATGACCTTGAGAGGACCCAGACACTCTAATTGAGAAATGTGGAGTAGTGCATGTACATGTGACTGTTATAGGCAGGAGGTATGCATGAAGAGTTGTGCACTATTTATAGTTGACCTGTATGGGGATTGCATGGACTCATGCACGTGATCCTACTCTCTATATATTGTGTCAAGACCACTAGAGACAGTCCCTTAAGATGAGGATAGGAAAACACAAGAGAGACTGTGGAGCAAAACCACCCAACCAAACCTAGATCCCTCCTGGAAAATCCTCCTGGATCTAGCCCCCAAGCCATGCCAATGTGACAACAAGAGGAGAAGAACTCATCAAGTAACCTAGACCAAGTCATCGACGGAATATATAGAGAGTAGGATCCTATGCATGAGCACATGCAATCCCCATGCAGGTCAAATATAAATAGGTCACAGCTCTTCATGCATACCTCCTACCTATATCAGTCACACGCACATGCACTACTCCATATGTCTCAATTAGAGCGTCTGGGTCCTCTCAAGGTCATTAGTCACCAACAGGCCTTGACTTGGAATTAAATCTAGGCGTGACCAATAATCTCGAATACTGGAGGGCCGGTCTACCATATTAGGACTATTCTAGGTCCTTTAATGAATATGGACGTAACATTCTTCCTCCCTTAAATAGGTTTTGTCCTCAGAACGGGAAAAAGAAAACATGAAACTATTTTTTAAGCTTTCAAATCTTACCCATGAACCATTATTCTTAGTCTGATCTTTCCATCTGAATAAGTACTCAAAGATGCAACAATTCTTTAATTGTCTGTCTCTACTCATGAATACCAATTCAAATTCCAAAAGATACACTAAGCTATAAATCTTCCAAATGGGTAGATCTTATCCAAAATAAATACTCATCACCTTCATGTGATCCCGATTACATGAACCACTGGGTGAATTAACTTCTTTATTTTAGAGATCAAATCCAAAAGCTAAAGAAATTCCATTTCAATTTTTTGTAGAAAATAATGCTTCTTGGTACAAATATTCTTAGAATATACAAATATTTTAAAATATCACAATCCATTCATCTAAAATCTCTAGGAGATCCAATTGTAAGTTTTCTTCAAAGTAGTAGATAAAGATTATGGATTGTGGATGCATGCAATTTTTGAAACCCTGTGAAACTTTTCTTGGTTTGTGCTTGCTGACTATTGGAAGAGTTTAGAACTGTAAAATCTACAGTAACTCTTTCCCTCGTCTTGGGGACACTGAAGCATGGTCGGGAATCTTTGTAAATTTGTTTTGGAAGGGGAAGAAAAGGGAAGCGTTTGTAAATCGCTACCCTAGAAGTGAAACTTTAGTAGAGGGAAGCTGCAGAAGGTCGCTTTTATACAAGCAAGGCTGTGGCAACCATTGCTCATTAGTTGAGGCATCCATCTGGAAATGGGCAAAAGTGATGTTTTGGATTTGTGGTTGGGTGCCCTCTGCTATGATGTTGTCCATACTTCTAGGGGATCCTTACAAACCTCTGTTGGTGATCTAGAACTGGAGATATGCATCAGGGATTGTAGGAAAAGGAGTAATCCTTAAACTGTTCCAAAAGTGTTATTTGAACTTTGTGTTTTTGCAAACAGATGTTGCGAGGAAGTTGATGAAAATGACTGATTCGCGTTTTGATAGACGGCCGAGGGAAGTTGATGTGTGGGTCTGATGTGTGAATGCCCATGAGCTATGATTGGATCCAGAAGCACGATCCATCTTCTGACCTACGCATAACCTCTCTCTCTCTCCCTCTTTGAGCAGCCTCTCTTCCCTCATTGGTGCCGGTTGTTGCTCAACTTTTGGCTTTTCTCTACAAAAAAAAAGCCCTTAGAGTTTTTTGATTGGTGGGCATGTGTGACTTTTTGAGTCTATGCTTTTTATGTTTGCCATGCATGGGTTTGCCGATTAAAAAGGATTTGATGCATGTTGAAGGGTCAGCAGTTTTTGAAATTGAAGACTATATGTGTCAATGCCTCATTAGAGAAAATTTGAGCACAAAAGGGGCCTTTCAAAAAGATACCTTTTATTTTTTTTCTCAAAAGTTTCTTTCACATGGTCCAATCAAAACACTCAAATTTGAAATCTACATAACGTAGCTCCTTCAAATTGATTTTCTTTTCTTTTCAAAAGAACTGTAATTTTGCGTCGGGGGCAGCCTATAAATAAACCATTTTATTTGTAGTATAGTATGCAACTCAGTAAAAAAAACAGTGTAACTTTTGAATGGCAACTCGGATTGAGACGATTATGGTGGCATTAGAAAGCCCTCGACAAGAGCTTTTCAACAACAGCCAACATGACCCAATTCTGAGCTACGATGAAGAAGTTATAGCCAGTCAAAGTTTTGGTCAGTCAATACTTGGTCAACCCGATATCTCTTTCAAGCACAAATGACCGGTTTGACTGGGTCGAGGGCTTTTTAATGCCACCATAATCGTCTCAATTCGAGTTGTCGTTCAAAAGTTATGATTTTTTTCAGTCACAGACTATATTACCCACATAATAGCTAATCATCGAAGACTGTGTGGGCAGGATTGCAGGCAAAAAAAAAAATTATTTTAGTATTTTACATTGCCAAAAAATTGTCATCCTACGTGGCAATCCTTATAAGGCCCTTTCCAAGGCCAAATTTTCTCTGGTAGAAGAATTATGTTCTTGGTGCTCCGTTGTCAGAACTATAACTTTGGTTTTAGACGTTGGTTCCCGGATTTTCCTTGAACTGAATGCATGGTGAGTGAGATCTTGTCCCTGTTGTTCACATGTCTCAGTTAGTTTACTGAGTTGTGCATGTTGGTTGCCATGTGGTTGTATTGATTTCGTAGTTTTTGCAAAGGATTTTGGTGCATTTGGTGAATGCATGGCTATTTGAAACATTTTATGGTTACATAGCCTAGCTTTTTTAAAGTCTTTGCAAACATTATGGTGTAATCAATGCAACGGTCGATTTGATTAGTAGGATTTTTTGTGAATCAACCCAAATTGTCAAAGAGTTTAGAATTGCCATTTTAAAACTTTCAAGAACAAGGTTCATAGAATTTGGATTAAAGGTAATTTCTCTAGGCAAGTACCCAGTAGTGAAAAAAAAAGGTCATAATTTTTTAGAGATAGCTCTATATTCGATTAAATATGTATCAAATATCATAAAGAGTTCCGGATCCAAATTTTATTGATTTTCCATTAATTTTAGGTAACTTTAACGAAATAATACTTAAGCTAGTGTGGTCAAAAGGGTAGCAGATGCCTCCTATTCTTTTTCCTATCACTGCCACTCTTTAACACTACCCTTCCTTAAACTAACCACACACACATCATGATTGAGAGAGAGAGAGAGAGAGAGAGAGAGAGAGAGAGAGAGAGAGAGAGAGAGAGAGAGAGAGAGAGAGAGAGAGAGAGAGAGAGAGAGAGGAAGAGAAATAGATTGAGAGGGGAGGTTAGCTCATTTGCTCATTGTGCATGCTAATGGAGAAACATTAACAAGTGGAACCAAAAAATGTAAGCTAGAAAGCAAAAGCAAACACACAAAGAGCATTAGCAAGTACCAAATAGTAAACGAGGATGCTTCTGTCCAAAATGGTAGAGTTTTCTCCTTCTCATTAAGCATGAAAATATGATACAAATGGTGTCTTTTTATGGATGGGGAAGTCTTGCCCCTTTCTCCTATTGGTTATTCCAAGGAAGGTTGGATTGAAATCCACACCCGTCATCAAAAGCACAAACTAATCAATGGTGGAGAGAGAAACACACTTCACCTACCATCAATTGACTTTGACTAATTAATCAAACTTAGGAACTTAAGTCTTAAGCTTAACTTTGGCCTTCTACTATTATTTTTAATTACATGGCCCAAAGTCAAGTTTATGCCAAAATTATTTATTTACAGGTGCTCATTGTGGGCCATGGGCTTATACACACAGGATGCCACGACCCTCGCAACTATTTCTACTAACTAGACGTTTTATTTATTTACATCATGTTGGAAATACCCCCAACAAATCCACCATTAATCTTTGTCACCTTCACTTGATATTGGACTTGAAGAACACATCAAAAGAGAACCACAACCAACTAGATCCTCATCATTAGTAGTGAAGTTGCTTTGCTTGCTACCTTCATCTATTATGGCAAATAATGTATTCAAAAAGAAATCACAAAGATATAGAACCTCTCAATTCTCTTATACCACTATTACTAGCAAATCAACACACAGAATAAAAAATTATTGATCAATTTATGATCCACACACAATCTAATGAATCTTGCCACTTTATAAGATTGAAACACACTCTATTAAATTCCAACAACTTCAAAAAATAGAGATCCAATCAAAATTAGGATTTTGACAAAACCACAAAATATTGAATCTTCCAATTTCTATATGCAATTGCCTAAAACTTGATGTAGAGACCTTCCTAATGAATCAAGAGTCACCCAAATCCAGTAAGCCACTTGTTAAATCGGAATTCCTCAAGTTCATAAACCTAAATTGAGTTTTGACCTACAAAAGATCCAATCTACATATGCAAAGAACTCGATTTTTGGGTATCAATCTAGCATTGGTATCTCCTCCAAATATTTGGTAAATGTAGTTGATCCATTCATAACATAAAACACAAGAGCTCTGATACCATGCAAAGAATTTTAGATCATTAAGATCCAAAATGTGTCTCTTAATCTTTGGTTAGAAAGACACATGTAGAAAAATCAGCACCTACTCAATGAAAGAGATGTCTGCATACAGACCGCAACTCAGTGCCTTTTGGTTCGTAATGCATCGCTTCCGCATATAGACTGTAATCACTGTCTTTTGGTTTGCTATCGCTTTCGTATCCACCATAATAAGACCACTTCTAGATTACAATTGTTTTCTTTGCTGTTACCTTCGGTTCATCCAACTTCGTCTCAGATCTTAATAGACCGTTGATTTGGCGGTTGCCTTCGGTCTTCTTTCACATAAAACCGCAACAGACTGCAACTCGCTACTTGGCGATTGTCTTTGATCTTCTTCCATCCAAAACCGCAACAGACTATAATCGTTGACTTGGCAGTTGCCTACGACCATCCAACTTCGTATCAAACTGTAGACCGCAATATGGCCTTTTCGTCCATTTTCAACTTCGTAGCAACACGTATAGACCACAATTGTTGCCTTGGCAGTTGCCTACAGTCCATTTCCAACTTCGTAGCAACCCGTATTAGACTACAACCATTTCCTTGGCAGTTGCCTACGGTCCACTTCTACATAAAGCCACATATGGCCGCAATAAGGCCTTTTGGTCCATTCAAATTTTAACTTGAACGCCCGCTTGACTTTCGCATCCAGACTGTCTCAAAGCTGTAATAGACCGCAACCATTGGCTTTGCATTTGTCTTTAGACGTCTTCTCTCTCATAAAACTGCAATAAGACCGCAATTAGGTTGTAATAAACCATATAAGGTCATTTTAGACCGCAATAGACCGCAATACGGTCGCAATAGACTAAAATATGGTCGTAATAGAGCCATAGAAGACACTTAAGACCGCATTTGCTACCTTTGTGGTTGTCTTTGGTCCTTTTAAGTTGAATGCCGCTTAGACGCTGTTACAACTCCCTAGGATCATCGACTGCCTTGAAGGTTCCGCACACCCCATACCAGTGACGACGCACCGTAACCGCCCAACCGTAGGGTCACAACCGACCCACCCCCATGCTCTGGAGCAATCGACATAATCATGCCCGGTCAAGCCTCCTACGATAACTGGCATCCCATACCACCAGCCATCGCACTCGGCTCTCCCTAGCACACATCTCCTGGCCTGGTGATACATCTTGGCTCATGCACGTGCTCCCCATCCACCAACTCTCAGGTAGACTGAGTGAATGGAAAGAGAGAAACCCCACCACTATATAGGCATAACACAGTGGGTCCCATCAAGCACGGTCCTACCAGCGATACGTGACTACCTAGGATGGTGACGCATGGCACTTAGACATGTTGATAACTCTAGTCATGTGTCATGTCCCTTGCGAGGCCATCACTGAAGGGCGTACCATTATGGTACATAACATGCCCCCCCCATAAAAACTTCCTTCTATGGGAAGAAACCAGAGAATCTAAGTCTTAAATCATCCTCCTTCTCCCAGGTGTCCTCATCATCTGACTTACATTTCCAACGAATCAGATGTTCATTAATCAAACGATTTCTCAACTGATGTCGATGAGTATCCATGATACTTTCCGGTTCATGGGAATACAAAAGTAGTCAAATCCTCTAATGGTACTAGATCATCTGTGGGAATCAGGTCATCTTTTCCACCAAGTCGTTCCTTTAAACGACTAACATGGAATACAGGATGAACCTTAATTCCAACAGGGAGTTCTAGTCTATAAGCAGCCTCGCCAATCTTGTTAAGAACTATGAAAGGACCGCTAAAACGTGGAGATAACTTCGGACATTTTCCCGTTCGAAGTGTCTTAGATTCCTTGGAGATTTTAAGATACACCCAATCACCGATCTCAAACTCTCGAGGAGTGCGACTTTGGTTGGCATAGAACTCAGCTCTATCTTGAGCCGATCTAATGCTTTCCCTAGCCACCTACAACATTTCCTGCATATCATGCAAGAAATCCGCTGCAGCTTGAACCTTGAGACCTTTGAGTCCAACGGAGATAGGGGAACGAGGCTGAAAGCCATACAAGAGCATAAAAGGACTAAAACTAGTGGCAGAATGCTTCATACTATTGTATGCGAACTCAACCATTGGGAGATACTTTTTTCAATCTGATTGTTGCCTAGAAACATATGCGCGAAGCATATCTTCCATCGATTGGTTGACACATTCGATCTGACCATCGATTTTTGGGTGATCTGCAGACAATAGACTTAAAGTAGTTTCTAGTCTTTCAAAGACCGCCTGCCAGAACTTTCCAGTGAACTTGGAATTATGATCACTAACAATATTGTTCAACAATCCATACAACCTGAACAAGTTTTCAACGAAGAGTTGAGCAAGTTCAGAAGCTTTGATACACAAATAACATCGTGACCCTTCCCTGACTTGGGAAGTTCGACCACAAAATCCATGGAAATACTTTCCCATTTCTTGTTGGGAATTTCCAATGGATGCAACAGACCAGCTGCTTTGAGTCTTTCCATGGAAATATTTTTTCATTTCTTGTTGGGAATTTCCAATGGATCTAGCCGCTTTATTCACTTGGCATTCTTCACACTTTTGAACGTATGCCTCGACATGACCTTTCATTTTTGGCCAATAACATTCTCTCTTAACAAGGTCAAGCATCTATATACTAGGGTGTCCCGTGCTAGGGCTATCGTGGCACTCGTGCAGGATTTGGGCCCTAATATCTACAATATCTGGTACACAAACTTTTCCTCTTCGGAAAAGCAAACCATTTCTAATGGAATAATCAACAAGTATCTTCTATTCGCGAGATTTCTTGGAATCTTGGTTTCCAAGTTTTTCTCTCAAAATAGAGCTTCCTACCAAGACGTCTTGCCAAATATGACCGAAAAACTCATCAGTCTGACATATATCTCGTAGAGAAAGATACAATTCGAATTGGAACTCAGCAAAGCATAACTGATTCACTTCTCCAATCTGACTCAAAGCATCAACGTCACAATTTGATGTACACTGAATTTGAACTCTTGAATGAGTTTCGACCAGTGGGCCTTACGACCCCTAAGGTCCTAGGCATTACAGATATACTTAAGAGACTCATGACCTGTCATGATCACAAATTTAGATCCATACAAATAATGTCTCCAGATCTTTAACGCATGGATGACAACAAAAAGTTCCTTCTCATAAGTAGAATATCTACTTTGAGCTGGGTCCAACTTCTTGCTTTCAAAAGCCACAGATCTACCATTCTGGTAAAGGACTGCACCCACCGCATAGTCACTAGCATCCGTTTCCACAAGGAAAGATCCGCTAGGGTCCACTATGTGTAAGATAGGGGCTGTAGACACCAACATCTTCAAAGATTCAAAGCTTTGATTAAGTTCATCAATCCAAACAATAGGAGGACTGATCTTCGAACGCCTTCCATCCTTCTTCTTATTACCCTTTTGGCTTTCTTCACTCCCTTAAGAAGATTTGTTAGAGACAATGCAACTAAGGCATAGCCTTTAATGAATTTATGGAAAATCTTGTGAAGCCCAAAAAAGATTTTACTTCCCTAATGGTTTTCAGGATAGGCCAATCATGAACTTTCTGGACCTTATCGTAGTTGATCTCAAGACCTCAATCGAAAATGATATGTCCCAAATACTTGAGTCGAGTTTGAAAGAACTCACTTTTAGACTCCTTAGCATAAAGCTTTGTCTGTCTTAGATTATCTAAGAATGTACGCAAATGCGCTTCGTGCTCCTCAAGAGTCTTCTTGTGATTCAAAATGTCATCTAAAAATACCACGAGAAACTTTCCCAGATAAGGACGAAGAATATAGTTCATCATCTGCTGGAAGGTTGTTGGGTCATTAGTTAGATTTATGTGATGGTCTACTCCCCGCGAGGGGGGATGTTGTAAAGCTACCTTTACAAGCTTTACTTCCGGCGCCAGCTATGTCCCCAGCGCCAGCAGCGCCCCTGCTGCTCCCGGCGCCGGCGTCGCTCCCGGCGCCACTGTGACCAGAATCCAGCCGGCGCCAAGTTCCTATGGCTGAAAATCTTTGATCGGTTCTAGCGAAGTCCAGAGAGCTCAAATCGATGTGCAATCACCTCACACGATCTAGGCATGATTAAAGGAAGCCTGGGGATCAATAAAATCTAGAGAGAGAAAAATGACTTTCTAGAAAGAGAAAATCCTAGAGAGAGAAAAACGTGCTTTACCAGCTTGGGTAGAGTGCTTGGTATGAGGGGGTGTGCCGAATCACACCAATACTATAGGGGAGTGCGGGTTGCGACTCAGGGCGAGCTCCAACCAAGTCTCAGCCTCCGTTGCTGGAATGTTGTCATGGCTCTCGCCTTGGCATGCTAGCGCCCCGGAGACTAGGGTCGGTCACACACTTGAAATGTAACCTTCTCAGATTTATCAATAAAGTGGGATTTTCCTCAAACTGACTCTGATTACCTTCTGGGTTTCAGTGTTCGGTAAAAGCGCCAGTTGTAAGGCCGCTTTCAAAATTTTTAACTTGGCACATAGCTGAGGGTCGTATCCCGGGACGCCAGCGGTATGCCGTCGGGACCATTCGGTCCGTGGCGCCAGCGGTATGCTGTCAGGACCATTTGGTCCAAAGAACTGGTTGTTTCCATATCTGTCGCGGCTTGTGGTTCTGAGTGTTCTTTGCATGAACGTGAATAGGTTAAGCTCTTGGGGAACGGGCTCTAACCTGTCGGCTGAGTTGGATGGCTTGCTTGGGTGGACGTTACCTGTTTATGGCTGTCCAGTCTGGCGTGGCGCCAGGTTGGCTTCCAGCGCTCGTGACGAAGCTTTCAGTTGGTTAAGTCTGATGTAAGTCAGACCGCTTGCTTGGAATGGATGTTACTCGTTTGTAACGAAGCTTCGAGTTGGTTAAGTTTGATGTATGTCGGGCGGCTTGCTTGGAGGGAAGTCACCCACGTCGGGACCCCCGATCTGGCATGGCGCCAGGTTGGATCTCAATGTTGGTTTTCGGAACTTCAAGTTGGTTAAGTCTGATCGTTGTTGGCGAGTTGGCTGCTTGTATGTCAAGTGGGTTTGGATGCCAAGAGTTGAAGGCTGGGAAGCTAAGTCGTGGTTCCCGGCTCCCTTTGGGATGCCTGCGCTACATGTGGTATCAGAGCCGACTGGCCGGTCAGCTATGCGAATCTCACGGAAATGGCCACGGTTTGGGGTTCATCAAGACAACTGTTGTGCAAGGTGCTGCCCACAGTGTAAGCACGGGTGCGTCCATGGTCGGGGTGGTTGGCAGGACGGGGGCTTGATGAGTCAAAGTGCTGCCCTTGAGGTGTAAGCACGGTCAGTTTCCGCGGTTCGGGCCTGGCGCCGTCTGCACGTAGGACAGATGAGGCAATGTGCTGCCATTAGGATGGTGTAAGCACGGTCTGTGCCTTGTGGGGTGCGGGGTGACATATTCACGATGACCACCGTTCGTTTAGCTATAAGGGCTATCGACCAAATTTGGTGGGGGCGTTACTGAGGCAATGTGCTGCCTAACGGTGAAAGCACGGGTGCGTCCACGATTTGGGTGGCATGCTGTCGATCGTTTAGCTATAAGAGCTATCGACTAAATTTGGTGGGGGCGTTACTGAGGCAATGTGCTGCCTAACGGTGAAAGCACGGGTGCGTCCACGGGGGTGGTATATTCCAAGGATAGCTGCCATTCGTTTAGCTATAAGGGCTATCGACCAAATTTCGTGGGGGCGTTACTGAGGCAATGTGCTGCCTAACGGTGAAAGCACGGGTGCGTCCACGATTGGGGGGGTACGCTGCCGATCGTTTAGCTATAAGGGCTATCGACTAAATTTGGTGGGGGCGTTACTGAGGCAATGTGCTGCCTAACGGTGAAAGCACGGGTGCGTCCACGGGGGTGGTATATTCAAGGATAGCTGCCGATCGTTTAGCTATAAGGGCTATCGACCAAAAAGTGGTGGGGCGTGACTGAGGCAATGTGCTGCTTAATGGTGAAAGCACGGATGGTTGGAGGGGTGTCCTATGTGGGCTGATTCTGTGATCGATTTGTATGGGCGCGGCCAGGCAAAGGTCCGTTGGCAGGACCATCTCAAAGGGGGACCTTGTCTTTGTTACTTGTTAGTAAACCTGCCTGAGTGTCTTACTTGTATGTATTCGTGGTGAGTCTTAGTACTCGTGCTTTGCCTGGTTTGCATGATTGCTTGTGATACAAGGAGCTGATGGCTCGAAAAGGAACCTTTTCTTTTGAAGGCTGATACCATCAAACAAAGAGGACTACAGAATCTGTGGGGCGGATTTGCAGTTCAAGTACTCACACGTGAACGACAACGAAACGACTCAATGTTTGCAAAGGATGGATGGCTAGCCTATTTCTTGGGTTAGTTTCATTTGCGACAACGCCCACCAGACGCAAGCAGGAAGTCAAAAGTTGGAAAGGGCAATTTCAGGGGAGATCTTCTATGGAGCAGTTGGTCTTCATTTTGGGACGGCCACCTTCGGAACTGAAACTCACTGAGCATGGGTGATATCCAGTATCAGTTGGGTTTTTCCTCAAAGGGGAAAAGACTAGGATCCTCTTCAGAGATTGGCAACAAGTTGGATCGAGCCATAATCCTAGCAGATGGGAAGCAAAGTGTTGGAAAGGCTTTTTGTCCGAAGAACTCTACTCTAAAGTCCGATCAGCTGATTTATTAAGTGGAGGGGGACTATCACACACACCTCTCTCTTGGGGCAAATTTTGAATTAAAGTTGATCAAAATGGGGGCAAATTCAAGGTGACCTAGCCATACTCACACGAGGAGACTGGCGAACTTTGGACCTAATAAGTTGACAAGTTTTTGTTGTGGAAAGGAAAGTTTGTTATAGGCTTTCTCTGGACCAGCAATGATGAGGAAACATATGAGTACGCTGGCTTGTGTTACGTCTAAGGCAGCTGATCAATGAAGGAACTGAGAAAGTTGAGGCTTGCATGAGAGACTTGGTATTTCGAACGGACGCTAAGGGACAGTTCACGTTGAGATCGGACGTTGGCCTGGCGCCCCTGGTCCGCCGAACAGCAAGGAGACGATGCACCATCTGCCCTCTCACGAGAGGACCGGTCGTGCGTCCCTCGACATCTTGCCCAGTACGCGATGAGTGAACATGGCTGATCGGCTGGAAAGGAGCGCCACGTCCTAACCAACGCGGATCGCACTTCCCCGGCCCTCGGCATCTCATTGACGAAAACGGTTGGACGACTTTCTCCTGCCGGGACCATCGTGGAGGTTGTGCCGGAACGCAGTGCGAAGTTGGCTGATACAAGAATGTTGGGAGGTTTCGACGAAGCCTTGGTTGCGGAAGCGGGCACGCTGCGTGCGTCCCGTGACTGTCCTCGGTGAATGTCGGGGCCTCGCCTTCGGACACGTTCTGGGACCCCTTTGCGCTGGCGCCGATGGCGCCGGATGCAAGGCTCGGGTCCCGTTTCTGACTCCGTGAGGGCACCGGATCGGAATAGTCGGAGCGTGAGCGCCGCTCCATGGCGCGGCATGGGCCGCCCAGGCGCAGCGCCATCGCGGCAGGTGATGGCTGACGGCGTGCTAGCGCTGGAACCAGCGCATGCCCGCCCCGCCATCCCTCGCCAAATGGTTTTGAGCACCACGTTCCCGCTCGGGAACATCGAGCTGAGACCCTCTCCCGCGGGTGAAGCCCATGGCATATCGGGAAAAGTTGGGAGATCAGCGAATGTCCTTCGGGACTCGCATCCGCGCTCCTATGGCCGCTACTTCAGCTTTCTGGCTGATGTCAGCTGTGCTAGAAGGAGCGCTCCTCGGGCCCCGCTCCCTTGGCTTTGTCGTGTCGGAAATCGCCGTGCAGGATGTTGGGATAGCACACCGGGCCGCATAGCTTCGGCTTATCTGATGCTTCGGCGGTCGGCGCCAGGTCGTTGGTTAGGCGCTCCAGAGGAGGAGGCCTTCGATCGACCCTGGCACCGTCGCGCTCGTTCGTCGAGAGTCGTTGCGCATGCGCTCCCAAGATTGCAGTCCCCCTCCCCTGTTGTCGGGCTTCCAACGTCCAAGGCCCGTCGTGCAAACTGTTGGATCGTCGCTCCAAGGTGCGCTTGGACCCACCTGGCGCTCGTTTTCCGCGAGTTCGAGCTCGTTGTGCAGGTCGCTGGTTTTGGCGCTCCAGAGGAGGAGGCCTTTCACCCACCCTGCCTGCGTGCTTGGGCGCGTCGGAACGCGTGGCGCTTGTCGTCGGATCCCGGCGCTCCGCGTTGTGCTGTGTTCGGTTTTGCCGTGCGGGCCTATTGGTACACGTAGGAACTCGTCGTGCTGGCTGCCGGATCCCCGTCCCGGGACATGCTTCGACCGGCCTTGCCCTCGTCTTCTATCGTGCGTTTGAGCAAGTCGTGCAGGTGGTAGGTTCGGCGCTCCAGAGGAGGAGGCCTTTCACCCACCCTGCCCTCAGGCTCCGGCGCGTGGGAATTCTTGGGCCGGTTGTCGGATCGTCGCTCCCAAGGGGTGCGGTTCCGCCCGGCACTCGGCCTCCGCATGTGAAACTCGGGAACCTTCGTTGGGACCGGACCGGACCCACTTTGCCTTGGGCTCCTCCCCTCTGGGGATCGGGCTAGCTCAAGATAGCTACCTGGTTGATCCTGCCAGTTGTCATATGCTTGTCTCAAAGATTAAGCCATGCATGTGTAAGTATAAACTATCTTGTACTGTGAAACTGCGAATGGCTCATTAAATCAGTTATAGTTTCTTTGATGGTACCTTGCTACTCGGATACCCGTAGTAATTCTAGAGCTAATACGTGCACCAAATCCCGACTGTAAAGGAAGGGACGTATTTATTAGATAAAAGGCCAATGCGGGCTTGCCCGGTATTGCGGTGAATCATGATAACTCGTCGAATCGCACGGCCTCAGCGCCGGCGATGTTTCATTCAAATTTCTGCCCTATCAACTTTCGATGGTAGGATAGTGGCCTACCATGGTGGTGACGGGTGACGGAGAATTAGGGTTCGATTCCGGAGAGGGAGCCTGAGAAACGGCTACCACATCCAAGGAAGGCAGCAGGCGCGCAAATTACCCAATCCCGACACGGGGAGGTAGTGACAATAAATAACAATACTGGGCTTTTACAAGTCTGGTAATTGGAATGAGTACAATCTAAACCCCTTAACGAGGATCCATTGGAGGGCAAGTCTGGTGCCAGCAGCCGCGGTAATTCCAGCTCCAATAGCGTATATCTGAGTTGTTGCAGTTAAAAAGCTCGTAGTTGGATCTTGGGATGGGGCGAACGGTCCGCCTCCTTTGGTGTGCACTGGTCGCTCCATTCTTTTGGTCGGGGACGCGCTCCTGGCCTTAATTGGCTGGGACGCGGAGTCGACGATGTTACTTTGAAAAAATTAGAGTGCTCAAAGCAGGCCTATGCTCTGAATACATTAGCATGGAATAACGTGATAGGACTCTGGTCCTATTGTGTTGGTCTTCGGGACCGGAGTAATGATTAATAGGGACAGTTGGGGGCATTCGTATTTCATTGTCAGAGGTGAAATTCTTGGATTTATGAAAGACGAACTACTGCGAAAGCATTTGCCAAGGATGTTTTCATTAATCAAGAACGAAAGTTGGGGGCTCGAAGACGATCAGATACCGTCCTAGTCTCAACCATAAACGATGCCGACTAGGGATCGGCGGGTGTTAATTCGATGACCCCGCCGGCACCTTATGAGAAATCAAAGTTTTTGGGTTCCGGGGGGAGTATGGTCGCAAGGCTGAAACTTAAAGGAATTGACGGAAGGGCACCACCAGGAGTGGAGCCTGCGGCTTAATTTGACTCAACACGGGGAAACTTACCAGGTCCAGACATAGTAAGGATTGACAGATTGAGAGCTCTTTCTT
This sequence comes from Diphasiastrum complanatum, assembly GCA_029204225.1. Lineage (NCBI taxonomy): Eukaryota > Viridiplantae > Streptophyta > Lycopodiopsida > Lycopodiales > Lycopodiaceae > Diphasiastrum > Diphasiastrum complanatum. The sequence goes on from CM055096.1 coordinate 39,743,834, forward strand.
GATTCTATGGGTGGTGGTGCATGGCCGTTCTTAGTTGGTGGAGTGATTTGCCAATAGTCGAGTGAGAACTACCCATCCTCCGGCTGCTGGTAGTGGCACAGGGTCTGGGGGATCATTGTAAGTGGTCGATTTGTACCGTATGAGGGACGGTCCCGGTGGGTTGGCTCGGAGGCGGGATTGGCGCGTGCGACTATGGTCGCACTTTTTGGCAGTCAGAGGCCCCTCTGTTCTGCATCACGGACTGAACCGGGGTAACCTGGGGAGGTCGCGACTGGCGCCCCTGGACAGCCGCTGGGCTCTGAGTAATCAGGCTCTTTGGGGGGACCCTTTCCCCATAGCATGCCAATGCACCGTGAGTGTTGGGCACTTGCCTTGTCGCACTATGCCATTTGTTGCACACCCTAGTGCGGCGGTCCAGCCTCCAGCTTGGGTTTAGTGGGTGAGACCCCCACACGGCCTGCACCTACGCGGTGTTGGTGCCTACCACCTCGCCTGTTGGGGGCGGCCGCGGTCGAACGCGGGAGGAAAATCCGAAGGGAAGCAAATTGCGGCCCGACGGTAATAACTCTGGTGCATGGGTTTTCCCTGCAACGTCTATGGAGGCTTGCAAAAAAAAAAAAAAAAATCGGACTAGTGCAAACTCTAGGTGCATGTGTCTGATTCAAAGAGAGCTACTTGAAGCCAAGCTCGATGTACACTTCTTGTTTTGACTGTGAGGCAACTGACCAGTGATGGAATTGTGAAAGTCAAGTTTTGCGCGACGGACATGGTGCTTCAAACAAACGCGAAGAGATAGTTCGGATGCGGATCAAACTGGTGCGACCCTTTGGCTTTCCACGAGGTCAATGGTTACATTTGGGCTGATTCAAAGAGCTACTTCAAGCTAAGTGAGAGGTGCATTGCGGAGTACTCAATCTTTGCCTACCTTAAAGAGCCAAGATGGAAAAGTATCAAGATCAGGCTGGGACAAGGAGAGAAATCAAGGTGCAGAAGCAACAAGGCACGAAGTGGACCATAAAGTATGCAATCAAACGATAAATCCTTCGGCTCAGGGAGTCTTGATACTTCTGCGGAACTGAACAAATCTGGAGCTCAGGGAGCTCAACACAAAGTGCATCAAGGACAAATCAGGAGCTCAAAGGAGTTCCAAAGTCGAAAGTCAGAAGCGACAGGGGCGAACATTTCAAAGAAAGGCCTCTGTCACCAGTTAATAAGGTTCTCGGGTTTTACGAAAGCGATATCAAATCTACGCTTTTCCCAGACAAAGATATATTTTCAAGTTATGTAATTTTTCAGTACAAAGAGCTGAGCCTCCGACTTGTGGTGTGCCAGTTTCAATGTTAATAAAAAGTGGCCAGTAAATTGAGTACTGTGCCAAGTAGCTTAAATGTATAGTTATTTTAATTGGGAGACACCTTTACTTTAATCTGACATCTGATGAGGACATCAGATTTTATAAAGGTGGGGTGGATGTTGTAAAGCTACCTTTACAAGCTTTACTTCCGGCGCCATCGGCGCCCGCTATGTCCCCGGTGCCAGCAGCGCCCCTGCTGCTCCCGGCGCCAACGGCGCCGGCGTCGCTCCCGGCGCCACTGTGACCAGAATCCAGCCGGCGCCAAGTTCCTATGGCTGAAAATCTTTGATCGGTTCTAGCGAAGTCCAGAGAGCTCAAATCGATGTGCAATCACCTCACACGATCTAGGCATGATTAAAGGAAGCCTGGGGATCAATAAAATCTAGAGAGAGAAAATGACTTTCTAGAAAGAGAAAATCCTAGAGAGAGAAAAACGTGCTTTACCAGCTTGGGTAAAGTGCTTGGTATGAGGGGGTGTGCCGAATCACACCAATACTATAGGGGAGTGCGGGTTGCGACTCAGGGCGAGCTCCAACCAAGTCTCAGCCTCCCTTGCTGGAATGTTGTCATGGCTCTCGCCTTGGCATGCTAGCGCCCCGGAGACTAGGGTCGGTCACACACTTGAAATGTAACCTTCTCAGATTTATCAATAAAGTGGGATTTTCTTCAAACTGACTCTGATTACCTTCTGGGTTTCAGTGTTCGGTAAAAGCGCCAGTTGTAAGGCCGCTTTCAAAATTTTTAACTTGGCACATAGCTGAGGGTCGTATCCCGGGACGCCAGCGGTATGCCGTCGGGACCATTCGGTCCGTGGCGCCAGCGGTATGCTGTCAGGACCATTTGGTCCAAAGAACTGGTTGTTTCCATATCTGTCGCGGCTTGTGGTTCTGAGTGTTCTTTGCATGAACGTGAATGGGTTAAGCTCTTGGGGAACGGGCTCTAACCTGTCGGCTGAGTTGGATGGCTTGCTTGGGTGGACGTTACCTGTTTATGGCTGTCCAGTCTGGCGTGGCGCCAGGTTGGCTTCCAGCGCTCGTGACGAAGCTTTCAGTTGGTTAAGTCTGATGTAAGTCAGACCGCTTGCTTGGAATGGATGTTACTCGTTTGTAACGAAGCTTCGAGTTGGTTAAGTTTGATGTATGTCGGGCGGCTTGCTTGGAGGGAAGTCACCCACGTCGGGACCCCCGATCTGGCATGGCGCCAGGTTGGATCTCAATGTTGGTTTTCGGAACTTCAAGTTGGTTAAGTCTGATCGTTGTTGGCGAGTTGGCTGCTTGTATGTCAAGTGGGTTTGGATGCCAAGAGTTGAAGGCTGGGAAGCTAAGTCGTGGTTCCCGGCTCCCTTTGGGATGCCTGCGCTACAGGGGAAGACCCTCATGTAACTGCTCAGGGAATATATCACTATATTCCTGCCTAAGTCTCTTAAAGATTTTGCCCTCAGACGAAGAATCTAAATTATCATTAGTAAAAGACAATGCTTTAGGGAAAGATGATACATCAGCATTGACATTATGAGTACTAAAAGCATCTATGTAAGATTCATCTTTCTGATAACGTGAATACAAAAAATACTCAAAATTCAAAATACGTTGATTCGCTTCATGAGCAGTTACAAAAGGTAGATCTTGCTCATCGCCTTTAAGACAAACCAATGAGTCATCATGCAAGAAAGAAATACAATGAGATACATAGTCTTTCTTTAAGGACTCATTCATAGCATAAAACCACTCTTTACCTAGGATTACATCCACCTTATCTAGATTCATGACATGAAAAGACAAACTATCTACATAGTCTTGAATCTTCAACGACACGTGGGGGAATAAGTGGTCCCAGACTTACTGCTCCCACCAGCTGCCATCCTAACCACGTACTTGTGGTTGCTTGGTGCGGTTGCCAGCTGCAGCTTCTGCACCAACTTAGCATTAATAAAATTATGCATAGAACCGTCGTAAAAAAGAACACTCACAGGTTGGCTGCCTATGAACCCACTCATGCGAATGAGGTCGTGAGGTCCAAACATTGTAGTATTAAAACAACAATTCATACAAACTGTTTCATCATTAAAAGATACATCTATGCAAGAAATAGAAGAATTACTTGGTCCCTTAAAGGAGTAGCCACCCTTCTTTCATCTCTTTGGGCAGTCCTTGGAAAAGTGCCCCTTTTCCATGCAGGAGAAACACAGCCCGTCGCTTTTGGCCTTGTCAAAGTCCGCTCTCTCCTTGCCCTTTTTGAAGGAAGGGCCCGCAGAGAATTTGTCTTTGCCTTTAGGCTTCGGTTGCTCTTTGCGGTTTATAGTGTGCATATCGTCAAAAATCCGAGCGAAACGCACGACATCCTCTAAGGACTGTGGCTGATTACAATGTACTTCCAACATATATTCCTTAAGCAAATCCAAAATGAGCCTCAAAAAATAACTAACTTGAGAGTAATAAAACTTTACAACAACTTGGGATAATGAGGGAAAGGAAGTGAACGTACTACCTTTACCTCTCCCCAAAGCTCCTCTCCCCTATTGTAAAGCTACCTTTACAAGTTTTACTTCCGGCGCCAGCTATGTCCCCGGCACCAGCAGTGCCCCTGATGCTCACGGCGCCGCTCCCGGCGCCACTGTGACCAGAATCCAGCCGGCGCCAAGTTCCTATGGCTGAAAATCTTTGATCGGTTCTAGCGGAGTCCAGAGAGCTCAGATCGATGTGCAATCACCTCACACGATCTAGGCATGACTAAAGGAAGACTAGGGATCAATAGAATCTAGAGAGAGAAAATGACTTTCTATAAAGAGAAAATCCTAGAGAGAGAAAAATGTGCTTTACCAGCTTGGGTAGAGTGCTTGGTATGAGGGGGGGTGCCGAATCACACCAATACTATAGGGGAGTGCGGGTTGCGACTCAGGGCGAGCTCCAACCAAGTCTCAGTCTCCCTTGTTGGAATGTTGTCATGGCTCTCGCCTTGGCATGCTAGTGCCCCGAAGACTAGGGTCGGTCACACACTTGAAATGTAACCTTCTCAGATTTATCAATAAAGTGGGATTTTTCTCAAACTGACTCTGATTACCTTTTGGGTTTCAGTGTTCGGTAAAAACGCTAGTTGTAAGGCCGCTTCCAAATTTTTAACTTGGCACATAGCTGAGGGTCGTATCCCGGGACGCCAGCTGTATGCCTTCGAGACCATTCGGTCCGTGGCGCCAGCGGTATGCTATCGGGACCATTTGGTCCAAGAACTGGTTGTTTCCATATCTGTCGCGGCTTGTGGTTCTGAGTGTTCCTTGCATGAACGTGAATGGGTTAAGCTCTTGGGGAACGGGCTTTAACCTGTCGGCTGAGTTGGATGGCTTGCTTGGGTGGACGTTACCTGTTTATGGCTGTCTAGTCTGGCGTGGCGCCAGGTTGGCTTCCAGCGCTCGTGACGAAGCTTTCAGTTGGTTAAGTCTGATGTAAGTCAGACCGCTTGCTTGGAATGGATGTTACTCGTTTGTAACGAAGCTTCGAGTTGGTTAAGTTTGATGTATGTCGGGCGGCTTGCTTGGAGGGAAGTCACCCACATCGGGACCCCCGATCTGGCATGGCGCTAGGTTGGATCTCAATGTTGGTTTTCGGAACTTCAAGTTGGTTAAGTCTGATCGTTGTTGGCGAATTGGCTGTTTGTATGTCAAGTGGGTTTGGATGGCAAGAGTTGAAGGCTGGGAAGCTAAGTCGTGGTTCTCGGCTCCCTTTGGGATGCCTGCACTACATGTGGTATCAAAGCCGACTGGCCGGTCAGCTATGCGGATCTCACGGAAATGGCCACGGTTTGGGGTTCATCAAGACAAGTGTTGTGCAAGGTGCTGCCCACAGTGTAAGCACGGGTGCGTCCACGGTCGGGGTGGTCGGCAGAATGGGGGACTTGATTAGTCAAGGTGCTGTCCTTGAGGTGTAAGCACGGTCAGTTCTCGTGGTTCGGGCCTAGCGCTGTCTGCACGTAGGACGGATGAGGCAAAGTGCTGCCTAGGGAGGTGAAAGCACGGTCTGTACCTTGTGGGGTGCGGGGCGACATATTCAAACTATACGGGTTAACCATTGATACAGAGATGCTGCTCGAATTCGGGTGTAAAGCACGGGTGGTTAGCTGCCGGTGCGGGATAGCTGCCGATCGTTAAGCTATAAGGGCTATCGACCAAAAAGTGGTGGGGCGTGACTGAGGCAATGTGCTGCTTAATGGTGAAAGCACGGATAGTTAGAGGGGTGTCCTATGTGGGCTGATTCCGTGATCGATTTGTATGGGTGCGGCCAGGCAAAGGTCCGTTGGCAAGACCATCTCAAAGGGGGACCTTGTCTTTGTTACTTGTTAGTAAACCTACCTGAGTGTCTTACTTGTATGTATTCGTGGTGAGTCTTAGTATTCGTGCTCTGCCTGGTTTGCATGATTGCTTGTGATACAAGGAGCTGATGGCTCAAGAAGGAACCTTTTCTTTTGAAGGCTGATACCATCAAACAAAGAGGACTACAAAATCTGTGGGGCGGATTTGTAGTTCAAGTACTCACACGTGAACGGCAACGAAACGACTCAATGTTTGCAAAGGATGGATGGCTAGCTTGTTTCTTGGGTTAGTTTCATTTGCGACAACGCCCACCAGACGCAAGCAGGAAGTCAAAAGTTGGAAAGGGCAATTTCAGGGGAGATCTTCTATGGAGCAGTTGGTCTTCATTTTGGGACGGCCACCTTCGGAACTGAAACTCACTGAGCATGGGCGATATCCAGAATCTGTGGGGCGGATTTGCAGTTCAAGTACTCGCACGTGAACGGCAACGAAACGACTCAATGTTTGCAAAGGATGGATGGCTAGCCTGTTTCTTGCGTTAGTTTCATTTGCGACAACGCCCACCAGACGCAAGTAGGAAGTCAAAAGTTGGAAAGGGGAGATCTTCTATGGAGCAGTTGGTCTTCATTTTGGGACGGCCATCTTCGGAACTGAAACTCACTGAGCATGGGTGATATCTAGTATTAGTTGGATTTTTCCTCAAAGGGGAAAAGACTAGGATCCTCTTCAGAGATTGGCAACAAGTTGGATCGAGCCATAATCCTAGCAGATGGGAAGCAAAGTGTTGGAAAGGCTTTTTGTCCGAAGAACTCTACTCTAAGTCCGATCAGCTGATTTTTAAGTGGAGGGGAACTATCACACACACCTCTCTCTTGGGGCAAATTTTGAATGAAAGTTGATCAAAATGGGGGCAAATTCAAGGTGACCTAGCCATACTCACACGAGGAGACTGGCAAACTTTGGACCTAATAAGTTGACAAGTTTTTGTTGTGGAAAGGAAAGTTTGTTATAGGCTTTCTCTGGCCAGCAATGATGAGGAAACATATGAGTACGCTGGCTTGTGTTACGTGTAAGTCAGCTGATCAATGAAGGAACTGTGAAAGTTGAGTCTTGCATGAGAGACTTGGTATTTCGAACGGACTCTAAGGGACAGTTCGCGTTGAGATCTGACTAGTGCAAACTCTGGGTGCATGTGTCTGATTCAAAGAGAGCTACTTGAAGCCAAGCTCGATGTACACTTTTTGTTTTGACTGTGAGGCAACTGATCAGTGCTGGAATTGTGAAAGTCAAGTTTTGCGCGACAGACATGGTGCTTCAAACAAACGCGAAGAGATAGTTTGGATGCGGATCAAACTGGTGCGACCCTTTGGCTTTCCACGAGGTCAATGGTTACATTTGGGCTGATTCAAAGAGCTACTTCAAGCTAAGTGAGAGGTGCATTGCGAAGTACTCAATCTTTGCCTTCCTTAAAGAGCCAAGATGGAAAAGTATCAAGATCAGGCTGGGACAAGGAGAGAAATCAAGGTGCAGAAGCAACAAGGCACGGAGTGGACCATAAAGTGGGCAATCAAACGATAAATCCTTTGGCTCAGGGAGCCTTGATACCTGTGCGGAACTGAACAAATCTGGAGCTCAGGGAGCTCAACACAAAGTGCATCAAGCACAAATCAGGAGCTCAAAGGAGTTCCAAAGTCGAAAGTCAGAAGCGACAGGGGTGAACATTTCAAAGGAAGGCCTCTATAACCAGTTAATAAGGTTTTTGGGTTTTACAAAAGCGATATCAAATCTATGCTTTTTCCAGACAAAGATATATATTTTCAAGTTATGTAATCTTTCAGTACAAAGAGCTGAGCCTCCGACTTGTGGTGTGCCAGCTTCAATGTTAATAAAAAGTGGCCAGTAAATTGAGTACTGTGCCAAGTAGCTTAAATGTATAGTTATTTTAATTGGGAGACACCTTTACTTTAATCTGACATCTGATGAGGACATCAGATTTTATAAAGGTGGGGTGGATGTTGTAAAGTTACCTTTACTAGCTTTACTTCCGGCGCCATTGATGCCAGCTATGTCCCCGGCGCCAGCAGCGCCCCTGCTGCTCCCGGCGCCACTGTAACCAGAATCCAGCCGGCGCCAAGTTCCTATGGCTGAAAATCTTTGATCGGTTCTAGCAGAGTCCAGAGAGCTCAGATCGATGTGCAATCACCTCACACGATCTAGGCATGATTAAAGGAAGCCTGGGAATCAATAAAATCTAGAGAGCGAAAATGACTTTCTAGAAAGAGAAAATCCTAGAGAGAGAAAAAACGTGCTTTACCAGCTTGGGTAGAGTGCTTGGTATGAGGGGGGGTGCCGAATCACACCAATACTATAGGGGAGTGCGGGTTGCGACTCAGGGCGAGCTCCAACCAAGTCTCAGCCTCCCTTGCTGGAATGTTGTCATGGCTCTCGCCTTGGCATGCTAGCGCCCCGGAGACTAGGGTCGGTCACACACTTAAAATGTAACCTTCTCAGATTTATCAATAAAGTGAGATTTTTCTCAAACTGACTCTGATTACCTTCTGGGTTTCAGTGTTCGGTAAAAGCGCCAGTTGTAAGGCCGCTTCCAAATTTTTAACTTGGCACATAGCTGAGGGTCGTATCCCGGGACGCCAGCGGTATGCCGTCGGGACCATTCGGTCCGTGGTGCCGGCGGTATGCTGTCGGGACCATTTGGTCGAGGAACTGGTTGTTTCCATATCTGTCGCGGCTTGTGGTTCTGAGTGTTCCTTGCATGAACGTGAATGGGTTAAGCTCTTGGGGAACGGGCTCTAACTTGTCGGCTGAGTTGGATGGCTTGCTTGGGTGGACGTTACCTGTTTATGGCTGTCTAGTCTGGCGAGGTGTTGTAAAGCTACCTTTACAAGCTTTACCTGCGGCGCCATCGGCGCCAGCTATGTCCCCGGCGCCAGCAGCGCCACTGCTGCTCCCGGCGCCAACGGCGCCGACGCCGCTCCCGGCGCCACTGTGACCAGAATCCAGCCGGCGCCAAGTTCCTATGGCTGAAAATCTTTGATCGGTTCTAGCGAAGTCCAGAGAGCTCAGATCGATGTGCAATCACCTCACACGATCTAGGCATGATTAAAGGAAGCCTGGGGATCAATAAAATCTAGAGAGAGAAAATGACTTTCTAGAAAGAGAAAATCCTAGAGAGAGAAAAAACGTGCTTTACCAGCTTGGGTAGAGTGCTTGGTATGAGGGGGGGTGCCGAATCACACCAATACTATAGGGGAGTGCGGGTTGCGACTCAGGGCGAGCTCCAACCAAGTCTCAGCCTCCCTTGCTGGAATGTTGTCATGGCTCTCGCCTTGGCATGCTAGCGCCCCGGAGACTAGGGTCGGTCACACACTTGAAATGTAACCTTCTCAAATTTATCAATAAAGTGGGATTTTCCTCAAACTGACTCTGATTACCTTCTGGGTTTCAGTGTTCGGTAAAAGCGCCAGTTGTAAGGCCGCTTTCAAAATTTTTAACTTGGCACATAGCTGAGGGTCGTATCCCGGGACGCCAGCGGTATGCCGTCGGGACCATTCGGTCCGTGGCGCCAGCGGTATGCTGTCGGGACCATTTGGTCCAAGAACTGGTTGTTTCCATATCTGTCGCGGCTTGTGGTTCTGAGTGTTCCTTGCATGAACGTGAATGGGTTAAGCTCTTGGGGAACGGGCTCTAACCTGTCGGCTGAGTTGGATGGCTTGCTTGGGTGGATGTTACCTGTTTATGGCTGTCCAGTCTGGCGTGGCGCCAGGTTGGCTTCCAGCGCTCGTGACGAAGCTTTCAGTTGGTTAAGTCTGATGTAAGTCAGACCGCTTGCTTGGAACGGATGTTACTCGTTTGTAACGAAGCTTCGAGTTGGTTAAGTTTGATGTATGTCGGGCGGCTTGCTTGGAGGGAAGTCACCCACGTCGGGACCCCCGATCTGGCATGGCTCTAGGTTGGATCTCAATGTTGGTTTTCGGAACTTCAAGCTGGTTAAGTCTGATCGTTGTTGGCGAGTTGACTGCTTGTATGTCAAGTGGGTTCGGATGGCAAGAGTTGAAGGCTGGGAAGCTAAGTCGTGGTTCCCGGCTCTCTTTGGGATGCCTGCGTTACATGTGGTATCAGAGCCGACTGGCCGGTCAGCTATGCGAATCTCACGGAAATGGCCACGGTTTGGTGTTCATCAAGACAACTGTTGTGCAAGGTGCTGCCCACAGTGTAAGCACGGGTGCGTCCACGGTCGGGGTGGTTGGCAGGACGGGGGCTTGATGAGTCAAAGTGCTGCCCTTGAGGTGTAAGCACGGTCAGTTTCCGCGGTTCGGGCCTGGCGCCGTCTGCACGTAGGACAGATGAGGCAATGTGCTGCCATTAGGATGGTGTAAGCACGGTCTGGGCCTTGTGGGGTGCGGGGTGACATATTCACGATGACCACCGTTCGTTTAGCTATAAGGGCTATCGACCAAATTTGGTGGGGGCGTTACTGAGGCAATGTGCTGCCTAACGGTGAAAGCACGGGTGCGTCCACGATTTGGGTGGCATGCTGCCGATCGTTTAGCTATAAGGGCTATCGACTAAATTTGGTGGGGGCGTTACTGAGGCAATGTGCTGCCTAACGGTGAAAGCACGGGTGCGTCCATGGGGGTGGTATATTCAAGGATAGCTGCCATTTGTTTAGCTATAAGGGCTATCGACCAAATTTTGTGGGGGCGTTACTGAGGCAATGTGCTGCCTAACGGTGAAAGCACGGGTGCGTCCACGATTGGGGGGTACGCTGCCGATCGTTTAGCTATAAGGGCTATCGACTAAATTTGGTGGGGGCGTTACTGAGGCAATGTGCTGCCTAACGGTGAAAGCACGGGTGCGTCCACGGGGGTGGTATATTCAAGGATAGCTGCCGATCGTTTAGCTATAAGGGCTATCGACCAAAAAGTGGTGGGGCGTGACTGAGGCAATGTGCTGCTTAATGGTGAAAGCACGGATAGTTGGAGGGGTGTCCTATGTGGGCTGATTCTGTGATCGATTTGTATGGGCGCGGCCAGGCAAAGGTCCGTTGGCAGGACCATCTCAAAGGGGGACCTTGCCTTTGTTACTTGTTAGTAAACCTGCCTGAGTGTCTTACTTGTACGTATTCGTGGTGAGTCTTAGTACTCGTGCTTCGCCTGGTTTGCATAATTGCTTGTGATACAAGGAGCTGATGGCTCGAGAAGGAACCTTTTCTTTTGAAGGCTGATACCATCAAACAAAGAGGACTACAGAATCTGTGGGGCGGATTTGAAGTTCAAGTACTCACACGTGAACGACAACGAAACGACTCAATGTTTGCAAAGGATGGATGGCTAGCCTGTTTCTTGGGTTAGTTTCATTTGCGACAACGCCCACCAGACGCAAGCAGGAAGTCAAAAAGTTGGAAAGGGCCATTTCAGGGGAGATCTTCTATGGAGCAGTTGGTCTTCATTTTGGGACGGCCACCTTCGGAACTGAAACTCACTGAGCATGGGCGATATCCAGAATCTGTGCGGCGGATTTGCAGTTCAAGTACTCGCACGTGAACGACAACGAAATGACTCAATGTTTGCAAAGGATGGATGACTAGCCTGTTTCTTGGGTTAGTTTCATTTGCGACAACGCCCACCAGACGCAAGCAGGAAGTCAAAAGTTGGAAAGGGCAATTTCAGGGGAGATCTTCTATAGCAGTTGGTCTTCATTTTGGGACGGCCACCTTCGGAACTGAAACTCACTGAGCATGGGTGATATCCAGTATCAGTTGGGTTTTTCCTCAAAGGGGAAAAGACTAGGATCCTCTTCAGAGATTGGCAACAAGTTGGATCGAGCCATAATCCTAGTCGATGGGAAGCAAAGTGTTGGAAAGGCTTTTTGTCCGAAGAACTCTACTCTAAAGTCCGATCAGCTAATTTATTAAGTGGAGGGGAACTATCACACACACCTCTCTGTTGGGGCAAATTTTGAATTAAAGTTGATCAAAATGGGTGCAAATTCAAGGTGACCTAGCCATACTCACACGAGGAGACTGGCGAACTTTGGATCTAATAAGTTGACAAGTTTTTGTTGTGGAAAGGAAAGTTTGTTATAGGCTTTCTCTGGACCAGCAATGATGAGGAAACATATGAGTACGCTGGCTTGTGTTACGTGTAAGGCAGCTGATCAATGAAGGAACTGTGAAAGTTGAGTCTTGCATGAGAGACTTGGTATTTCGAACGGACGCTAAGGGACAGTTCGCGTTGAGATCGGATTAGTGCAAACTCTGGGTGCATGTTTCTGATTCAAAGAGAGCTACTTGAAGCCAAGCTCGATGTACACTTCTTGTTTTGACTGTGAGACAACTAACCAGTGATGGAATTGTGAAAGTCAAGTTTTGCGCGACGGACATGGTGCTTCAAACAAACGCGAAGAGATAGTTCGGATGCGGATCAAACTGGTGCGACCCTTTGGCTTTCCACGAGGTCAATGGTTACATTTGGGCTGATTCAAAGAGCTACTTCAAGCTAAGTGAGAGGTGCATTGCGGAGTACTCAATCTTTGCCTACCTTAAAGAGCCAAGATGGAAAAGTATCAAGATCAGGCTTGGACAAGGAGAGAAATCAAGGTGCAGAAGCAACAAGGCACGGAGTGGACCATAAAGTGGGCAATCAAACGATAAATCCTTCGGCTCAGGGAGCCTTGATACCTGTGCGGAACTGAACAAACCTGGAGCTCAGGGAGCTCAACACAAAGTGCATCAAGGACAAATCAGGAGCTCAAAGGAGTTCCAAAGTCGAAAGTCAGAAGCGACAGGGGCGAACATTTCAAAGAAAGGCCTCTGTCACCAGTTAATAAGGTTCTCGGGTTTTACGAAAGCGATATCAAATCTATGCTTTTTCCAGACAAAGATATATATTTTCAAGTTATGTAATTTTTCAGTACAAAGAGCTGAGCCTCCGACTTGTGGTGTGCCAGTTTCAATGTTAATAAAAAGTGGCCAGTAAATTGAGTACTGTGCCTAGTAGCTTAAATGTATAGTCATTTTAATTGGGAGACACCTTTACTTTAATCTGACATCTGATGAGGACATCAGATTTTATAAAGGTGGGGTGGATGTTGTAAAGCTACCTTTACAAGCTTTACCTGCGGCGCCATCGGCGCCAGCTATGTCCCCGGCGCCAGCAGCGCCACTGCTGCTCCCGGCGCCAACGGCGCCGACGCCGCTCCCGGCGCCACTGTGACCAGAATCCAGCCGGCGCCAAGTTCCTATGGCTGAAAATCTTTGATCGGTTCTAGCGAAGTCCAGAGAGCTCAGATCGATGTGCAATCACCTCACACGATCTAGGCATGATTAAAGGAAGCCTGGGGATCAATAAAATCTAGAGAGAGAAAATGACTTTCTAGAAAGAGAAAATCCTAGAGAGAGAAAAAACGTGCTTTACTAGCTTGGGTAGAGTGCTTGGTATGAGGGGGGGTGCCGAATCACACCAATACTATAGGGGAGTGCGGGTTGCGACTCAGGGCGAGCTCCAACCAAGTCTCAGCCTCCCTTGCTGGAATGTTGTCATGGCTCTCGCCTTGGCATGCTAGCGCCCCGGAGACTAGGGTCGGTCACACACTTGAAATGTAACCTTCTCAAATTTATCAATAAAGTGGGATTTTCCTCAAACTGACTCTGATTACCTTCTGGGTTTCAGTGTTCGGTAAAAGCGCCAGTTGTAAGGCCGCTTTCAAAATTTTTAACTTGGCACATAGCTGAGGGTCGTATCCCGGGACGCCAGCGGTATGCCGTCGGGACCATTCGGTCCGCGGCGCCAGCGGTATGCTGTCGGGACCATTTGGTCCAAGAACTGGTTGTTTCCATATCTGTCGCGGCTTGTGGTTCTGAGTGTTCCTTGCATGAACGTGAATGGGTTAAGCTCTTGGGGAACGGGCTCTAACCTGTCGGCTGAGTTGGATGGCTTGCTTGGGTGGATGTTACCTGTTTATGGCTGTCCAGTCTGGCGTGGCGCCAGGTTGGCTTCCAGCGCTCGTGACGAAGCTTTCAGTTGGTTAAGTCTGATGTAAGTCAGACCGCTTGCTTGGAACGGATGTTACTCGTTTGTAACGAAGCTTCGAGTTGGTTAAGTTTGATGTATGTCGGGCGGCTTGCTTGGAGGGAAGTCACCCACGTCGGGACCCCCGATCTGGCATGGCTCTAGGTTGGATCTCAATGTTGGTTTTCGGAACTTCAAGCTGGTTAAGTCTGATCGTTGTTGGCGAGTTGACTGCTTGTATGTCAAGTGGGTTCGGATGGCAAGAGTTGAAGGCTGGGAAGCTAAGTCGTGGTTCCCGGCTCCCTTTGGGATGCCTGCGTTACACGTGGCGCCAGGTTGGCTTCCAGCACTCGTGACGAAGCTTTCAGTTGGTTAAGTCTGATGTAAGTCAGACCGCTTGCTTGGAATGGATGTTACTCGTTTGTAACAAAGCTTCGAGTTGGTTAAGTTTGATGTATGTCAGGCGGCTTGCTTGGAGGGAAGTCACCCACATCGGGACCCCCGATCTGGCATGGCGCCAGGTTGGATCTCAATGTTGGTTTTTGGAACTTCAAGTTGGTTAAGTCTGATCGTTGTTGGCGAGTTGGCTGCTTGTATGTCAAGTGGGTTTGGATGGCAAGAGTTGAAGGTTGGGAAGCTAAGTCATGGTTCCCGACTCCCTTTGGGATGCCTGCGCTACATCCCCCCTCATGCAAAAAGGATAGGTGGGGCCCAAGAAAGTCTCCATTTGTCCCTTCTAGGCCTGTCTAGCCATGTGGGGCCACCCCTAGGTGCCACATGGCCCATGGACCCCAAAGACTTATGAAATTCAATTCTGACCCTTTCTCCCCTCTCCAACTCCAATGTACCACAACTCTCTACACTCCTTTGGAGATCTGCAAGTACAGAGAGGGAGGAAGAAGAAAGTACGGCCTAGAAGGACAGGCCTCCACCAAGAATATTGTTGGTTCAATCCACTATTGGGATTACAAAGTTTGAATTAAAAGATTAGATTGATAAGTCTTAGACTTTGAATCTGAGCCAAAAAGTTTTGTTGTTTAAGCTTGATTTTTGAACTTTTCTTTACAAGAGAATCAGGCTATGGGGAGGCGCGCTTCTCCCCATCTTGTCACATCAACTTCTACCAGTTAACTTGTGGAGGAGGTATAACCCCCCCCTATCCAATCTCCACCCGTTGAGAGCCGCACATGCACACAAACTCCCTTCACTGGGAGCCGTGCAGACTGTGCCTATTTATTTTTCTTTGGAAGCTGCGTAGACTGCACCTACGTTCTCTGGGAGCTAGAAGAATGGAGTTTTCGGGGTCTTTGCTGATAAATTTTTTTTGGGTTACCAAAAAATCTAAGGGAGGAAGAAAATGAGACATCTGCGTAGGTAAATGGAATAGTGTTTTGTAATTTGGATTGGTTGATAATCCTTGTAAGGAGATTGCATAGCCGATTTTTTTAATTCATTAAGTTGAATTTATATCAAATATCTATAGGACCATGAGTTGACCCTATTTGTTATTGAAAATTGTGACATGGAACGAGAATGGACACTGGGTTCACATTTGTACTATAAAGAGTCTTATTCCTAAGAGTTGGAACTCTCAGATGGTAGGAATTCGGTGAAAGTTAGTACCAACCAGGTGGGTTGTTTATGTGACGGTAAAGCCATGTGCAGAATCTTGTTAAATCACAATTTTGTAAATGGATTATTGGAATCCATTAGGAACAAACATGGGGGTACTCCAGTTTTTGGTGGAATAGATATGTGCATATTTGCTATTGGAAATCTAGATGGACTTTTTTAGATCTCTGGAATATTAGATAATGCGGTTTAAGATCTTTTTAAAGATCGGATCCTATGTTTGGTTATAGGATAGTCAGATAATCTTTTTAATTTTCTATTGAGCAGATCTAAAAGCAAAAAACTTTCTTGGAGAGAAAATTGTTGGTATGGGACAACATTGATTTAAAAAGAAAAATTCTCGTGTGAGAATGATTTGTGGGCCAGTGGGTAGTATTTACATTATTTGTAAAGCTAACAGTTGAAACCATTGGTTAAACGTGATTAGGGTATTTGGAGTGGTTACGAGATATAGATCTGGTTTCCTCAATGGTATCTCATAAATTCCAAATCGAAGACCCTTAAAAGCTATTTCTTTTTTATTGTAAACCTCTACTTTTTAGAAATTTCTTAAATACGAGACAATTGGATTGAGATTCATAAAATTCCTTACAGTGTGGAACTAGGTTCTGAAGGACTGTTAAAGTTATATAAATTCATACTTCCATTTTAGGTTGTGAATATAGCTCAGAATCATTTGATGTTTTCAATTGATTAAGAAGAATTTAGACTTCCTGAGCCCAATTAATTAACTCTATTTGATAGTTGATTATTGAAAGTGATGTTTCTATCACTCGGGATAAGATATTTTATGATTCTAAGGAAAAAGTCCGGTGTCTCGAACACTGGAGGGCCGATCTACCATATTAGGACTATTCCATGTCTTTAATGGAATATGGTTGTAACATGATGGGTAGTTCATTGTGAATGGCAGCAGAGGGTGGAAGCGCAGCTGAAGATGTCAGCCTAGTACGACGTCGTGACGCGGAAGACGAGTCAGGAATAACGACTTCACTGCGCACACGACGTCGACTATGAGAACTTGATGCCTGGTGTGAAGACTCAGTAGGCGTGTCTTCAAAGATACACGGACAAAACGTTGTCAGCACATAATCCATGGACCTTGTTAACTAGGTACGAAACAGCAAGGGAGGAGAGAAGAGAGTCTACACCAAACTATTCTTTGGAATTTTTCTTGATGGCTCTCTTCAATTCCCCGAATACTTTAAGCTCGTCAGGGCCATTAAGAGGGATTTTTCATACCATTTAGAGATGTCGGTAGACCACATGGAAGTGATTTTGTTTGGCACATTAACCTAGAATTCAATGGATGAGTTGCACTGCCAGAATGGGTTGGTATCCACATTCAGGTTACTCCGGTGTCAAATTGCCTTGAGGCCTGCTCCCTCCATAAGGATCGAAGTCTGAATACGAAGAGCTCTAGAAAAAAATGTGGCCAGGCTTTGAAAAGTAGCAGTCATGTGCGTTGTATCCATCTGAAGGCATTTTTATGTGCTTTGAAGGTACAAAGTAAAAAAGTAATTCCTCTTTCCTTATAAGGTAATCAGGTATCTTATAAGCAAAGGTATGTTTAATCATTAACATAACATTATCCATAGTATTGCTACTTCCATCTAGAAAGAGGGCAAAGTTTGGACTAGACAATTTTAGCAAGGCCAATTTTCTAACAAAGTAGATGCACATGAAACAGGGATTATGTTGGGCCTTATCCACACCATTCACATATAGGTTGATAGTAATCAAGTTACGCTCATCAATGATCGATGTTTAGATATATGGATAAAATTTTAGCCAATTTAAACCATCCTTGGTAAAGTTCCATAGCGACCTCACTGATATTAGATTGACATAAAGGAATATGATTAAGCCCATTTATAGCACAACAGGTAAGAACAAAACTGTATAAAATCTTACAGTACAAAGTACCATAAAACGAAGCAAGTTTAAGGACACATAGCTATTACATGCCACCATCTCACAGAACAAAACCGCACAATTTAGTTACGTGAGGAAGACATGTGTCATAGCTGAGCATCAGTTGTTATCCATGTTTGAAACAAGATTCACTACCTTATTAGCTTAATTGCAAATACACATTATATGTCCAATTTTCCCTATCATGAATTCCATTAATAGCAATACCTTCTATCCTAAAACAAAACCGTATCAAGGCGAATGCCATACTGATCAGTATAAGGGCAATCTGAATGTATTAAGTTCACATTATTAAGGTGCTCATTCTTATCAACTATCATGCAATATGCATCTATTTCCATGCATTTTTTGTCCATTACGTAAGCGCCAATGTATATGAGTATTTCAGCACTTGAAGTGTCACAAATAGCATGTGGAAATGCGATCCACCAGACCTCAAAAATTTGTTGGCCAGTGGCCCACAGATCCACCAAAACTTTCTCAAAAGTAAATAGTCATCAACAACTTTCTATCAAACATGTAATCGTTGTCCAGGAGCATCACTACCAATGTTGTTTTGAGTATCATACCTCAACGATTGCTCAGGTATGATGTTGAGGCAGCGCCCAATCACAGGAGTTGTTTTGGAAGCCAAACACTCTAAGCCTATTCACAATTATCATATGTATGTGAGCTATTCACAACAAGCACAACTCATTCACTTGTTGGTGAGCATTTAGCCAGCGATTATAGAGATATAGACATAACAAAAATCTTACATTATTTCATATCGCTTTCCCTCACGACTACTCTTTTGAATGCATTCACAAGTCTCTCCTCATCCAATCCGAATAAGGTCGCAGTAGAGAGAAGAGATGAGAGATAGGCCAAAAGAGAGAGAGAGAGAGAGAGAGAGAGAGAGAGAGAGAGAGAGAGAGAGAGAGAGAGAGGAAGTTAGGATTGTGTAATCTCCTTATTTATAGAAGCTAGAGAACACTAGGTGCACTGAGTGCAAGTAAATGTCCACCATTGGATTGAATCCTCATATTGTGCACTAATCTTAACAAAAAAACTTTTTCTTCCTTGGGGGTCATCCAATTTAGTTCAGCAGATTAAGGCAATTACATGATCTTGGTTTTGAAGAGACAAGGACTTCTAACAATATCGCATGGAACAATTATAGTAGAATATGTGTAAAACAGAGTCCATGTGTGAGAGAGAGAGAGAGAGAGAGAGAGAGAGAGAGAGAGAGAGAGAGAGAGAGAGAGAGAGAGAGAGATGGTTGGTTATCAGAAATGAGCTCTAATATCATGTCATAAAGACGATGGGAATGCGCGATTGATATCAGATTAGTAGAGATCTGATAGAAACAGAATTTTGATATCAAATCGGAAATTTGTAACAACAGTGGAAGTTTTAGCAATGGATGGTTGTGAATCGGAAGTGCTCAATTACTAGCAAGAAGGATCAAGATGAATGAACAATAGCAATGCGCAATAGAACAAAACAGTAGTGTAGAAAAAAATTTGCACTCTGATTGATTGAAAATGCGTACAATAGCTTGAAGCAACAACACGAGGCTGTGTATCGAAGAATAAGCTTCAACTGAATGTCGTTGAGCAAAAACTTACATTCCATCTATAGAAAAATATTGTTATTTTAATCTGATCAGATGCTTACTTTATACAGTGATGATTGCATGTCAGTGATCAGTACATTGAAAGCATGAAATCTACCTACTTAATCTACTACAATTGTCCTGCATTAAATAGCCGTAAAAGTATGTACAAAGTAAGCCAACTATGTCGAATTTTTTGTTGACAGTATCGAAAAATACAATCTATCAAAAATATATAATGACTCGAGAAATTATGGGACTCACTCAAAAACATTACGATTCTAGTTGAGTCGATCTAGACTCAAAAAATTATAACTCAAGTTGAGTCGATCCAATATCAAGAAATTCTAAACATTACGAGTCGAATCAAATGGATCTGGTATCGAGAAAATCTAAACATTACGACTCAAGTTGAGTCGATCCGGTATCGAGAAAATCTAAACATTACAAGTCGAGTCGAATTTAGTCGATTCGATATCGAGAAAATTTGATTTTGAATTTCGATCTTCTACTTTAAAAATAAGTCCCTGTTTTTTTTGGTTTTCTAGTATAAGTATATACAGCTTTCAGGATTCTCATTGTCGAATGGATTTGGGCCTGAGCATTGAAATCCAACACTCCTCCTTAATGTGGATCTTGAAAAACTTTAATCTTCAGATTTAGCATATTGGTAAATCTGAGATGGTGCTCCTTGGATAGTGCTTTCGTGAAGTAATCTGCTGCCAGAAAATCTGTCCTGCAATAAACCAATGACACTTCCTTGCTTTGCACTTTCTCTCTAAGGTAGTGATACCTGATTTTTGATATGCTTGCTCCGAGAATGAAATCTCGGATTTAGAGATAATGCGATTGTGCTTTGATTATCACAATAGATGGTCACTTGGGTGTGGCTGAGCAAGGTCGATATCTGCAAGCAAGTTCCTTAGCCAAATTGCCTCCTTGGTAGCATTCGTGGCAATTATATATTCCAATTATGTTGATGATAATGCTACTGAGGTCTACTTTCAGCTGTTCCATGAGATTGGGCCTTGATTGAATAAGAATACAAATCCGGAAGTCGATCTTCTAGTATCGATATCTCATGTCCAATCTGCATCTGTGTAACAATCGAGAATATTGGCAGATTGGCTGCCTCCATAACAGATGTTGAGATGTTTTGTTGTTTGGACATACTTCATGACCTTCATGAGTGCTTTCCAATGGGTTGGACCTGGCTGATGATCAGTATAAAATGAAAAATGCGTTGCCATTAGAAATGTCGGAGCATTGCATACATCAATCAGTAAGTCGATGATGGAGTGAAATGGATACTGTTTCATTTCCTCCTTTTATGACCAACAGGGTTGGCTCAGTTGGTTAGCTTGACATCCAAAGTTTCTTTGGTCTCAGGTTCGAGCCTCCCCTTGGAAACCAAGAAGCATTTCCTCCTTTTATGCCTCAATTTGAGGACATCGTTCCTTTGACAGCTTCAGACCAGGGTCGAGACGTGGAAAGTGACTCGATTTGAAGTTGGTCATTGTGTTGGAATTTAATCTAACTCCTACTCATCCCAACAGCCCTTCTTCCTTCTCTGATTTTTTACTCTCTCAAATGAAACCTACGAAAAATGAATTGTTTTTAACAGTTTGCATATCTGAATTAATTGTCACTACAATCTGCATTTTTACTCAGGTTTTTCCACAGGCAAAAAACCCGACACCCGACACTGTCGCTTCTTTTTCCCTTAATTTGCAACTAAGTGTTTAGCGACACTTATTCAAGTTGTTTTTTGGGCCATTTAGGCACTTCCACAAAAGCGACACTTTTTGCAAGAGACAACATGTGTGTGTGTGTGTGTGTGTGTGTGAGAGAGAGAGAGAGAGAGAGAGAGAGAGAGAGATAGAGAGAGAGTTCCCTATGTACGGAAAGATAGGGAGCTCATAAAATCAACAGAATGACAATTACGTTAGGTAATGGTCCATTGGTCAGGCCATTACCTCCATGAGCAAAATATCCATCCACCTATATCTCTCCTCCTGAATTTGTCATTCTCTCTCTACAATGTGCATTCTCTCTCTACGTAATGTGCGTTCTCTCTCTCCGTAATGTGCGTTTTCTCTCTACCTTATCACTTGGCATTACGTAGTGGAGAGGGCCCTCCCTGCAAGGAAGGCCCTCGAGCAAGGGCCCTCCTTGCAAGGAAGTCCCTATGTCAATCTTTGCACCATACCTAATGTATTATGGAAGGAGCTGGGCAGAAGCCATTTTGCTCGGCAAGCCTAAATTTTTTTGGAAAGCTGAACCGGGCATAATGGCCTTTGCCCGGCTCCTTCCATTGCGTAATGGATACCTAAAATTTTTTCAGAAGCACATTACGAAGCATAATAGACAGGTTGGACTTTGACTGACCAACACAAAATGTGCCACATGGCAGTTGTACGAAATTTGTACGGACGGGCACAGACAGGCAAAAAAGAAAAGCAAAATCTACCTTAAAAATTTTTTGCTTTTTAATTTATTTAAAAATGGGCATAATATGCAACATGAATTCATTAAAATCTATGGTGTGAAAATCGCCCAACATCCCCCTTCTTTCTTTAATCCCTTTACAGGGAGCGACGAGACGAGGCCCCTCCTCCTCCTCAGATGCTATCACTTCGCTGGACCTCCTATCTTAATGCCACATTAGAAGTCGACCCATCGTTGGATTTTGTATGAACATTCAGACTTCGCCACGATTACTGTCAAAAAACTTCCAAGTGTCATGTTTACCTCGTGGTAAACATCCAAACGACTGTAGGTATAGGACGTAGCGCCATTGAGCCCCATCGTTTGCGAAGGAATCGTCACTTGCGTTTGCGGAGGAATCGTCATTTGCGTTTCTTCTTCTTCTTCTTCTTCAGCAAGAAACAAGGAAAGAAAGAAAGAAGGAAAGAAGCGTGTGGATCGTAAAAGTGTGTGGATTAATTTGTTCGTGCAAATTTCATACAAGGACAGCTGATTTTGGCCTCATCTCGCTTTGTCTTTGCATCTATAATTATTATCAATTGCTCGCTCAAGTATTGGAGCTTCTCTGGATTATTAAATATCTATTGCAAATATTTTATTCTGTCATTTCAGATTCTCCGTCACTTCTACCCGGAACTTTCTGAGTAAACATTTTGGTACATAAGAGGTTCAAGAGCGGCTTCATGTTTGCAGCAGAAGACAAAGACAACAGTAGTATTTCTTATTCATCCTCTCACAATCACTCTTCCTACTTAAAACCTTGTAGTGATTAATCTGATTGAAGTAGCTGCTGTGGAAATCTCCTTTTAATTAGGATTCTGTGCACATGACCTCGATGTCCAGCCTTACCAATGCATCTGTGGCAACTGCATCACCTTCAGCTGATTACCATAGAAAAGCTATTCATTCCGTAATCAGATCTGAGAAACGGAAACATTTCAGAAAATCTGAAGCTCTAAATGCCGATCAATTTTCCGGAACCTATTTACAGCAACTGAGACCCAGACGGAAGCTCAAAGCATTAGATTTAAAGCTTAGCAAAACGGATAGCATTAGAATTACATTCGCTTCAGCAAATGGAGCAACGAGCAACAAGCAAGCTACAACCAATGGGGCAGCTAATGGAGGTGCAGGTACCTCCTCAAGAGTGGGACTCAATGGACTAGCTGGTAGGGATGCGGAGGTTAGCAGAACATCAAAGTACAGGATGGTTCCTATAGAAGAAGCATTGCGAAATAGAACATCTCCTCAAAAGAAGCAACCTGGAGCCGGAAATTCTTTAATTGGAATGAACGGTGCTTCTTTCTCTCTCTCGGAGGCGCATATCTTAGCTTACATCAGATGCTTATCATGAATTTTTATGTGTAGAAATCAAGCATCGTATGTTTTAAAAAAAAACTGTAACAAGAGGCCGTAAATTCACTGTTGATTTGAAGGTCTTGAATAAGCCTAATTGGTATTTTTCTTTGTGTGCCCGTGTTCTAGGCGTGGCAAATTCAGTGAATGCAAATCCAAGTAAAGCCCAAAACGGTGCTCTTACTCAATCAGTCAACAAGAAAAACGGCACAATGCTTGCTCAAAAATTGGTGACTAAAATTGATAAAGAGATGAAAATGGACGTTTCTATGGTTCCAACAGGTGCAAGCTTTCTCAAGTCTCCAGATGAAGCTTTTATAGAAGGAGAAAATGTAAAAATCTTACCGTCAGATGAAGGCTTTAGCTGGTCTAAAGACAATTACAGCAAATTGCAGAGGACGATTGACGTGTGGAGTTTCGTACTGAGTTTGAGGATTCAACTCTATTTCGTTGATGCTAAGTGGTCTTACCTCGGTGGCTTCAGTGAGGAAAAGCAGGTAGATACCTCGATTGATCTGAATTAGCTTGTAGTTTTGAACTTTGACTGGTCTATAATATCTTCTGGATTTCTGTAGATTTTGCAACCGTGCCAAGTTTTATATACGAAACTTTTGTCTAGATCATCCTGCCACATCATGTTTTCGGGAATTATATAAACTTAAAACTATAAATGGAAGATGAACTGGCACTACTAGAACGCCACATCCTCTTTCATATAATAATGGTGATTCCTAAAAAATCGGCTCAATAAATTTGGCTGCTTGTATTGACATCTGACAAAGATCTTCAAATCAAAGCTTAGGCTTCCTACTTCTAGATTTTGGAAACTGAATTGTATGGTTGTCATCCAAGTATCATGTTCAATGACTGCTTACCCTTGATTTGCAGTTATAATAATCTCCTCATAGCTAAGTTTACTGGTGTTCTATGTCTTGAAAGTTGAAACATGATCTCTGAGTTGCTATAGTCTCACAATTCCGATAACATTGCACAGCACGCTGGAAAAAAAGCAAGTGACTATCTATTTATCTGTTTCTTTATACACGTGTGGACTGTTTCATTTACCTGGCACGTTTTTGTTCACAAGAAGAAAAGAAAAGATCCGTTCTTCTGTTTTTTATGAAGAAATTTTGGTTCAGATGTTTCCCTTTTGTTTTATTCTGCTAGTCATAACTGATTTGCTGATATTTTGGCTGCAGAAAACTAGAAGACGTAGCACAGCTGCCTGGGTAAGAGAAAGCATACTGCAGCTGGGTCCTACTTTTATCAAACTCGGGCAGTTATCTTCTACAAGATCTGACCTGTTCCCTACTGAATTTGTCGAAGAGCTTTCGAAGCTTCAGGTTGTTGCCGTATTTAAGAGTAGTACATTGCTTATTAACTGATTCAGCAGATTATTTAGCATTTATGTTTATATTGCTGTCATGCATAGTACTTTCTAAACTTCTTAATTAGGTGCTACTATGAATGAATAAATCTGGTTTTTCATTTATCTAATGGCTATCAACTTCTGCTGATTACTCCGTTGAACATGTGATTGAAATCACTTAGGACCGTGTTCCAGCTTTTTCACCACAAAAGGCAAAGTATTTCATCAGACAGGAGCTAGGAGAATCTGTGGATACCCTTTTTGATGAGTTTGAGGAGCTACCTATTGCTGCTGCTAGCCTTGGGCAGGTATCAATTCTTGAAGCAGGGACTTGGTTATCCTCTTTGTCTTTACATTTTGTGGTGAATAATGATAGTATTAATTTTATCCTGGCTTCATAATCCCATGCCATCTATGATGTTAAGCTAAGATGCTAGTTCATATTGCAATTTTGCTTCTTCGTACAAGAGAGCATTGGTTGAATTGATATGGGTAGGTTTTGGCATGTTAGCATGGTCTAGAAGTGAACGGACTTCCAGTTCTTGTGCTGCTTCAAATTTTAACAGCCTTTGGAAATGTGAGACAGAGTGTGAGGTTTAAGTATTGTCAATGCCACAGTTGAACTCTGTCAGGAACTCAATAAGTCATGATAACATGTACTCTCTTGCAATTTTTTTGTCTCATTGCTACCTAGTTTTGGCTCACTGAATTTACTGGAACTCCATCCTGAAGGTTGAACAAATTGGTTTCCCCAACCATACTCGGTTGGACAGCAGTTTTTGGCATGTGTTAGGATGCAGGCTGAGGACATGTAGAGCCATCCAAGATTGAAATTGTGGTGGAAATATGGCATACTTGCCATTAGGTTTTTTGTCACCACACGGTCAATTTATTGTGCTAATTTTTTTATATTTAGTGATGCTTTTGCCCACTAGCTATGCTTTCTAGTCAAGTTTTGAGCATTGTGCTAATTTTTTCTATCTTTGGTGGTGCTTTTTTCCCATTAGCTATGCTTTCTAGTTAAGTTTTGAGCAAGTTAAAGTGATGAAATGTAAATTCTCCTTGTTTTTTCCATGAGGATTTAGGGACCTCATTAAACTGGTTTTGGTCTTTAATGCTAGCCTTCATCATGACTAGGTCTAGACACCTTCGTCTCCCGAGAAGTGATAGAATCTTAGGACTTTGTTCATTGTACAATTTATGAAAGTCATTGTAGACATGTTTATGCATGTGACATGCGCCTATTTTAGAGTGCTGACGATGTGAGTAAGATGTTGTAGCATTTGGTCCATGGTATGCATTATGAAGTTGATGGTCTAAGAATTTGTGGTTGGACCTAACAGGGTTGATGTTATGGCCATGTCCAAGTTACTGAGGATTTGGAATAATCCTAGACATGGGTATCAGGCCTCCAAAGTCAAGTTTATTAGTTACGCCTCGAAATTCAATTCGAGGCCAGTTAATTATAAACCTTGAGAGGGCCTAGGGTACTCCGATAATGACATGTGGAGCAACACAACACCATTCACCAAGGACTCTTTCAACGAAAGAACTCCTGGAACTGGTACACTCTGACATCTGTGGACCGTTTGATTGGTAGATGCATGATGAGGTACATAAGTTGTAACTTGAGTTAGGTCGAACATGCAGTAGGGTTGCATGGGCATATGCATGCACTCCTAGGGCACATATACCCTAGTAGTGGCTCGGCATCCTCTTCTTGATTTTCAGCTTTCAGTTATCTATGTTCTCCTCTCTCTTCGGGTATTCATACCCCATGGCTTGTGATCTACAACTTCTACTTGGTTGGGTGGTTTGGCTCCACTGTGTCCTTTTGAGTGCCCTAGTAAGCAGATTCCTTGGGTGGTCTTTACAATTGAAGATTGCATGTCTCCATTGTTATGTTGGGTATTATCCTAGACATAATATCGATATATTTTTCTGCCATATTAGGGACATGCAATACTCATGTAAGATCTCCATCTAAGCTATGACTAATTGGTTTTTGTTAATGATTTCTAATTTTAGTGGTGCTTTTTGCCTAATGGCTATGTTTTCTAGTTAGTTTTTGAGCAAGCTGAAGTGATGACATATAGTTTCTCCTTATTTATTCCATGAAGGGTGTTGACGCATGAGTAGGGATGTTGTCACAAGCCAGTCTCTCCAAGCTCATGAATCCTAGAAGCCAGTGTGTAGAATGAACCTCCCAACCATAGGCACCCCCTCCTTGAGTCCTACCTGCTATTCCCATCGACTGGCACATGGCATGCACCTGTGGGTGATCAGTCCACTTGGCATGCCTAGCCCCTGTGACCTGTGAATACTGAGTGACTCATAGGGTACCACCCCCGTGCCCCGCCAAAGACCTGTGACCCTCTTGGTCACCCCGACTACTTGCCGGCTAGCATCTCGTCACTGACGGCTAGGGTCCCGACGGTCAAGACACACCGCATCTCTGACAACTTGTCAGGCGGCCACACCGGGTCACTACTCGTGACGCACCGGTCCCAACTTGGGACTGATGTCCTCCTCGGTCACTGGCCCTTGCCAATACTTGGCCTCAGGCCCTCTGGTGACCGGCCGTGCCAAGGTCATGATAGAGTCGTAACTAGACTCTAACAATCCTTCCCTCCTCTGGCAAGTCATCAGTCCTCGATGACAAACTCTGGGTAAGACTTCTGCAACGCTTGTCGCGTCTCCCAGGTAGCATCTGACAACGGATGCCCTTTCCAGGTTACTAGATACTCTTGAAGGAGACGATTCCGCAATCATCGCTCCCTTCGATCTAGGATTCTGTCTGGCCCATAACCTGTGGTGTCTTTCTCCTCAAGAGACACTAGACCTTCCACCAGGCTATCGCCGCCGTGCAAACATTTCTTTAGTTTGCTAACATGGAATACTGGATGCACCTTGCATCCAACAGGTAGCTGTAGCTTATAAGCTACTTGGCTCACCTTCTTAATAATCAACCATGGTCCACAATACCTAGGAGATAACTTGGCGCACTTTCCTGTGCGTAGCACCTTCGACTTCAAAGGGACTAGTAAATACACCCAATCTCCATTCTCAAATTCCCGATAGGTACGGTTCTCACGAGCATAACTCTTTGCCCTAGCTACAGCTTTGGACAAGTTATCTTGTGCCAACTCTAGCTTTTGCTGCATCTGAGCCAAAAACTCTACAACACTAGGTACCCTATGCGGAATCCCTATGATTGCAGGACTCAGTGGCCTGAAACCATAATTGAGCTCAAATGGACTCAATCCAGTGGACGCATATTTCTTATCATTGTACGCGAACTCCAATAGCAGTAAATGCTTTACCCAGTCTGTTTGCGTACTACTCACATATGCCCTAAGCATATCTTCCAAGATTTGATTCACTCGCTCTGTCTGGCCATCCGTCTGAGGATGCTCAGAGCTACTCATCCGCAACTGTGTTCCCAACTTGGCGAACACCTCAATCCGGAAATTTCCTATAAACTTGGGATCCCTGTCAGAAACTATGGACTTCGGAAGACCATGTAACCTGACAATATTCTGAATAAACAACTCAGCCACTTGCGGAGCTGTGACCTTCTTGGTCGTTGCGATGAAATGAGCCATCCTGGAAAACCTGTCTACCACTACCATAACGGAATTGAATCCATTCTGGGTCTTGGGTAGCCCAACAATAAAATCCATAGAGATGCTTTTCCACCTTCCTGTAGGTATCTCAAGTGGATGTAGCAAGCCCGGAGGAGTTACTCTCTCGGCCTTGTTCACCTAACAAGCCGTGCAACGCTGGACATACTCTCTTACATCCCGCTGCAATCGTGGCCAGAAATAATGCCTTCTCAAAAGCTCACTGGTCTTATCAATACTAGGGTGCCCTGCGCAGGGACTATCATGG
This sequence comes from Diphasiastrum complanatum, assembly GCA_029204225.1. Classification (NCBI taxonomy): domain Eukaryota; kingdom Viridiplantae; phylum Streptophyta; class Lycopodiopsida; order Lycopodiales; family Lycopodiaceae; genus Diphasiastrum; species Diphasiastrum complanatum. The sequence continues at coordinate 39,771,785 of CM055096.1, forward strand.
CATTCATGAAGTATCTTACGACGAAGATCCTTTACGTCTGGCACGAAAACTTTTCCATTTCTCAATAACATACCATCCTTCACGGTGTATGTTAAATATGTACTGGTGTGTTCCTCTATGGCAGAGACAGCCTCGACTGACTCTTCCATTTGGTCGACTACCTTGCGCGCATTAGGCCACACACGCTGACAATGCGGGTCCTTTTCTTGAGCCTTCTTAATCTCCTCCATGAGACCACTGTCAACCACAGTAAAGCTCATCTGATGCAGTATACGAGATAGTGCATTAGCGACTACATTTTCCTTCCCTCTTCGGAAGCGAATTTCCAAATGAAATTCCTGCATCAGCTCGGCCCACCGAGCTTGGCGGCCCTTCAAAATTGGCTGAGTGCAAAAATACCTTAAAGTATGATGATCAGTGTACACATAAAACTCGGCGCCATATAAATAATGTCTCCACACCTTGAGCGCATGTATAATCGCATACAGCTCTTGCTCGTGTGTAGGATATCTCTGTTGAGCTAGTGTCAACTTCTTACTCTCAAAGGCTACTGGTCTACTCTCTTGGCTCAACACTGCACCTACGACAATGCCACTTGCATCCGTCTCTAGGTCAAAAGGTTTCTGGGTATCCACAATCTTGAGAACTGGAGCCGTGGCCACAGACTCCTTCAAGTTCTCAAAATGTTGCTTAGCTTCAGCATCCCATCGAACCACAGTGTTGTTTTTCCTTAACTGGTCCGTTAAAGGAGCAGCTATCCAGGAATAATTCCTAACGAACCGCCTGTAGAACTTACAAAAGCCTAAGAAAGACTGTAATTGGCATATATCGGCAGGCCTCGTCCACTTCTTAACCACAGCCACCTTGGCTGGATCAACCGAAATACCCTCAGCTGTCACTACATGACCCAAATACTCGACACGAGTCTTACACAACTTGTCTTCTGAGCATTGGCATACAAGACAGAAGCTTGTAACTTGCCCAAAATGGTCTTGAGACGAATCTCATGCTCCTCAACCACTTTACTAAAAACCAATATATTGTCAATAAAATTGACGACAAACTTGCCCATATAGTCTCGCAAGACATCGTTCATGAGCATCATGAACGTGGCTGGGGCATTGGTTAACCCAAATGGCATAACCAAAAATTCATAATGACCGAAACGGGTTCGGAAGGCCGTCTTTTGGACGTCTTCATCTCAAATCCGTATTTGATGGTATCCACTTTTGAGATCTATCTTACTGAAAATGGTTGCACCTTGCAACGCATCCAGTGGATCATCAATCCTGGGCATCGGATACCTGTGCTTTACAGTGATCTTATTCAATCCCCTGTAATCTACACACATCCGGAAACTACCATCCGTTTTCTTAACAGGTAAAATAGGAGAGGCGAAAGGTGAATAACTTGGATGGATGTACCCCAACTTGAGATACTCCAACATCTTTCTGACTTCCTCTTCCTCTTTTAGGCTCATCCTATAAGGAGGCCTACAAACCGGACTTGCCCCTGGAACAAGCTCAATACGATGATCAATGTTACGACTAGGCGGCAATCCCTCTGGCATATTACTAATTAGCACGTGTTTGAACTGCGTGCGGATGGATTTCTCCAACTCACTTGCTGGGTCACATCTAGACTATAATGCAAATACATGTGCACTAGGGGATGCAAAAGTAAATGAAGGTTCTTGTGGTTTATTAGTGAGTGTGCTTATCTGATTATTACCAACATAAGAATCAAAACTGGAATCAACATTCACATAACACAACCACAAATACTGAATCTCCATTCTCTTTATTTGCATATAGGTAACAAGAGGACCCTCAACAGATGGTCTCTCCCCCTTAAAGACATGAGACATACCCTCATGCCCGAACTTATACACATGTGATTTAAAATCTATAGCGGGCTGCTTACTTGTATGCCACCGCTTTCCAAGTACAATATCAAACTTAGCTAGTTTAGTGATCTCAAAATCTAACTTCTCGGTATACGTCTGAATACACAAGAACGCCCGAGAGATTCTTTCATCCCAAGCCTCTGTTCCCTTACCATCTGGCATCTCAACAGTATACCGGTAATCAGATGGAACAGTAGCCAAGTGAAATTTCTTCACCACACGAGAATTGATGATATTATGCGAGGAACCGGTGTCAAATAAGACGAGCACGTCATGACCTTCCAGTTTTCCCCTCATGCGTATCAGTTTACTATCTGGAAACTGATAAGCTTCCCGCGCTTTGGTGGACAAGAAACAAACTGGTGCCTCTGGAACAAGCTTCCGCACCGAAATAGTCATGACACAAGGAGTGTCCTCATCATCACTTACCAACAAGTCATCCAAAATTTCCTCATCCTTGCCCTCATCTTGACGTTGCATAGTATGGAGCTTCTTGCCCGTACGTCGAGGACAATCCTTGAAAAGATGCTTGCCAAGATGGAAAAAACATAATGCTTCTTTCTTGGCCTTTTCCTTTTGCTCAGGACTGAGGGGAGACTTGTCGTAAGCACGACGAGCAATAAGAGATCCCACCTTGCGCTTCAAAGTCTGCTGCATTTGGATAGGATCCTTCTGCGAAAAGCCTTTCTGACCAGCTTGGCCAGACTTTCGCGAACCCTTCTTCTGAGGCCAGCTTGGCGCTCCAGATTCAGCCTTGGTGCGCACATTACCTTCAAAGTTGAGAGCTGTAGCAACTGCCTCTTCTAAGGTCTTGCACCCTTCATTAAGCTTTGAAGGCCTCAACTCTTCACGAAGACCAAGTATGAACTTGTGGACTACCAGCCACTCGGGAATCTCTTCCGAAATCTTGATAAGTATCTCACGATACCTGTCAGCATATTCTTGCACCATGTACTGCCTCTGACGATGCAAAAGCCAAGCATCCGTCGCATGAACATGCTCATGTGGAGGAATAAACTGAGTTCTAAAAGCTCGCTTAAACTCAAGCCAGGTGGATGGAGCCTGGTTAGACTTCAACAACTTGCGCCACCACCTGTCAGAAAAATCAGTGAAATGGTAAGCAGCTTTGCGGACCCGCCAACCCTCATCAGTTGGGGACCGTTTCAAATCAAAATACTTTTCCTACTTATGCAACCACTTATCTACGATATCAGTATTGCGTTGAGGAGTGTTTCCAGCGAAACGGGTAGGTTTAATATCTTTGTCTTCTGGATAGGGTGGAGGTAACATAGGATGAACAACAGAAGACGGATAAGGTGGAGCATACTGCGAGGAAGACGCATAACCACCAGCTACCATCATTGCTCGCATCTCTGCGACGGCCTTTTCCACACTATCCATGTGAGCTTGCACAGAAGGGGAAGTACTAGCAGGCGAACGGGCAGCCACTGTAGGCGGATTATGGGCAAGACTAAGCACAGGGTTGGGTGGTGGTGATGGAAGAGCAACGGGTGGACTGAGCTGAATATTAACTCTATCATCTTCCATTATGAAACACAACAGAGACAGCACGGAATCAAGCTAAAATTTGCACTTATTGAAACACATACAGGAAAAGAAATGTTCAGCCTATTGACAATTTAGAACTGAAAGAGACAAAAGGCAACTGGAAAGTAACAAAGCCAAGGACAGGTAGTACTTCCCTTGCGTCCTACACTGGTACACAAGTCGGTAAAGAACTTAATTTGGGCACCAAATCGGCTTGAAAGTCGAAAAAAACAGGAAAAAAAGCGGGCTGTTTGACGTCGAATTTCTTCCAAACGGCAAAAGCTTTTCACGAACGGTCAATTAGCAGTAGGTCGCCCTCCTACTGGGCCCAATCTCAAACTTTAACAGCAGAAATCGGAGATAAATCGGAGAAGTTATGTCCAATCCAAAAATCTGATCTGTTTTTTTGCTTGGAAACCGACTTTTTAGTGAAACAGAGGCAAATCTGCTCCAAAACTGGCGTATAATGGCTCTAAAGGATCGCTATGGATACTAGAAACATGCTCCCAAAATCTGATCAGGATCTGAGAAGGCTCCGGAAAGTTATGAGCGAAAATCCTTCTGAAAAAAATGCGCTGGAGCATCTGATTTCTTTTGCCAAGTTTTTTCTCCCTCAAACGGGTGTTTGTGGGCTCCCTGTATGCTGGAATAGTAGCACTGGAGGCCCACCTTTCTTCTCCAATCTGTCTCCCACGTTTTCTCCCTCCAAAATCCTTCAAAAACAAGCAAAATCTAAGAATTTCTACACTTTCTCTCTCTAGAACCACGTTTTCTCTCTCTAGAACAAGGCTCTGATACCAGTTGTCACAAGCCAATCTCTCCAAGCTCGTGAATCCTAGAAGCCGGTGTGTAGAATGAACCTCCCAACCATAGGCACCCCCTCCTTGAGTCCTTCTACCTGCTATTCCCGTCAACTGGCACATGGCATCCACCTGTGGGTGATCAGTCCACTTGGACCTGTGAATACTGAGTGACTCATAGGGTACCACCCCCGTGCCCCGCCAAAGACCTGTGACCCTCTTGGTCACCCCGACTACTTGCCTGCTAGCATCTCGTCACTGACGGCTAGGGTCCCGACGATCAAAACACACTGCATTTCTGACAACTTGTCAGGCGGCCACACCGGGTCACTACTCGTGACACACCAGTCCCAACTTGGGACTGATGTCCTCCTCGGTCACTGGCCCTTGCCAATACTTGGCCTCAGGCCCTTTGGTGACCGGTCGTGGCAAGGTCATGATAGAGTCGTAACTAGACTCTAACAGATGTTGTAGTATTTGCTCTATGCATGATAAAGTTGAAGGTTTAAGGCTTTGATGGATGTAGTTTTTTGTCATGCAAGTGGCTTGGAGCAAGGAGGATGAAGGAATACCAAGAAAAGCCTTTGGCGGGTGGAGGGATGTACCTCATAGGTCTGTACTTGCTGTTGGTACAGCCTGTGGGAGTACGTCCTCTGCCCACTCCCCTCTTTCTTTGGTTCAAAGCTTAAGTTTTCTGTTTTGTTCAAACTTCAAAGGCTTAAGTTATAATAGAAGCCAGATCTGTCAAAAAAAAAATTTGTTTCGGCTTCCAAAAAGATTGAAAAATAAGCCTTTATGGGCTGTTTTTCTTTCTTGTCAGAAAACAGAAGTTTTCTGTTGGTTCTTGGTGCTAATACCATCTTACTGGTTTAATTACATGGCTAAAACATTTCTGCAGATTTAACGGCTACCAGAGAACCAGAAAAAATCGTAAAACAAGCCCCTTAGCAGGCATAAAAGGCCCGAAACCTACCCAAACGACGTCGGATCTCAACGGAACAAAAAGCAAAGTTGTTCATAGCAATCACACCATGAATACTAAGCAGTTCTAGCGCATTAACAAGAAGATTAAACCAACCAAAATTTTAGTTGAAACGATTGCACCTTATTTACAATGATCGATGGCTCTGATACCAACTATTAGAATCCCCATTGTCGTATCCAGTCATTGCTAAGACACAATTAGGTGACGAACTCTTCGTTACCGCCCAACCATAGAGGTACTGCCACCTCTCCCCTGTGCACTGGACCCATAGACCACCATCAAGCAAGCTTGGATCTCCGATAAGCCATGATGTCCCGTACCACCGTACTTTACCCTCGACCCTCACTTACCGACATGTTGAGGCCTAGATTATCGTCCAGACCTAACGAGTGGAAGAGCTCTTCATTCGCTAGGAGAGAATGAATGACAAGCTCTTGGAGATCCACCTCTATAAACATAGTCCAGGTGGGGTAACCTCCAAGCAAAGGGGTCACGCCTGACTAACGACACGCGTCAGTTGTGCACACACTGACGTGGGTCCATAGCAAAGGGTCACCTCGTGCCAATAGGACATTGACACGTGGCACCAAATTGACTTAAAGCTCCAGACCAGCCTTCTGTCCGAAAGAATGAGACTGTCACCTCAGGTATTCCATTACGTGCTCTTATGGGTACATAACAAATATGTAGTTAATGAGACTTGACATGAGACTTGATTTTCTTTACTTAAAGAACTACTATCATCAACGAGCTTATTGGTAGGATATCTTGCCTTTGAGTGGAAAGTTCAGATGCACTGTAAGATCTAATATTAAGCTTGGATTTTATACTGATTGGAATAACTCAAAGTTCAAGGCCATTGCATAGCTTCACACAAATTTACGTTGGTCACATGATCACTAGTCTTACTTTTGCTAGGCAAGACAAACAGTGGGAAGCATGAGTGTTTGGAAAACTACTCTTTTCTTGTGCTTTGGCCCATTGTAACATTTAAACTTTTCTATTTTTCAAATCAAAGTAGTTTATACCTAGCTTTTTTCATGCTTGTTTGGAATGTGTGGATTTCAACTATTTCTTTGGGTGCTGGAGGCCCCCCAAAATAGATATAAGTGTTGATAGCTAATTCAACACCTCAATCTGATATGGCAGTCCCTGCTATTTGTCTCCAGGATTGTTGATGTTAGCAATCTTAGGAGTTTGTTTCTTGGCATCTTCTAGGCAGCTTCAGGCTATAAAAATAGCACATGCTGGCTGCTTCAATATGACATAAATTAATTAGTAGCTTCATAATGCCTCTGTGTTTTCATGTTAAAACATGTAGAGCTCTCTTCTGCAACTACTTCTTTGTTGTAAATATGATATTTTCAAACCTACGGTTTGTTTGTTGCTGAAAGGTATTTTGAGTCTCCTGCTCTCTTGCTGTGTAAGCCAAAACGGTTATGAGCCCACGGATACTACCCACGCTGGGCCAGCCAAGACGTTAGATGACCAGCATTTGTAGGTCATTAGGTAAACCTTAACTGTTACAACCAGTTATCTAAAAAGAACTAGTTCTTGATCTCCTCACATTCATTTTATCTTCTTTCCTCCTTTCTGAGTGCTGCTCCTCTCTGTGCTACTTTTGTGCTATGGCTTTGCCTAAAAATTACTCTCTTTGGTGTGATGCATCTGCTTTTGTCTCCTGACCATCATCTCCTATTTTATTAACAATTCAGAAGCAATATTTTGAGGATGGCAGGATCTGTTTCAATGCCAAGCAATAGAGACGTTCAATGGAGAAAACTTCACGTGTGGAAGCTCGAGATGAAGCTGCTCCTACAAAACTGTGACCTATGCTAGATCGTCTTAGGGGATGAACAAAATCTAGAAGATCCTTATGGGAGATTGTCTCAGTGGACAAACATAAGCTAAAAGATTCTTAAGGAAGGCCAGGATGGGCAAAGAAAGATAACAAAGCCAAAGCTTGACTCTTTGTAAGCATTGGTGACACTCCGTTACTGCATTTTTACTCTGCATAAACAGCCAAGCAAGTTCCAAGCAAGTTAGAGATTTGCTAAAAGGCATGTACCAATAATCCTCCATAAACATCAGATTGCACTTGCAAAGAAACATCATGATTCTCAAGATATTGCTGATAGTTAATTTAACACCTCCAAGTCATGTGACAATCCCTGCCATGTGCCTGATTGTTGACATTAGCAATCCTAGGAGTGTTTCTTGGCATATTCTAGGTAGCTTCATAGCACAAATGTAGCCCACTCTGGCTGCTTTAGTATGACAAAAAACAATTAGTAGCTTTATAGTACCTCCTTTATTACTATTTTCACATTAAAACATGTAAAACTCTCTTCTTCTGCTATGTTTTTGTTGTAAATATGGTCTTCTTCAAACCTACGTTTCTTCGCTGTTGCTTAAACATATGTTGAGTTTCCTTTTCTTTTGTTGCGCAAACCAATAAGGGCCCAAACCAAACGAAAGAGCCAAAACTGGACTATTAAGGGGCCTTGAATCTTGCTCTCGTAACTTGTGTTTGTAGCCACAGATAAACAATTGGATGTTTTTGCTCACTGACAGGTTAATTATCACGTGGTTCCATATTTTGCATGTATACACCCTTCTAGCACATTTACCAACTTTTGCAATGGGTCAAAACCCTCAATAAGTACCTTGAAACTGGTAAAATAATTTTCGAACCATTGATACATTTGAGTGACACACATAATGTGACACAGCTATAAGTGATGTATTGCAAGGAAATAAAAACAAAGAAGTTGCACAAGAACCTCAAAAGGTATCTAGTATTATTTAGGGCTCTTGGGATTGTGGAGAATTAAACAACATTTTTGGTTTCATCGACAAGTTAGTTATTTGGCTGAATTGATGCACAAATCTTGCTTGGATGGTTTCATGTATTGTCCATAACTGGTTGTCCTGCAGGTCCACAGGGCATTGTTACCTTCTGGAGAAAAAGTAGCTGTAAAAGTTCAACGACCTGGCTTGAAGCAATTGTTTGACATTGACTTGAGTAAGAGCATTTTACCTTTTTGTTCTCATCAATACAAAGCATGAATTTTGCTATTGCTTACTGCTTTCATACACAAGTCTTGAGACTAGCCATTGAAAGTTCAGATGTTGGGATAAAGGCAAGAACACATTCACATACAAAGCATCAAAGGTAGTACATAAAACAACAAACACATTCACAAGCATTCTCCGACAAAGAAACTCAATGAATATCAATGGCTGCCGACATCTCAGGCAGGTCTTTATTATGAATAGAATTATCCCACAAAGAGCTCAAGACATCAAACTCATATCTGAGAAATGACAGATCCTTGACGCTGATTTATACTGATTAGGCAATGAACTAGAAGGTTCCAAATTGGGGTGCCCAATTTAGGGTTTCTAGCCTTATCCATTGAATTAGTCTTATCCATAACAAAAGGGGTTCTTAATGAAATGAGCATGTAAACATAGTTGTGAGACCCCTATTCGTTGTGGGTACTCATATTGTATGTCCATAACAATCCCACTTTAAATGATAAAAACATTGCTTGCGTTGTGAGTTTGATGTTTAACTACTAGAGCTACTTTTGTAATGCGCTTTTTAGTGTTCTTTCTAGGTTATAGATTGTGTGCTAGTGGTATCAGTCCAAGCGCCAAATCCCCTGGAATTGCAGAAACCCGCTTTTTATTATGATAAAGCTTGTGCTTTTGTACAGAGATATATGCTCTCATCATGCTAGTAATAATAAGCGAAACTCAATAGGTAATCAGTTGTGCAGGTGGAGCATCATTGATGCCAATAGCTGGAACATCTAAAAAATAGCACGAGGAAGAACATGAGCATCAAGAGGATCTGAGACGGCATTGAGAAGACCAGGAGCAGCAGGAATATTGCAACAAAAATAGGAGTGTCAGGATCTTTTTGAATAGCAGCATAAAGGGTACATGCCTGTAAAAGGAATGTTAGGAAAACCATCTATATTTTTCAATGTGGCTTTGTCAATAGGTATGCAATCCCACTGAACCAAAAACTGGAGAAGTTTGTGCTGGCGACATTGTTGAAAATGAACCTGAATAATGGCAACAAGAAGGTAAGGAAAAAGCTCAATGGTAGAGGGAAAATGTGGACTCATGAAATTTGCCAGGAACTTTGAAGGGAACTATAATGAAAAGCATCACAAGCCTTGCTAATAGAGAGAAGTTGCAGGTTATAAGACAGTAGATGAAGTTTTTCAACAATATGAAACAGACCATAGTAACAAGCAGCCAATTTTTCGGTATGAGATGACCTTAAACAAACTTATGCTCAAACAAAATATCTTGGCCTGTATGAAATTAAAGATTATGTCGATGTTTATCAGCAATTGCCTTATATTGGTATTGGAGACGTTGTAAATGTTCATTTGCTTGCACAAGAATTTCATGAAAATCAGTTAGATAAGACGAACTAGTAACAATTGTCTCATCAAGAGGTTGGCAAGTACCTGGAAGATTTGGAGAGTAGCCATGAGAGAGCAAGAATGGCGAAACACCATGTTTGCTGCCAATTGAACTATTGTAAAAATGTATTCTACAGAGTATAGATGCTGATCTCAGTCTTTTCTAGAAGGAGAAACAAAAGTACCCAGATAAGATTCAAGAATGTGATCCAAAATGTCAGACTCGGACCATCTGCAAATGAATGATAAGTTGTCCCTATCTATAATTAAAAGTCTAAAAAATTTGCTATGATAATTTTATGCACTCCTAGTCTTCGCTCTCAACAGAGCACCAGAATTGACATATTCCGGTAGTTATGCTTGATGTACGCTGTCTTTCTATATCTTGCACCTGTTTTGGGTTTCCTCTGAACTGAATTTTAGTTTTTCATTGTTATTGACATGGTCTTTCTTGTGCAAATACAAGACATTAGTCCAAATGTTTCAACGTTGTCTGCACTTGTGTGGCAGGTAACCTGAAGGTAATCGCAGAGTTTTTCCAGAATAGTGAAACTTTGGGAGGACCAACAAGGGACTGGATTGGTATATATGAAGAATGTGCCTTGTATGCATTTTCCTACCCAAAGAGGCTCCTGTTGCTCTTTTGCACTAATGCTTTAGTGAAGACTTGTCATCTGGATATCCTCTGTTGCAAGAAAAGCTTTGGATATGTGAAAGGGCATTGCAAGAAAGCTATGTTGGATGTGATGTGATTGTCTTCTCTGCTTATTGCAGAATTTTATATCAAGAAATTGATTACATCAATGAAGGACGCAATGCAGATCGATTCAGGCGGGATTTTCGAAATATTAAGTGGGTCAGAGTGCCTGTACGTCGCTTTTTTCTTTTCTCTCATATACTGCTGCCATCTACTATTCCTTTCAACAGACAGCCATCCTATTGTAATTTCAACTTTGTATTCTGATGCATAGGTGTGAGTTAACTGTCAAGAGTTTGAAAGGTTACATGCTTTCTGTCTGATCATTGAAGAAGTTCTTCAAACCATACAAGCATGAAGGTTATTAATAGACTTCACAATTTTAAAAAAGAAGAAAGTGAATATAATTTCTCTTTCGACTAGCATTTTCAAGAAAACTGGTTGTTGGAACAAGACATGGAACATGCAAAAGTGCATTCACAATAACAATGAAAATGATTTACAAGGATCAGATGGAATAAATCCACACACAACTGGATGCATATCAGTTGCAGTTTGCCTTACATCTTGTACATTAATTGACATTGCATTGTTTGGTCTAGTTTGTTAACATTCAAGCTTATAATTTAACTGATGTCATCTTGTGTTTTTCATTTTGCAGAGAATCTATTGGGATTATACTTCTCGAAAAGTTTTGACACTTGAATATGTTCCAGGTATTATTGATGAATTGGAAGCTTTATGCCATATCAACAATAAGAATGTATCTGGTATCAAAACGTGCTTTGGAGAATAGCTACTTAATTGTGGAATAGGGTAGGCTTTGAAGGAAGAAACAGATGTGATGCCTAATGCACGTAGTGGAAAATAAGACCAGCATATGAATTAAGATACCACCTTTTTCCCAGACGTGTTCTTCCAAGGCACCCAACCAACCATAGCTTGACCAATTCTCTTCATGAATCATAATGAGATCTTTCTGAAGATAACAAACTTGCAATTCACAAATCAATGGGCTTAATTTGAAGCCATGATATGGAAAGTGTGAATTGCTTCTGGAAACTTGTATGTTTACACGCTTTAGTTATAGGTCTATGAATTTACTATCTTCATAGGAGGATGACTTTTGTGAAATCATTCCAGAATCATATTTTAGGCTACCAAGAGTGTTTGTGGTGTGCGTTTCTTCTCAGGCATAAAAATAAATCAAGTGGATTTGCTAGATGCTGGATCGTTTGATCGTTCTAAAATTGCTCAACGTTCCATTGAGGCCTATCTTATTCAGGTGCTCGCCTCTTCATTCTGTAGATGGTAAATCATTCTTGGTAAGTCAGTCAGGACTACTTGTGAGTCCTTATCTATTTGGAGTTATCTTGTTGAGCTGGCTTATTGATTTACCTTTCCAGTCCAGTATTATAGCTGATAGTTGTAGTACTTATTTTTCCCTCGTGTAGTTTTGCCAAGTCTTAGGTCCCTCACAGTGTCGTTATTTGAAAAGTATGGATAACAGCCTTTTGCAAACCACTTCCAATACTACGATGCTCTTTTAGCACTTATAGTCTAAGAGTTCCCTAAAAGCAGCCATTTATGATTGTTTGCTCTCAACTTCTACTACAGAAGCTGTGAGCAACTTCGACAAAATATTGTCTGTACAGTCTTGTCAAGAAAGATTGTTTCCTTCTTAGCACTGTTTGAAGCAGTTTGGTTCATGATACACATTGAACTGAAACATTGGGTTTCTAAGCTTGCTAACGATGATTTTACTATATTTTCTCCATAAGGTAACTTGAGTGAAAAGCTGTACCTTTTTATTTTAAGGTTATAAATTAGCTCAAGAATATTGATTCAAGTATAGTTTCTCCATATAGTTACTTGAGCAAACATCTGTACCTCTTTATTTTGAAGTGAAGCCTGTTCAATAATATATCAAAATAGAAAGTATGCTTGAAATGTACAATCTCACCTGTAGAGTACATCTGTATGAGTTATGGTTGATCAAAAGCTCAGCATATCAACTTGTGTGGGATTATTGAATATGAAGTTTTTGCATATTTTTTTCTAGAGGACTGAAACATGTGAAACTATTTTAAATGAATGATCAACTCTGTTCTGCACCAAAATATTAGCTTACAGTTAGTGTACTAAAAAGGATTCACAAAAGAGAGAATACTCTTGAAGATGATCTAAGACGTACTTTCTATACTTTTTTTTTTCTCATAAGAACGATTTGTTTTTGAAAATTATCTGGAAAGTCTAGAATGAGCTAGCCTCTGAGGGCACAGGAAAATTGCAGAAGTTTCAGCACTTCTAGATTCTAATGGCTGCAAACAGGTTGCATGGACGTGATGAAAACACTAGGAGCTGAGACTTGAAGCCTTCGTGATTAGTAGCCAAAGATGGTCACTTGTGTCAATACTTATTTGTGTTAGTGCAAGTTATAACGTATTTGGCAGGTTTGGTGGCATATAATGTGGATGGTTATCTTATAAGACATAAGATGCTTGAGGTTGTTGGAACTTGGAAGTGTTGCCTAGAGTGACAAGCTCCAATTGATGACATGAATGACTTAAATGGTTTTTGATAGCAAAGCCAGAAAAAATAAGTGCTGGGGTGTTTACTGACTTTAATTCATGTCTGTGCTCCAGATTCTAAAAACAGGTTTTTTTCATGCGGATCCTCATCCTGGAAATTTGGCAGTAGATGTGGATGGTTCACTTATCTATTATGATTTTGGAATGATGGGCGAAATCAAATCATTTACACGGGAGAAGCTATTAGAAATGTTCTATTCTGTTTATGAAAAAGATGCCTCAAAGGTTAACCTATGCTGTTTCCTACCTTTAGTGCATATATCCTTCTGTCATGAGCATCAGAGACCATGTATGATTATGTATATGTTACTGTGTATACGTCTTCTAACTACATGTTACTTCATAACATTCAAACGAAAGGGAAGAAACGTAAGATGATTTATGCTCTTTGGTGGTCTGTTTCTTTACAAACCAATGTAGTGTCAGTATCATCCAATCAATGATTCTGAGTATTGTATATATGCAGGTCATACAATCTTTGATTGAACTCGGTGCTTTGCTACCAACGGGAGACATGGGATCAGTGAGTAATGAATTTCCTGTTCCCAGAACTTTTGAACTACAAATGTATCTGAGTAAACGACAAAATGTGAACTTTATCAAATATCTGAATGGCGGACCAAGGTTATGAAGATTTTTGAGGAAAAAGATCTTTAAGTTAATTTCTACAGTAAAATGTTTCAATTTCCAAATTTAATCTGACATTTTCTGATTGTATGTTCAGGTGAGAAGGTCTGTGAAATATTTTCTGGACAATCTGACAAACCAAAAACCAGACCAGGCTACAACTTTTTCAGCTATTGGAGAGGTGAGTTGGAACTATGGTGCCTAATGATCTTTAGCTTGAAGACACCTTTTTGGCTTGCAAGAAAATTCGTTTTTAGTAGAACGAAAATAAGTTTCTTCAATGAGGTGCTGTTTAGGTACATGAAGGAAAGTCAACTTGCAATGGCTAGTCGCTGTTTATGTTCACCCTTAAAACCATTGTGGATATTTTTATGCTACATTCCAGTAGGTGGTGATCAGAATGAAGCTCATCCCTGCCAGAGACCTCTATATATGTCCTATTATTGCCTGAGTCACAGGGCCATCATTGGGTTGATTAGGTTGGCCTTCTGTGCCTCCAAGCCTTCCCAACATGACTAATGACGATCACACCCCCATGCCCAACATGACACAGTGGTAAGATTTTGACCAGAACATCAACGTTCCAGCTAGTCTCTCACTTCTTGGGTACTTTCGTACAAACAGCTACATGATGATCATACTCAACTGGCATCTGAAGGGTTAGGATTTCAATCCTACCTTCTTGAAGTAGCCATTAGAAACCAAGGGGCAAGGGCCTCCCCAAAGATAAAAAGGCACCTCTTGTAACCCATTTCACATGGGGGAGGAAACTTTATCATTTTGGAGATCTAAGAATCCTCATGTGCTAATGCTTTCATGCTTTGCTAAACTTTATGTTTGCTAATTATTTTCCCTTTTTTGCTTTGTTGTTACTTTATGTTTTTAATAGCTTCTCCAATGTATGTAGTGTTGAGCACATGAGCTAACCTCCCTCACCTCTCTCTCTCTCTCTCTCTCTCTCTCTCTCTCTCTCTCTCTCTCTCTCTCTCACCCCCTTTCACCTCTATCAAGGATGTATGTGTGTGGTTAGTGCTAGTTTAGAGTTAGAGTTAGTCTTGTGTAGAAGCAACTAAGTAAGCAAATACTCTAAGTTAGATTACGTATCCTTGTGTTCTAACCCTTTTGACAGGCGGAGGGCTGCTCACCATCTATTCACTACACCCTACAGTGGCGCCTTTGCTGGGGATAGGCCATTACTAACTAGTTTAGTTGTGAGAGCTTAAACGCCGGGAGCAGTATGCCTCATCGCAGGAAGCCATGGAAGACGCTATCAGAGAAGAGGACGAAGGCTCAGATGATGATTCCTATCCAACAGCCCAACATTCGACTCCCTCGATAGCATCAACCTCCAACGCTTCCAATATTTCAACAGATCTGCTAATAGAGCAAATGACGAAACTACACAAACAGCAGATGGAGCAATTGACTGCCCAGTTTGATCAAAAACTAAAGGCCTTACAAGGTGCTGTAGCATCATCCTTTAATGCGCCTGATCAGAACAAGCTACAGTATCCTCGAAGAGAAAACGTATGGTGTCCAGTGTGTACACAGAAACAAAATCTCAACCTGACACAACTCTATTGCCACTTGTGCAACGTGTCGTCACACGAAACAGCGTTCTGCCCATTCAACCCTAGGATTATTCAGCAAAAGAGGAATCAGCACCAAACCTCTTATCCGTATCATCAAGGGGCACCGAATGCGGCACCGCGGTTTGGAGCGCCAGTGAATCAGCAGCGCATGGCTTTACCTGCACCATCGGGAAATGTGGATACGGGCATTGTTACAAGAATTGGCCATTGAGACTTGGAGCAAGTGTGCCCTTGAATCACAATGCAACCAATAGTAGCTCCAGGAAGGATGCCACAAAAAACTCCAATTTCCTCGAGGGTGTTGCTTTTGATACTATGAAACTAGGCTCTATCCTAAGCTGTTTTTATGCTATCTTGAGCGACAAGCAACATTTCTCACATATCCTGCAAGAAATCTACCCCTACCTTTACCTTGAGACCTTTGAGGGCTATGGAGATAGGGGCACGAGGTTGGAAACCATACATCAACAAGAATGGACAATAATCCGTCACCAAGTGCTTTGCGTTGTTATACACAACTCAACCATTTGGAGGTACCTTTCCCAATTTTACTATCTTCTTGAAATGTATGCACGAAGCATGTGTTCCATAGACTAGTATGTCCGTTCAGTTTGACCATCCGATTTTGGATGATCTAATGACCCCTGACACAATGTGGTCTCCAATTTCTCGAAGACCGCATGCCAAAATTTGCTAGTGAACTTGGAATGTTAGTCATTTGGCAACCCATGTAGCTTGAACAACTTTTCCACAAAAATTTGAGCAAGTTTTGATGCTTCGACAATCATCTTAGCTATAATGAATTGCAACATTTTGGTTAGCCTGTCAACTACCACGCATATGGCATCATTTTGCTTCCCCGTCTAAGGAAGTCCAACTTTAAAATCCATGGAAATAGTGTCCCACTTTCATTTGGAGATTTCCAATGGAAGTAACAAGCTAATTACAAGCTAATTCACTTGGCATTTCCCACACTTGCGAACATATCCCTCCACTTGGACTTTAATCTTGGCTCGTAAAAAGTTCCTCTTTACTAGATTAGGTGTTCTTTGTCTGCCTGGGTGTCCCACATAAGGGCTGTTATGACGTTCATGTAGGATTTGGGCCCTAATCTCATGATTTTCTGGCACACATGCTTTTTTATTTTGATAAAGTAACCCATTATTAATGGAATAATCTTGCAACATCTTATCCCAAGGAAAAATCTTGAAATCTTGCTTTCCAAGTTCAATACTAGATCTAGAATTTCTTGCCAGGATATATAGCCAGATTTGACCGAAGTATCTGTCGGTCTTACACAAATCTCTAAGGGATAGATACAGATTTGATTGGATTTTAGAAAAGCTTAACTGATTAACCTCTCAATCCAACTAAAGGCATCTGCGACACAGTGTGATGCACCTTTCCGGTACTTAACGTCATACTAAAATTTTGGAGCAACTTTGACCACCTCGCTTTCTAAGGCCAGCCTCATCACAAATATACCTTAATGCTTTGTGATTAGTCACAATTGTCAGCTCAGAGCCATATAAATGGTGTCTCCAAATTTTAAGAGCATTTATAATATCAAAAAGTTTCTTATCATAGATGGGATACCGCCTTTGAATAGGATCCAACGTTTTGCTCTCAAATGCAACTGGTCTACCATCCTGAAATAGGACTGCTGCTACCGCAAAGTCACTAGCATTTGTCTCAAGCACATATGGCTTGTTAAGATCGACTTTGTGTAGAATTGGGGCTGGAGACCCACAATATTTCAAAGTTTCAAAATTTTGATTCAACTCTTTAGTCCAAGTAATCAAAGGATCCTCTCGCCGATGCGATCCATGAACATAGTTTAGGATTAACACTAGTTATGTCAGGGTTTGTCCCTTAGGACAACCCTTATCAATTCAGTACTTTATTATTTTTTGCACATTTTGATTAGTGAAGCTGTTTCAGTTTCTCTTTTTGTTGTTTGAAACATAAGTGAAGTAATTTGTCAAAGTTTCAAAACATGTTGCCCATGTATAGTTCTTGGAAAGCCTTAGTGCATTGATATGTCAGTCTAAATTTTGAAAAGTTGATAGCTATTCCTGTCCGTTCCGTCATTGTAACAAAACTTGTAGTTTAATAATTGTTACAATTATGAAAAGTATTTGGAGCAGGTGGTATTAGTTGCCCAATCGATGTTGACAACCTGTCCACTTTCTTGTTGAGATGTTTTTCTCTAAGTGATGTTTTGCTAAGACACCAAGCTGCAAATTTAGAGCCTGTTAACCGCAGTAACTGTCATGTCATTCATAAACTTTTTTGAAAGATGGTGCATAACGTTTTAGAAGTCTCAATATATGGGTGGTCATTGTATGCTTTCAAAAATACCTTTAAAATCTTAAGGTGGACTCTTTGCTGGTTCCATGAACAAGATGTCAAGAAAAACCTTAAGAATATGATCCTTTTGCTGCACATTCCCTGCTCAACAGGAATTAGTAGTATGCACCTGCATTTTAAATGATATCATGTTCATATTTAGTAAGCACAGAAAAATGAGTAGCATCTTACACATCTTGATTTTTTTGTATGACAGGACTTGTTTGCTATTGCTGTAGACCAACCATTTCGATTCCCTGCTACATTCACATTTGTGTTAAGAGCATTTTCTACCCTTGAAGGTTGTTTTTCTTCTCATGATATTCTAATATCAGCTGCATATTGCAAGAGGCTTCCACTCTTTTTTGAGAATTTGAAGGCACGATGAGAAATACTCTTGAAAGTTTAGTGAATCGGCAAGGCTCATTGAGTTGGTGTCAATGTATCAGTTCTGAGGGAAGATGCTTTATGCACCAGTAAAATAATGGGTTGAATTACCATGTGCTCTTATAAGACTGATATACGCACAACACCACATTGTATTCTCACAATTTACTTGCTGCTTGCTGTGATTGGTGCTATATTTTAAGTGCTGCAAAGGCTGTATGTTTGATACATCTTACATATAAAAAATAATGTACTGATTGCACCAGCATTGATTCTAGCATTTCAGGGGCTACAAGCAGAGATGCTCTTATGATCATATGTTATGCCTGTAGTCAACCTCTGATGATAAATTTTGTTCTAAGGAAGTGTATTATGTGATGCATAAAGTTTCCTTGTCTAACTTCAATAGCACATGATTCTCTAGAGTAGATTGATCTGTACTTTGTTAAGAGAATTATGTTTTCACAAGCAGAGTGATGTTTTTTGACTTGTACTTGCAGGCATTGGATATATTCTTGATCCAAATTTTTCTTTTGCAAAAGTAGCAGCTCCCTATGCTCAGGTTCTACTCTCTAGCATATATAGTTTCATGTCAATTTAGAAAGGAACAATTTTGTTTTCAATGAAATTAAATTACTGGTTCTGACTAATAGCCATTGAAGACGCACATGCTTATCAAACAGATGTCTTTGATTCACTCTTTTGACTACTATATTTTCTTGACCATGTAGGAGTTGCTGGATGTCAGAAACACACAAAATAATAGCCTTTATTTTGTTCAGGAAGTTCAGCGGCAAGCTGTTGAGGTACTTATTTTTACCAGAACGACTTTTCCCCCTAAGTATTGTCTTGAGAATGATTTTTACTTCGTATAATTATAGTGTACTTTCAGAATGTAGGTGGTCTTAAAAATGCGAACTTTGAGTTGCATCTTCCTATCATTTTCCAGATAGACAGAGAGCTTATGAAGATATATGTACCTGGAATTTGCTGGAGCCTCTGTTTCAGCTGGAAATTTAATTGTATGCTGATTTGTGTGATGAAACCACCGAAAGTTATAACTTATTCTTTTTTTTATTTGTTGGTGTGCTAGGCAAGGGATGCAGCTGTGGCAGTACCTTCAAGGGTACAACGTATAGATGAGTTTCTTCAACAACTAGAAGCTGGAGATGTTAAACTCCGTGTTCGAGTCCTTGAGGTGTAAAACCAAGAGACTTTTTTATCCACCTTAATGCAGGATACTGTGACAATTTTTCCTAAAAAAGAATTTCAACTTCTGACTAGTCACAGGAAATTGTGTGAGGTTTTCGGTCAGTGGATCATAGATCTCTTTTTGGTTGCATTTGACAGGCAGAAAGGGCAGCTCGAAAAGCATCTGCTCTGCAAATGGCCACAATTAACACAGTTGCAGCTGCAACTTTGCTGAATATTGGGGTAACTCTCAGTGCACAGGGATTTGCAAGCTTTGCGACACCTTCATACATTGGTGCTGGTAAAGTTTTTGGATTCCTTACAACCTTGCATCTGGGATAGCCATCTTACACAACTGATAGCTTATTGCAGAAAGCATGTTAATCACCCAAAGATTGCATTTATCATAAACATTGTGGTTCATATCTTCCAGGTATCTTCTCTATTCTTGTTCTCAATGGCATGAAGCGAGTTCAAAGACTTGATAAGTTCGAGACTATGGTAAAGTGATACCAATTACTTGCTAGCCTTCCAAAAGCTACATTTATTTATTCACTGCCATGCGAAACATCCTTGATTCTTTTCCTCAACAAGAGACGGGGTTTTTGATTACCTGAGGGTATGACAAGAAGAAGTAAGGGTTCCGTATGCCAACATATCTTCTTTGTAACTGCAATGTATAATCAACCATTGCAAAACTTGTACAGATTCATATCTCGCACAAAGATCACATTGACCTGCACTGAATGATGATAGCCAGTAGAAATGGAATGGCACATGATGTGAAAGACTGGAACATATTATATTATGCATCAAAGCTGTAGTTATGTAACAAACATTCTAGCCTTGACTATCTTGTACATTTCAATTGGGCTTAGTTTTTCATACATCAAAGAGTTGAATGTTGAAGTTCATATTTTCATTGATATATGGCCTACATGTGTGGTGTAGCAATGTGTAAGGTTTCAAAAAGTTGGCCTTCTTCGAGTAGGATGTAACTCTATGAAGCTTTCATTCTTAGCTTCATGTCTTATAATGTGAATATGTTGGGACCAATGGCAGGACGAGTAGGATGTAACTCTATGAAGCTTCCATTCTTATCTTCATGTCCTATAATGTTAATATGTTGGGACCAATGGCAGAACAACCTTGTCCAGAACAGCATAAAAATTAGTTCTTCAACTCACAACATTTCACATGTATTTAGAACATGGAAAAGAGGATAGAATCATGTATTAAATGATCATTTGTTACAATAGGGCCTAAAGCTATAATTTGATCAGCCTCTCATGTGAGGGTAGGCAAATGAACTATCACAAGGCAAAAGCCATGGCTTCGAGAAGCTCCTAAATCTCATAAGAGAAAGTTCAAAAATAGTTAATAGCTTCTAAATGTAGCACAACCTCAACTATTTATAGTGATCATTTGTGTATTTAATATGAGTTTGACACCTTATTGACCTAAATTGGGTGCTTAACCATTATTACAATTTTCACGAATAACTAAATAACGCAATTGTTCATGCTTGCCTATTAATTGCAATATAAAATTAATTTTACTCTAACTTAGCACCATGCCTATATTTAGCAACCTTTATTAAAGGGTGTCATGCCAATTGACACATGTGGAATGTAGCTAAGTACAACCACTCTATCCACCTTTTTTGATGATCTGAAACGAAATGTCGTAGATAGTGCTCCAGAAACTGGTTGACCCTTTCTGTCTGTCCATCGGTTTTTGGCTGAAATGATGTACTTAAACATAGTTTAGTGCCCAACTTGTCCATTAAGACTTTCCAAAAGCGAAAGTAAATTTTTCATTTCTATCGTTCACTATTGCCTTTGGTAATTTACAGACGTTCTTCAAAAATATCTGCGCTATATGGGTTGCACTATCAGTACTTTTATGAGGTAAGAAATGTGCATATTTTATCAATCTATCCACCACCACATAGATATCATTATGTCCTCCAAACGTTGTAGGAAAGGAACATATAAAATCCATGCTAATACTGCAGGACATCTTACCCTAGGATCATCAAGGACCATATGGATGGTGGAGTTCTCAATGTTCTTGGAGTTGGAGACTTCAATGTAGAATGGCATTTTGCAGGTGATTTGAAAACATTAAAATACATGTATAATGTCTCCCATAGTGCTAGATCCCAAACGTCCTTGTTTGTACTGCATGAAAATGGTGAAATATATTACTAAGAGTACATGCATTATTAGAGAAAATGTAGATCCAAATTGGAAACCTGTATTACCGATTCCTTTGAGAAATGTTCATGTTTGCACTCTTCATACAAAGGTTAGGATAATAGAAAATCTTACTTATCTTCACATGGTTTTTGCTTAGACTACCAAGCTAGCATCATCCTCAAAAGAAGCTATCTCTCGATTACAAGATGTTCTATCGAAAGCAGGACTTCATAAGGGACATGTCAAAATATAGAAAGATGAAAAACTTTTAGGAAACTCAGGGAATATGCCTACTAAGCCCATCATAGGAGGAGCAAATGCACACCGATTTCTCTTCAACCACATAGGTAAGTCTTCTACTATTCAACACTAAGTCTGGAAGGATATCATTACTGCCACTCAACACTTTGAGGAGGGAGGCTCAACTGGATTACTTAAAGTTGATGTATGGAGGAAGCTTGATAGTATGAATAATGATTTAAGAAAAGATATATCTACTAATATTGATAAAAAAACGTTCTTAAAAAGACTTGTGTTGAGTTTGTTGAGGCAGTATCAAAAGCATGGGGAGTAGATTACATAACTCATTACATGGTCAGTGGAAATGAAAAGACTTTTTTCATATTGAACTACTTATGTTGATCTAAATATAAGGCTGATACTACATTTCTAACAATGTGCTACATATACTAAGAGATCAT
The DNA here is from genome assembly GCA_029204225.1 of Diphasiastrum complanatum. Classification (NCBI taxonomy): domain Eukaryota; kingdom Viridiplantae; phylum Streptophyta; class Lycopodiopsida; order Lycopodiales; family Lycopodiaceae; genus Diphasiastrum; species Diphasiastrum complanatum. The sequence continues at coordinate 39,793,805 of CM055096.1, forward strand.
ACAACATTTTTTGCAAATACATATCGAAGCTTGAGTATTTGGTCATTACAAGGGATGGAGAAATCACATCGGCCAGCAACATTTCATCAAAACACTCAGCATGGAGGAACCAATGAGAAACGAAAGTATATATTTCAATTATTCTAGTGGTTTTATTGCAAAGTACAAATTTGACAAATACCAAAATCTACAAAGTACATGAAGTTTTTGAAAGCATGCAAGTTTATACAGGAAGCCAGAGACTAGAAATTTCTACACAACACATTGTAAAATTATGGAATATACAACAATACATTGATTGTAATAAGAAAGAGGAATTTAGTCTGAATCAAATTTATCAGCATCTGCAATGCAAACAATGAATAATGGGAGCTCCTTAAAGGAGCATTTTCAGGCCCACATCCTAGAGTTTTTACTACATATGATCTCTTTACAAAAATGATCTTATTAGATCTCAAAACCCTATGTCCTCCTATAGTGAGATAGTGCCTTCACGACCATAATCAAGGTTCCACCGACGGGGTTTAAGTTGTAACGAGCAATGCATATCTCATTATTTTTTAAATGCCTCGGACAGTATCCCAATCCATTGTCTCTGTGAAACGTATTTGAATATTGTCTAAGGCCTCATCTTTGAACGACAAAATCATATACTATAATAGCATTCTATCCAAGAAAAAAAAAAGTCAAGAAGTGTTGCATCTACCAGAAATAATAGACATAAATACAACTTTACAAAAATTGAGACTTACACATTCATCATTATCAGCAGCAATAAGGTCTTTATCATCTATATAAGCCCAACTAATTTTAGACATTTCTCACCTGTAAGAACTATTCCATGTTCTTTGTAATTGATAGTAGGAACAAGGTCATCAGTCTCAAAATCTACAATATCAAAGAATTTTGTTATTTTCGAAGATAATAGACATGAGATTTCATCCTCCCTATACTCAAAAAAACTGCACAGATCTATGGTAGTATTATGTACATCATCATTTATGTAATATTCAAAAGATTTAAAAAAAAAAAAAGATTATTCTATATAGAAGAGCACTCTTCTAATTTAGAAGAACTGCAGCCAATATAGGCTTCCCGTAGTCTTCCAATATCAACACTCATGAAGTCAGGGGTGTCAAGGATGAGACAACTGGTTTTCAGGTGAGGTGGGTCATGGTTGAGGTGGAAGCCTCATTTTTATTTATGGATGTTCATTCAACATCATTCGGTATCTGGAGAATGAGATAAGATACAAAGCCAGTCTGAACTTGCATTTTACAAATACTACAACTTGTGGAGTTCTTGAAGTGTTCAGATAGTCTAGTGTACATCCCCTATCTAGCCTTTGTTTGTTTGTGGGGGCAGAATGCACATTCAAACGTATGAATGAGAGGGCGTCAAAGGATACAACACGAAACCGTCTCCCACATGCACACAAAACTCATATGAAGGGGGCAGAATGCACATTCAAATGTATGAATGAGAGGGCGTCAAAGGATACAACACGAAACCGTCTCCCACATGCACACAAAACTCATAAGATACAAAGCCGGTCTGTACTTGCATTTTACAAAGACTACAACTTGTGGAGTTCTTGAAGTGTTCAGATAGTCTACATTGATTTATTGTTTTCTGATTGCAGTGACCATTGGAGCTTATATGTGTTGTCCTTTATACGTCAATGATGAGGGCGTGTGTAATCCAGTTTGTTTAAAGATAAACTCTATTACACACACACACAAAATTGCCAAAAGCCATATCCAGAAAATACTTGAACTCTTTCCAGTACCAAATGCAAAAGCATATACAAAGCTAAACATTGTTGATGCAGAGGTAAAAATTTATCAATATCGGTTCGACGCGCCCTTGTAGTTGTTGTTTGGTTTCTTTGCATAATGTGCACGCTGATCCGATATTCAAAAAATATTTTTTTGATATCAGTTCGATGCGCCCTTGTTTCCGTTGTAGATTTAATTATACCATCCTGCGCATTGATCCGATATCTCATAATGAAAAAATTTGGATTCTGCAGTCCTCCCAGCAGCTTGATTCTATCAGCTGTGGGTGGTATATCGTATGCAATGCCAAACACTTTTTTAATTGGCTTGCACTACAAGATGGACTTCCAAATCTGGAAGAGATAATCTTCAATTAATAACTTTTAATTGTATTTTTGTTTTTTTCTAATTCAAGTTAATATAAACTGATCTTTGATTAATTATATTAAATTGTGTTTATGTTTTTTTTTTTCAGTTTAAATGCCCGAAGGTCTCCCCAATGGAGATAATGCACTTCAGACAGGAGACCATAAAGCTTGTGATCAAAAATTCATATCCAGTTGCAGTGGCCGAGTGTTCTCCATCCATGCTCCTTCCATCTGGAGAAATGGATTTAAAGATCATAGATAGTTGATCCTGATTATTCTTACTTGTTTTTTTTCCTGTTATTAATTCAGTTTATGATTCATTCATCTTCAATTTCTACGGTTTTCCGACATATTTGTTTTTCATAGCCTTGGTCTGCCTTGCCTTTACCTTGGTTTTTTTTGGATAAGTTCAGAATGATGATCTGATCGAACCTTTTCCACAACCAATCCAAACATGTGACACTAGTTCACTTAGATTTGTTGCAGCAAAGCTTTGATCAGATCATAATCTGAACATATCCAAATATGCCAAGACAAGGACAATACAGACCAAGGCAATGAAGACCAAAAATACAACCGATATATACGAGACATCAACAAGGGCAAGCGTCGATTCGATATCTGATTGTAGTGGTCACTGGAGTTCAAGTGACTGAAGATCTCCCCAATGGAGATAATGCATTTCCTGCAGGAGACAATGAATCTTGTTATCGAAAGTTCATATTATCCAGTTGCAATTACATTGTGTTTTGCACCATGGAAATGGAGATCATAGAAATGAAAGAGCCTCATAGAAAAAGTAGTTCATATATTTTTAAAAATGATGTATACAAAAAATTGTATTACATAATACAAAATTCCATAGTTTATAATCTATGGATCTTCAATTTCGATGGATGTTCCAATGTCTTTGCATCTTATATGCTCTTCTTGTCTTACTCTTACCTGCACAAGAGAAACTGTTTTAGTTAATATATTTTATGAAACTGATTCACTTAGAAATAGAAAAAAAAGAATATTTTTATATGGCATAACGTACCTTTACACCATTCAATCGAAATTGATAGTACTGAGGTAGATCGAATTGCAACATGTCTAGTTCTGATCGAATGTGATTGAGATACCAATCCAGGAACACCAATGGTGAAACGATTTGGTCCAAGAACACCAATGGTGAAACGATTTGGTCAAGGTCTGTGATTATAAAGGTTACTTTATCTTCCAAACTCTTTGGATAACAGTAAGCAATCAGATCAGACAACAACTAGCAAACAGATTCATCAAACATAATCAAATTGGCTAATGATTACTCTTAATTGAACATAGTCAAATCAATCTCGAGTGAACAATGATAGGCATCATAAGAGTATTCGGGCAGTAACTGTGGTCCACTCACAATTGTTTGTTCTGCCCGACGGGATATTTGAAAATCATGAAAATTTGGCTGGGAAAGTTAAATACAATTTCCATCCGTCAACCACTGTTACAGTTCGTCACAGATGGACACCATTCATTGGGACACATAAGCGTTGAAAGCGTGCAAAGTCAAAAAGAGCATCTTGACAAAGGGCCCATTTTGAGTCCTAATATCCCCTACTGATTATTTTTTAATCTTTATTACTTTTGATAAGTTCTTTTATTTTTTTAACTTCTCTTCACTATTCTCCATTTTTTATTTCCTCCGTATAGTGCTCCAATTTCGCAATTATCACATAAGGAGGGGAACTTGAGCTTATTAGGGCAATGGATGCTAGGAAACCTGCCAGTACAAACAAAACAACCTCTCAATGTAGGCATGGGTTATGCCCCATAACTTACTTGTGGAGTGGCATAGTATGGCTGGTGTGGATCATAAGTGATAGTGTTGGTATCATATTGGTATGTCAAGTCCATGTGGTAACTAGCAGCGGGAGTTTCTTCAACATAATACATAGCTGGATCAACATAGCCGGGATCAACATAATGAGCAGGTGCTTGAGGCTGAGGTTGATTTACTACATAAGGTTGTTGAGGAGGGTACCGTTGTGGGCCTGGAGGTCGTGGCTGAAATTGTCCTGGTTGTTGATAGGTCTGTTACGGATTGTAAGGTGGTGGACCAAGAGGTCCGTATTGCCTATACATGGGTCATGCATTTTGCGGGAAATACGTTTTCACGTGCGAGCATTCGTTAGCAGTATGGTTTTGGGAACAGATAGAGCACCACACATTTTTCTGAGAAGGATAGGTCTTGTCAGCCATATCTTTAAGTACCTTTTGTAAATCAGCTATAAGCTTATCCATTTGGGCTTGCCATATGCTGTAACAATTCAGTGGAATTAGAACTAGAGGTGGGCTCAGGGTGTGAATCATTTTTAATGGGAGCTTTCCCCTTGTGATCATAATGGTCATACTCATCATCGGATCCTTCATCTTCCCCTCTAAAGGCATCATCCATTACATCTTTCAGCTGGTCATAAGTGTTGTTTGGTTTAAGTTCTCGTCAGATAGATTTAGATAAACCTACCAGGAAGAGTTTGATAGCCATTTTTTCTTCTTTTTTCTCATCAATGCATTCAACTTTGAGGCGCTTAAAGTGCTCAATGTAGGTGCATACAGATTCATCTCTTCTCATCTTGATATGAGATAGTTGAATAAAAGTACTTTGGGTCAATTTGGAAGGCTTGAATCGTTTGGTCAGGGCGGCGATAAGGGTTTTTCAGGAAACTATATAAGATTCTTCAAGATTAAGATACCATTCCTTAGCGTCCCCGAGTAATATCATAGAAAAAGATGTAATTTTTCATTGTCAGAAGTATCACCATAGAATTTACAAGCATTTCAAAATCTTGGAGGAATATGATTGGGTTGGATCCTCCATCATATTTCATAGCATCGATCCTAGGGATTTGTCATTCAATTCGTGGAGCAGGGGCATCTTCAGATTTCTTACGCATGTTGCCTATAATCAATCATCTCGCCATGGTGATATGACTATAAAATTACAGTAGTAAGATAGGAATTCAACAGCCAAGAGTGATGTTGCAATGAACGCACACCGAAGGCGGTCAATCAACTAGATAAGATAAAACTAACAACTCTCTGGAAATTCTTGGTTCATAGAACACAACCAAAACTTGCACAGGCTGCTAAGGTCTCAAAAACTAGTTGACCTAGTCAAGGGTATAGTGTGCGAGTTTTGAACCTCAATATTTTAATAAAATTTCAAGGTCCTTGTGGTTCAGAAAAAAAAAATTCAAAATTTTTCTGATTTCAACGCTCAAGCAGATCTGTCTCACTATGGGCGAGTTTCTAGGACTGTGTGTGAGTTTTGTTGAGCAGAGTAAATAGTTGTGCAAGTTCTATTTATGGCAAAAACCTCTTAAAGTCACTCAGAATCACTTTTTTAGTCAGAAAAATTCGCACAAGGTATACATGAGTTGGAAATTTATTGAGAAAGCTTAAAATAGCACGGGCAAACTTTAGTTATGGTCCTCAATATGTGTGCTAGTTTGGTTTGACCAAAATAACAAAAATTTCATTGACTGCTCAAAATTCAAACTTTTTTCACTACAGAGAATACGCGTTATTGTCTTGTGCTCATAACATCAAACTGACATATATTTCTATACATTAATCTGAATCAATCATTGTCTTTATTGCGTTCACAGTTCTTGTTAGTATTGTATGCTTAAGCTACTATGTCTTCTTGTCTGACACTCTTACTACTTTGTCTAATTGTCTGTTCTTCTGCTTCCACAAGCAACTACGCATTAAACTCTATTATCCTATTGTGTTCGCCTACTGTTGTTGTAGTGCACACACCGAGGGAATCAGTTGACCACTGCCTTCGTGCAGTAGTAGGATCATCTAGATCCAAGGAGATTGGTCGACCACTGCCTTTGTGTAGTAGTAGGATCATCCAGATCCAATTAGGAACTCGTGCAACTAGTTTTTTAGCCATAATGACAGTGGGTGAATTTTGTTCTGAATATTTTTTTGAAAAAGTTTGGTTTGAGATGATGTTTTTTGACAAGGATGAGCTCTAGAGAACTCGCACAGGGTACTGATGGATTTGGCACTATGAGTATTCCTGCTGATGGGCGAGTTTATCTGAGGAGTGTGATTTGGTGATTGTGTAATTCCTGATGATGGTGATTTGGGTGTGATCGTTGTCAAAGCCCGAACATGCCAAAACAACTAATTGGTCCACTTTTTGGCCTTATAGAAACTCGTACAAGGGGTATTCAAAAAGTTGATGTTATGTTCAGGTTTGGTGCAGGTGGACGAGTTCTGTTGGTGAGGTTTCATGCAAAAATTCAACCAAATTCATAAAAACTCAAAAATTGCTAAAAAAATACTTAAAAATTAAACCAAGTTCCTTGGTTCTTCCCCCTATCCAAAATGAGGTAGTACGGTAGGTTTAATGGAAGAGGGATTTGTGAGAAACAAGATGAATGAGAGAAGAAACAAGAAACTAATGGAAAGGCAAGGAAAAAAATAAGCAATAGAAGAAATGAAATGAGCGGCCACGGTGCCAATGTTGTACTTTTAGATCTTCTCTAGGTTCTACTATGGCGGTCTCCCATCTAATAGAAGTAGAAATGATCTAAAGGTCATTGTGTAGGGTGAGTATGGATAAGATCCACTCTAGTTTTCACTTTAGATGTCATTAAATGATGGATGGATGTGGTTCTACCTTGAGCTACCTCAAACTCCATAAATATGTGTAGCTCTCCTCATAATTTTTTATGAAGAACCAAAGCTTTGTAGCTATCTCTTGCCATTTTGGATCCACACAAATTTTGCTTGTTATCTCTCTATCTTTCTCTCTCTAACTCATGTTGAGGCTAATGCTAATACACTAAATTCTTGTACTTTTGCTCATTTATGATTCATTGATATCATTCTCTGTTGCTTAGTATAATAGATTGTGGTTAAGCCATAACTTCTATACTGGATCTTGCTAATCAATCTAGAATCAGGTTATTGTGCTAATCATAAAGCTTAATTAGATCTATCATACTTGTGGATCTTCCCCACACATGTGAATTCTGGAAATTTTGTCAATTTACACAATCTCACAAGTGAACCCCATTCTACAATCTTTTGGGTTCCACCTCTTACACATATTAGGAGGCCTCTTTCTTGAAAATACATCTCAAGTTTGAGAGGGCCCAAAATACTAGCTCCCACATGGTTTTCCATCTTTTGGGAATTAACATGGGACTCGCAGTATATGCACTTAGCATATCAATAGTAATTCTCGTGCTCTCAGGCTTGGCTCTCAATGTCATCTCCACTTAAAGCCCTTTTGGGTGAATGAGGCATTGCGTTGACACATTAGGGGCATGGCATCAGCTAAGAAATAATGCAATACTTGTCAAACAAATGATATGATCTCTATAAGTTTTCAAGTTAGAAAATATAATTGAAAGTATGAAGATGCAAGCATTGTGATGAACTTACAATTACAATTTTTACGATCATAAATATTGAAATCTTGTAGATTTAGATCTGAATGCATATAAACATGTTGAACCAACACTTGTGAGATTGATTGCCCTTTCAGAGAAGTCCTAATCTAAGGATCTTTGCTTTCCAATAACATTCCAATGTCATCTTTCCCTTCTTCTTTGGTTGAAACATGTCGATTGCATCCGACACTGCATTTTGATTGCATCCAACGCTGCATCTAACATCCTAATCCAACAGTGCATTCCACCTACATTTGACAACCCTACATCCGACATCACATCCGACCCGTGCATTGTCAGTTACGACAAGCACAGAGTCACCATATTTTATATCTGACTACTCAATCCCTCGTCAAATCCGATCTTATGTCCGATGCTTGACTACTTCATGTTGATTGAAATAAATCCAATGACCATCTTCCTTACATCTTATGCTATATCCGATGGTTAGTATACCACAAGAACCAATTGAACGTCCAAACTCAAGCTCTTTAGTTGAGGCTTCCATCCAAAAGTTTTGAACCGAATCTCTTACACCGAAATCTTCACCAAAGTTTTTAGCCAAAGGCACTATCTGGCATCTGTTGGAAAGAGGTGGTGACAAGTCGAAGCTTGTGAACAACTTATTGAGCATAGCGGAATGAGCCTACTTTCCTAATGTATGACTATGCCTATCAATATTGAACAAAATATAATGGTAAGAGTCACGTTCAATCTTTTAACAATTAGCTATGAAATCATCAGAGCTGAAGTGATTACGTATTCAGACAACAAAGAATTGAATTATTAGATAAAAGCATTATGAGATCACAAAGATTCTGACATAATACTAAAAGCAATGAAGGATAGATTGATTCAGCAAAATGATGAGCACAAGACAATTGCGGATAGAAACCATGTACTCTAAGCTATCTATGAAACTTTGTCTGATTTGCACTTCCATTGATAAGCAGTAAGCGCTAATAGCAAAACTGTAAAAGAACTCTAAAGAAATGAGCTAGAATGCTCAAGAGTGTTCAAGCTTAAAAGCTTGACAGAGCTGCTAAATTCTACTTCAACGCATTGCATAAATGAATTGCTTGAATTGAAACGTACAAATACGATCAGGTATTTATACTAAGAAAATAACGGGTGTCCAGCAGGACAGCTAATTAGCTTGTAGATCATAACGGGTGTTCAGTAGGACAACTACTTAGTTTGTAGATCATAATGGCCAGTTGACCATAATGAGTTGGCATCCGTCCACAATGGCCATAATGGCCAATTTGCTAGTTGGCCATAATGAGCTGGCATTCGTCTAGTTAGTACTTCCTGGAAATTTACTTGTGGAATCCACCTGTGAGTGATTTTCGTATACTTCTGCAAACTATGTAGAAACATGCATAAAACTGTAGAGCTGGGTAATGTAGTGGATGAAGATTAAAAATGATAATCCAACACTCCTCCTTAATCTGAATCCATGAATGCTTTGACCTTCAAACTTAGTTTTGCACAAAATTTCTTGTGTCCATCCAAGCTTAATGCTTTAGTAAAAATATCCGCAATCATATCTTGCGTTTGACAGTACTACAAGTCAACCTCTTTGTCGAGAACTTTGCTTCTGACAAAGTGATACTTAATTTTAATGTGCTTACTCCTCATATGAAATCTAGGGTTGGCTAATAAAGCAATGGCACTTTGATTATCACAAAACAGAATTGTCAGAGCATATTGATTCATACTGATATATAAAAGTAATTTTCTCAACCATATTGCTTTCTTTGTACTTGAGAGGCTGTGATATACTCTGATTCAATGGAAAATAGAGCTATTGAAGTTTGCTTGCGATTGTTCCATGAAATAGGACCATTGTTGAAAAAGAATGTAAATCCTGAAGTGGATTTATGAGTGTCTATATCTCTTGCCCAATTGCATCTGAAAAACCATTGAGAATATTGAGTTTGTCGTTGTCGACACCTCCATAACAAATGCAAAAGTCCATAGTAGCTCAAAGATATCTCATGACTCTGATAAGATCCTTCCAATGTGTTATACCAAGATTGGTCATATACTGACTCAAGGAATTGATTGCAAAAGCTATGTTTGGTCTGGTGTAAGATGTAGTCCTTTTGTGAATGATACCACGATCATTGCAGAAGTCCGTGAAACGATTCGAGATGTATTCTCTACCTTGATCTATCTTGAACTGCTTCACTTTATTACCAGTGCATCTTTCTATCCAATTCACATACTCTATGAATTTGTCAAATGCTTCTGATTTGTTGTGAATAAAATACACTGGCAAATTCACTATAATCATCAATAAAGGTAATGTAATATTTTGAGCCTCCTACTGAGATCATACTGAAAGGCCCACAAATGTCAAAATGCACTAACTCCAAAATCTTGGTCGTTTTGTAGGAGTCCTTGACAAATGGAGTGCGTGACATCTTACCCTTCAGACATGCATCACAGGTGATCGAACTGTTCACATTTGAGATGCTCACCCCTGTGATTGCTCCATGATGGCTTGCATGGTACAATGCCATTGAATTCATATGGCATAGTCTCATGTGCCATAGAGTGTCTGGCAAATTATCATGAGTCTGATGCACTTGATCTGCAAGCAGGCATACCTTCAGGTGATATAGATTGCCTTTTCTTCTACCTTGAGTGATCAGAGTACTGGTACTAGCATCAACAACGTTACATGCTTTGTTTGAGAATGCATCTTTGCATCAACTATTCTTGACAAAGATAGCAAGTCTTGCTATAGTGTAGGCACGAATAGATTGCCTTTGCTGGTTCTTACTGCTTGCTGATCATGATCCTGCTTTCGATCTGACTCTCTCTTAGGCTTGAATTGTTTCTTTGTCTTTTCTTTGTTGCTATAGAGGGCTTGGTCAGAATCATCCTTGTGATCAAGATGCTCTCGAGCCTCGACTTCTTCTCGAATCTCGACAATTGTCTTTTTGAGAGTCATTGTAGGATCCTTTGCTAGCAGAGTTATGGTTGTCTAGAAGGATCTACGTAAGGCTCTCAATAGATAAGTGAGCTACTTCTTTGTTGACACTGTATATGCTCCAGAATTGTGTAGTGAAAGGAATAGATCATTCATCTTCCTTACAAAAGAAAAGAGGTCTTTGCCATCCCACGATAGGTTTGTCAGCTGATCTTCCAACATCATTATTTGACTACGTGATTTCGTTTGAAATCTTGTGAGTAGTGTATCCCACATCTCCTTTGCTTTAGAGAGTGTAGCTATCCCAAGTGTGAGGCTATCATCGATGGATGATGATAGCAAGACTATTGGCTTGTCATTCTTCTCCCTCCATTCGCGTAGCTCTTTGCCTATTGTTGTAGGCATCTCCTCAGTGCCATCAACCCAGGGGAATAATCCTTCACCCTTTAGTATCAACGAGGTCTTCAGCTTCCATGTTATGAAGTTAGATCCTGATGAATCCAGAATTGTACAAATCTTGGATTGTATGCTGCTGATTGAGGCCATTGCTTCTGAATTTGTGTTTTCACTTAATGCTTAGCCCCTTGGATCTGATAGCTTTTCAGCTATGTCAGATTATGACAAGGTAGGCTTTGATACCACTGATGTGAAAAATTGCACTTAGAAAATGCAAATTCCAGTTAGAACTCTGGTGACAAATTGATAATAGGTCTTGAACGATTCACGAACAGTTTCACGAAACTCAAAGTATTTCTGTTCGAGAATAATTCGTGTTGAATCAATTAGGCTCTGTAGCACAACAAAATGAAACAAGACGAAAACGAAATGAAACGAAGCGAAGCGAAACTTAAACGAGCTCTGACATTGATTCATACTGGAAGCATAGAGATTGCGAAATGAAACAAAACAAAAACATTCGCGAAAAGATCAATGGGGCTCTGTAACGAGACGAGATGAGACGAAACAAAACAAGACGAAATGAAATGAAATGAAATGAAATGAAACTTAAGTGAGCTATGAAATTGATTTACGCTTATAGCCAAGCGATCGCGAAGCGAAACACAAAGCGAAAGCATTCGCAAACAAAAAACAGTTCATCAAGAATTCGGATATGATTGTTGGTCACTGCCGGCTATATCATTTCTACAATTCAAAGTGTAGACAGACACTACTGATCTACGTTAATAGATTAATATAGTACTCAACAAAATCATACCAATGTGCGGAATTAAATAAACAAGTGAATCAGATACACGAATTGTAGCAGACAAATTTTCATTCAAGATCATACAACCATACAAAATAATATGTGCACAATAGCTACAATATTATCTATTGATCTTCTTGATTCTTCAAGCACTATGCGACAGATCCACACAGTGCATTGGCATGAGAGAAATACAGCTCTCACGAATAATCTCTCGCAAACTAGCGAAATTATGGATTTACAGATCCTCTACAAAATTGTCTCGCACACAGGTGGACATGTATTTAGTATTTTCATCTCTGTCTTCATGTCTTGATTACAGTATTATGCATCAAACAGAAAGTATATAGTTCACGACCTTTTTCGTGTTGTGTCATGTAACTTCCAGATTAGAAAGATTAAACACCTACAACTAATCACGAATTACAAGAGTGGCAGATTAGCCACGATCTAGAGTACTTCTACTGATGTCATGATGTTTGATCAACTATTTGTACCCCATGGTACTTGGCTGATCTACTTGGTCGTTTGTGGAGCAAGAATGATTTTGTGTCATGAAACAATTTTGTGTCGTGTGTTGCGAAATTGTTCGCGAACAATTTCATTTCTTGTGTTTTTTCTGTCAAAATCAAAGTGGAGAGCTAGCAAGGCTTTGGCACTAGAAACATTTTGTTTCTTCAAATAAAAATATGCATTCATCATGATTGAGGGTGAAAGAGGAAGAGAACAGAGAGAGAGAGAGAGAGAGAGAGAGAGAGAGAGAGAGAGAGAGAGAGAGAGAGAGAGAGAGAGAGAGAGAGAGAGAGAGAGAGAGAGAGAGAGAGAGAGAGAAGGAAAGAGGGGTGAGATGGAGGTTAGCTCAAATGCTCAATGTGCATGCTAATGGAAAAACCATACCCTTTGGATTTCCTAGTTGTCTTATGAACCTTTGTCTTCTACCTCAGCTTCATGTGAAGGGTCGACGACAAATGTGTCTTCTGCTTGTGTAATAACAAGCAGATCCCTTTCTCCCTCCCTTGAATCTATTGCATGTGGTTGATGTTGGATTGTTACCACAAAATCAACTGCTTGTTTTATGTGAGATGTCATCATTTGCAAGGACCCTATTGGTGATTGGGACCTGGAACTACCAACAGGAGGTGATTTCACTCGTGGTGACTGTGCTTGCTGAGTATCCATCAGTGGAGGAGGTGGCAGGTACTGTCCTTCTAGTTGTGCCTCGTTTTGTCTCCAAGCTGTCTTTTTCTTCATGAACATTGGTCTCACTGCTACACATTTGGTGGTATAGGCACATGTAGCTGCTAGCTCTGGATCTTTGATAGCATCCAACTTGTACTTTCAGTTGGAGGCTTCATTGAATTAGTGACTCATTCGACTGTTTTGTCAGTTGATGCCTTCGATTGAGTCTTTGAATAATTGCTTTGGCTAGAATCCCTTGGTTGAAATATTTGGTTGAAGCTCGATTGAGAGATTCGACTGAAGTCGACGTGATTGTAGCACTCTGTGAGAGCACTCGGTCGAGACACTCAGGTAGAAGATTTGGTTGAGCGCTTGGTTGGAACATTTGGTCGTAGCACGTTGGACCCAATTTTCACAATTTCTCTATAGTTGACTCCAAGACCAATATCTCAATTATATACAAGAATCAACTTTGAAGTGACATGGATCTCTCAAAAAACTTGGATACGCACAGATATCCTAAACTCTCTACAAGGTGATCATGTTTATAGAGAGTTGATAATGTAGAGTACTTGTCGAACAAAAATTTCATTCATAAGATAGTGGATGCTGTTGGATTATTCTCTTGATGATCAACTAATCATTTTTCATCTTCATCCACTACATTAGCCAGCTCTACAGTTTTATGCATGTTACTACATAGTCTGCAGAAGTACACGAAAATCGCTCACAGGTGGATTCCACAAGTCAATTTCCAGGCCGTACTAATTGAATGGATGCCAGCTCACTATGGCCAACTAGCCATTATGATCTACGACCTAATCAACAGTCCTGTTGGACTCTCGTTATCTGCTTAGTATAAATAGCTGATCATACTTCTACATTTCAATTCTAGCAATTCATTCATGCAATGTATTGAAGTAGAATTTAGCAGCTCTCTCAAGCTTTCAAGCTTGAACACTCTTGAGCATTCTAGCTCAGTTCGTTCTTTTACAATTTTGCTATTAGCGCTTACTACTTATCAGTGGAAGTGCAAATCAGGCAGAGTTTTCATAGATAGCTTAGAGTACGTGGTTTCTATCCGCAATTGTCTTCTGCTCATCATTTTGTTGAGTTAATCTATCCTTTATTGCGTTCAGTATTATGTCAGAATCTTTGTAATCTCATATTGCTTTTGGCTGATAATGCACTTCTTCATTGTCTGACTATGTAATCACTTTAGCTCTGATAATTTCATAATTAGTTGTTAAAAGATTGAACGTGACTCTTGTCATTATGTTTTGCTCAATATTGATAGGCGTAGTTATGCATTAGGAAAGCAGGTTCATTCTGCTACGTTCAATAAGTCGTTCACAAGCTTCGACTTGTCGCTATTGCATTATCACCTCTTTCCAACATGGTATCAGAGCTCTAATATATAATATCAAAGCGTACCTTCATGATAATTGCAGAAAGGAAGAACTGAACTCTTCTCAACTTAGCCAGATCAATGCTACATCAATCACATCTACCTACAAAGTTTTGGGCAGAAGCTACTTCCATAGCCTGTTACTTACAGAATAGATCCAGCACCAAAGCCGTCAATAACAAAACTCCTTATGAAGTCAAGCCTAGTGTCAGCCATTTAAAAATCTTTGATTGTATATGTTTTGTTCACATTCCTAAACAGCTTAGAAAGAAGCTAGATCATAAGACAAATATATGTGTTTTCATTGGCTATCCTGATGAACAAAAAGCTTATAAATGTTATGATCCATCCACCAATGTAGTATTTGTCTCTAGGGACGCAATATTTCAAAAAAATACATACTATGATTTTAAACAACCATCGATAAACGATGCTATGTCATTTCATCCTATTTTAGGTAGCATGGATTCTTCCAACGATGATGTTTCTTCTACATAACCTGCAACTATAGCTACAGAAGCCGAGCAGCCAACAGTACCTGTCATCAAACCAAACCAAGTTGGCTCGAACTAGAGAAATTCAAGAAGAAGCATCATCGCATCGTAGTCAACCAACCGCCCGTAGATTCTCACGAACTCGGACAGTTCCTGAGAGGTACACACCTCAATCATTCTGGACTTCATCAGAAGAACCAAAGAGCCTAGCCAAAGCAATTAACTCCAAGGATGCTGTGAAGTGGCAAGAAGCTATCGAAAGTGAGTACAACTCACTTTTGACGAACCAGACTTGGACATTGGTCGACCTTCCCACTCACAAGAGATTTATCGACAACAAGTGAATTTTTAAGAAGAAGATCAACTCTGATGGTTCCATTGCTAAATGGAAAGCACGGTTGGTGGCTAAAGGATTCACTCAAGTCCAAGGAGTGGATTATCAAGAAATTTTCAGTCTTGTCATCAAGATGTAGTCAATCAGGACTTTGATTGTGTTAGCAGCCGCAGAAGACCTTGAAATTCGCCAAGTGGATGTCAAGACAATGTCAAAGAGGAGCTGTACACCTTCCAACCGGAAGGATTCGAAGTCAAAGGCCAAGAGCACAAAGTGTGTAATCTGCACAAAACAATCTATCTAAAACAGGCCACAAGTGCATGGTTCGATAGAATCAACTCGTATCTCATTCAGTTGGGATTTGCAAACAATTCAGCTGACTGTAATGTTTATTCGAAGCATATAGGCACCAATTCAGTTCACATAGCTCTTTACGTAGATGATGCGTTTATCTTGTCTAACGACACTTCTCTGCTGCACACTACTAAGAGTGATCTGTCAAAGGGGTTTGACA
The DNA here is from genome assembly GCA_029204225.1 of Diphasiastrum complanatum. Taxonomy (NCBI): domain Eukaryota; kingdom Viridiplantae; phylum Streptophyta; class Lycopodiopsida; order Lycopodiales; family Lycopodiaceae; genus Diphasiastrum; species Diphasiastrum complanatum. The sequence continues at coordinate 39,809,481 of CM055096.1, forward strand.
TGACTGATTTGAGAGCTGTCCATTCTTTGCTAGGAATTCACTTTACTAGAAATAGGCTTTAGAAGAAGATCTATCTTAGCCAGCAGGCATATCTAAAAGGCATATTGAAAAAATTTCATATGTCTTATTGCAAACCAATTGATACTCCAATGGATCCAAGTATAGTATTGACTAAATCTACTTGTGCCAATTCTGATAGTGAAGTACTCGACATAGCGAAGTACCCTTATCATTCACTAATAGGATCTTTGATGTATGTAATGTTGTGTACTAGACCAGATTTAGCATACACTGTTAGCGCGTTAAGTCAATTCATGTCTAATCCTAAGATCTCTCATTGAAAGCATTAAAGAGAGTGATGAGATATATTCAGGAAAGTTTACATCACATTTTATATTATGATGAAAATGCTATCGACCCACTCGTCCTACGAGGCTATTCCAACTCAAATTAGGGAGAAACAGTCTCTACCAAAAAATCTACCTCCGGGTTCTGTTTCTATCTGGCAAGGGAACTGATTTCATGGAACTCAAGGAAGCAAAAATCAGGTGTGCTTTTTTCAACAGAGGCAGAGTACATCACAGCATGTCAAGCTTCAAAAGAAGCTGTATGGATCAGATTATTACTTCACGACTTACATCACACTTAGTTCAATGCTACCACCATTCTATGTGACAACTTCAGCTATATTTCACTATCACTGAATCCTAAATTTCATTGCAAATCCAAGCACATAGAAATCCAGTATCATTTTATTCAGAAGAAAGTCTTCTCAGGGCAAGTGATCCTTCAATACTGCTCCACAACAGAAATGGTCGCAGACATCTTCATCAAAGCGCTTCCTAAGATCAAACAGCAGAAGTTCTTCAACATGCCGAACTTGACAAAGATACCAATGCACCAACCATGACCTTAAGGGGGACTGTTGGAAATTAAGCCCACAATTGTCTCCTTGGTGAATAACTATTTCTATTTCATGATTCTTCTTGCATGCTTATTGATCGTTGATCTAGGGTCAGGTGAAACCAACTTTAGTTCTATGTCTGCTCATCTGATACCTACATGAATCATGTGAAAAAAGTGGATCTTGAATGGATCCAGACTCCCAAAATACTTGGCTAAGATCTTTGCACAACAAGCTACAAAAGCTAGAAATGGCAAAGCATCCTAATGCTACCTTTGATACACATAAACTTGACAAAGCATTCAAGAGACAAAAGAAACTAATAAAAGGTACTGATGGTAGCCAAAAACAACAGCATACCAGTCCGACAATAGCACCCTACCACTTTTGAAAACCTCTTAAGATCATACACAAAAGCTTGAAGACAAAACACAAAGCAATGCTCTCAATGGAGGAAGAAACTGTGACAATGATCTATTGATCTCTCTCAACAATACAATAAGTTCCTCCAACCTGTTCTCCACAAATTGCAGCCTAATATACGTGAGAGAGATGACTTTCTCTCCTCTCTCTAGAACTTAGGACCCAAATTTAGGGCACCAGTAGTCTAAAATAGCCAATTTTGGCCTATATGTCCAAATAACATGATTTTGGTGTCATTTCAAAGGTCTTGAAGTTTGAGACTTCTTCAACATGAAATATATACTAAAATAAAAGTATCTAGGCTTATTTCACACGTGTGAAATGTTAGATCCAAAACTATGTACAAAAATTGCCAATTTAGGCCTCAAACTAGCTAGGAAATGTTGACAATTTTCACACTCCCTCTTCAACTTAACTTGCTAGTTTTACAACACTACTTTGCTCCAACCTAAGAATGATCTCCATCATGATAATAGATCTCTTCTCAAGTGTTCTAATATGTACAATATGAAGTACAACATAATTGATATAGATAATAGTGTCCATATAGGATGCTTCACTATTTCTTACATCAATTTTACATAGAATGGTGAACGAGATACATGTAAAAGAACATAGAATTATAATGAAAGGATTCACATTCCACTATGCCCATAGTGAATGCACCATGTATCTCCATGAATGAACCTCCATCACCACCTTGCCTTTGTAGATCTCCACTTTGCTCAAAAGTAAACATATTGACCACTTCAATATCTTTCAAGATTTGAATGAATGCATGTACTTGATCATAAGAACCAGCAATGATAACTATTCCATCTCCAAGATCCAAAGGATGCAAAACTATGGAACTAGTTTCATTGAATTTTGACAATTCCAACACATTGACATGACAATGTTCATACATGAGATTAAACAAATAAGGTAGAGTAAAAGGACACTTCCTTGCTGCTCCAAGAACCTTACTTGAACCTTCAAGAACCTGTAAAAACAGATCCAAAATGCTTTGCCCATGTGGCTCCCCTTTGATGCTTTTGACTAGCTTCCAATTGCTACTTGCCTCTTGGTGTTGATGAAGCAATTCAAGATCAACATCTTGATCTTCCAATAAAACATCAAGGAATTTGCATTTATAAACATCTTCAGATCTGAACCTCTGAAGATACTCCCTCTCAAACACACTCATCATTGCTTTATTTCAACCTTTCACTATAGTTAGTGAAAACAATGTCACCATCATAAACCAAAAGATAGATTTCTACAATTCTATCCAACGTGAAGTAGAGTAGATGAAGTTGAGTATCAAACCTAATCAAACCAGCCCATTTGAGATCAAACCAAACCTCAATGAGCTCACCAATGAGATATTCCTTTCCTTGGAGAAATTGCCACTTGAGTTGCTCCATGTAGTCTTCTTCATCCAACCTTTTGCCATCTTGATCATGCATGAACACTCCACCACAATCATAGCAACCTTTGAGTTGATGAAGAGATGTAAGATCCATGCCTTGAATCTTCCCAAAAGTCACTCTTCCTTTGCCCTTTCCTTCACAAGACTCCCTCTTAATGATCACACCACAAAAGTTAGCAATCTCCCTCTTGATAGTTGCATCATAAGAAATGTAAGATTCTTTAACATTAGAACCCATGAAAAGAATACATAGTTCCTTCAACATAAGAACGATTGAAGTACTTTTTCTTGTCAAACTTGGACTTCTAATCAATGACATAGGTAATGATAATGAACCCTCACTATCATTCACAAAAGCATCATTCAAAGTACATCCTACTTTGAACACTTCACATTCATCTCTCCCTTTTGACTTGAGATCTTCCTCACCAAGTCTCACGATAGAAACTTTTGATCTAATTTCTTTATGAATACATGTGACACCACATGTTTCACAAATGACTTTTTTGGACTCATCACATAAAGATACAAAAGAAACTTTTTTTTCAATCATGCTCAAAGCACCATCTCTTTCCAAATGAGTAAATAAGTCATTAGCAATAACCAATTCCAAAGAAGAGTTTTCATCACCTCCATTGATGAAATTAGCTCTCTTCTTACCTTTTTCATTTTTGCACTTGCCATGTAGTTCTGTTGAAGAGCTGCCAAGACTTGGAAATCTATGAGTAGAAGAGTTCAAACATGATACTAATTTAGCACCACCAGACTCCATTTGACTAGTAGATAGCACTAGTCCATCTTCAAGATCCAATGGATCCAAAACATTGATCATAGATTCACCAAAAGTTGCCAAGTTAGCACAACAATAACTATCTCCAAGAAGCTCATTAGATCTCAACCTAGATCTAGCATAAGGAAGTTCTTTAGACTTTGCATAAGATCTACCAATCTTATTGATGCTAGGGATTGACTTTTGAAAGTTGAGAGAACCACCAACATCCATTTCATTCCTCTTGTTAGACATAACAAATGCATCAAGCTTGTAAAGTCTACCTTGTCTATTTCCCATAGCAATCAAGACATCTCCCTTAGTAATGAAGCAAACATCCCCAACAAACTTTGACTTGTACCCTTTTTTTAACATTTGACCAACACTTAGCAAATTCCTTGAAAGTGAAGGAATGTAAAGAACACCATCAAGCCTTACATTCCTATTAGTAGAAAGGCAAATAGGAATTGAGCTAATATCTTTGATCATACACTCACCACCATTTAGCATGTGAACGACTTTCTTGGTTCCAACATAAGAGATTAAAGAAGTAAAGAACTCCTTGTGACTAGTCATGTGTGAACTAGATCCACTATCTATCCACCATGAATCCTTGTCACTTCCACTTGACATTAGACTTGAAGAACACATCATGAGAGAATCACAAGAATCTAGATCCTCATTAGAAGTACAAAAGTTGTTTTGCTTGTTACCTTCATTACTTTGCTTCTTATGACATTCATTTGCAAAATGACCTTTTATCCCATAATAAAAGCACTTGATTTTTGACTTGTCTTTCTTTCTAAAAGAAGTATAAGAGGAGGAGGAAGAGTGATCATCATGATCCGAGTTACCACCTTTGGACCATTTCCCTTTGCCTTTAATTTGCCTTTGACTTTGCCTTTTGTGAAGAAAGCCTCTTCACCTCCACCTTGCAAGGATGCACCATCAAGCTTTGATTGCAACCTATGTTCTGCAAGTCAACCACACTTGGCAAGACCCTTTGAATGGCAAAACTATGGCAGCACCTACGGAAACGCATTGGAAAGCAGCTAAACGCATTTTGCATTATGTGAAAGGCACATCAGAGTATGGCTTGATTTACAAGAAGCATGATGGTTTACCTGAGTTGTGTAGCTATGTGGATGCAGACTGGGGAGGTGACTATGATGATCGCAGATCCACCACAGGATATATATTCTAGTTTTATGGTAATTGCTTTTCCTGGTCTAGTAAGAAGCAAAGTACAATTGCTCTTTCCACCACAGAAGCAGAGTATAAGGCAATGTGTAGTGCTGCACAAGAAGCTATATGGTTGAGACAAATCTTCGAAGAGATTGGCATAAAGCAGAAAAATCTCACAACTTTACATAGCGACAGTCAGAGTGGCATTCAGCTAGCAAAGAATCCAGTGTTCCATGCGAGAACTAGCATGTTCATCTAGCAAACCATTCAACATAACCTGGACTATTTCACCATCTTTTATGTTTTCATCAATACATGCTAGATCATCACTTAAGGACTTAACCCTCAAGACAAATGCATGAGCACTTTCACCCTCTCTTTGCCTACTAGAAAATATTTGCCTCCTTAGGGTCAATACCCTAGATGTGGACTTTGATTCAAAGAGCTTCTTCAAGGCATTCCATGCCTCACTTGCACTTTGACTAGTACCAACTTCCTTGAGAAGTTCATTGGTAACATTCATTTTAATGATATAAAGAGCCCTTTTGGCCTTCTTATCAAACCTTTGTTGCTCTTGAACTATGGGTGGTCTCTCTTCAGTTCCTGCAACTATGTCCATGAGTTCATTCAACTCAAGTAAGGATTCCATCCTCACTTTCCAGGTAGAGTAGTTTGATGAACTCAACCTATCATTAGTTTCTAACATGATCCCACCATTGGAAGCCATGAATATAATGATTCTTCAACTTTTAGACTCTGTCCTAATGCACCTAGCACTCACTTTCCTCTCAACAAATGATGGATAAGGAGATATCAGAAGATCTAGGTCCCTAAAACACTTCTATCTTGAACTTGGCTGGTTTCCAAGCATAGAAAGGAAGATTGAAAACACATGCAACACTTTGCACACACTAAGAATGGATTACAAACTCAAACCAACCTGAACACACTCTTGCTTAAGCTCTCAAACTTTCCAGCAAGTGACCAAATCAAGTTATGGTGTGAAGAGTTACTTGCATTCTTAGAAAATACAAAAGACTAGGCTGTCAAGAATACCTCGAATTGAACAAACTTGATCAACATATGATCAACACACTAAGATATTGATTCAACCTGTAAAACCACATGTAAACCACACTTCTAAAAGTTTATAAACTCCATCAAGTGATAAATACAAGCTTTAGAGGTGAATGAAAGAGCACACTTAGTGAATCACAAGACTAGCTTCACTAGCTTGTCAAATCTTGGTGTTTAGATGTAGATCTAAGATCACTTCACATGAGAATGTATGTTCCTCAACCTGTTAAGAACCTGAAAACACATTTGCATAATGGTTAAACGTTCCAGCAAATGCTCCAATCAAATTACATTAGGAGAGTTACTTACATGCTCAACAAAGTACACCAAAATTTATGCAAAAGATTGTTGACAATCTGTTCACCCAAAAGGGGATCTTTCATCCAAGTGGGAGCTTTGCTCAGCCTTTTGGAGAAATACAAAATCACTCAAAGAGTATTTGTCATCCACTTAAGGAGAAGGTTCATCCACTTAAGGAGAGTGTTCATCCACAAAGGAGAGTGTTCATCCACAGAAGTGGAGATTGTCAACAATACATTGAACAAAACATTGTTAGTATTGAATATGCACAAGCCTCACAATCAACAAATGATTAGGTGTTATGATCCAATCCAAAATAGCTTCTTCTCAGTCTCTGATCTTCAATAGACCTGAAATATGCTTTTGATCCACAAGTTCAACTCACAAAACAAAGGTTAGTAAGATTTGATCAACAATGCAATGCATAATCATGCTAGAACTTGATCAAACATCCAAACATCACCATAAATGGAAACCTTACTAATATTAACAGCCAACTAGCTCTGATACCATGTGAAAAAAGTGGATCTTGAATGGATCCAAACGCCCAAAATACTTGGCTAAGATCTTTGCACAACAAGCTACAAAAGCTAGAAATGGCAAAGCATCCTAATGCTACCTTTGATACACATGAACTTGAAAAAGCATTCAAGAGACAAAAGAAACTAATAAAAGGTACTGATGGCAGCCAAAAACAACAGCATACCAGCCCTACAATAGCACCCTACCACTTTTGAAAACCTCTTAAGATCATACACAAAAGCTTGAAGACAATACACAAAGCAATGCTCTCAATGGAGGAAGAAACTGTGACAATGATCTATTGATCTCTCTCAACAATACAATAAGTTTCTCCAACCTGTTCTCCACGAATTTCAGCCTAATATAGGTGAGAGAGATTACTCTCTCTCCTCTCTCTAGAACTTAGGACCCAAATTTAGGACACCAATAGCCTAAAATAGCCAATTTTGGCCTATATGTCCAAATAACATGATTTTGGTATCATTTCAAAGGTCAATTTAGGTCTCAAACTAGCTAGAAAATGTTAACAATTTTCACAAATCACAACTTAGATAGCCAATTATTTAAAGAACGTCTACAACAGACTTTCGACTGATCTCCAGCAAAGGGTAACCAATCCTGTCATAATTTCAAGTTCAGATGTGAAGTTCAATTACTTGAAGTCATCGAAGACTTGGCCATCTTCAAGGACTTCCAAGAACTAGCATTTAGAACAAGTCTGTAGATTTACATTACTTTTTCAACAGTTTGTAGAAATACACCAAAAGTCGCAACAGTCTGTAGAATTACTCTAAGTATCGCTACAGTCTATAGAAATGAACTATCTTTTACACAGTGTCGGCTTTCCCGAAAAGCGACAGTGGTGGCTTTTTCCAAAAAGCCGTAGTGTCATACTTGTTGTGATTGAATGCACTTTATCGCTGTTTGATCGCACTTGTTTACTCACTTTGATCAGAACACGGACATCTACAACTCCTTCACTTCTGATCAGACGATGGTTGTCTTTGACACCTGAGAAACTCGCAATATCATACTGCTCTTCCATCTATTTCTGTTTTTCAGTAATACCACACACAAACCATTTCTAATCTCTTTGGTGAGTACTATCGTTTTAATGAGTATGAATTAATTTTTAAGATCCTGTTGGGCAATTAGAACACCTAAAGCTGCGATTATATTTAGCATAAGCTTTCTATTAGACTATTTTTGCATCTAGTAGGTGATTGTAATGAGAGAGCTGTTCCACAATATTCCTGCTCTCTTCTCCATTCGCGTTCTTCGCACTCCCTTGTCCCATCATGATCAATGTCGAATTATCAATAGGACAAGTAAGCTCCTTGCACTCGTCAAGAGGCATGGAAACTTATATAGATTGAGACATTGTTATTCTAATACTAGTCAAACCTTGAAAACCTCAGTTCTTGTCAATAAAGCATTACCATGGCATCATCGATTAGGACACTTGAATCATACATCTATTTTATACATGTCTAAACAATCCCTCCTAGTACTTGATCTTGACTATCCAGCCAATAAAGTCGACCTCCCTGTCTGTCATAGCCATCCTTGGAAAGTAGACTAGGATTCCCGTTAGATCAAGTCATAGGCATGCAACAAAATATTTGTTAGACGTTGTTCATTATGATATATGTGGTCCAATGCAAACTCCGTCGTTGCTAGATGCAAAGTATTCTATTAATTTTATTGACGAATATTCAAAAAGAACATATGTTTATTTTATTAAGCAAAAATCAAAGGCTTTCAACAATTTTCGACAATCCAAAGAGCATGCAGAAATTCAAACTGGTAAAAGAATCAAAGTGACTGAGATCCGACAACTAGGAAGAATACATCTCTACCGAATTGAAGGAGTATTGCCTTAGCAACGACATTGAGCAACAATACATTATCTCCATTCGCCTCAGTTGAATGGTCTTGCTGAGAGAAAGAACAGAACCTTAGTCGAATCGGCAAAGTGCATTTTATCACATGCGACACTTCGAAGTCCTCTGGGTTGAAGCAATTTCAACTGCAGCTTATATTCAGAACAGATGTCCTACTAAAGGTCTCTCAGACAAAACACCATATGAAGTTTGGACAGGTTCCAAACCTTCTTTATCAAACTTATGAGTTTTTGGATGTATCGCTTATCTGCAAATTATGCATTATCTCAGGAAGAAGCTCAACTTCCAGAGTATCAAGTCTATTTTCATCAGCTACACTACTTCAGATCAAGCTTACAAGTTGTATGATCCTGTCGAGTCGAAAATATTCACTAGCCGGGATGTCGTCTTCATCGAAGATCAGTTTATTGACCTCAAAGGTAAAGGCAAAGCTCATATAGTTGAACTTCCGGACTCTTCTAGAAAATCAAACTTTCAAGTTCCAAATCCGACTATTCCTATTGAAGGTCCAAGCTTGTGTACTCTCGACGAACAACCTATCGACAATGAAGTTGAAGATGATGATATTGCGGTTCAACAACTACAACATGATGAAGATCAACTTTGATGATTACCCAAAAGATCGACAAGAGTCAATAGACCACCTAACATGTATATCGATGAGTCTACAACTTACCTTGTTCAAGAGCCGACGATTGTCGAAGAGGCACTCAGTCAGCCCAATTCCGATCTCTAAAAGGAGCTATGGATAAAGAGTATTCATCTCTTATCAAGAACCAGACTTGGACAATCATCAATTTACACAGAAATGTAGTTGATTGCAAATGGTTATTCAAAATCAAGTACAAGGCAGATGGAATTATTGATTGAAGAAAGGCTCGACTTGTAGATAGAGGATTCTCTCAGGTAAGAACGTTGACGACACTGAGACCTTCAGTCCAGTAGTTAAACATTCTTCTATCAGACTTCTATTTTCATTTGCTGCTACAACAGATTTGGAAATATATCAAATGGATGTACACACAATATATCTTAATGGAGTTATCAAAGAGGAGATTTACATGGTGCAACCTGAAGGTTACAATATCAAAGGTAAACACAATCATGTGTCTGAACTCCATAAAGCACTTTATGGCTTGAAGCAATTTGCTCGAGCATGGTTTCAGAGGACCAATACTTTTCTTATTGATCACGGTTACACACCAAGCTCTTCAGATTCAAATGTCTACTTCAAGTCAGTGCAACATTTCTTTATCATTATTTCTTTGTATGTGGATGACACATTGCTTTTCAGCAACAATATTGATTTGATAAAGAAAGCAAAGACAATGCTATTTTTCAAATTCGACATGACCGATATGGGCAAAGCTCATTACTGTCTAGGTATTCAAATCCAAAGAGACTAAAAAAAAAAATTGATCTATATTTCTCAGCAAAGATACATTCACAATGTCTTATTCGGATATATTCTGATGAATTTCAAATTAGCTCTCTCACCAATGGATCTAGGACTCAAGATGTCGAAGGACCAGTGTCCCTAAACAATTGAAAAGAAGGAGCAAATGCGTGAGTATCCTTATGATTCGATAATAGGATCTCTTATGTACGCGATGATCTATACTAGACCAGACATAGCTTTTGCAGTCAGTTTCTTGAGTCAGTATATGACCAATCTTGGTATAATACATTGGAAGGCTCTTATCAGAGTCATGAGATATCTTCGAGCTACTATGGACTTTTGCATTTGTTATGGAGGTGTTGACAATGAAAAACTCAATATTCTTAGTGGTTTTTCAGATGCAAGTTGGGCAGGAGATATAGACACTCGTAAATCCACTTCAAGATTTACATTCTTTTTCGACAATGGTCCTATTTCATGGAACAGTCACAAGCAAACTTCGATAGCTCTATCTTCCATTGAATCAGAGTATATCACAACCTCTCAAGTACAAAGAAAGCAATATGGTTGAGAAACTTACTTTCAAAAATCAGTTTGAATCAATATGCTGCGACAATTCTGTTTTATGATAATCAAAGTGCCATTGCTTTATTAGCCAACCCTAGATTTCATTCTAGGAGTAAGCAGATTGAAATTAAGTATCACTATGTCAAAAACGAAAATTCTCGACAAAGAGGTTGACTTGTAGTACTATCAAACGCAAGATATGACAGAGCGGATATTTTTACTAAAGCATTAAGCTTGGATGTACACAAGAAATTTTGTGCAAAACTTAATTGAAGGTCAAAGCATTCATGGATTCAGATTAAAGAGGAGTGTTGGATTATTCTTTTGATGATTGACTAATCATTTTTAATCTTCATCCACTACATTATCCAGCTCTACAGTTTTATGCATGTTTCTACACAGTCTGCATAAGTACAGGTGGATTCCACAAGTAAATTTCCAGGAAGTATTAACTGGATGGATGCCAGCTCATTATGGCCAATTGGCCATCATGATCTACAAACTAATTAGCTGTCCTACTAGACACCCGTTATCTGCTTAGTATAAATAGCTGATCATACTTCTACATTTCAATTCAAGCAATTCATTCATGCAATGTGTTGAAGTAGAATTTAGCAGCTCTCTCAAGCTTTCAAACTTGAACACTCTTGAGCATTCTAGCTCAGTTCTTTAGAGTTCTTTTACTATGATGTATAGGCTTAGGGGCCAAAGAGCTCATCTCTCTCGTCTGATGCATGTGATTCTCATGTATATATGGACTCCATAGTAGAAATGAGAGATCTGTACATGCAGCTTGGAATATTATTCCGGCCATATCATAGATTTTCTCACCCTTGGTCCTATCCGTGGTTGGGGTATTTCTTACTTTACCTTTAAATCCAGACTCGGAATCTTCATTTTCAACTTCAGAATCATAGCCCGACATGTCATCCACCCAATAGAGTGTATCGACTAGCATTTCTTGGGTTCCTTGGATAGGGTTTTGGTACCCAATCTCACCATTGTGTATCAACGTACTCATGTTCACCATGGTCACGTGATCTTCGAATAGGTCATATTCATTATCGAAAGTCTTGGAATCTGGATCAATATTCATAGGGTCAGTCCACATTGGTTCTTCTATGCCTCCCAATTTGAGCTACCATTTCTGTTGCCCTTGTCTGGAGGTACAATTTCAACTCGCTGATTGCTAAATATTGCTACCCTCCTCAAATTTAGTGGACTTCCCAAGACTCACCTGCCGTTCACTCTCTTCCATCTACTCTTCTCTAGGGGGGTCTATTCATAACTCACTTTGGGTTATCTTCAATACGCTCACCCTAGCCTCTCTGGGTATGAGTGTGCTTTCTGAGTGTGTCGGGGGCCTCTTGTCATTGGTCTCATCTCGTCTATCCTGAGGGGTTACTTGAAGGTCTGTAGGTGGTAAATCTCTATTAGCCTCATGTTGGGTATTGTAGTATCACAACTGGGTGGAACCGATTTATAATTTCCTAGCTGGCTTAGCTTTTCAAGAACAATCGATCCTATCCGTTGTTTGACTTTCTTTCTCATCAGCGGGGGTAGTCTAAGCAACTGCCACAAAGTTACTTCTATGTTCATATCATCTAAAATTTTTGGTAGGTCTACACTTCCTACGCTACTACTTAAACACACCTCTTTTCTAGGGTGTGTATTTTTTATTTAGTTCTTGTGACCATGCACGGTGACAACCCGCTCTTCTATTTCAAAGAAGTCGAGTCACTGACTTAATCATGCACTGAAACCGATTTATTGCCAAACAAAAACATCAAGACTAACTTTGCAAACTAAACACACACCATAAGGCTCAGAACTTTCAATCATGAGCCTAAGCTGAGGAAATACAATCAGCATGTTACTTAACATGATCATCTTTAAACGAGTTCATACCAAGATATCGATGCTAAGTAAAACGAAGCCAATGCAAAATCAAAATGGTGCTAGGTTAGTAATGCTACGACATTCCACAACACAACTTCATATCACGCAACACAAGAATTTAAGAATAATAAAAAATATTGCTTTTGGAGGATCCAAAAAGTATACCTTATGTGAAAAGAGAAAAACCGGGTGCCTGTGGAAGCCACCAAGTCATGAGTTTATGGCTTTGAGTCTTGGACCGGCAACGGCCTTCTCAATCGGTATGCCGTAAACAAGTTCCTATTTCACGAGTCCATCAAGTTAATTGAAAACCAATGCTCACAAGAGGACTGACAAAGTTCACGAATAAGACTTCAAGATTGATATGAACCGAAGGTCAAAGCAGGACTGAGATGGAAGTGGGATTCTGGCGCAGTCTCCACGCTCACAATAATTAATGGCTTCAGCGGTTCTGCTCCACAGCTCTTGGTCAATAGGCTCAGGTGGCCTCAGTGTATTCTTGATGATGAAAATGGCCCGTGAAAGAAGAAACCAGGGTGATCTCATTGAAACGCCTCCTCAGACAAGTGGACAGAACTTATTGTTGGTGAGCACGAATTTGCAAATTAGATCACTCCTCTGATAATCGCGATAGTGAATGAGGTGATAAATCCCAGATTGCAAAAGTTGTCTCATCTGAAGGGGCGTTCCCTGCAAATATGCGTGAAGGATGTTAGTCCTCTGAATCGAATAGCTGCTACAGAATCTGCCCGATGACCAGTGATGGTTGGAAACCAGCGGTGCATCTTGAGAAGAAAACTATTGCTGCTTTGCCAAGGTCAGCAAGCAGATAGATGAGGCTATTGTTATACAATCATGAGCTGCATGGTCCCCTGATGCTTATTACCAACGCACTGTTTCACAATAAGATCGTGAAATACATTCAAGAAGGTAACAATATACTCATAAACGATGAACCGCAGCCAAAGCAGACGGAACATTGGAGACGGACAGATCAGTGGTAATCAAAGCCACGCTCATTCCACGAACACAAATAAATGCTCATCACACTCTCTCCTCCTCCTTCACAATCCTCTTTCACAAGCAAGAATTGAGTTCTCTCACATTCTCCCAAACGATGGTTTTACACGTAAAGCCTTCCACATCCCTCTCCCCCTCACCCTTCCAAGTGACATACAAAGCAAAAACTCTCCCTCATCATCCAAAGCTAAAGCTTCATCCTCTCATCCTCTCTTCACACAACGGCAAAAGTTCTCTCCTATCCTCTCTTCTCACTCTCTCATCGTTCCACGTGACACAAGCAAAAGTTTGCCCTCAACCTTTTTCATTTTCTTGCACCCCAGTCTTAAGAAAACCACTGCCTTTTATGAAGTCACCCAAAGCTTTCCCTTCATAATGCCATATCTTCATTCTTCAAGCTTTTCATGAAAAGTGCCCTCTCTTGTTACATGGCTCTTAGTTGTGATTTGACCACAAGTGGTACCAAGATGGAGGGGATTATGTGAGCTACTTTCCTCTTTTGCACTTGTTGGTGGTGTAAATGGTAAGTACTTCTATTGATTACTCTTTTTAATTGGGTGGTCCTCATTGCTACTTGTGGTAAACTCCTACCACTTTTAGGTAGGGTATTTTGTTAAGCACTTCCATTGCGTGTCTGTGGCCCATGGCTCAAACTGTCGAGGTGATTTGTTTGTCGGGGTGCCGCTTCGACTTGCACTGATACTTGTCTATATTTTTGTTACAGTTTCCTTGACCTTGTCCCATAATTTCCGGCCATTTGTTGCGAGTTGATTTTTCTCATTGTCGTTTTTCCGTGTATCGTACTGGCGAGCACTCATGACTTGGGGTTCTTTAAGGCAACCGGTTCTCTAAAAAACACAGTAGGCAATTTTTGTATCAATAAAAAATAGTAGAGTACATTGAAAAATTCGCTCAGTAGTGCCTGCTAGAATAATCGGGCCAATTCTAAGGCCGTAACCTATTCTATGGGCCATTTCTAAGGCCTCAAAATTTATTCTAGCCACATTTTGGGTAGGCTAGGACCCTTGTCTATGTGGACCGACATTTTTGACTCGGTCTTTACAAAAATTGACCACAAAATATTTTTGACAATTTTTTCCCAAAGTCAATTCCTACACTGTGTCTAGCCACTTAGAGGTGGGCTGGGACCCAACTATACAGATAATTTTATGCCGATTTTGCCAGTAATAGACGGGTTTTACATGCTGGCTTTTGTACAAAATTGTGAAAATCGCTTTAACAGAGCCCGATTTTTCGTGCGAAAATATCAACTAACATTTTGCCATAATGTGCATGTGCTATGTGACAACCCTTGTAAAAGTATTTGAGCTCTACATCAGGTGAATCAGTGTTGGGAAACCTTTTTTTTACTTAAGCTCAAAAAATTTACAATTTTATAGGCTTCTCAAAATTTTAAGGACTAGTACTCATAGAAGGGTTTATTTGATTATATAAAAAAAACGTCGACATTCTCATGATTTTGAGTTTTAACAAAAAAAAAATGCTGATTCGATTTGTGTACTTTGCGGACTTTCGGGATCTCCTGGGCCTGGGAGCGGGTGCTCTTGGGAAGCAAAAAGAAAACCACGTTTTCTTAAAAAGGTGTTAAGGAAATGGAGGTTACAGATTGGGACTGTATGACATATGTACTCGATATTCCAGAATCTGGAGTCAATACTTCTGGGTCCTGTCTGTGGCGACAAACCATCGGATCCACCGTCGGCTGGTGGCCAGGTACCCTCGCGTAGGTACGCCATATGCGGGATTTGGATCTTTCACCTGGTCTCTACACTGTCACGCCGCATCCACTGACCTACCACCGCCCCCCACCGACCGTCCCTACCTCCCTTATTTATTTATAATTGCCATAACCATTCTCTATTCTGCGTAACGTTTGCGCCTTGTCTGCGCATCTTCAACCTCGTCTTCTTCTTCTTCTTCTCTCTCAGATATCTTCTGCTCCTCTTTGCATGCCGGCAATACCTGTGACGATCCCGTGCTTGAGCCACATTAGCGACAAGATGAGCTCATTTTCTGCTACCAGCCTCACATGTGTGAATTCCTTAGCAGCTCTGAGAATCGGAGCTCTGTTTTGGGTTCATTCATAGATGTCTTTGGTGAGCTAACAAGATAGATTGTTCTTTATAGGTGTTTGATCGATTTATGTTTGTGAAATGATCTGGAATTTTAATTAGAGGCGAGAGGTGCTTAATCAGTAAGCTCTTCTAGGCAATTCTGATTCGAAGGTGGAAGTGCATAGCGGTCAAGCCATTAAGCCAGTATTCCTGTGTAATTGTGTTTGTGATTTGGGAATGGAAGTATCATATTCTAGGCTTAAGCTCTTTGGCCTTCCGATCTTTGCTAAAGGTGCTTGAGATTTAAGACTCAGGCAGCTCTTCTCAGCCATTCTGGCGAGGGATTGCATGGCAATCAAGCCATTACGTATGTAACTTCGTAGCAGTATTCGTGTGTGATTGTGATTGTGTTTCTGTTTGTGATTTGGATACTTGTATAAAGATTGCAGGCTGAAGCTCATTGACCCCACAGACATTTGCTACAGGTGCTTAAGCTTTGATGCTCAGAAAGCTTTTCTCAGTCATTCTGGTGAGGTATTGCATAGCAATTAATTAGCCATCAAGTTTCTTGTAGTAGTATTGATGTGTGATTGCGTTTGTGTTTGTGATTGAAGAATGGAAATATCAGATTTCAGACTTAAGGTCATTGCCCACACAGATCTGATCCCTGGTCTACCGGACGATGTGGTTCTCAATTGCATATTACCTCGCCTTGCTTGGACAAGTTTTCCCTCTCTGCTCCGCGTCAGCAAAAGCTGGAACGCCGCTTTCGCGTCTCGGAGGATCGGAGACATCCGCAGAATGAACCCTAGTTTTCAAGAACGTCTACTTGCCGTTATTCACAAGACCACAAGCAGACCCTTAGATGAGCACCCCGATGAAATATCTAGTTGCCCATGGATTATGGACACACCCTTAGATGAGCACCCCGAGGAAATATATAGTTGCCCATGGATTATGGACATAAACCTCGCAGTTTCAATATACGATCCAATCCTGTGTGTGTGGGAAGAGCTTCCACCAATTCCCTACATACCTTATGGTGCTCCCATGTTTACCCGCTGCATTTGCGTGGATGGAAAGCTGTTTGTTCTTGGAGGATGCAACTCTGAGAATTGGGAGCCGGTTCAGGATGTGTACAGGATGGATCTTGCAACCGGACTCAGAAAATGGGAGAAATGCGCAGGGATGAACACAGCTAGGGCAAATTTTGCATGTACTTGTTACGAGGGTAAGATCTTCGTAGCTGGTGGGTATGGCAGAGACGGCCTTGTCTCTTCAACCGCAGAGCTCTATGATGTGCAAAAGGAAGAATGGTTACCCCTTCCAGATCTGAACATACCAAGGTCTGATTGCTTGGGAGCTGTTCTGAATAAGCAAATTCACGTTATTGGTGGATACACCTCACTTGTGTATGATCTTCGCGATCAGGATGAACCAGATTCACTAAGCTCAAATTGCGTTTCTTCCATGGAAATTCTTGACAAGCAATGCAAAGGATGGATATCTACCACCACTTCCACAGTAGCCCCCCTGCAGGCGTTTGCAGTTTCATCTGGGCAGCTATGCCCTCTGACTGATGGAGCCATGCACAAATTTAATGATGATCTTACCTCTGGCAAGCCTGCTATGGAGGGCATGTTGATTTCACATTTTTCACTTGAGGAAGATGACGATGAGACATATCTTGCTTTGGCTGCAGTCTCTTTACAACAAGAGATCTATGCAATCATTAGAGACACCATATCATGTTTTGGAAGTGGGTTCTCCTTCTGCAAAGGAAAGAAGGACAAGACCTGCGCTCAAGGGACAGTTGTGACATGGCAGCCAATTGAGTGCCCATTTGAGATTGTTGAGCTTGCTCTATCTTGCTGCTCTGTTTCTGTATGAAGATGGACCGAAGATCTAGTAACTTGAATCAGAGATGTTCAATTTTCCATTGCTTAGAATAAGTATCTTGAAAGTTCATATAAGATATAGAGTCGAACTGGTATATCAAACCATTCACTCTGTAATCTGCTGTTCATGCCAGATGGATGCGAATTCGGTTGCCAAGCTATATGGTAAAAGGTTTTTACTTAAGAGGAAATTGTCATACAAAATGCACTAACACCTATATGTTAAGGATCGTGCAAGGCTTGAACTCAAATTTTAGGATGAAATCATCCAGATGTAATTTGTAAACCTTTTGAAAGAATTATATATACTTGTTCCTATCTACGGTTATTACAAGAAAATCGTTTTAGAGAAAACAACATCTAGGAAATCTGGAGATCTCCAAGATAATGACGTTTGCTGGAGTCTTTGGGTTTTTCCAATGAGATCTCTTGAATGATAATGTCAAAATGTCGTAGGACATGTTGTCTTACTATGAATCATTCTCTTTGTTCACCTCCTATGTAGCTCAATTTCCCTTGATCGTGTGAAAAAAGGATGTATGCAATAAAGAAAGAAACATTATGGACTTGATCACACACATACGAGACTGAAAACAACATAATGGATTCTGAATGAACATAAGCTTTTAGTGTCCTTGAGGCTAAGGCCTATGAGACAAAAATAAACAAGGTTCTTTTGCCCCCTCATACCTTGGATGAGATGGGAAATATCCATCAAGAGGAATATGTGGCCATATGATGTAGTATTATAAAATGTCTTAATGTGTATGAATCAACAGAAATGCAACATTCTTAATGTGTATGAATCAACAAAAATGCAAACATTCTTAATCAACATAAATGCAATATTGCTTAATGTGTATGAATCAACAGAAAGCAAAATAAACCTGCATGCAATGGGATATCTAAGCGATATGTTGAAATCTTAGTAATATATTGCATCTTAAATACTTAGGCAATTGTAAGAAGGTTCAAATTTTTTTGAGTTCTCCCTCGATGGCAAAAAGGTATTGCCACCCTAAGCATAGTATAAGAGGGGAAGGACCAACCATGAGAACAAAACAGGTTGTTGCTACATGTACTTTGAAACTGGAAGATCAATAGTGCATTTAGAAAGCTAAATAGATTCTATTGGAGTAAGATTGTTTGAGGGTCTTAAATGTTGCTTTTGCAATATATTGTTGTCATGTTTCTAGAACATTTAAGGAGTTGACCCACTTTTTCTTGCATTATGGTTACTACATTGGGCATACATAACATCATAAAGTGCTTTTTGTACTCATAATCACAAGATAGCCTAGAGTTTCAAAACCTTTTTGAAATTGATACCCTCGATGCTTACACATACTACTAGCAATCCATATCATTTTGTGGTTCGTTTAAAAAATTGACATTCACATGTCCCATATAAAAGTAAGAATAAAATGAACGTAATAGTTACATTTATATTAACGATAAACTTCAAGCATTTTGTAGCTCTACATCATATGCCCATATGTTCATCTTCATGGATGTTTCCCATCTAGTCCAATCTTTGACTTCATCATATCTATGAACAAATCTAAAAGGATATATGAGCAATGTGTTTAGATATTAGTTATCTTCTCCTAGTATTAAAATGTGTTATAAACATCCAACAACTTTTAACTAGATGATAATCAAGCATGGCTAACATAACATGTGGATGACATGACCAAATCATGTGGCACACCTTCATGCATTGTAATCTTTGGAGTTCAAGCAAGTCATTAACACATGCTT
Organism: Diphasiastrum complanatum; assembly: GCA_029204225.1. Taxonomy (NCBI): domain Eukaryota; kingdom Viridiplantae; phylum Streptophyta; class Lycopodiopsida; order Lycopodiales; family Lycopodiaceae; genus Diphasiastrum; species Diphasiastrum complanatum. Next base: position 39,828,595 of record CM055096.1, read on the forward strand.
AAAGACCTAGGTGTTGAAAAATGAAGTCGTGGATGATAATGGCCATAGAGTAATAAAGAAGTAATGGCTATGATGTTAAAAGCAACATCATGCTATAAAGTTGACTAGTGAACATTAAAGCTTGTAAGTAAATGGGTCCTCATTGACTTAATGCCAATCATGCTTCAAGCTTAATGCAAATGGGCGATGATATCTTTTCACACAAAAGGTAATCATGCCGCAAATTAGAAAACAAAAAATAAAATAAGCAACAATAATCAAACAAGGGAAGTGGCTTGTAAAGTTAATGGGGCCTATAAGCATCCATTCTTTTAAAGGAAAGCAATTTCATAGTTTTGTTCATTCATGAAACTCTTTTCTTCAATTACCTCTTCTAGAGAGAATAACATTATCATTTTACCACCATAATTGAACTTCCACAAAACTGTTCTCCCGAAGCTCTCTTCAACGACTACTTTGTACTTTGCACACTCCCTATATGGCTCTGATACCAAGTCAAAATTTGCTTCAAATAGGATCATAGATCATGAAACACAATAACATTCACTTAGAAAGCACTCACCCACACCAAGCTCACATAGCAACTATATTTTCAAAACCTAAATACACTATACATATAGCTTTCTTTATGGCAACCCATGCATGGCCCGGCTTGCCGTTGACGGGACACGTGTCTCGTCAACTTTCCTCGTGGTGAGGCCAACTGGTCCTAAACCAACGATTGGACCCACAGTACAGTAACACAATAGTTCTACTTTTATTCTAACTATATGTCCATGACATAGAGGTATAAATATAATAATGCATAACCCCTACTTATGAAAAATTAATAGGCATTTAAGAGGACAACCACTAGGGAGTTAGAACAAATTCTTAGTAGTAAGACAAACAATGAATTGGGATATCTAGTGCTTGCGAGAAGAAACTACAAAAGAAAAACCATGGGAGAAAGAGACAATGCACACCTTCTTGTAAATTGTGAAAGTCATTGAAGAACCCTCTGCAAGTGAGAGATAGGCACACTCTCCCCACATCTAAATGTCTAAGACTTTTAAAAACTCTCATTGGAATACTACTTAATAGAGAAATATCAGAAATGGTTGAGTTCGAGTACATGCACCCTTCTTATTCTCAATACTGCACGACTATCAATGAAGATCATGTGGCTTATCATTTAGAATTTTTTGGTCATATAAATCCCCTAGTAGAAATCCCTATAGTTAATGATTGCATGCTATATTTTTGTTATGTTGATGTTGTTACCATCCTAGACTTGAGATCGATATTATAACCATTTCAAATGGCATTGGAGCACATGTGCAATGACCATTATGCTTGTGATTACAGGATAACGGGGAGTTATGTTTTCCAGTAGTCATCTAGCAGTTAAGTTGTGGAAGGCCTTTCAATCAGGTCAGAAAACAATTAGTTTGCATGTAGTGTGGAGAAAACAACTTTTGATGACACATCTATGTTTTAATCAATCCTTTGAGGCAAATAACATTTTTATGCATCTTCTAGGAGTGACTTTATAAGGGTCATCCTTTTCTTAGAAGCTAATTACCTGACGTCTGATAGCTAGGAAGGAAATGGGAGAGGGAGAGGGAGGGAGGGAGAGAGAGAGAGAGAGAGAGAGAGAGAGAGAGAGAGAGAGAGAGAGAGAGAGAGAGAGAGAGAGAGAGAGAGAGAGAGAGAGAGAGAGAGAGAGAGAGAGAGAGAGAGAGAGAGAGAGAGAGAGAGAGAGAGAGAGAGAGAGAGAGAGAGAGAGAGAGAGAGAGAGAGAGAGAGAGCTACGTCTAGTTCCAAGAGCCCGATGTGTTTATCCTAGTAGTTTCACCCACCTAACATTACTTTTCAAAAGACCAAGTATTTACAAGTTTGATCACTTGGAGAAAACCACATGGGGTACTAACTCTATTGTGATATTGAGTGTAAGCACCAATCTACCTTGACCATTGTTGGCATCCTAAGGGCCCAGCATCACTATGTCCTCGAGTGTTAGATCAAATAAGTATTTTTTTCTTACAAGAAAAATGATTCTCTTACTCGGTTATGAAAACTCCTACACATTCCAAGAAAAGGTGTTTTATAGAGTCCCATGGGAAATCTAACAATGGGATGCCTGGACTAGTAGAGATGTTAAAAGACTGTCAGATATAAAATGTGAATAAAAAAATGTTAATACTAGCCCTAGATGTGAGATTTCTTAGACAACAACAAGATGTGATCAATCTGTAGACCACTTGTTTTGCATCCCCCCTAGACTCATATGTCGATATTGGTATGTAGATCATGATACTTAGGGTTGATGGAACACCATATGCGAATATTGTGGTAGAGCAAGCCATTTAGAAGAAACGTGCTAAGCTTGGAAAATTCATTTAAAACTTAGAATGAAATTGATGAATCATGATCTACAGAGCCCATGATTGATTAGGCCTTCACAATTTACATATACCCCCCTCATGGTTTGGCTAGTTTGAGCCTCATACACAGGTAGTTTTTAGAAGAAGTTAGAAATAGATAGGACTAACAAAAGTAGTACTAATCTTAAATGCTTAACATCATCAACTTTGGCCTCTGAGCGACCCCATGAATTGCTAGAATCATTAGTAGAAAGAGGTTTCAAAATATAACGACCATTTTATAATAGTTGTTACCAGTACTTTGAACTATGATTCGTGTAGAAGTAGTAAGATATTTTGTGTGTTCCTAGGAGGTAAGGAATCAAGCCATCACTTACTCTCAAGTGGACAAAGCAAATAATAGAGGCCCATTTCACCTAATAGTGTCGTGAGTGAAAATATCGAAATAAAAGAGTATCTAGGATGCATTGATGAAAGGGCATTGCATGCTGCACTAAATGCAATATCCCAAAATTTTGTCCCTTCATTATTTAACATTGTTAGTAACTAAGTGATCAAACTAGAGTTAATAAGAGTTTTTTGTGTGGATGACAATAACTACAAGTCAAAATAAAAGTAGGCTTATTGTGTCACTATATTGTGGGTCCAATCATGGGACTAGGACCAGGTGTACCATGATTAATCAATTGATAAGAAACATGTCTCGTCTATGGCAACATTGGTCATGCATGGGTTATGTACAATGTTATGAGTTTTTGAAATACAGTCTTGCTATGTAGAGTTTGAGTTGAGAGAGTGATTATTGTGTCATTTTTTGTCTATGCCTATTTGTGATCCTATATGACAAACTTGTTATTTCACGTATGAAGTGATATTGGATCTCAATGTGTTTAGTTCTCGCATGGAACACTGGATTCTTTGCTAGCTGAATGCCACTCTGACTGTCGCTATGTAAAGTTGTGAGATTTTTCTGCTTTATGCCAATCTCTTCGAAGATTTGTCTCAACCATATAGCTTCTTGTGCAGCACTACACATTGCCTTATACTCTGCTTCTGTGGTGGAAAGAGCAATTGTACTTTGCTTCTTACTAGACCAGGAAAAGCAATTACCATAAAACTAGAATATATATCCTGTGGTGGATCTACGATCATCATAGTCACCTCCCCAGTCTGCATCCACATAGCTACACAACTCAGGTAAACCATCATGCTTCTTGTAAATCAAGCCATACTCTGATGTGCCTTTCACATAATGCAAAATGCGTTTAGCTGCTTTCCAATGCGTTTCCGTAGGTGCTGCCATAAATTGACTTACAATGCCAACAACATAGCATATATCTGTCTAGTTGTGGTAAGGTAAATCAAGCTCCCTACTAACTGTCTATATAGCGTACCATCAAATGACTGTGATTCATCAAGCTTAGAAAGCTTTTTACTTGGTTCAATAGGAGTGTTTACTGGTTTGCAATCCTGCAACCTAAAGCTGTGCAGCAACTCTTTGACATATTTCACCTGTGTTAAACCCACTTCATGTCCTTTTTCCACACTTCTAGTCCAAGGCAGTAATGCATCAGACTGAGATCCGTCATCTCAAATTGTTTCATGAGGTCTTTCTTGATTATGTCTATCATCTCTTGATTATTTCTCATAATAATCAAGTCATTAACATAAAGAGCAATCAAAGCAACCATACCCTCAAAGCATAAGACATATAGAATTGGATCAGAATGTGTTCTCACCATCCCCTTTGAACGAAAGTAGGCATCAATCCTACTATACCACGCACGTGGTGCTTGTTTAAGACCATAAAGCGCTTTCTTCAAGCGACATACTTTATTTTCCTGTCCTTTCGTTACAAAGCCTTCAGGTTGATCCATGAACACTTCTTCTTCTAACTCACTCATACGATTTTTGTGCTCAGCTACACCATTGAGAGCGGGAGTATGAGCTTGCGTAAATTGTCTTTTAATCCCACATTGATCACAAAGATCATTGAAGTCATTAGACTTATACTCACCTCCACTATCTGATCTTAGAACTTTGATCTTCTTACCTGTCTAATTTTCGACCAAGTTTTTGAAGTTCTTGAAGTTATCAAAAGCATCTGATTTCTTCTTCAAGAAGTAGATCCACGTCTTACGTGACATATCATCAATAAAGGTCATGAAATAGAAGGCTTTTCCTAAGGACATGGTCCTCATGGGCCCGCATAAATCTGTGTGGATTAAATCCAGGATGTTCTTTGCTCTTCCAACACCCCCTTTATTGAACTTCTCTCGATGCTGCTTCCCATATATACAAGATTCGCACATCGATTTCAAGTGATCTTCTATTGTATTGTAGGCAGTCCTGTTACCATCTCCAATTTTCTCATCAAACTGAGGCTTCCCAAGTTCAAGTGACCAAGCCTCTTGTGCCACAACTCAGTTTGCAAAGGAACGGATGATACAAGTCCATGTTGCCCCTTGATTGTGGCATTCAACCTGTACAATTTTGTATTGGGCTCTCTTACTCCATTCGCAATAACTTTGAACTTTTGGTTCGCATCCTTCACAAAGCAACGATCATGGGCGAATTCTACTTTCAACTTTTGATCAGTAATGACTCCAATAGAAAGTAGATTTTTCTTCAAACCTGGTACGTAAAGTACCTCCCTGATCATCCTGCTTTTGCCATCAGACAGTTGGATTGAAACTGTGCCTGTCTCCTTGATCATGCACACTTCACCATTTGCTTGTGAAACAGATGTCCCATTATCCAATGCCTTCAAACTACTGAACCAGTTCTTGTTACATGTCATGTGTCTTGTGGCTCCTGAGTCAATATACCATGCTTGATCATCTTGATTATATGACAATGCAGATATGAAGATGCTAGAGTCTTCAATCTCACCTTCATCAACAAGGTTACCTGCTTGTTTTGGTTTCCCCTTGCCTTGTTCCGCCAAGAATTTGCGACATTCACTCTTCCAGTGGCCCTTTTTACCACAATGGAAGCACTTGCCTTTCTTTTTAGTTTTGCTGGAAGATCCCTCATCCTCCTGAGACTTGGCAAATTGTTGTTTAGTCTTCTTCTTGCCCTTGCCCTTGCCTTGTTTTTGGCGTTTTGCAAGTGCCTGATCATCAGTATTTTGACATCTAGCTTTCACCATTTCTCGTCGTTGCTCTTCCTGCATCAAAATTCCTATGAGCTCGTCAAAGCTTGACAATCTTTCTCTTGATGCTATTCCGCTCACAAACATCTGATAGGGTTCTGCAATGCCGCATAATGCATTATGCACCAGCTCCACATCATGTATGCGCTCTCCAATAGAATGCAGCTCATCTCTCATGGTCTTGATTCTGGTCATGTACGTCTGAATGTGCTCTCCTTGCTCCATGCGAGCACTATTCAACTTTGAATTCAGAAACATGATTTTTCATGGATTTGACGTCTCGAACTGCTCCTTTAGCACATCCCATGCCTGTCTGGGTGTAATAGCATCACAAATGTGGGTAATGATGTGATCCTTCACTGACAAGTTAATGAAGGTCAAAGCTTTCCTCATCTTTTTGTCGAACACTCGGCCTTCTCTCATCACCTGTGACAACTTCCCACACATCTTTCTCCATCAGTATGTTTTTCATTTTGAATTTCCACACTGCATAGTTGGAAATCCCGTCCAATTTGCTACTTTCACTCAAAATGGACTCTCCTATGTTTGCCATCGCAAAACTGCTTAAAACTTCTGCCTTAGGCTAAGAACAGTATGTCGAGGCCAACAGTGATGTCAGAAGTTGAAAATAAATGACCTGCATTTTTTTTCTTACCAGGCCACTCGCCGCTTTTCCACCAATTTGAAAGCCAAATCGGCGTCGCCTTCCAAAATGCACTCAATCGTCAATTCCCAACAACGTGCCCAGTGGAATGGTGAAACTACTTCTGGCGTACTCCGAACACTTTCTCCGCTGCAACCGCTCTGTTTTGTTGTACCGTACTTGTAGGTACAGTCCAGGTGCCCTTCGTTTGGAGGTTATAGCCTTTCGTTTGGGTCAAAACGGGCAAAGGACCCAGAAATAGGGACTTTTCTAGCTTTTGAACTGTTTCTTCACTTTGAAGAAACTTCACTCTTCACTTGTGAAGGGACCCAACTCAACTTTCAGTATGAAAATTTTTAATGAAGTTGAAGGCCAGAATGCACTTCAATTCTTCAGGACCCTGTTTAAAGCTCATCCAATGGCTGAACCAAATCTTGTGGTTCACATTTCTCTCCCATCACAGATGTTGGACCGTTGATTGATTTGACACCTCATCAACAAGTTCAAAGTACATCTGGGCATCGAACTAAACTCTTGCAGACGCTATGGTCTTCGATACACTAAGCTGAGTGTTGCGTTGGGCACGCGAACAGCCCGCGACTTCCCTGCATGCGGCTGCGCCTTCCTTCCTTGAAAAATGTTGGATCAAGCTCTCCTATAGATCATTTTGAACACGATCTGAGGCCTGGAGCAGGGTCGCCCTACTGAATCCATGACTGTAGAGTGTTCAGTCAGGAAATTATGTGGAGAAACGGTGATTTTAGCTCAACTTGACAAAGTGGCTTTTTCACCTTTTTACCGCAAATCTGCTAGGTTAACTGTCTAGAGACAAATCTCTGACACAAACCTCAGAATCTCTCCATGGCTCATTGACAATGTGATTACCTTCCTTCCTGTCCTTACGGCATCCAAAACGGTGCACAAACAACGAAGAAATCACCAGTTATGTATAAAAACCATAACCCCAAGTCCGGTTTCAATTTTTAGCTGGCTTCAAAATTGTCAAGTTTTCACCAGATTTTTTCCTGTCTGATGCTATGCACAGGCTAATAATCCCTCTGCTGAGCTTAGCAAGCCTCTATAAATTAGAAACCGTGCACCAGTGCTTCTCTTTTCATCTTTAACCCGCCGTAAAACCCCGAACTCTCAGAAGACAGTTCTCCAGAACCTCTCTTCAACAGCGACACTATACTGTGTACACTCCCTATACGACTATGATACCAACTTAGAATTTGCTTTGCACAGGAACACAGATCATGCTACACAGTAACACAGACAGAAAATCACTCTCCTCAGCAAGCTCACATAGCAACTGTATTTCTCAAAATGAAATTACACTGTACATATAGTTGTTCACTCAGGCAACCCATGCATGACCCAGGTTGCCGTTGGCGGGACGCATGTCCCGTCGACTTGCCTCGTGGCAAGGCCAACTGATCCTTATCCACTTATAGGACCCACAGTACAGTAACAAAGTGATTCTAACTATTTAACATCCACAAACATAAATTATTTGAAATTGAAAACTTACCAATGTAATAGCAGAGTCGATCAACTTACCCTTAGGCTCTGTGTTAAGAGAATCCACCAAACTCAGAGCCATGCTCGATCATTACATCAATCTATGCTACAAAATGTTAACCAAGAACCTACCGAGCTAGAAATTGATGATACATTTCAAGTATTAAAAGTAGGAATAACTTGGAAATTTACACAAAAGAATGTTACACTCTTAGTTTAACACAAAAGTTTGTCTAGAGAAGCCGCCACCATTGATGGAGGATCAAGAGTAAATCTTAGAAATACTCTACCAATAATGAAATTTAGAACCATTACAATTAGCTAGATTCACCATCAAACTAGCTAATTGAATTCTGGTCAAGCCATTAGGAGTGATATATAATGTACACCGATATATTAGTTTATGATTCATTATATCATTCATGGTCATGAACTTGGCCAACACACTTAAGACCATGGTTGAAAATGGCCAAGGTTAGACATCACTATTATTTTATAAGTTCTGCATTTGAGAATCTTGAAAGAGCTATGAAAGTAGATTATTAACACTTGGGACATAAAACCTAGTAGACGAAAAGCAGAAGACAATTGATTATCTACTAAGACTCCCAAAACCAAAGATTTATCATTTACCATCTGCTCCACTCGAGTAAACCATTCGTCTTACATCAGACTTAACCAACTCAAATCTTTGTCACAAGCCTTGGAAGCCAATATGGTGCATGCTAGACTGAACAACCATAAATAGGTAACTTCCACCCAAGCAAGCCATCCAACTCAGCCAATAGGTTAGTGCTCATGTTTGGAACCTTCTGGATTAGATTTCCACTTGGCCATATGCTCATCTTAATCATCTTTTTACTTCAATGGTCTAGATTTATCTAAATCTAGCAATTAGAGCTACTTAACTTCTAAATTAAGTATATTACTGTGTTGTAAAGCTAGCTCCAAGTGCAAGCTTTAGTTTTGATGGCACTAGTGCCGACATTGTTCCCGACACCAATAGCGCTCATGTTGCTCCCGACGCCACTATGACCAGAATGTAGTTAGTACTAACTTCATGTGGCTAAAAAATGTTGATCGATTCTAGTGAGTTCCAAAGAGCTCAAATCGATGTACTTCACACGATTTAGGCATGATTAAAGAAAGCTTGAAAATCAATAAAATCTACAGAGAGAAAATCTTAGAGAGAGAAAAGTGTGTTTTATTAGATTGGTCTAAGCACTTGCCATGAGGGGAGGTGCTAAATCACACCAGAACTATAAGGGGATGCGGGTTGCAACTCAAGATGAGTCTCTTGCCACGACCTATTGTGCCAAAAAGAGCAAAAGTGTTTTTTTATGCCGAACATAGCAAAACACTTTGAATGTTGTCTTGGTATCAACCTTGGCATGCCAACACCCTAGAGACTAGGGCCGGTCACACACTTGAAATGTACATTCTCAAACTTAATAACAAAATGTGATTTTACCTCAAAATGAATCTGATTACCTTTTGGATTTCAGTGTTTGGTAAAAGTGCCAATTGTAAGGCCACTTTCTATCTTTTTGATCTAGTGTCAAGCTTAGGGTCACATCCGAGGATGCCAACGGTATGTCGTCGGCGGGGCGATTCGGTCCAAAATGCCAATGGCGTGTTGTCAGGACCATTCGGTCAAGAAATTGGTTGTTTTCATATTTGTCGCCGCTTGTGATTCGGAGTGTTCCTTGCGTGAATCTAAACTTGGTTGGGGTCTTGGAGAATGTGCATTGTCTAGTTTCTCTCTCTAGGTAGTATTGTGATTTCTATGTGCATAGATGAGAAGTAGTGCATGAATGAAGTAAGCACGTCTAGGTCAACAAACTTTGATGTTTTTGAAAAAAAATCTACAGGCCTCACTAGCTGACACCCAACATCCCCCCCCCCCCCAAAGGGTAACAACACTTGTCTCAAGGAGGAAGGGGGAGGAAATCGAATGCACCTCCAAAAATTGAAAACAATTAGAACAATGTTCCTCCTATCAAGGAGGGGAGTAAAGTGAGAGTAAATGGAGTGGAGCCCACAAAATTGAGACCATGGCCAATGTTCCTATCAAGGCAGGGAGGAAGGTGAGAGAAAATGGAGTAGAGCCTTGACAATTGCAATAGTGGTGGGGATTGTGGGAGCATATTATTTTTAGTTGCAATTGAGGGTGTCATCCAACCCTTCACAAGACTTCATCATGGTGAACACATATATGATATCATAATGAGATGTTTCAAGCTTTCTAAATGATGAACACCCTTGGTGCATTTATTCATAGGAAAAAGTAGTAGGTGGGCCATGCATGCCCTCAAGTCACCTCTAGGAATGCAATGCCATGCTGCAGTAAGACTCATTTAAGAGATTTTTTCTTTGTTTAGGAGAATATGAGATGAATACATTTTGTTCAAGGTAGGTGGGTCTGACCGAGATACATCAAATGTATTATGGAAGGAGCCAGGCACACAGGCCATTTGCCCGGTAAGGATTTCCAAAACAATTTAGGCTCGGCCCCTCCGGGCCTCGCCCAAATTTTTTTGGAAAGTCGAACCGGGCAGAATGGCATGTGCCCGGTTCATTCCATTGCGTAATGGAGTCTTTGACTTTTCCACATGTCATTTACAAAGCATAATCAGTACTGTGGGTTTTTTTGGACCAATGAAAAATTGCCACGTGGCAGTTTGACGCGCACAATCTGACGCGGACTGACGTGCAGTCTGACGCGCATTTGGAATGTGCTTCAGAATTTTAAAATTTAAAAAAAAAATCGAATAACATTTTATGTTTTTTAAAAAGCCCAAAAATTGGACGTAATCAGCACAAAGAATCCATTAAGTAATGTGTAAAGATTTATTGGATTGATGGTGCCACCCCATGACTCATAATGGGGTGCTATAGTATTCTTATGCAATCATATGTAGCTCTCCTATCTTCGGGTCCTCCTGCCTTTGGAACACCTTTTTGATCCACGCTTATGACCTTGTCTTACACAGTGCACTCCCTAACAAAAGCATATTTTTACGTGGCCGCTTCTCTTCATCCAGTTTCAGATATTTTCTTCCCATACCCATTATCTCCTTTCCTTTGAATTCTATTCATTTTAGTGAACAATAATGACCAGCTGGTGTGGCTGCTGATGATGATTCATGTCTGCTGAATATCCAAGGCGATCTGTTTGGTTAAACTGGAAAGGAGGGGTGGGTTAGGAGATTCCATCTGTATGTAGCCATACATTGAAATTCATACAGGGCAGCAGCTTTTGTGGAACAAGGAAGCAGCTGTGATGGGCACCCTTTTTTCAAAGGGATCATCGTCAAGAACACCCGATCGGAGGAGCAGTTTTTCATTTAGTACTACCGCTTGCAGTTCAAGACCAGCAGCCACTTTGGACAAAAAGCTATCCAGGAAGTACTCGCATATCACTGACCAATTCACCAGCCTTGAGCAAGTACTGGTCTTGCTTTCATTTTCTCTCCCTTTTTCTATACATGGTCAGATATCACCAAATTCAATTCAGCTTATTTTCAATGTTCAGAATCGGTTTGAATGCTCTTTATGGCGCGCCCTTCTAAAACACAAAATCACACACTGCGTAAGTCAGAAATTTGTCTGATTAATCTATGAAGAACCGATACACGTGTATGTACTTTTTTGTGATACCTATGGTACCTTCTACAACTGCTGTGTTCCTGTTTTGATGTATTGTGGCTAGATATGTCAGTCAGCGCTAAGCCTTTATGTTTAGGATCAAGTAATCCAGCCCATCAACATATGCTCTGAGCTATATCTTTCAACACTTAGAAAGCAACATCGCGAGTTCTACTATATACTTGGTGCTCACTATGATTTAGCTCTGCTTCCTTACACTACCACTTTCATAGTTTTCTTTTTTGATATCAATATAACGCTTCTGTCTACTTGGCTCCCAATCAGTTTTAAAAATGAAGCTGCCTTTTGGCTGTCATACTGATAGTCAGTCGACATGTACTTCTTTATGCAGGTGCAACAGGCTTTAAGTCGAGCCGGTCTTGAGTCATCTAATTTGATTGTAGGCATAGATCTAACCAAAAGCAATGAATGGACAGGTAATTGCACTTTATTCGACTTCTTAATCTCTAGTTTTGTCAACAAGCAATTTTTACGTATCATTTGACTTGAGCTGCACTTTGCAGTGATAAAGTTACAGTTGCTTTAGAATTTGCTGCTTTTCTTTTTTGGTTTAAGGATGAGTGGCTTGCTTTATTTTTGACCGAAGTTCACCTTTGGACATTATTTTTCAACAATATGGTCTACTGCAAAATGCTATTTTCTTCATGCATGCATCCTCTTTTCATTCCCTCTTGTTAATCACTGGATAACTTTAAATTTCCTAGAACCTCCAATTTATACTTTCATATCAAGTCACATTGATAATCTCCATGTCCATATTATCCAGGAGTGAACTATGAAGGCTAATGCCAAAGCATCTCCTACAAAGAAATTTTTTCAAGAATCAGAATCATCAAATGTGGATAAGTGGAGATGACTTTCATAGTAGTATTTCAAAAGCCTTCAAGGAATTTTCTCGGAAGTTGGGACAACGTGGAGGTCACTCTACTTACAATGTTTTGGAGGCCCTTGAGGAACTTTCAAGGAAGCTACCAAATCAGGGCTACTAGGACCTTACTAGGACCCAAGAGGTTCTACATCCTAGCTCAATCAACTTCAACTTATTTTCAATTAATGAAAATAATGACCATGGTATTTAATAACCATGTGAGTAATGTTGAATGGGGGTCAAATAAAAGTCCGCGATACATATAGGGAGAAAGTAAAAACCCCTGAGATGGTCTATGCTGGTCCTGCTCATATTTTCATAACTTTACCCTACTAACACAAACAATACTCTCTACGTAGGCAAGAGATGCTTCTTGGCTTCCAAGGGGAGGCTTGAACCTGGGACCAACGGAACTTTGGATGTCAAGCTAAGCATCTGAGCCAACGCTGTTGGGTTATCTAGGCAAGAGATGGAAGAGCTTTATGTAAAATGCTATAGTTTAAAGGTGATGTAGATGCCACAAAATTTAAGACTGCAGAAATGAATATGGCAAGCTGGTATCCTTCAGTTCAATGTAGCATAGCTGATCACAAAATTACATATGCTGGTTATGAATCCACAAATAAGGGTATCACTAAGGAAAAAGGTCGCAATCAGCGCTACATATGTGGAGCATATGAAAAGAAAGAAAGCCACTCTTGTCCATTAACAGAAGTGACAACACACGATGACTCATAATATGTGCATATGTAGATATGGGTGTTATCATTCTAATCCTCCACCCTATGATTAGTAGGCTCGATATGGTCCGGCTCTTACAATTAAAATGTAACTTTTTATCTTTGATCTAAGCCATCTTTGTTGTCGTATAACATTGAATGAAATTAGGTTTTCAAGTGGTCACCTGATAAGATTGTGCAAAGGACTGCAAGGGAAATAGGGTTTGAATCTAGCTAGGCTATTATACCAGTTGATGAATACCCAAAAGCTTTTGGCTTTGATCTTGCCATATTGTATTCTCTTGCTAGCCCTTAACCAAGGTCCATTTGCAACTTTTATCTGATTTCCAAGTAGAAAGTGTGCCCTATTACAAAGTAAGCTACTGTAGGGAGCTTCTAGAAGCTTCACTCTTAAATCAATGGATTTGGTATGGCTGTCTTTCGCTTGATGAGTGCTCTCCAATTGCGCTAATTGCACCTGCTTTGTTTGATGAATTGCAAGACCTAGCTATGGAGGATCTTAACTTCAATACTAGATCAACCAAGAAAGCTTGAGAAACTTAGCTATGGAAAATATCACATACAAGGAGAATTGCATAAGCACCTCACAACACCAAAAGTTAGAAGAGAAATTGAATCGCTAGAGAGAGAGAGGAGGGCGTGGGTCCTCCAAATCCCTTGTGAGGCAAGCACCTCAAATAGATGCATGGAAAGTCTAGGTGTCAATCATATGAGTGAGCTACTTGGCCAAGTGGGCCACTTGCACTAAATAACTTAACTTACAAAGGGGGGTCTCATGTATTTAATTAATAACATGCCCCATGAGTGTACAACGTACGACATAATTAGTGCTTAGCCAAAGGGATAAAATAGGCATTACTCTTCAACACCTCCCCTTAATTAAGCTAACACCCAACAAAATTTTGAACTTTTCAAACTTATCTTTACTAAGAGGTTTAGTAAAGATATCAGCTATCTGGTCGTTGGTGTTGCAATAAATTAGCTTGATCTCTCCACTGTGCACTTTCTCCCGTATAAAGTGCTGGTCCACCTCTATGTGCTTCCTCCGTGCATGATAGATTGGATTTCTCGCAAGCTGAATGTAGCTTTGGTTATCACAATGCAACAATGTAGGTCCTACTTGAGCAATCTGCATATCCTCAAGTAGACATCGTAACCAAATAGCAGAACAGGCGGACCCATTAGTCGCCCTGTACTCAGCTTCGGTAGATGATAGGGCAATAGTAGGCTACTTCTTGCTACACCAAGATATAGCCCCTGAACAGCAATAGCCTATCGTCGATCTCCGATCGTCTCTATCACCTGCCCAATCAGAATTTGAATAACCCTCCAACTCAAGGTCACCATCATCAATGTATCCAATCCCATAGGTCATCGTCCCTCTCACATATCGTAGGATCCGCTTGGCTGCCTTCCAATATGATTCGGTAGCTTACTCATGAATTGGCTTGCAATCCCAACCGCATAAGCAATATTTGGCCTGGTGGTAGTAAGGTAAATCAGGCTGCCCACCAATTGGCGATAGAGAGTCTCATCTGCAAATGTTGGACCATTATCTCTTGTGTTGGAAATCAATGGGAATGTGCGGAAGCTGATGAGTGAGCTTGGTGTAGGATCGGAAGCGCCACAGTTAGCAGCAAAATATTCAAATTGAATGATTCAGACAAATGCTCAATGAAACAATACGGTAGTGAGACTGAGAATTTGCACTCTGATTAAGATCAAACAGTGAGTACAATGCTTGAAGTGATAACTTCAGCTTACAGTCGTTGGGCGTGATAACGCTGGCTACAAAAAGATTGATCAGATTAAGAATTATCAGAAGAAGTTTTCTGATGAAGATTCTAGGATTGATATCCTACAAAATATCTACAACTACCTTTTGTTGCAGTTATTACAACCGCCTCATTACAGTTAATGCATGTACAAAGTGGGCGGACTGTCAACGTGAAGTCGTTGGGTCGGATTTAGATCTACATCGAAATTTACAAGTATCGAAAAATGTACAATGACTCGAAAAATACATTGACTCGAAAAATATAGAATTTTTCGAGTCAATCCAGTATCGAAAAATTTAAGACAATTCGATCCTGAACTTTTCGATCCTTTGCTCAGAAATTCGAGCCTCCTGTTTCTGGTTTTTCAGGGTGCTCATTATTGAATGAATTTGAGGTTGAGCATCGAATTCCAACACTCCCCCTTAATGTGGATCCTGAAAACTTTTGATTTTCAGATTCAACATGTCGTTGAATCTGAGATGGTGCTCCTTTGACAGAGCCTTTGTGAAGTAATCTGCTGCCATTGATTCTGTCCTGCAATAGACTAAGGATACCTCCTTGCTTTGCACTTTCTCTGAGAATGAAATCTCAGATTGAGAGAGAGAGAGAGCTATGGTGCTTTGGCTGTCACAAAAGTTGGTCGTTGGATGTGACTGTGCAAGGTCAATTTCTGCTAGCAGGTGGCTCAGCCAAATTGCCTCGGTAACATTCGTGGTAGCAATATATTCTGATTCAGTTGATGACAATGGTACTGAGGTCTGCTTTCGACTGTTCTGTAAACTTTGATAGCTCAAATGACCATACCTTTTGTGCCAAAGCTTGTCCTGACTAGAATCCCTTGCTGACAAGGCCTCTTGAGTCTTGGCTAGGAATGGCTGTGTAAAGCTTGTAAAGACCCCCTTCTTGCATTCCCTTGGCTACCACCTTGAAGCTTTGATCTTTGTCTTTTACCAAACAGGTAGATTCGTCAAACTCCACCAACATGTTCTGTTTGGTAATGGCACCAACATATAGCAAGTTCTTAGCCAACCCTGGTACATGCAACACACTCTTGATTACCTTCACCTCTCCTAATGACAGCTGCACGAACTGTGCCTTTTCCCCTCATGTATAGAGTTCTCTCCAAGGCATACTTGCTGACCATCTCCTATCTCCTCATAGGTGTTGAACCAATTTCTATGAGGTGTCATGTGCTTTGAGGCTCCAGAATCAATGTACCATCCACCAAACGTGGATTCAGATGATAGGGCTGCGGTGAATAGATCAAGCCCACCAGATTGCTCTTCTCTGCAACTTCATCAACAAAGTGACCCTGTTGGTTCTTTTCCTTCTTCTGATTACTTTACTTCTTTCGGCATTCAAAAGAGAAATGCCCATTCTTGCCACAATAGTTGTAGATGAGGAATTGGTGCTTAACTCCTCTCCAACTTGTAATTTGGACACCTGTTGCTCCAAGCTTTGCTTTGAGTTCTTCCCTTTGCCTTTCCCTTTCTTCTGAAAGTTCTGCTGCTTCTTAGAAGCAAATGCAGGTTCTGGATTATCTTCCCTTTCAGAAAGATTCTTACTTCTCATCTCCTCCTGTAAAAAAAGATCACATAGCTTCCCAAAGGTTGGGAGTTTCTCCCTAGCAAAAAGGGACATCACATAGTCTTGATAGTTGAATGATAAACTATTCAAGGCTATGGGAACAATACTCCTATCACTTACTGTCTCTCCCACTGAAGCAAGCTGGTCCATAAGGTCCTTGCCCTTTGTGATGTGATCACGCATTGTTGCACCTGCTTCCATCTTGAGAGTATGTAACTTGTTCTACAAGTTCAAAATATGCCAAGCTTCCACTGCATCCTTTGCATTGCGAATGTGAGGAATAATGTTGTCTTTTATCCTATGAGCCTTCTCCCTCTTGCTTATGTAGTCTTCAATTCAGGTTCAGATGTTGGTATAGGCTCTCTACCTGCCATTAACTCCAACAATTCATGTCCATCAAGATGTTAGCCATCTTGAACTTCCACACTCTGTAGTTTGTGCCATCAAGTCTGCTTGATTCACCCAACAGACTCTCTCCAAGACTGGCCATGCTATAATCTGTGCTCAAACAGAAGCTCAACCTGATATATCAGAAAAGAAACAACTCTAGCAACTAGGGTTTGACCCCAAACTAGGGTATGTAGCCACTTCAAGGCAACCCTTCAGCTCTTGCTTTTGACTTTGCCACTTGCTATGGCCTTGCTAGCACAAGCACTAGACCCCATTAGATCAGAACCCAGAAGCCCCTACAGAGAGTGCGCCCTACTTTTATGTAAGCTCCTCCAAAAAGACTCCCCAAAACTCAGCCATAATTAGAAAGTTTTGGATCATCCCACTCTCCTTGATCTGACTCCTATAGATCAAAAGCGCCCTCTTACAAGATTGAGGTGCTTGTGGAAGATGGGAATCTTCACAAGAATCTGAGCACTGAAGTTTCTCTCACTCACAAACTCAGTGCTAGACAACCTGTTCTGATACCATGATGAATTGCAAGACCTAGCTATGGAGTATCTTAACTTCAATACTAGATCAACCAAGAAAGCTTGAGAAATTTAGCCATGGAAAATATTGTTGGGATTTGAATGGTGGATCAACCGAAAATGCCTGTCGTGGCAAAGGAACAACAACAGGGAATCCTTGGTGCATGCAACTAAGTCTTTCGGTTTAGAGATCAGACCGACTTCGACGTCTTGAAGTCTGTCCTACTTGATCACAGCTTCGAAGTCGCTGGATCGACTAAGCCAATTCCCGAGCCATGCACATATACCTTGATTAAAGATTTAGCTTCGCGGAAGCGTTTTAGGTGAGGTATTATAGAACGATGAATTGACGTATGCTATCAGTCATACAAGAACAGTTTAGTCTACGAATTCTTGATTTATCTGCTAGTATAGATCTATCAGAACATGAAATGAAATAAGCATTCAACATACACAACCTAGATTATTGGAACATTGATTGATTAGGCATGTAGAAAATATAGTTTGAATGCAAAATAGAGACGCACTCTTTTTGAGTCGATACTCTGTAATAACAGAGTCTGTAATAACAGAGAGAAAGAACACTCTGAATGACTGATAGATTATCGAGCTAGTACATGGAGCTTAACCGAAGCAACTGATGAGCCGATGTATATATACACATGGCTAACTGATTAAAAGAATGATTAATGAGTAATTTACAAACAGGATTAAGGCACTATGTGCTGTTGGCAGTCGCACTTGGACAATATCTGATTCAATTGGAGATTTTGTCCGGTCGTGACAAATGTACAGTTGAGCCGCCAATTTGATGATATCGACTTTTGAGAGTTGGCACTTACATCGACTTTTGAAGAAGTCGGATAGTCGACGTCGGAGGTTCAAAAAACTTCGATGTCGGACTCAAAAGTTGGACAAGGCTGAGAAGTCAAAGACTTCGGACAAGTCGGAGACTTTGGACAATGTGAAGACTTCGGACAAGTCGAGAAGGCTGAGACATCGGACAAGTCGAGAAGGCTGAGATTTCGATGTGCTTACTCCTAGAATGAAATCTAGGATTGATAGATAATGCAATAGCACTCTGATTATCAGATTGTATTATTGTTGGAGCAGACTATCTGAGGCCAATATCAGATAGTAAATTTCTCAACCAAATTGCCTCTTTGGTAGCTTGAGAGATTGCAATGTATTCAGATTCTGTGGATGACATTGCAATGGAGGTCTGCTTCCAACTATTCCAAGATATTGGACCATTATTGAGTAGGATGTTAGAAATAAATGACTATGCTAAAGTTAATCCATAGGTTACTTTGACCCAAAAGGTCGAGATTTGTGTAACCATGGGGTATTTAGTTATTTAGGCCATCTTAAGTTTGTCTTAAGTTCAGTTGGACCCAATTTTGGTCATGTACTGACTCGTGGGTCCTTAGGGGTCTAATTTTGTTTAGGGGCCCTATCTCGACTTTTGGGGGTGCCCTACATTTAGTAAGTGGTTAACCTTAGGGTTTGGTTTGCCCACATCCAGGTAGAGTACTTGGATGCTCATTGTGTATTCCATTTTGATAGTTTGGCTAAGCATTGCTCGCCATTGCTCTTGTTGCTGTTTTCTCTCTCTCTCTGTCTCTTAGAGTTGGGCGCATTTGTGTAGGAGGACGCCCAAAATTCAGCAAACCCTATTCAGGGTTAGGTCAACTTGTGGCTGGAAATTTGCAAATTCTCAGCAAGCAGTAGGGCGCTTTCAACAGCCCGATTGGAGTGTGTGTTGATCACACTATTTGGCTTCCTAATTGGCTTTCGGTGTAGGCTTTAATTGAAGCTAACCTAATTTTCAAGAAGCTGGTTTTTTTGTGCAGAAAGACAGCCATCTTTTCATTATCTTTTGGGCACTTTGGTTGCAGATTGAAAGACATCTTGTGCTCCTACTTTCAGGTCTTTGTTTGCTACAAATTTTTTGAGTAGATTTGGTTGTGGAAAGGCTCTCTTTCCTATCTACTACAAGCTGAAATTCTATTGGAGGTAATAGCTAAAGAATCGGAAGCTATCGGTTCTTTGTTTAGTGAAGATCGGTTGGATGACACAAACTACTCCTTGTGGAGTTACATATGAAGAATCTTCTCATAGCGAAAGGGCTGTGGGATTTGGTCAATGGTGATGAGGAAAGGCCTCCGTCTTTGGCACCTCCTACACCTCGTGGATCATCATCATCAAGAACGTGTTGATACGATAAAACCATGCTCTGGATGTTTGCTTCAGACCGTAATAAGCTTTATGGAGTTTGCATACCTGGTCTTCTCGTGAGGATATAGCCTTCTGGCTGGATCATGTAGATGTCCTCCTCGATAACTCCATTGAGGAATGTTGTTTGTACATCCATCTGGTGTACCTCAAGGTCTGCTGCAGCAACATATGAAAGTAGCAGGGAGGTGTGCTTGAGGACTGGGTTGAAAGTTTCGAAGTAGTCGATATTGGGAATCTGTGAGAATCCCCTTGCCACGAGTCGAGCTTTCCTTCTGTCCCCCGTCTGCTTTATATTTGATCTTAAAGATCCATTTGCAGTCGATTATCTTTCTGTTGGCAGCTTGGTGACAGTCCATGTATTGTTCCTCAACAGTGAATTGTACTCTTTATCCATTGTTTCTTTCCAGAGATCTGAATCGGCCTGTGACAAAGCTTCCTCAACTGTGGTTGGCAGTAGTGAGCGAACTCATCAGTGTATTGGACAGGCTGAGTTCGAATTCTTGTTGATCTTCTGGTCGAAGTTTCTGGCTGTGAAATTCGACTTTGTGTTGGCTGATTCGGCCGATTCGGAGTTGCAGCTTCTTGTTCTTCTTCTGAGTCTGACTGTACAGGGTGACTACTGGAAGGAATAGAAATTACCTTTCGATAAGTATCAGTTGTCCGGGCAGAAATTGTAGACTGCATTTTGTCCTTGCCCTTCAAATCAATAAACTGATCTTCAATAAAAGTCACATCCCTGTTAGTAAAAACTTTACAGGTGTCTATATTATACAGTCTATACATTCCATAGTTTAGATGAAAATGGAATCATACTACACTTGGTGCTGTTTTGAATCTGTCAGCATTCGAGAGAAGACTTTGGATTGATCACCACATTCTTGAATATGAATGTATTGGATCTCTTTGTAGCTGATTCAACAATATGTTTTAGAGCTGACTGGTCAATTGGGGAGGCCTATTCTAAAGATGATTCAAACATATACCTGGTTGCTGTTTTGATTGGACTTTATGAATCCTCTGAAGATTTTATGATCATTACTTGGTTTGCAGATGACATACAGTCGTAGTGGTGCTTTTGGGAGCAAGATTTGCAACTGGCTTTTCTTGTCGAGTTATGTGTATGAAGTGATGGAACAAATGGGATGATTACATATTATCTAGCCTTGGTTATGATTTGTCTGAAGTTCAAGAACACTTTATGTTTGCCGAGGTATGTCAAAGACCAGATGTTCTTTCTGTTTTACTCAGATAGTTTTTGGTTCAACCAGACAATATGCATTATTGCATTTTTGGACATGCTCCAATACAGCCAAGTCGATTATCTGCTGATAGTTCGAAGATTTTCAGACTAGAACCTCTACATCAGCATTTGGAGATGGAATTAGTGTCAGAGAAAGAATGAGCAGATTCGAAAGTTTTGTTGCAGACATTTTGAGCAAAGCTTTGGCCAAAAATATCTCTACAAAGAGTGCTGGAAAATCTTGTAGTAATGATGATCTAGAAAATTGTACATTTGTAAATATTTTTCCTTAGAGTTCTTTAGTTTCATTAGAAATCAATTTACAGACTAAGATCCTTGCAAAAATACAAAGAGTTAGACCCAGGTTGGCATTCTCTGCAGATTTACACGCAATTCGGCAATAAGCTGAAAAATAGTTTTTTGCATCTAAGTATAATTCCGATAGGCATTGATTGGTCAGCACAAATGCCGACTTTGACTGGTCAACCAAAAATGCCGATCAGTGCTAGGTATATGACCTGGACAAAAATCTCGACACCGAAAAATGCCAATCGGCATTCTTCGTGGTGCCACTCATTTCGAAGCTCATCACCTGCCTAGTCCAAATTTGTTAAGGACTGCCCTTAAATGACCCTTAAATGATCTGCGTATACGAACAACGGGGAATGTCAGCTTCTGTCAGCTTCATTGGATAGTACTGTAAAATCACAACGGATCAGAGGGCGATTGCTTCCACGATTGATTACAGCCATGATCCGTCTTGTAAACATATCAGATTAGTTGTTAGTTATGCTTATGACAATTTACAAGATTAACTTAATGCATGAGATCAAGATATCATTATTTGTACATATTACAACTAGACATTAAGCAGCAGTAGTGGCATGTTATTGTTCACGTTCAGAAGGTAACCATGTAAGACTGAAATCAGTATAAGACAGAGCTGTAAGGCGATATACAGAGAGAGCAAGAGAGTGTAGTGAGATCTGATTTGCATGTGTATTTGGCTTGTAGCATATCTGAATCATTCTATTTGTGTTTACATTGAATGGCTGAATTGAACTAAGTCTGTTTTGGTCTTGAAGGCATCGTTAGTTACGATGCATAGAGCACCTCATCAGATTCATTGAGTCATTATTTGAACTATTCTAGCTCGAATGGAATTTGTCCGAAGTGCGTTTTTGGTTTCGGCTATGTGCTGATTTTGTTGGTGGCTTCCGCTCCCAACAATTCCAAATTCGCATTGTCTTTCTGCAATCAAAATGGCCGAATGTTTGAAAGATTTTGAATGTAATAGTTATCTTTGTTATTTGAAAAATGTTGTTTCTTCCATTGGTATAGATAGACAAAATTCAAACATTGAATTATCACAAATGTTTAGTATTTCAAATGATGTAGCTTCACCAAAATGTGAAATCTCTATGAGATTAAGCATGAGTCTAGTGATGGATTTTCAGAGTGGTTACCTGAGGGTCTTCCACCCTCACAAGGTGTTATTGGAAGTTCTCTTGTCTCACTTTATCCTTATAGGTTGAGTGTGAAGGATAAGGATGAAGTTGTGTGGGAGCTTCAAAATTGTTTTAGAATGGTACACATCCAACCTAGTAAATCTCCTTGGAGAGCTCTTGTATTGTTAGTTGATAAGAAAGACTGAGGAACTCGTCTTTTTGTAAACTTAATAAATTCATCAAAATGACCATTAAGAACATATGCCCCTTACCGCGAATTGATAAATTAATGGACCGATGACATGATTTGAAGTATTTCACCAAAATCAATCTATGATTTGATTAATATCAGATTCATCTGAAGAGTGAGGATGTGGAAAAGATAGGATTTAGGACCCGATATTGCCATTATGAATTTCTAGGCGTTTTGGTCTCACAAAATGCTCCAGTGACTTTCCAGCAAATGATGAATGATATTCTTCGTCCATATTTGGGAAAGTTTTGGATTGTCTACTTAGATGATATCTTCATCTATAGGGAGACTTTGGAGGAGCATGAGAAGCATCTCCATACTGTCTTGAGGATACTAAGACAGGAGAAGCTTTATGCCAAGGAGTCAAAATGTGAAGTTTTTCAAAAAAGACTAGTATACTTAGGTCATATTGTTTCGTATTGTGGTTTTGAAATTGATTGCACCAAGATCCGTAAGGTTCGAGAGTGGCCTATTCTTAAGATCGTGCATGAAGTCAAGTCATCTTTAGGCTTCACAAGGTTTCTCCACAAATTCATCAAGGATTACGCTATTGTAGCTTTGCCCTTGATGAAGTTTCTCATAGGGGTGAAGAAAACTAGCCAACATAGTAAATTCAGCCCACCAGTGGTGTGGATTGAGGAGATGAATCAAAGTTTTGAGTCTTTGAAATATTATTTGTCTATAGCTCTGATTTTACACATTCCTAACAAAACTTTTGTGCTTGAGACGGATGCTAGCGACTATGCTGTAGGGGAAATCCTATATCAACATGGTAGACCGATTGTGCTTGAAAGCAAGAAGTTAGATCCAGCATGAAGGAGGCATTCCACCTATGATAAGGAGCTTTTTGCCATCATTGCCATGAAAATTTGGAGACATTATTTGTATGGATCCAGATTTTTGGTAGTTCCTAACCATCAATTGTTAAAAGTACGTTTGTGATGCGGCTGACCTTAGGGGTTGCAAGGCATGATGGCGAGAGTTGCTACAAGAATTTCAGTTTGATGTTAAGTACTGGAAAGGTACATCGAACCGCGTCGATGCCTTAAGCTGGATTGGAGAGGTTAATCAATTAAGCTTTTTTGAGATATGATTTGAACTGTACCTTCCCTTAGAGATCTATGTAGGATCGTTACCTTCTTTGGTCGGATTTGGCCACAAGTCTTGGCTGGGAATTTTAACTTAGGAGTGCAGGACCCCAAGTCTTTTCTTCAAGGAAATGTATAGAGAGATTATTCCATTAGGAATGGATCATTTTTCCGGAATGGAAAAGTATGTGTACCAGATAATGAAAATATCAGGGCCTAAATCCTGAGAACACTTGATTTAGTAGTAAGAACTTTTTATTGGCCAAAAATGAAAAATCAAGTGGAGGCATATGTACATAAGTGTGCACAATGCCAAGTTAATAGCTAAAAGACTTAAAGTGGTTGGTTTGTTAGTTCCATTGGTAATTCTTGGGAGGAGATGGGAAAGTATTTCCGTTGTGGTTGGGCTACCTTTAAGGAAGAAGCAACGTAATGCCATATAGGTAGTAGTTGAGAAGCTAACCAAAATGGCACAGTTTAATTAACCAAGTCTTCTATCAAAGCTTTTGAAGTTGCTCAACTTGTTGTAGAAAAGTTATTCAGGTTGTATAGTTTGCTGAATGATGTTGTTAGTGACCCAGACACCAAATTCATTGGCAAGGTCTGGGAATCTATGCTTGATAAGCTTGAAACCACTTTGAGTCTAGGGTCACTAGATCATTCAGAGTTGGCTAGCTCGATTGAGCGTACTAACTAGTCTATATGGAGGATATGCTTTGTGTATATGTTTCCAGGAGAGGAAAGGTACCTTCCAATAATAGAGTTTGCGTATAATAGTGCTAACCACTTAGCGACAGGTTATAGTTTGTTCATGTTGATGTACAATTTTGAACCGAGAGCTTATGTCTTCGTGGGTCTCAAAGGTCTCAAGGTGAAGGCAACAATAGATTTCTTGCAAGATATGCGAGAGATGTTGTATGTTGCTCGACATAACATAAAAATATCCCAAGATAGGGCCTACTTTTATGCTAGTCAAAAGCGGCACCCTAGAGTCTTTGAGGTGGGAGATTGGGTCTACCTTCGCATTCCAAAAAATTCCAAGGTGTTGAAGACTGTAAAATGTTACAAGTTGTCCTCAAGATATAGTGGGCAATTCAACATGGTTGCAAATAGAAACTTTCTTTTAACTTTTAACTTATAAAGAATCAAAAGATAAGTGATGTAATTTCATTGACTTTATAAAATTAAGGAGGTTTCCGACTTCTGCTTTCCAAACATTGACGAATATATGTTGTTATATATTGTTTCTAATCCTGAAAGCATTTTTTAATATGTTATGAGTTGCATGTTAGAGATTGTGCCCCTACGTTTTTCCATCTTTCACCTTCAAGAGCTCCTATGTATTCTAAGGAAACTCTCTTTCAGTGGACACAGTCTTCATATAATCCATGCTATGCTGAACAAAGTTGATGGTGTGAGACTTTGCAGATGAAGTTGGTAACACTTAAAAGATTTTGAGCCTTTTCGGGATTGTCCTAGTCTTAATGCCAACACAGGTTCAGGGTTTGTGGCTCTTACTAAGATTGAGGATGATCTATTTGGTCGAAATATGGACTCTTCACTGAAAATCCTGGCTCTTCAGAATAAATCAGCTAGAACTTACTAGTGATTGATATCAAAGCACATTTTTCCATAAATGACTTTTTTCTTAGTGCCTGAAATCTTGAATATAGAAACTTCGTTTGAACATAAAGAATAAAAAAGATAAGTAGTGTAGTCTCATTGAAGTGATAGAATTAAGGAGGTTTCCGACCTCTGCTTTCCAAACAGTGATGATTATATGTTGTTAGATATTCTTTCTAATCCTGACAGCATTTTTTGATATGTTATGAATTGAATGTTAGAGGTTGTGCCCGTATGTTTTTCCATCTTTGACCTTCAAGAGCTCCGATATTTCCAGGGAAATTCTCTTTCAGTGGAAAGAGTCTTCATGCAATTGGTGATATTCCAAATCCTTATGAGCAAGCCATCTCAATAATTAGCCGAACCTTGTCTGCATTTGATGAAGACAATCTGATCCCTTGTTTTGGCTTCGGAGATGGTTAGTTTGCAACAATGCTCTCTATTGAATATATCAGTTTTTTTACAGCTTGATGCAACTAAATTAGGTCCTTTGTGCACTTTGCTTGGTCCTTTCATCAATGTTTTTGAATTTGTGAATAAACACAACTCTTATTCGTGCTATCTGGACGTGGAAATTTTAGCTTCTACTCATGATCAGTCAGTCTTCAGTTTTTATCCAGACCATCGATCATGCAATGGCTTTTCAGAAGCACTTGCACGCTATAGAGCTATTGTTCCTCATATTCGACTTGCAGGTGAGTTTATATGACTTTCTTGCTCTTGAGTGATGATATTTGGTCAAATGCTGAATATCTTTTGTTCAGCCAAGACGTCATTGTTTATTGGTGGTATAAAGTAGAAGTGTCTCTAAAGTCTTCCAAAAACATCAACTATAGGTGAAATACAAAATAGGCATCTATTTTGTTCAGGCAGTAGCTTGAATATTAGGTTAGGCTTAGTAATTGTATCCTGCTCTTTATGTTGTTGACATAGCAAGTATATCCCAGTATTCATTTTGTTTGCCATTAATAAAACTTGAGAACTTTCGCAGGACCAACGTCATTTGCTCCAATCATTGAAACGGCCATGAACATTGTGGAGGACAGTGGTGCGCAGTACCATGTGTTGTTGATAATAGCTGATGGACAGGTAAGGTGGTTCTGTTGAGTTTTGTAGTTCAGCCTAAGTTATTTCTTGCATACGCCTTTTGGCTTCGAATATATGTAGTATTATGGAGGTATTTATGTTTGGGATATATATTTTTAACGAGTTTTCCCAAGTTCACATTTCGTTGTCATGGGAAATACATGCGGAAAGTGTTGTTAGGAAATGTGGAAAGTGTTGTTAGGAAATACATATGGAAAGTGTTCATAGGAAATGTTTTTGGAAGTGCCGTCTTGTAAGATCATGTAGGAACGATTGGGGAAACCTATGTTAACATATCATTTGTGTGAAAATCATTGGCTATAGCATATTACAATGTTACTGTTGCGGCTAAATGTTGCAATGTGGCAAACTTTCACTAGATTTGGTAACGTGGCATTTTTCATCCTTTCTTGTTTCCACTTTCTGGTGGGTCTTTGTTTCCCGAGTGGGGAACCTTTCCCAAAACTATGTGTTGAGTTTATTATTCTCTTACCATGTTGGGGAGAATGGGTAGTTTTGCTACCTCTGTGTAATCGCGTGTAGTTTGGGTCTATTCATAGGTATTAGGTAGTATGATATGGAAATACAAAGTGAAACATCAAACTTGCTGGCCGGCTAAGTGCAAGGTTTCTTTCTTTGTCAACCATGAAGGGAGCATTTGGAGTGTTTTGTGGGAAAGATGATTAACCTTGATTTTGCTGAAGAAGCTTGAAGGAAAGTGACAACCTCTTGACTGGTGCCCAATCCCTTAATAAGGGACCATTTCTCAATGAGATGTCCTTGGTCTTTGTTTTATAAAAGTTGAAGGTCCTTGAAGTTTGTTAGATGTTCCTAAAGGAATACCAAATTCATTTTGAAGGGAAAGTATTCTGGAGGTTTGTTTGTGGAACTAAAAATTTAAAAAACTTTCAAATGAGGTTCTCTTGTGAGGTGTTGAATTCTTAAAGCATGCAGCATTGCTGTCTGGCCATGCTTTTGTGGTTATATGGAGGTTCTAGTATTGTACACTGATGCACGTATATTTACTTGCTCTTGGGCACTATTTGACTAGGTCTATTGTTTAATCCATGTGAATGTGCTTTTGAGTTGATGGCTTCTCATTCTTTTTCAACAAAGTTTAAAGGCACTTACAATATAATTGTGTGGCAATTGGAGCTTTTGGTAGACGGTGGACTTCACTTCATCTTGATGAAGAGAGAGAGAGAGAGAGAGAGAGAGAGAGAGAGAGAGAGAGAGAGATTCTAAACTGCATACTTGGGCCAGGTCACGAGAAGTGTTGACACTGAAGATGGACGTCTCAGTCCACAGGAGAGGAGTACAATTGACGCTATCGTGTCTGCTAGGTAAGATACTTGAGCCATTGTTTATGGCAGTGAAAATAGCCGTTGTTGAAGTTGATCAGTGGTTTGAGCAGTAAGGATTAAAGGGTTGCTGATAGTTGTTTGACGAGCATAAACTCCTCTTATGTCTGAAATGCCTAAGGTAGTTTGTGCTTGGCTTGCAGCAACTATCCATTATCTATTATCCTGGTTGGAGTTGGGGATGGTCCCTGGGATATGATGAAGGGATTTGATGATAATATACCTTCACGTGGTTTTGATAACTTTCAGGTATTCAGAGTTCTAAATTATGGTACATAATGAGAAATTTGAAAATGGTAAATACACATTTTAACTTTTGCTTGATTGGTAAAATTTAACCATAGTTTTTTTTTTTTCAGTTTGTCAATTTTACCCAAATAATGGCAAAGACTTTACCTATGGCTCAGAAGGAGGCATTGTTTGCATTGTCTGCTCTTATGGAGATTCCATCACAGTATTTAGCTACAATGGAGCTGAATCTTCTGGGGTAAAACTTGATTTTCATTTCCAATCCTTTACTCACAGTTGGGCCTAAAATACAGGTCCATTATCTTGTGTTATAGATCTTACTATAAGATATTCCTGATTGCACCTGCCTGTGCTGCAATTCTTCCATAGATGCTTAATCTAGAACTTGCATACGCATATGATTGCTGAGGTGCACATCTAGAGAAGATAATGAAAACAGCAAAGCCCCATGCGAGTCAATTTTGGCCTTCATCATGAATTCAATTTATGTATTATGACTAGCATGTTTCAGGCGGAGGACTGGTGTGTGCCCTAAAAGGGCACCTTCCCCACCACCCCAAGCAATTTTGCAAGCTGATTCAACAATGTCAGGATTTCCACATTCTACAAGCTTTGCTTCTAGTCTTAATCAGCCCAGTAATGACTACTCTTATGGAAGTTTTTCTGTTCCAAATGATTCAAATGAATTCAACTCATATTCCAGTAATCAGGTCAGTATACTATAGCTTCTCTTCATTTGCCAAAAAGGTGGTTGATTATATTGGAGGTGTTCTTTTTTCTCATTGATTGGAAAAGGATTTTTGTTCTTGAGAGTTGTGGTACAGAAAACAGACTGAGATGTCTATAGGTTGAATATGTATGGCATGAAATTGTTTATAATCTTTGCAGCATGTATGGTACTTATGTTTGTTTAGTGCTTGGTTATAAACTCATTCGTGACAATTGTGTTTACTTCTTCAGCTATGTCCCATATGTTTAGCCGTGCCGAAAGATTTGGTGTTCAATTGCGGTCATCAGGTATTTTTCATATTAGAATATAAACCGCAAAAAGTTTACCGTTGCAAATGAAAATTATGTGCATGATGATGATTTGATGATTTGGTCACATTTAAAGACAAACATTGTCAAATAAAATTATATTCAGATCCCTGTAGATGATATTTACTGATTTTTTTTGAATAAATTGCAGACTTGTCAGGAATGTGGAATGAATCTTTCAAATTGTCCAATTTGTCGACAGATGATTACTACTCGCATTAAACTTTATTGACCGATCTTTGTTGAGATGGTTGTTACTTCAAGCTGAAGAATGGAGTGTTTTGTGAATATGGTTGAGTGGCCACTAGATTCTTTGCTAGTTCAGATCTAGACATTACTTCATTGTATTTGTTTAACAGGGTTCATGCACCATCTCAAATATTTGAGTGATGCTGTGTGAAGATGCAAATTTGATTGAGCCTATAAGATTACATAGCTGTACAGAAAAATATCTCACTGGAAATTTTTTTGTTTTGTTTGTTTTTCCAGTTTCATGTATCATATGAATTACTGAGTAGTGGTGTTTGAAGGTGCAAAACATAATCACTCTAATAGCAGATTATATAGCATAATAACTGTACTGAAAACACCTAGTCAAAGCAAGATTTTCAATGGAGGCATTCAGTCTTTACCCAGCTTATGTTTTTGGTTGCGAAGGACTGCACTAGTGAGATTGTATTCTTTTTTTGTGTAGCTATTTTCAGCCTCCATTTAGGTTTGCTCCTAGGATATGAGCATACAAGGCTGTTTGTCCAGTTATCAAGTAGGCACATAAATTGGTAGTTGGGTATGATACACTGCACTTTCCACTTAGGTAATTAGCATGATAGCAACAAACTCACATTCAGGTAGTTGTTGATTTTCAGTTTTATACTACAGTAGCTCAAAGGCAGACTATCATAATCATTTTTTCTTGTATTAATGACAGAATTGTGATAAGATTTACAGTATGAAAAGGAAGGCCACATGCTGAGCAAATAAATTACTGTATTCTTAATAATCTCTATCTCCGATCTCTGTGTATAATTACCAGCTATGAAGTACAAATGTGTTACTTGCTTTTGCATTGAGTAAACATTGTTTTGATCCTTCTATTCACATTTGAGATCCCTACAATCATGAGAGCTAATCCGTCTTCAGAGAGGAGAGAATGTGGTAGCTGTAATTATCATATTGGAAATGTCGTCTCTTGGCTACTATCTCTTTTGTAATACTCTTGATATCCTGTTTTCGTGGACAACTCAAATTGCCAACGAGGCTCCCAGGTGTTTTTATTATTGTAACATGTAAAGTGACTATTTCCGTTGTTGAGCTTTGGATTCATTATGTTAAAAGAACGTAAGATCTTCGATGTTTGTAGAACTAATATAAAACTAGATATCGTATAGCACATTGTTAGGTACACAAAAATCCTCTTCAATGGCAAGCTATGTCATCAACTTAGTGATTATGTATATTATTCTCACACTACCTTATATCAAAGGATGGCACAAACTCTTTTTGTGCCTTTAATTAGCTTTAGAGATGAATAGTTGGAACATCAAACAATTTGGAGACCAGGGGCATCTTTCTCTTGAGCGTCTGTTTGTCTTTGGGTCTAACGTTGAAGTAAATTGATAATATAAAGGTTCATAACAATTAAGAGTAGTGTTCAAAGGGTTTAGAGAAACTTTTAAGATATTATATCTGGATCAAGCCTTATGCTAGAATTTGACAAAACATGTTGGTTATGTGCCTCGTGACCCATTCTAACCATGAAAGCTCTTAATGAAGTAGTTCAAACTTGGAAAACTCAAAACATATCAAATGAACAAAAGCCCCCAAATTTAGTTTGAGCTAGGCTATTGAGAGTTAGTTAACTCAACTAGGCTTAAAAAGAAACTCTCCTTTAATTGGGTCCATTTATTTAATAACAAAGCTCACACCTACAGAATGCATACTTGCGGTCTCTCGGCCCATTCATTAAATAATGTCTCAAGAACTACTACTTTTAATTAGGTGCAAACACAATATGAGTTGATTTTCAACTTTTTCATGTTGTTTTTACTTTTTTTGGTAGATATGCCCTTCTAGAGAGGTAAACAAATAGATTAATTGGATTTGACATCTATATAACTATTGAATGCAAAGTGAGACTCAATGAAATTGAAATTTATGTAGCTATTGAATGCAGAGTGAGATTGATATACTCTACCTACAAAACACTAGAACCAATTCTTGGCGAAGATTGATCGATACATACAAGAGTGTTGTATTTGACAAAAGTTTCAAACACCATGTTTTTCAAGGATAAAAGGTAGACCCAGAGTGAACATCATTGAAAATGACATGCATTTTTGCACAACCATTAGATGCTTGAGAGAAACTACGCACTTCCAAATGACTAATTTCCAAAGGAGTGAGAGGTTATTGCCTTTGATGGCAACATTGGCACTCTTTCACTTTCAAATTGCAGAAACTCAACATCTTTTTTAATGATTTTATGGTTTTCAAGAGAATCCTAGAAATGATTCATTGTCACTCTACTCATCAATCACCAGTGATTACAACTAGTCAATCCAACAATCTCAATCAAAATAGTCTAAACTAACGAAAATCTAACACTACATGACCAAAAAATACAAACTAATACTAATACGCCAATACTAAATGCATGCTAACCATCATCCACTCATCATAAACATGCTAACAAATTGAAAATAATGATGATTATGATTGCAACCATATGTAAATCCAGTATTGCACTTTTGTGTTCCGTGGTGTTGTTAGTGAAATGGGTTCCCAGGTATACCTCCCTATTGGCTAATTCTTCACCGTTTGGGTCTTTTAGACATGCTCTAATGGCGGCCTCCCTACTAACATGCCTACAGGCTCCATCAACCATTAAGGTATACGTTCTGACATCTGAAACAATTTTCATTTATATACAGTCTTAAATGTACAATATTTTTTCTAGGGGGAGGTTGAAACTATATGAGATGACAAGTGGAGTCGTTTCCACGTTAGAGATCTCCCCCAGTCGAACCCCCGAAATAAGTTGGTTATCTCCTATGCATATTACGTTGTGGTGGTGCAAAGTACAAATAAACTTTACGATGGGGTGATATAGCTGTAACGACATCTTCTAGGACCCAGTCATCTGTTAACATACATGAAAGGACTATCTAGGCTATAATGGGAATGGAATGGGGTGTCGTATTCGCAATTGACAAGTATGTAGTGGATTATTTGGTGAGTCCATAGGAAGGCCAGGAACACTAGGTCATCATTTCCATTCCACTCTCACATCTGCCTTGAATCTATCCATATCTCATATTTCAGAGGGTCCCACTCAAAGCTTTGCACATAAGGATTTATAGCTTGTGTTAGAGGCTGGGTTAATTCAAAGCCTCTCTCTCGAATTGTTCAGGTAGGATCCATTTTTCCTCATGCCATATTCGCATAGCCTCAAACTATCCCCCTTAGTTTGATATATTTCGTATACTTGAAAATAAACAAGAGACTATTATACAATATACAATGGTGTCGAACGCTATATAAAATTTGTCTTTACCTTATCTAGATTCACTTGATGTTTAGAAACTTTTGTGCATGCACTACTACAACAGTAGGCAAACACAAGATTAAAATAGAGCTTAATTGCATAGTTATTTGCGGAAGAGGAAGAGTAGACAATCTGACAAAGCAATAAGAATGTCATACAAGAAGACAAAATAGCTTAAACATACAATGTTGACAAAAACTCTGAACACAATAAAAGACAATGATTGATTCAGATTTATGTATAGAAATACAAGTCAGATTGATTCTATGAGCACAAGACAATAGCGGGTGAAACTGAGTGCTCAAGAAGCTAGCTCCGCCCTGTAAAAGCTATGAGCTTATTACTGATAATCAGTTTGAAAAAAGAATCGATGAATAAAAGCATCTATAGTGTTTGTCTCATTAAGGACTTACTAATTAGATTACAGTAGTCATCTATATACAACTTTACAGTTGTGCAGATGAGTGTACAAAGAAGATGGCGTGGAGCCATTGTGCCATCTGGAGGAGATCGTGGCTACTATTGTTGTTGTCCAAGTCATTGCATATAGTACAGAGAGTGAGCATGAGAAGGCTTCGACTATTCAGAGTCGAGCTAGTCACTGTCATGGCCAGTTAAGTTGGAGTAGTCGAGAAGTTGATATGTCAAAAAAGTCTAGTTTCTCCGATATGTCAGTTAAGTCGACAAGTCGGACTCCCCGATAACTCGGCCAACTCTGACAAGTCAGGTGCCATTCTCTTGCTTGTCTTCAATAATAGATTATTTTTGCAGATTGTGTGACAATGTATGTAAAACTACAACAATATGAATGGAAGTAGATTAACATGGGATTTAGGAGAGTAAATGAGATAAATCCAACATCTTTCACATCTATTCCTCCACCCACTACCATGCCTCCTCTTACATCTATCGGCCCCATCCCTCCACCTTTCACAACCGTCCTTGCTTCACCCCCACCTTCCATCACTATCGCCTCGTCCATCCCTCCCACATCCCTCGACTCTTCAGTTTCCACTCCCCCCATCGCCATCAACCCCCAAGATTTCCAATTGTCACCCTCCCTAACTAAGGATTAAGTTTTTGATCAATGCTTCGATTGTCTCTACTTGTTTTCTATCAAGCTGCTAAACTAGATCTTGATTTGTTGACTAGTATTTGATAGATCGTTAATCAAGCACATAATCAACCTTGTGGATCATTCAAAGATCCATTTATGGTCCTTAGTACTGTACTTTCAACATGGTATCAGAGCCAAGTACAAGGCTATTGATCAGTGTTTAAGACTAATCCAGTTTTATTAGGTTTTTGGTGCAAAAAGCTAGTATTGGAAGGGCGAACTGGTATCCAAGTTTTGGTGAGCGGATTTGATCCCAAACTTTTTTTGGATCGAAATCCATATTGTTCACACATGTGGGCAACTCTGAACCAGCATTTAAACCCCTATATTCATTGGATCACTATAATTTCATCTGGAGTGAGTTTGATGTAATTTTTGGTGCAAATCCTCAAATAAGCTACCAAGATCACTTGCCATTAATTAGTTTTGGATTTGATTCATGATAAATAATTAATCTAGGCTGAATTCAAGCCCTCTTAAAGTGAAAAACAGGTCTTGAAAGTACATCAAAGTGATAGAGAGAGATAAGGAGGGAGTGATAGAATTGTGATTACAAGTCCATCTGTTGGATTAGAAATCAAAAAGTTGAGTGGAAAACTGCAAGCTAGAAACCTTTGTGAGTTTCAAGTTCAATCAAGTCTATATCTTGTGTGTAGAATTTCACTGGTAAGATGGGATCAGTTGGAGCATACCTTCTAGAAGCTAGTGAGAGATTAAATTATACCAATTATGCTATTTGGAAAGTGATGATGGATCACTCATGGTGCTCCAGGACCTTTATGAGTTTCTAATTGATGATGAAGATGAATCTCTAGGTGTTAGTGACATACAAGAAGAGATTTAGGCTAGCACTTCATTGTGTGAAGATGAATGTGAGAAATGATCTTCTGAAGGAAGTATCATCATGTAAAAGTGCTAAAGAGGCTTGGGAATCTTTAAAATCAATCTATGAGTCTAGTAACACTTCGAGGGTTCTCATGCTTAGGAATCAGATTCTGCAAAGCATGAAGAGGAGTGATGAGAGCGCACAAGATTATGTGCTTAGAATCAAATCTCTAAATAGGGATTTAGCTTCCATTGGAGAGAAGATTCAAGATAGAGAGCTTGTTCAGATTGTCCTTAATGGTCTAGGGAGTGGCTTTTCTAATTTGGTCCAAAGCTTTGCAATCCAAGACACTTTGCCCACTATAGAAAAATTTCACAATGTATTAGTGGTTGAAGAGTGTAGCATGCACACCAATGCAAAAATGAATTCTATGTCTCTGCAGGATGGTGATGAGAAAGCAAATTTCGCATTCAAAGGCAAGAAGAAGACCAATGGCAAGAAGAAGCACTTCAAGGAGGCCAAGGAAGAAGATGATGCTTCAAGCTCAAAGGTCAAGATCAAGGACAAATGTTTTTTCTATGGAAAGAAAGGACATTTTGCATCAGAACATCTCAAGAAGAAGAACACACAAGAGAGCAAACAAAGCAACATTGCACATCAGGAGGAGGAGGTGAAGAAGAGTCATCTTTGATGGTTTCCAGTAAACCTCCATCATCTAAGAGCAACACCAATGATTCTTGGTGGATTGATAGTGGGGCTAGCTCCCACATGACATATCAAAAGGACATTTTGTCCACTTTACTTTCTTACAATGATGTACATAGATCAATCTATACTGCAAGTAGTCAAAAATGTAAGATAAGTGGAGTAGGGACCATTCCATTGGTATGTTGGATCATCCAAAAGGATGAATCTTGAGAATGTTCTTTATGTTCCTAAGTTAACTAGGAATCTACTTAGTGTTGGCCAATTAATGGATAATGGCCTTGATGTACAATTTAAGCATGGAGTTTGTTCCATCCTTAGAAATGACGAATGTATAGCTAAAGGCTTTAAGCAAGGTAGATTGTTTAAGCTTGATGCTGATATTGCAGTGGAGAGTGTTAACTTGGCAAAGGTGGACATATCAAAGGTGGAACTATGGCACAAAAGGTTGGGCCACCCCAACTTCAAAGCCATGGAAACTATGTGTGCAAAGGAGCTTGCACTCGGCCTCCCTAGGCATTTGTCAAAGTGTGGGAAGATATGTCAAGCATGTAGCCTCTCAAAGGCTCACAAACTACCCTTCTCAAGATCTACATCAAGATCGAGCTCTCCTCTTGAACTCATCCATTTGGATGTTCATAGCTTTTCACATGAGTCTAATGGTGGTGCCAAGTATTATGTAGTCTTCATTGATGACTATTCTAGATATTGTTGGATGTACCTCTTATCTAGAAAATCTATGGTGTTTGATTCTTTTGTAAAGTTCAAGACTTTGGTAGAAAATCAACTTAGTACCAAGATTAAGGTATTAAGGAGTGATAATGGAGGTGAATATATCTCCAATAAGTTGATGGACTTTTGTAGTTCTAATGGCATAAAGAGGGAGTTGTCATGTCCATACACCCCTCAACAAAATGGAGTGAGTGAGAGAAGAAATAGATCTCTTTATGAGTGTGCTAAGGCCTTAAGGCTAGATTCTTCTCTATCCAAACCATTTTTGTGAAAAATGCAAAAATAAGCTTGGTAGAGGCCAAAAATCATGTATATAGGATGATTACACATGTGTGGAGCCTGTTCCCACGTGTGAAAATAGTGTACTTGTCATGTACCATAATCATATAGGTTGTACATATGATTTAATTCAAGTTCTAGTGGCTAAAAAGGCCAAAAACTAGTTTTCTAGACATATGACACATGGCATCAATCTATTGATTGCATGAGCCACATCCTTTGGTTAGGTGTCATATCACATGTGTAGAGGACAGCTCACATGTGTGGAATAAGCTGAAGTAGGCAAATTTTGACTTCTAGAAGATTTCCAAGTAGATCTCCATATAGAAGAAAAATGGACCAAAAGTGCTCAAAATAGAAGGTTTTGTCCAAGTGTTAGTTTTGCATGATGAATCATCATATGACAAAGCACCTTCACACATGTGGGGTTCGAGGGATGATCAGTACCACGAGATCCCACTTATTGTATATATAGAGCCACATTTGGCCATAATCATTGTGAGACACCAATCTTGGTTTTGGAAGCAATTTTGAGTGATTCTCTCCATTTGTCTACATTTGTTTTGATTGTTTTGAGGTTCTATCAATGTGTACTTGATTTTCAGGCTGGAGTCCGTACTCAGATAGTGTTTCACACGTGTGAAACCATAAAGTACACTTACCTTCAATTAATGATTGTTCTTGTTAGAATTTTGTGTCTAGAATTGATCTAGATTGATCTTAATCTGAAGTAGATTGATAGATCAAGTAATTTGACAACCAATCCCTCTTTAGGATTAGATTAGGATCCACTCTTGTTCCTTTTTGTACTTTTTCCACAATTTTGGGGTGAGGCAATAACTTGTGCTAATTATTTATGCAATAGATTGTCTAACCAAGCCATTGGAGGAATCACACCATTTGAAGCTCTATTTGGAGAGAAGCCCAATCTCAAGGATCTCAAAGTTTTTGGATCCACTTGCTATGTACACCAATCCTTGGATACAAGGAAGAAGGATGATGCAACCTCCATCAAAGGCATCTTTGTGGGATATGGTGAGAATAACAAAGGATATAGAGTCTTCAATCCCATCACTAGCAAGGTGATAGTGAGTAGGGATGTTATTTTTTATGAAGGGCATGCTTGTGATTTGGATGATAATGCTACTAATCATCTTGATGCCAAGGATCATGCTAGGATGGAGGAGGAGCTTCCAAGTGAAGAAGAACTTGAGCATCCACCTCAAGATGCAAGAACTCCAAGAACTCCAAGAACATCTACAAGGGCAAGGACCGAGCCATTGAGGCTCACCTATGATGGTCAAGGTGAATAAAGGGAAGGATCATCATCTTTCACATCTTACACCTTTCTTACTTCAATTCTAGATGAGCCAACATGCTATGAAGATGCTTGTAATGTTAAAAATTCACAATTCTAGCTTGACTAGTTTTGGTCATATGACTTGTAAATAGTTAGATGGTCATGATGTGGCTTGTCACACGTGCCAAATAGCATAGGATTCCATTCATAAGGATGTTCTCAAGTAGACCTAAGTGTTAGAACCTTTGGAATGAGTCCAAATTATGCTTAGATACAAGGGAGAAAAAATAGGAGCTATTTTTGGTAATTTTTGCATTGTTGAGGGATCTCCAAGATTCCAACCCTAACTTGGTAGGGATGAAAGATCCACCAAAATTAGCATTAGGGATAGGTTTAGGGCTACTCATACCTGCCCAAAACCGTGATGGATCATGTATATATAGGTGATGATATCTCACCAAAATCAATCAAGCAATTTCATGTTTTTTCTCTCATAATGGTGCAATTGCTCTCTATGTTCATAATTGTTTGAGTACTTGTGATTACTAATGATTATAGGATTGAATGTAGGTCTGGTGTACAGTACTCAGACTGTGGGAGGCCGTACTTTCACACGTGTGAAGCCTTCTTCAAGGATTTGGGCCATTTAGTGAGGTTCAAGCATAGATTTTTGATGGATTTTGATGGTTCAACTTGTGCTAATCTCATGAAATCATAATCTATTGTTTCCCTCATCATTTCAAGTGTTTTAGGATCCTTATTTGCTGTAATGTTTACATGGTATCAGAGCCTAAAGGTTGAAATGAGCTAAATCCTTGGTTTTCATTCAATTTGATCACAATTTTTGATCTAAATCTTGTGTAGATTGGATCTTAGCATCTAGTATTGATTCTAGAACTCAAAGTGAGTCAAATACATTGGAGATTGGTGTTGTGTGACTTAGTTTGCAGGTGTTTAGGTGTCTAAAACCAGAGGCAAAGTTGAATTCAATTCACATTACCAAGATAGCAAGTTTTGCTTGCTCCAAGCATTGATTTCTAAGCAAGTTTTGGAGGTGATTTCATAGAGGAGGCTTTCTAGCATTCAAGGAGAGGGAAGATCAGAGTTTTGGGGACTCTTCAAGGCTGTTCTAAGGTGTAGTAGACACCTCCTAAAGTGATTTAGGTTCAGTCCAACCATTGCTTGACTTATGCACCAAATTAGATCAATTTTTCATCAATTTTGATCATTTTTTGCTTGTGATGGGATAGTAGATTGTGTTGCATCCTCATTAAGTTCCATTTAGATCTTTTACAAGTGATTTTGGAAGTATATTAGGTTGCTGAAATTCACTCTTGATCAGATCATTTGGAAGCTTTAATGTTCTTTATAGAAAGAGGGGCAATTCTACTAGTATTGTCTACTTCAATCAAGCAAGTGCATTGTTTCTAGTATTCTATGATTTGATTTTGTTAGAGATCATTCTTAGATCTTTATAGGAAGTCTATTACTGATCTTTTCAGGTCCCTAAGAAGTGGGATAAGGTAGACCTTCAATCAAATCAATAGAAGTAACCTTCATTTGTGTCAAGTCCTTGATTAGGAGACTAGATGGCATCTATAAATGCATATCTTCTGGATACTAATGAAAGGCTCAACAAAACTAACTATTCCATATGGAAAGTTAGAATGAAATCTATCATGATCATGCAAGATCTGATGGAAATTGTAAATGGTAAGGAGGGTGAACCTATTCATCCTCAAGAAAATGCCAAATACATCAAGAGGTGCAATGTTGCACTACATTGCATAAAAATGAATGTTGCAAATGAACTCTTAAGAGAGGTAGGAGATTGCACTTCAGCTCAAGATGCTTGGGAGACTTTGCAAAAGGTCTATGAATCCAAGAACCAAACTAGAATGTTAGCTTTGAAGAATCAAATCTATAGAAGCTATCAAAAGAAAGGAGAGAGTGCACATACTTTTGTCCTAAGAGTAAAGGAATTGAACAAAGAGCTAGCCTTTATAGGTAACCCTATCAAGGATGAAGAGCTTGTTCAACTCATATTGAATGGACTAAGCTTTGAATTTGACAATTTGGTTCAGGGATATGCAATTATGGGTAAGCTACCCATACTTGAAGAACTCCAAGGCACACTCATGGCCGAGGAATCAAGAAGGAGCCAAATGCAAGAGAGGATGGATAGGCTTTCCATCCAAGGTGGAGATGACCAAGCTCTCTTCACCAAAGGCAAAGGCAAGTCCAAAGGCAAAGGATCAACATTCAAGAAGTCTACAAAGCTTGAGGATCAAGAAGGACCCCCAAAGGCATCTCCATCAACCACCAAAGTCAAGAAGGACAAATCAAAGGTGAAGTGCTACTATTGTAGCAAGATGGGGCATTATGCCTCGGAATGCTTCAAGAGGAAGCAAGATCAAAGCCAAGCCAACATGAGCAAAGAGGAGGAGGAGGAGAGTTCACATGAGGACTCTCTCATGATGTCCATATTTTCTTCAACAAGCTTCAAAGGAGAAGATCCTTGGTGGATTGACTCGGGTGCTAGTTCACACATGACTAGTAAAAGGGAGTTTTTCTCTTCTCTCTTATCTTATGATGGACCTATAAAGTCTATCTATACAGCAAATGATGAAGCTTGTAAGATTGAAGGAGTTGGTAGAATTCCCCTTTGCTTAGGATCTTCCAAAAAGATCAACATAGAAGGTGTTTTGTACATTCCTACAATAACAAAGAATCTACTAAGTGTTGGCCAAATGGTAGACAATGGTTTCAATGTTGACTTTGCTTCAAATGAATGTTTCATCAAGAAGAAGGGTAAGATAGTGGCTAAGGGCACTAGACTTGGCAAACTTTATAAGCTGGATGCATTTGTAGATACTAATGTTGTCATGTTGGCTGAGAAGAGCAAGATATCTACCTTTACTTTATGGCACAAAAGACTTGGACATGTCAACTCGGGTTCCATGGAGGCTATGATCAAGGAGGAGTATGCTTTAGGCCTACCTATTGGGAAGGAAGACAAGCCTGTGCCTTATCCAAGGCACATAAGAAGGTGTTTCCTAACTCCATCACAAAGTCATCTCATCCTCTTGAACTCATACACTCGGATGTGCACATTGCTAGCACCAAATCTAATGGAGGTTCATCCATGTTTTTAACTTTCATTGATGACTACTCAAGATATTGTTGGGTGTTCTTACTTTCCTTCAAGTCTCAATTATTTGATACTTTTGTAAAGTTCAAGTTGTTTGTGGAAAAGCATCATAATCATAGCATCAAGATTCTTAGAAGTGACAATGGTGGAAAATTCATCTCCAATGAGTTCAAGGCCTTTTGTGAGGAGAAAGGGATCAAGAAAGAGACTTCTTGTCCTTACACTCCTCAACAAAATGGAGTTGCTGAAAGAAGGAATAGAACATTATGTGAATGTTCTAAGGCTTTAAGATTAGATGCTTGTTTGCCCAAATCCTTTTGGGGTGAGTCTCTTGTATGTGCAAACTACTTGATGAATAGGGTGTCTTGCAAAGCAATTGAAGACAAAACTCCTTATGAGATGTTGTATGGAAAGAAACCCAATCTTAATCACTTGAAAGTTTTTGGGTGTATATGTTATGTGCATGTGCCATTGGAAACAAGAACCAAGGAGGATCCATCTTCCACAAGAGGGATCATGCTTGGATATGCAAGCTCAAGCAAGGGCTACAAAGTCTATCTCCCATCCTTGAACAAATTTGTTGTTTCAAGGGATGTCATCTTTGATGAACATTATATGCATATGCTTGAAGAAGGCTCAAGTGCTCCAACAATCAAGAAGAAGATGGCCGAGGAGCAAGATCTTGGTTTTGAGGAGGAGCTCATGGAGGAGCAAGCACCAGACCCACCTATCACACCAAGGAGATCTTCAAGGGCAAAAGTGGAGCCATCAAGGCTCACATATCAAGGCAAAGGACAACAAGTTGAGGGTATCTCATCCACTTCTTATGCTTTATCTAGTTTTGAAGAACCATCTAATGTTGAAGATGCATTGAACTCCAAAGAATGGTATAACTATGTTGGATGAGTATGATGCCTTGATTGAGAATGAAACTTGGTTGCTTGTTGAGAGACCTCAAAGGAATGTAATAGGATGCAAGTGGGTCTTCAAGCTTAAGTTGAATGCAAATGGGAGTGTTAACAAACATAAAGCAAGATTAGTTGCAAAAGGTTATGCTCAAGAGAGAGGGATAGACTATGAGGAAACTTTTGCACCCATGGCCAAGATGGTCACAATAAGACTAATCATTGCACTTGCATCACATTTTGGATGGATTCTATGTCAAATGGATGTCTCTAATGCTTTCTTGAATGGTTTTTTGGAAGAGGATATCTATATGGAGCAGCCACAAGGGTTCATCAAGCATGGAATGGAGAACAAAGTATGTCATCTCCAAAGAAGCATCTATGGCTTGAAGCAAGCCTCGAGATCTTGGAATTCAAGACTACATTGCTATCTTATTTCAATTTTTTTTGTTCAAAGTGAATATGATCCCACTCTTTACATTAAGTTTGATGATGTTGGTATTGTACTTTTACTCATTTATGTAGATGACATCATCATTAGTGGAAATAGTGTTGATGGTATTGAAAAAATCAAGATAGATCTATCCTTAGAGTTCAAGATGGTAGATCTAGGGTGTCTTCACTTCATCTTAGGCATAGAAGTACTTAGAGGGTCTGATTTTATCTTTATAAGTCAATTAAACTATGCTCAGAGTCTTTTGAAGAAGTTTAAGATGGAAGTATGCAAAAGTGTTGACACACCAATGGAGCAAGATGTAAAAGTGCCAAATGAAGATGATGAAAGATCCTTCATGGACATCACTATATCCATTGGAAAAAGGCTAAGAGGAAGATACATCTCGGGTACATTGGATTTTGGGATTCTATATAGAGGAGATGTGATTAACCTTCATGCATTTAGTGATTCAGATTTTGCAGGGGACAAGAGGGATAGGAAATCAACAAGTGCCTATTCAACTTTCATAGGAGAAGGTGTGGTTTCATGGCTTTCAAAAAAGCAAGAAACTATATCTCTATCTTCAACCGAGGCCGAGTACAAAGCTTTGACAACCACTACAAAGGAGGTAC
This sequence comes from Diphasiastrum complanatum, assembly GCA_029204225.1. Taxonomy (NCBI): domain Eukaryota; kingdom Viridiplantae; phylum Streptophyta; class Lycopodiopsida; order Lycopodiales; family Lycopodiaceae; genus Diphasiastrum; species Diphasiastrum complanatum. The sequence continues at coordinate 39,871,092 of CM055096.1, forward strand.
TTTGGATCAAGAGATTATTGGTGGAACTAAAGATCATGGATTCAGAGGAGGCACCAATCATCTACAATGACAATATATCACCCCAACACCTTGCATCTAACCCAATCTTCCATGCAAGATCTAAGCACATTGAGATATGCCATCACTTTGTGAGAGAAATGGTGCAAGCCAAGGAGATTGCTTTGGAGCATGTTCCAAGCAATGAATGTGTAGCTGATCTACTTACTAAACCACTTCAAAAGACACCTTTTATGAAGTTCAGATCATCACTTGGAGTGATTAGTAAAGCAATGATTGAACCAAGCTAGATAGTGAGGAGGAGTGTTAAAAATTCCCAATTCTAGCTTGACTAGTTTTGGTCATATGACTTGTAAATAGTTAGATGGTCATGATGTGGCTTGTCACACGTGCCAAATAGCATAGGATTCCATTCATAAGGATGTTCTCAAGTAGACCTAAGTGTTAGAACCTTTGGAATGAGTCCAAATTATGCTTAGATACAAGGGAGAAAAAATAGGAGCTATTTTTGGTAATTTTTGCATTGTTGAGGGATCTCCAAGATTCCAACCCTAACTTGGTAGGGATGAAAGATCCACCAAAATTAGCATTAGGGATAGATTTAGGGCTACTCATACCTGCCCAAAACCGTGATGGATCATGTATATATAGGTGATAAGATCTCACCAAAATCAATCAAGCAATTTCATGTTTTTTCTCTCATAATGGTGCAATTGCTCTCTATGTTCATAATTGTTTGAGTACTTGTGAGTACTAATGATTATAGGATTGAATGTAGGTCTGGTGTACAGTACTCAGACTGTGGGAGGCCGTACTTTCACACGTGTGAAGCCTTCTTCAAGGATTTGGGCCATTTAGTGAGGTTCAAGCATAGATTTTTGATGGATTTTGATGGTTCAACTTGTGCTAATCTTATGAAATCATAATCTATTGTTTCCCTCATCATTTAAAGTGTTTTAGGATCCTTATTTGCTGTAATTTTTACATGTAAATCTAAGAGTTGGATGGATGCTATGCAAGTAGAGTATTATGCTCTCATTGAGAATCATACTTGGGATCTTGTGAATATTCCTCAAGGGAAGAAACCACTTGATTTCAAGTGGGTGTTTGGATTGAAGTATAATCAAGATGGATCAATAAGTAAGCATAAAGCTAGGCTTGTAGCCAAAGGTTTTTTACAAACCAAAGGCATTGATTATTATGAGACTTTTGCTCTTGTGGCTAAGCTTGTTACTATCAGATTGATCATTATTCTTGCTACAACCTTCAATTGGGAGCTATTCCAACTTGATTTCACAAATGCATTCTTCAATGGTTATTTGGAGGAAGAGATCTACATGAGGCAACCCGAGGGCTTCATCAAGGCAAAGCATGAAGGAAAGGTGTGTGGAGAATATGTAAAAGCATCTATTGATGGTGATGAAGTATCCTTTGAGGACATCATATTATATAGAAGACTTATAGGCTCCTTAATTTATTTAACTATAACTAGACCTGATCTTAGTTATAGTGTTGGAAAGTTAAGCCAATTCCTACAAAGTCCTTTAGTTTCACATTGGAAGATGGCCAAAAGAGTTCTTAGATACATTTCATCTACTAAGAATTTCGGCATTTTGTGTAGAGGGACTATTCTTGGCTTAAGAGCCTATAGTGACTTGGATTTTGCAGGTGACAAAGTGGATAGAAGATCAACAAGCGCTTGTTCCACCTTTCTATGTGATGGAGTGGTATCATGGCATTCCAAAAAGCAAGATACCATCTCCTTATCTTCCATAGAATATGAATACAAGGCCTTGACATCAACATGCAAGGAGGTCTTGTGACTCAAAAGGCTATTGGTGGAGCTTCATGTCATGGAGGATGAGATCCCAATCATCTATTGTGACAACCAATCAGCCCAATCACTTGCAACTAATCCTACATTCCATGCAAGGAGCAAACACATTGAGATTGCTCATCATTTCGTGAGGGAGAAAGTGCAAGCCAAAGAGATCAAGCTCCAACATGTGCCATCATCAAGTTGCTTGGCTGATTTGTTTACTAAATCTTTACCTAAAGATTCATTTGTCAAGCTTAGATCTTCAATTGGAGTGATTGATAAAAGTATCGTTGTTTCCAAGGCTAGACTTGAGGAGGAGTGTGAAAAATTGCCTACATTGGCAAATCTAGCCATGTAGAATATTGTACATATTGTCAATATTTCTTGTTAGTCACTTGTATGGCCAAAGTGCCACATGGAAATCTATACCTAATGTAGATTACCATGAGTCAAGAGGAGTGGGTGTGTCCATTTGGTAGTGATTCCTACTTTGTAGGATCTAGACCTTGATTTATGATGAGATTTGTACCTACCATGGACCTATCAAGCATGACTCTAGGATCTAGGCTAGGGTTTTCACTTTAGGACAAGAAAGTTAAGTCTACTTCCTTATTACATTCTAGATTTTCACCTAACTTTGCAAATGAAGTGTCTTTTACTATGTATTTCCATTCTCCATAGTGAGGAGATAGAAACTTTTTGGAGCCTCAAGGAGAAACTCAGATTTTCTCTCTTTGTATGATGATAGTAATTGATTCCAATAAAACACAGCTTTGGCACACTTCAAACTCTGTCTACAGGCTGTACATCAGCTTGCTTTTCACACGTGTGAACTAAGGATTAAGTTTTTGATCAATGCTTTGATTGTCTCTACTTGTTTTCTATCAAGCTGCTAAACTAGATCTTGATTTGTTGACTAGTATCTGATAGATTGTTAATCAAGCATAGAATCAACCTTTCCAAGATCCATTTATGGTCCTTAGTACTCTACTTTCAACACTATTAATGGTTGAGACTGAAAATCAATGTCTGGGAGCAGAGTTCCACACATTACAACAGGAGAAGACTGTTTGGTTAGCCCAGCCAATTCCCATTAATCGACTTCTCAACCAACACGAGGCGTATTTTCTGACGCAGTAGGTGGATCTTTACCGACAAACGCCGCAAAATGCTGGATGGCTACCAAACACGTTGTGACAATTACCGCCGCAAGTGCACTCTAAGAATTAGTGCAAGCAAAGGCTGCTCTCAAGACTTGTCAACAATGCATTGCCCAACAGCCACAACCAGCCCTAGTGATTATTCAGATGCCACCTACACTGGAAGCTACACAGACTAGTACAAACCAAGATCAATGATCTGACGCAGCGAGGCCACACATTCAAGACCAAGGCCTCGACACAAGCCAAGATGTAGGATAGAGCCCAGGTAGAACAAGGGAGGAACAACAAGAATCAACCTCCCAGGGCTCTCGATCGATATCTGTCAACCACGCATTCCGCTAACCAAAGTGTGGAGGATAAAATCAACGAATTCCTACTCCAATTTCTACATGAATCCTCACGCGGCGGCTAGAAAATATCCTTCTCTGCCAAAGATATCATAGGAAATGAGATTGCCTCCGGCACTGGGTCTGCAATCTGCATGGCGGCAATACATGTTCGAAAAATATCAGTCGACCATCAGAGCTTACATGACCAGTCTAAGACAGCTGCGGGTCAATCCACATTTCATCCCCATTCCATGACACTACAAATGGGGCCAAATATCTACTCACAACACAGGTGGGGTACAAATGTAGATGCCAAAAGGGCTCTGGTCTAGTTTTCCAAAGGATATATCACGTGCCTCAATCCAACAATCCGTGCGACAACTGATTTTGCCCTGGACTTAGAATTTTTGCTTGGAATCCCCACCAGATGGGACAACTTTTTGCCACCACCATTTTTTTATCCCAATACGGCCCTGGCATCAACGAAAATGGACCAATTTTGGATCGAGGGTGTCCATAAGGTCTTTTTTCACCAAAAGATGAGCATAGCTTAGCGCATGTCGAATATATGGACAACGTCACCGACTACCTAATAAAGCGTCGTCGTGAAACCCGAGGCCAATACTAAAATAAGCACCATAGTGCCGAGGGATCGGTAGGTCAGAGGCTCTGCATAAATAAAAATTGTGAAATATTTAAAATCATTAAGATCCAATCCACTTGAAAGATCTTTGGTTAGAAAGAGAAATACACTACCAATCTCACCAATGTAGAAAAATCAGCATCTACACACAAAATGAGATGCAAACACTAATAGAACTTGATCAAACTTGAATGAAATGATAAAGTACTGTTGCTATCCGTACAGCAAGCTACTGTATTTCACACATGTGGATCCAAAATTCTTCCAAAGAGCCCTGCCCCAGAAATTTGCTCAACTAGAAAAAATCGTATCTACATTGGCATTTCAGGAGCAAAATTGCATCTACACAGTCTCCCGCACGTGTGTTGCCAGCCCTTGCATTGCTAACTAGTTTATGAATCCTGCATTTGAGATCAACTATAAACAATCAAGCAAACAAAACATAGGAGGGTATTGTGTGCTTTTTCCAACAACAATTTTGGCACAATGCGGTCTAACCTTTGATTCTCCACCAAAGGTGCCATCTCCTCTAGCAAATTTTTGAGCTCCATCGATCTGACTTTAACATCATCCTTTTCACCATCACCCATGACTGAGCTCACACAATTTGTTTTGCTATGTCCAATTGAATCGTACGTGGGGCTGCAGTCATATCTGCTGCAACATCATCACGCACTAGTTTCCTCACCTTTTCAGCAATATGTTTCGAAACGCCAGCTACGGTTGGGTGGGCATGCGTGCCCAAATGGATTAACTATTGAGTGCAAGTAAAATTAGATGGCATCACATACTAAACATAACATTCACAAGTTTCGACATGCACCACAGGTTGCCTACAGAATGCACATGCAAGTGTACCGATAGAACTCGACGATCCGTCGAGTAGACATCTTTGATTGAGGGTACCCTTGAAAAGAAGGGAGTTTGCCTTTTTGTGTTTACTTGATTTGGGCATGTCTAGTGGATACACCGGAACATACTCCCGCAATATGAAACTCTCACCACACCCCTGGAAACTGGAGGCATCTTCTCTTTTGCATTGCCAAGCAATTTCCAACAATGCATTTTAACCATGTATTTTCACATGTTCTGGCTAGTCTTTTTGCACGCACATGCCATGCATGTACGTGTTGATTGCAGTTTCGTCGATATGGCTCCCAACCAAGAAGAAGAACTGCTTTTTGCCTTGGATAGCATGAATAGATAAATATCGTTGACCCTCAGCATATTTGTGCATAGATTTTGATGATTTACTGATGTTAGCACGTATTTGTGTATAGGTTGATGCGTCTGCATGTTCCACACACCCTGTCCCATGACGTATTTATGCTACAAAAGTTTGGCACAGTGGATAAGGAGATGCTGCTGGGTTATGTGTCCATGGAGGACAAAACTATGATTATGGGTCAGATGGCAAGAGAGAAGCTGGTCACAAATCCTTCATGGTGCGTTGTCCCATTGGTAATCATCGGCCAACTTATGGACAAGGTATCTATGTTTGTATAAACGTTCACAGTTTTGTGGAATATTTCGCCATTTTGCATGAGCTATAATTCGTATTTGTGTTCAGCTTAATTGATGTCCCCCCTAATCATCTTGTTGTTGTTGGTGATCTAGCACGAATTCTCCCAGTATTTGGAAAAGACCATTTTGAATATCAACAAGGACAACATCACAGATGATGAGTTTGCTTTAAAGAAACAAGAGGCTGTACGGGTAAAGTGCATATCCACTAGATAGTTCGTATGGGACCTATGTCATGTTTTAGTCGTTCTCATAACATTGATGAATTGTTGAATTTGTGAATGTAGCAAGCTGAGAATCATGTCAGAGGCAAAGTGGCCAGGATAGCAGGTGTGGCTGATCCAAAAAATGGACAAGAATTTTTTTCTGTCTTGTATGGGATCGACTGGGGCAGCAAGGGGAAATTAGTCACGGAGGACAAGCTTGGTTACTTGTGTGCATCTGTCGTCAGCCCTGCTAAGTAAGTGACGACATGTCTTTGTATGGCCTAGTGGTTACATATATTTAGGTTTGCTTTGGTTCAAGGTACCTAATTTACTTTTCCTTTCTTGCAAAAAGAGGGAAATACTTTTGTTGATGATAGGGGATAAGAACGAGAGGGAAAGTTGGGGTATCCCTCCAGATAACAAGGGTTTTAGGAGGTGCATGATGAAAGAAACATACTGGTGTCAATTGTATGAGGTCGCCAGATCGCTCATGTCCACTTTGACCACACAAGGTGGGATTGCTTTCATCATGCCAGAGGGCTTTGCAGCACATTTTATTTAGAGTGCAACAATTGAGGCACTTCGCTCAGAGATTTGCATATATCCATGATAAGACGAAAAATAGCGTTGTTGCTGAGAACCAGCCTGAAATACATCTGTCGACAAAGAGGGTTATATATACGTATACACTTACTTCGTTTACGTCATGTACTTAACATGCTATGCTGGTGCTCCTCTAACTGTGTTTATGTTTGTTCGTTTTGCAGATGGTTTATTGCTCTTAGAGAGGCCGGCTCCCTGCCCTCACCGCCAAAACAGATCCCATCATGGCTGGACCCTCATGGGCCACAATCCATGTTTCCACTGGCATGGCTTGACATAAGTATTTCCAATTGGGAGAGGGAAGCGTGCCCCTGGTGGTTGGATTACCCACCTGACATGATACCTGCATGCGAGAAAGATCTTTTTGCAGAGTGGAAGAGAAGGGATAGTCAAGTATCCGAGGAACCCATGGTTGGATCCACCTCTGAGGCCAGGAACAATTAAGTCACAAAGAACTTCGGTCAAAGAGGGCACTCGACTTGGTGTCCGACAGTAGCGGTACTATAGCTGATTACACCGAAGAGCCGTTGGAAGAACCACCACATCAGAGAGGGAAATGTAAGTTCCAAACTATTTTTTTATCAGCATTATATATTTGTCTTTCCAACTCATGCTGATCTTTCACTTCATTTTGTTGTGCAGCCAAGAAGGTTGTTGAACCTGGTCTTGTGTGCTGCGTGTGAGCCGATATAACTAGGATGGCCATAAAAAAGAAATGCAGGGCTTCTTTGGCACTACATTCCTTTGTCGAGGCACATTATGCATCTCTATGGTGGGCCCAGTTACCCACCGATCATGGGCGATCCTACTACCACGCCACACTAGCATCAATACCATTCAACTTGTGCGACTCCATGCTTTGTGCTTGCCAAAAGACATGCCTCGACAGAGAGGAGTACTTGGGTTGTGTTGTGCTGTAATCCCATGCACTTTCCCCAGATAGACGAACTTGCCATCAGCTATGGGTACAGTTTGCATCGTCATTGGACTTTGCAAACGGAGGATGGTTATTACATATTGGAGCCACTTGAAGAGGTACAAAATAGGTAGTATATTAAAGAATAAACTATTGACATGGTTAGTTAGTATAAGCTTACTAAACCGATGTTTTGTCTTGGCAGGTGACCACCCTTTTGATACTCGTTTACAACGTAGCTGATCTGTCATGCCCTCCATACTTTGAAGAGACCCGTCCTCTTGTGACCTTGGGGGATGTCCGCAGAAAAGGCACATTGCTTTGGGAAGACAATCACTCTTCCATCACGATGTATGGAGAAAAAGCCATGCGTGGTGGCCATGAGAGGTCTCCAGATACTATGAGGTATAGTGCCTACCTTTTGCTTCAGTGCACAGTCTGGCATTTATGGCTATTGTCAGGCATGACAATTTCATTGTCTATAGGTACATCCTTGAGCACTTCACTGTGGTGGGGGATGGGGTTGTGGATACCTTTGCAGGAGTTGGAACCATGACTCAGGCTGTGAGTGAGGAAGGGCGCCACTGCTTGGCCATTGAGGAAGATAAACCCATCTACGAGGGATCGCTTTGCCCGATGCACACATTCCAGTGACATCTTCGTGGATCTAACTGGATACTAGCGGGATGCTTCATATTTTTTTTGATCTATTCACTGGTCTCCACATATACAGATCTATTTTTGACTCAACAAAACTAAAGTCAAGTTATTTCTTGGAGTAGCACCCTTTGACTAGTAGCATGGTATTGTGTTTTCTAACAAATATAAAACAAGCATTTCTTGAAGCAAACTTTACCATTGTTCTATCTAACACTCTTATATAATCAAATTGACGTGTTGTGAACATACTACTCTATAAGCAACAAGGTTATAGTCATTCATGAGCAATGTTTCCTTTTGCATATGTAGCAAATGTCTTGTTTCTGCCAATGTTCTTTCCACTGTAATCTTAACACTCTTAGACCGTCAATATGAAGATATGCTACTCGTTACAACTTAACAAATAACAGGCTTATAGATGTTGACGAGCAGAGTTTCTTTGCGCATATATAGCATCATGCTTCTTATGATGCACATTGATACCAGCATTTAGCGATAAATTTTTTAATTGACCTCACCAACTACCTACTACATTGCACACATTTACAATAAACCAATTCATGAGCAAAGTTTCTTTTTGCATATATAGCAACATGCTTCTTATGATGCACATTGGTACCAGCATTAAGCAATACATTTTTAAATTGACCTCACCAACTACCTACTACATTGCATGCATTAAAAAAAAACCAATTGATAGCCAACAACAACAACAGCACAATTGTGCATTGCATTACACAGCAAGATATGTGTAGATATATTGTTACACGAATACTAGTACTGTCACATTTCATGTACCATCTTCTGAAATTTGTATCATTGAGTTTGCACTGCCTAGCCTTGTCCTAGAGCGAGACTATTTGTTTGCACTGCCTAGCCTTGTCCTAAAGCGAGGCCCAGGCTCTTTGTTGCGCCGACGCCTCAAAGGGCGCTGGGACTTGAGCGGTTTCCCCAACACGCGCTTAAGCCTAACATTCATCCATCATGCACTTACCTAAAAGCCAACTAAGAAACGTAACAAGCTTAACCATTCAGACTTAAGAAAACTGGAATATCAGCCAACCCGAAAGCCAACTCAGAGTCCGTCCCCAAAAGGTAACCAAAGGCAAAGACAAGCCACACATGAAACCCAAGGCATAGTGGTCGCCAAACAGACCAATTGGCATAGTGGCAAGCCACACATCGGTGACGTGGACCCTTAGGCGCTGGCGACACAAAAAGGTTGTAGTAAGGGTCCTTTCACTTGGACCAGTCCCGGAGGTGAAACCGAAATGGTAATCATCCCCAAGGATCAACTTTATTAGATTTGGAAGAGGTTACATTCATACATAGACTGACCGGCCTCGGGGCCACCAACACGTGCTGGGCATTGTGCCTGGCTCATGCTGGTAGAGGGAGCTGAGACCTGGCGACTAGATTCCTGGCGCTGGTTGAGCTGCCCAAGTTTCTGTCTGCCAGACTCCCCCTATAGTTCTACTGTGATTCAGCGTACCCCCTCTGTCCTGAAATATAGTGCTTTTTGGTAAAGCACTCTTTTTAGGACTTAGTTTTTATTTTGTTGATTAAGCCTGGCAAGCCTGGCAGAATCAGTCTAGCTCCCGGCGGTAGAATCAACTTGCTTCTTGACTAGGCCATGACTCAAGCTCCAGAGCTAGCTCATGACTTGTGACTACTTGACTGGCTCACCACAGGTCGGAGGCTCAGTCCTTGACGTTCTAACTTGCTCTAGGACCTTAGGGAGCGTCACCCCTTAGAGTCTTACAGGGCTTGCTAGGTGCACCTGAGTCAGCTTTACAACACTCTTGAAGGGCTTCAAGAGGATAGCTTCAAGCCCACTTGAGCCCTTGTCTATGACACAAGATGAGGCCCCAAGAGGGGGTGCCCAACATGACCATTACCATGTGAGTGTTCGTGACCATGGTTGTCGTGATCTGCATAACCAAGCATAAAGTCATCTACAAGTGGGTTTTCCAAGAATTGACTAATTGATATGTAGATAACAAAGAAAACTTCACTTCAAAATATGCTAGTTAGGTGTAGCGCAGGCATCCCAAAGGGAGCCGGGAACCACGACTTAGCTTCCCAGCCTTCAACTCTTGCCGTACAAACCCACTTGACATACAAGCAGCCAACTCGCCAACAACAATCAGACTTAACCAGCTGGAAATTCAGAAACCAACATTGAGATCCAACCTAGCGCCATGCCAGATCGGGGTTCCCGATGTGGGTGACTTCTCTCCAAGCAAGCCGCCCAACATACATCAAACTTAACCAGCTCGAAGCTTCGTTACAAACGAGTAACATCCATCCCAAGCAAGCGGTCTGACTTACATCAGACTTAACCAACTGGAAGCTTCATCATGAACGTTGGAAGCCAACCTGGTGCCACGCCAGACTGGACAGCCATAAACAGGTAACTTCCTCCCAAGCAAGCCATCCAACTCAGCCGACAGGTTAAAGCCCGTTCCCCAAGAGCTTAACTCATTCACATTCATGGAGGAACACTCAAAACCGCAAGCCGTGACAGATATGGAGAAAACCAGTTTCTGGACCAAATGGTCCCGACAGCATACCGCTTGTGCCACGAACCGAATGGTCCTGACGGCATACCGCTGGCGTCCCGGGATACGACCCTCAGCTATGTGCCAACTTAAAAATTTTGAAGTGGCCTTACAACTGGCGCTTTAACCGAACACTGAAACCCAGAAGGTAATCACAGTCAATTTGAGAAAAATCCCACTTTATTAATAAATCTGAGAAGGTTACATTTCAAGTGTGTGACCGACCCTAGTCTCCGGGGCACTAGCATGCCAAGGCGAGTGCCAGGACAACATTCCAGCAAGGGAGGCTGAGACTTGGTTGGAGCTCGCCCTGAGTCGCAACCCGCACTGTCCTATAGTATTGGTGGGATTCGCCACCTCCCCTCATACCAAGTGCTCTACCCTGGCACTCGCCTTGGCATGCCAGCTCCCCGGAAACTAGGGTCGGTCACACACTTGAAATGTAACCTTCTCAGATTTATCAATAAAGTGGGATTTTTCTTAAACTGACTCTGATTACCTTTTGGGTTTCAGTGTTCGGTAAAAGCGCCAGTTGTAAGGCCACTTCAAAATTTTTAAGTTGGCACATAGCTGAGGGTCGTATCCCGGGACGCCAGCGGTATGCCGTCGGGACCATTCGGTTCGTGGCACAAGCGGTATGCTGTCGGGACCATTTGGTCCAGAAACTGGTTGTCTCCATATCTGTCGCGGCTTGTGGTTCTGAGTGTTCCTTGCATGAACATGAATGGGTTAAGCTCTTGGGGAACGGGCTCTAACCTGTCGGCTGAGTTGGATGGCTTGCTTGGGTGGAAGTTACCTGTTTATGGATGTCCAGTCTGGCGTGGCACCAGGTTGGCTTGCAGCGCTCGTGACGAAGTTTTCAGTTGGTTAAGTCTGATGTAAGTCAGACTGCTTGCTTGGATTGGATGTTACTCGTTTGTAACGAAGCTTCGAGTTGGTCAAGTTTGATGTATCTCGGGCGGCTTGCTTGGAGGGAAGTCACCCACATCGGGACCCCCAATCTGGCATGGTACCAAGTAGGATTTCAATGTTGGTTTTTGGAACTTCAAGTTGGTTAAGTCTGATCGTTGTTGGCGAGTTGGCTGCTTGTATGTCAAGTGGGTTTGGATGGCAAGAGTTGAAGGCTGGGAAGCTAAGTCATGGTTCCCGGCTCCCTTTGGGATGCCTACGTTACATGTGGCATCAGAGCCGACTGGCCGGTCAGCTATGCAGATCTCACGGAAATGGCCACGGTTTCGGGTTCATCAAGACAACTATTGTGCAAGGTGCTGCCCATAGTGTAAGCACGGGTGCGTCCACGGTCGGGTTGGTCGGTAGAACGGGGGACTTGATGAGTCAAGGTGCTGCCCTTGAGGTGTAAGCACGGTCAGTTCTCGCAGTTCGGGCCTGGCACTATCTGCACGTAGGACAGATGAGGCAGTGTGCTGCCATTAGGTTGGTGTAAGCACGGTCTGTGCCTTGTGGGGTGTCGGGCGACATATTCGAACTGTACGGGTTAACCATTGATACAGAGATGCTGCTCGAATTCGGGTGTAAAGCACGGGTGGTTAGCTGCCGGTGCGGGATAGCTGCTAATTGTTTAGCTATAAGGGCTATCGACCAAAAAGTGGTGGGGCGTGACTGAGGCAATGTGCTGCTTAATGGTGAAAGCACGGATAGTTAGAGGGGTGTCCTATGTGGGCTGATATTGTGATCGATCTGTATGGGCGTGGCCAGGAAAAGGTCCGTTGGTGGGACCATCTCAAAGGGGGTCCTTGTCTTTGTTACTTGTTAAAAACCTGCTTGAGTGTCTTACTTGTATGTATTCGTGGTGAGTCTCAGTACTCGTGCTTTGTCTGGTTTGCATGATTGCTTGTGATACAAGGAGCTGATGGCTCGAGAATGAACCTTTCTTTTGAAGGTTGATACCATCAAACAAAGAGGACTACATAATCTATGGGACGGATTTGCAGTTCAAGTACTCGCATGTGAATGGCAACAAAACAACTCAATGTTTGCAAAGGATGGATGGCTAGCATGTTTCTTGGGTTAGTTTCATTTGCGACAACGCCCACCAAGATGCAAGCAAAAAGTCAAAAGTTGAAAAGGGCAATTTCAGGGGAGATCTTGTATGGAGCAGTTGGTCTTCATTTTGGGATGGCCACCTTCGGAACTGAAACTCATTGAGCATGGGTGATATCTAGTATCAGTTGGATTTTTCCTCAAAGGGGAAAGACTAGGATCCTCTTCAGAGATTGGCAACAAGTTGTATCGAGCCATAATTCTAGTAGATGGGAAGCAAAGTGTTGGAAAGGCTTTTTGTATGAAGACCTCTACTCTAAGTCCGATCAGCTGATTTTATAAGTGGAGGGGAACTATCACACACACCTCTCTCTTCGGGCAAATTTTGAATGAAAGTTGATCAAAACGGGGGCAAATTCAAGGTGACCTAGCCATACTCACACGAGGAGACTGGCGAACTTTGGACCTAATAAGTTGACAAGTTTTTGTTGTGGAAAGGAAAGCTTGTTATAGGCTTTCTCTGGACCAGCAATGATGTGGAAACATATGAGTACGCTGGCTTGTGTTACGTGTAAGGTAGCTGATCAATGAAGGAACTATGAAAGTTGAGTCTTGCATGAGAGGCTTGGTATTTTGAACGGCAGTTCACGTTGAGATCGGACTAGTGCAAACTCTGGGTGCATGTGTCTGATTCAAAGAGAGCTAATTGATTCCAAGCTAGATGTACACTTCTTGTTTTGACTGTGAGGCAACTGACCAGTGATGGAATTGTGAAAGTCAAGTTTTGTACGACGGACATGGCGCTTCAAACGAACGCGAAGAGATAGTTCGTATGCGGATCAAACTGGTGTGACCCCTTGGCTCTCCACGAGGTCAATGGTTACATTTGGATTGATTCAAAGACAGCTACTTCAAGCTAAGTGAGAGGTGCATTGCAGAGTACTCAATCTTTGCCTACCTTAAAGAGCCAAGAAGGAAATGTATCAAGATCAGGCTGGGACAAGGAGAGGAATCAAGGTGCAGAAGCAACAAGGCACAAGGTGGACCATAAAGTGGGCAATCAAACGATAAACTCTTTGGCTCAGGGAGCCTTGATACCCGTGTGGAACTGATCAAATCTGGAGCTCACAGAGCTCAACACAAAGTGCATCAAGGACAAATCAGGAGCTCAAAGGAGTTCCAAAGTCGAAAGTCAGAAGTGACAAGGGGGAATATTTCAAAGAAAGGCCTCTGTCACCAGTTAATAAGGTTCTTGGGTTTTACGAAAGCGATATCAAATCTACGCTTTTTCCAGACAAAGAGATATTTTCAAGTTATGTAATTTTTCAGTACAAAGAGCTGAGCCTCCGACTTGTGGTGTGCCAACTTCAATGTTAATAAAAAGTAGCCAGTAAATTGAGTATTGTGCCAAGTAGTTTAAATGTATAGTTATTTTAATTGGGAGACACCTTTACTTTAATCTAACATCTGATGAGGACATCAAATTTTATAAAGGTGGGGTGGATGTTGTAAAGCTATTTTCATAAGCTTTACTTCCGACGCCACTGGCACCAGCATTGTCCCCGACGCCAGCAGCGCCCCGGTTGCTCCCGGCACCGGCACCACTCTCGGCGCCACTATGACCAGAATTCAGCTGACGCCAAGTTCCTATGGCTGAAAATCTTTGATCGGTTCTAAGCAAAGTCCAGAGAGCTCAAATTGATGTGCAATCACCTCACACGATCTAGGCATGATTAAAGGAAGCCTGGGGATCAGTAGAAACTAGAGAGAGAAAATGACTTTCTAGAAAGAGAAAATTCTAGAGAGATAAAATGTGCTTTACCAGCTTGCGTAGAGTGCTTGGTATGAGGGGGGGTGCCGAATCACACCAATACTATAGGGGAGTGCGGGTTGCGACTCAGGGCGAGCTCCAACCAAGTCTCAGCCTCCCTTGCTGGAATGTTGTCCTGGCACTCGCCTTGGCATGCCAGCTCCCCGGAGACTAGGGTCGGTCACACACTTAAAATGTAACCTTCTCAGATTTATCAATAAAGTGGGATTTTTCTCAAACTGACTCTGATTACCTTCTGGTTTTTAGTGTTCGGTAAAAGTGCCAGTTGTAAGGCCACTTCAAAATTTTTAAGTTGGCACATAGCTGAGGGTCGTATCCCGGGACGCCAGCGGTATGCCGTCGGGACCATTCGGTCAGTGGCGCCAGCGGTATGTTGTCGGGACCATTTGGTCAAGGAACTGGTTGTCTCCATATCTGTCGCGGCTTGTGGTTCTGAGTGTTCCTTGCATGAACGTAAATGGGTTAAGCTCTTGGGAAACAGACTTTAACCTGTCGGCTGAGTTGGATGGCTTGCTTGGGTGAAAGTTACCTGTTTATGGCTGTCCAGTCTGGCGTGGCGCCAGGGTGGCTTATAGCGCTTGTGACGAAGCTTTCAGTTGGTTAAGTCTGATGTAAGTTAGACCGCTTGCTTGGAATGGATGTTACTCGTTTGTAACGAAGCTTCGAGTTGGTCAAGTTTGATGTATGTTGGGTGGATTGCTTGGAGGGAAGTCACCCACATCGGGACCCCCGATCTGGCATGGCAGCAGGTTGGATCTCAATGTTGGTTTTCGGAACTTCAGGTTGGTTAAGTCTGATCGTTGTTGGCGAGTTGGCTGCTTGTATGTCAAGTGGGTTTGGATGGCAAGAGTTGAAGGCTGGGAAGCTAAGTCGTGGTTCTCGGATCTCTTTGGGATGCCTGCGCTACAAGTACTAAGACTCACCACAAATACATACAAGCAAGACACTCAGGCAGGTTTACTAACAATTAACAAAGACACGGTCCCCCTTTGAGATAGTCCTGCCAAAGGACCTTTGCCTGGCTGCGCCCATACAGATTACACCCAAATTCAAGCAGTATCTCTGTATCAATGGTTAACCCGTACAGTTCGAATATGTTGCCTCGCACCCCACAAGGCACAGACCATGCTTACACCAACCTAATGGCAGCACACTGCCTCATCTGTCCTACGTGCAAACAGCGCCAGGCCCGAACCGCGAGAATTGACCGTGCTTACACCTGAAGGGCAGCACCTTGACTCATCAAGTCCCTCATTCTGTCGACCACCCCGACTGTGGACGCACCTATGCTTACACTGTGGGCAGCACCTTGCACAACAGTTGGCCTGATTGTAGCGCAGGCATCCCAAAGGGAGCCGGGAACCACGACTTAGCTTCCCGGCCTTCAACTCTTGCCATCCAAACCCACTTGACATACAAGCAGCCAACTTGCCAACAAAGATCAGACTTAACCCCCTTGGAGTTCCGAAAGCAACATTCAGATCCAACCTGGCACCATGCCAAATCGGGGGTCCCGATGTGGGTGACTTCCCTCCGCGCCAGCCGCCCAACATCCATCAAACTTGACCAACTTGAAGCTTCATTACGAACAAGTAACATCCATTCCAAGCAAGCGGTCTGACTTACATCAGACTTAACCAACTAAAAGCTTCGTCACAAGCACTGGAAGCCAACCCGGCGCCACGCCAAACTGGATAGCCATAAACAAGTAACTTCCACCCAAGCAAGCCATCCAACTCAACCGACAGGTTAGAGCCCGTTCCCTAAGAGCTTAACCCATTCACGTTCATGCAAGGAACACTCAGAACCCAAGCCGCGACAGATATGGAGACAACCAGTTCCTGGACCAGATGGTCCCGACAGCATACCGCTGGCGCCACGGACCGAATGGTCCCGACGGCATACTGCTGGCGTCCCGGGATACGACCCTCAGCTATATGCCAACTTAAAAATTTTGAAGCGACCTTACAACTGGCGCTTTTACCAAACACTGAAATCCAAAAGGTAATCAAAGTCAGTTTGATAAAAATCCCACTTTATTGATAAATCTGCGAAGGTTACATTTCAAGTGTGTGACCGACCCTAGTCTCCGGGGAGCTGGCATGCCAAGGCGAGTGCCATGACAACATTCCAACAAGGGAGGCTGAGACTTGGTTGGAGCTCGCCCTGAGTCGCAACCCGCACTCCCCTATAGTATTGGTGGGATTCGGCACCCCCCCTCATGCCAAGTACATGTGAGGTGATTACACATCGATCTGAGCTCTCTGGACTTCCCTAGAATCGATCAAAGATTTTCAGCCACAGGAACTTGATGCCAGCTAGATTCTGGTCACAGTGGCGCTGGGAGCGACAGGGGCGCTGCTGGCGCCGGGGACAATGTTGGCGCCAATGGCGCCGGAAGTAAAGCTTGTAAAGGTAGCTTTACAACAGGTGGCTTGCTTGAGTGGAAGTTACCTGTTTATGGTTGTCCAGTCTGGCGTGGCGCCAGGTTGGCTTCCAGCACTCGTGACGAAGCTTTCAGTTGGTTAAGTCCGATGTAAGTCAGACCGCTTGCTGAAATGGATGTTACTCATTTGTAATGAAGCTTCGAGTTGGTTAAGTTTGATGTATGTCGGGCGACTTGCTTGAAGGGAAGTCCCCCACATCGGGACCCCCGATCTGACATGGTGCCAGGTTGGATCTCAATGTTGGTTTTTGGAACTTCAAGTTGGTTAAGTCTGATCGTTGTTGGCAAGTTGGCTGCCTGTATGTCAAGTGGGTTTGGATGGCAAGAGTTGAAGGCTGGGAAGCTAAGTCGTGGTTCCCGGCTCCCTTTGGGATGCCTGCGCTACAGTGACCGACCCTAGTCTCCGGGGTGCTGGCATGCCAAGGCGAGTGCCAAGACAACATTCCAGCAAGGGAGGCTGAGACTTGGTTGGTGCTCGCCTTGAGTCGCAACCCGCACTCCCCTATAGTATTGGTGGGATTCGCCACCCATCTCCAACTATGATCGAATGTACCTAAGATTCCAATCCTCCTCGACGTCAATCGTTGCAGTTTCTCTCTTCTCCTCTTGCTTCACATGACGTGGCTTGGGGGCTAGATCCAGATTTTGATCTAAGATTGGTTGGGCAGTTTGGCTCCATAGTCTCTTCTATTGTGTTCTCCTATACTCATATTAGGGGCAATCCTTTAGGGTCTTTATATTGGTATCAGATCATGGCTAAGATGCAGTTTTGGGTGGGAATGGAGACGAGTTCTACATCAAATTGGAAGTTTGTGAACACTTGGATTTACATCCTGGGTGAAGTGTTGTTTTCTTGATGATCGATTGGATTTTGAACCCACTAATTCTGGTTTGGAGCAAGTTTTTTTTAAGTGTGGTACAGTGCACTACTACTTGATTGCTCGTGGAAGTTGCTTAGAATCAGTTTCCAAGATTGCACGTTGAGGGAATAAGATTTTCTTTAAAGCTGATCCTCCGAAAGAACTTGAAAGAGGGTAGAACATGGATTGTAGGATATGTTATTGTTATTCTCTTTATGTTGAGCAGAACTGAAGGCATAACTATTGGTTTGCTTAATCAAATTCCTAGCTTTACTTCCCTGAAATGTCAGAAGCTTAATTGCATGATTCCATTCTTGCTTTCATGGGCACTGTAAATTTTTTTAGGAAGGCAAATGATGGTCTGATAACTACAAATGGCTATGCATGTTGTTGGAATCATGGAAGCTTTTCAGAAGCTTTGGGTGGACTGAAGCATGTAACCCTGTCAGTGGATGGTTAATACAGTTTTTCAACCAAATTTGTCTCGTACACTCATTATGTCTCGTTTTTGTGCATGCGCCACTGTAGCACAGGCATCCCAAAGGGAACCGGAAACCATGACTTAGCTTCCTAGCCTTCAACTTTTGCCATCCAAACCCACTTGATATACAAGCAACCAACTTGCCAACAACGATCAGACTTAACTGCCTTAAAGTTCCGAAAACCAACATTGAGATCCAACCTGGCGCCATGCCAAATTGGGGGTCCCGATGTGGGTGACTGCCCTCCAAGCAAGCCGCCCGACATACATCAAACTTGACCAACTTGAAGCTTCGTTACAAACGAGTAACATCCATTCCAAGCAAGCGGTCTGACTTACATTAGACTTAACCAACTGAAAGCTTTGTCACGAGCGCTGGAAGCCAACCTGGCGCCATGCCAAACTGGACAGCCATAAACAGGTAACTTCCACCCAAGCAAGCCATCCAACTCAGCCGACAGGTTAGAGCCCGTTCCCCAAGAGCTTAACCCATTCACGTTCATGCAAGGAACACTTAGAACCACAAGCCGAGACAAATATGGAGACAACCAATTGCTGGACCCAAATGGTCTCGATAGCATACCGCTGGCGCCATGGACCGAATAGTCCCGACGGCATGCCGCTGGCGTCCCGGGATACGACCCTCAGCTATGTGCCAACTTAAAAATTTTGAAGCAGCCTTACAACTGGTGCTTTTACTGAACACTGAAACCCAGAAGGTAATCAGAGTTAGTTTGAGAAAAATCCCACTTTATTGATAAATCTGAGAAGGTTACATTTCAAGTGTGTGACCAACCCTAGTCTTCGGGGAACTGGCATGCCAAGGCGAGAGCCATGACAACATTCCAGCAAGGGAGGCTGAGACTTGGTTGGAGCTCTCCTTGAGTCGCAACCCGCACTCCCCTATAGTATTGGTGGGATTCGGCACCCCCCCCTCATACCAAGCACTCTATCCAGGCTGGTAAAGCACATTTTTCTCTCTCTAGGACTTTCTCTCTCTAGACCATTGAACCATTGACCTTGTGGAGAGCCAAAGGGTCACACCAGTTTGATCCGCATACAAACTATCTCTTCGCGTTCGTTTAAAGCACCATGTCCGTCTCGCAAAACTTGACTTTCACAATTCCATCACTGGTTAGTTGTCTCAAAGTCAAAACAAGAAGTGTACATCGAGTTTGTCTTCAAGTAGCTCTCTTTGAATCAGACACATGCACCTAGAGTTTGCACTAGTCCGATCTCAACGCGAACTGTCCCTTAGCATTCATTTGAAATACCAAATCTCTCATGCAAGACTCAACTTTCACAGTTCCTTCATTGATCAGCTGTCTTACACGTAACACAAGCCAGCGTACTCATATGTTTCCTCATCATTGCTGGTCTAGAGAAAGCCTATAACAAGCTTTCCTTTCCACAACAAACACTTGTCAACTTATTAGGTCCAAAGTTCGCCAGTCTCCTCATGTGAGTATGGCTAGGTCACCTTGAATTTGCTCCCGTTTTGATCAACTTTAGTTCAAAATTTGCCCCAAGAGAGAGGGGTGTGTGATAGTTCCCCTCCACTTATAAAATCAGCTGATCGGACTTAGAGTAGAGTTCTTCGAACAAAAAGCCTTAACACTTTGCTTCCCATCTGCTAGGATTATGGCTCGATCCAACTTGTTGCCAATCTCTGAAGAGGATCCTAGGCTTTCCCCTTTGAGGAAAAACCCAACTGATACTGGATATCACCCATGCTCAGTGAGTTTCAGTTCCGAAGGTGGCCGTCCCAAAATGAAGACCAACTGCTCCATAGAAGATCTCCCCTGAAATTGCCCTTTCTAACTTTTGACTTCCTGCTTGCGTTTGGTGGGCGTTGTCACAAATGAAACTAAACCAAGAAACATGCTAGCCATCCATCCTTTGCAAACATCGAGTCGTTTCATTTCCGTTCACGTGCGAGTACTTGAACTGCAAATCCGCTCCACAGATTCTGTAGTCCTCTTTGTTTGATGGTATCAACCTTCAAAACAAAGGTTCATTCTCGAGCCATCAGCTCCTTGTATCACAAGCAATCATGCAAACCAGACAAAGCACGAGTACTAAGACTCACCACGAATACATACAAGTAAGACACTCAGGCAGGTTTTTAACAAGTAACAAAGACAAGGACCCCCTTTGAGATGGTCCTGCCAATGGACCTTTGCCTAGCCGCGCCCATACAAATCGATCACAGAATCAGCCCACATAGGACACCCCTCCAACTATCCGTGCTTTCACCATTAAGCAGCACATTGCCTCAGTCACGCCCCACCACTTTTTGGTCGATAGCCCTTATAGCTAAATGATCAGCAGCTATCCCGCACCAGTAGCTAACCACCCGTGCTTTACACCTGAATTCGAGCAGCATCTCTGTATCAATGGTTAACCCATACAGTTCAAATATGTCGCCTTGCACCCCACAAGGTACAGACCATGCTTTTACCTACCTAGGCAGCGCTTTGCCTCATCCATCCTACTTGCAGACAGTGCCAGGCCTGAACTGCGAGAACTGACCGTGCTTACACCTCGATGGCAGCACTTTGACTCATCAAGTCCCCCGTTCTGTTGACCACCTCGACCGTAGACGCACTCGTGTTTACACTGTGGGCAACACCTTGCACAACAGTTGTCTTGATGAACCCCAAACAGTGGCCATTTCCGTGAGATCCGCATAGCTGATCGGCCAGTCGGCTCTGATACCACATGTAGTGCAGGCATCCCAAAGGGAGTAACTTTCACCCAAGCAAGCCATCCAACTCAGCCGACAGGTTAGAGCCCGTTCCCCAAGAGCTTAACAAAGGTCCTACGTCCGGTCTCAGGAGGGGTTTGTGGCTTGAGAGGGATCCTCTGTGTTTGCTTTGGTTGGTATGTTCCGTTTGTTGTGTGCTTGCTTGGACACAAATGACCTGATTCCTACTTGGCTCTCAGGTGATGTGAGCATGCTAAGTTTGAGGAGGGAATAGTTTCATTGAAGCTGATTTAATAAAGAAGAAAAGCGAGTTGTGGGGCCCGGCCGACAGAAGGGAGAGTCTCAAAGATAAAAGAGAGTGAGGCGATAATCTGTTGGAAGTACACCTCTTACTATAATGGAGGACCACCTTGATGAGTTACGAGCATTGACGGACGAAGAGGAGCTGGCTCGAGAATACGGCTCCCGCATGCATCGAGATGGCACCAGGTCCAAGTCAAGAAAGAAAGAGCGTATGCACTCCACAGTGGCACCTCTCCAAGAAGAGATGGGTGGCCCTTCTAAGCCTACACCAAGAGATGAACCCTTGCCAGAGGCGCAACAAGACCTCTTTGAAGTGAAGATGCGGCAATACTTATCAAGCGCAATGACGGCTATGCTTAGCGAGGTGAAGAAGGACAAAGAAACAGAAAGGAAAGAATGGCAAACATCCCTGCGAACCATGAACCTTACTCAATTTAACCTTGCTAGAGAAATGAGAGACATGCTAACACAACTCGAAGCCAGGTTTGAAGAGTTGGAGGCAACTAGGGGGAATGCAGTGGCCCCTCCTCCACAGATACTAAGAGAACCACGAGCGCGAAACACAGAAGGCCCAAAGAAGACTGCCAAAGTAAAAGCACCACCTACTTTCAAAGGAGAGCATGACATTCGAATTGTGGAAGATTGGTTGTTTCACATGGACCATTACTTCCGTCTGATGAACACTCTTGAGGAAGAAAGAACGAACTTGGCATTAGCATATTTTAAGGGCTACACTACAAATTGGTACCGGATGGCAGGAATGCATTTCCAGACATGGGACGCATTCAAAACTGCATTACGAGAGGAGTTCATACCGAAGGATTCATACATGAGATTGAGGACAGAATTATCAGGGCTCAAACAGAAAGGGTCATTGCAAGAGTACCTCAATAAATTCAGACAGAGTCTATGGGTTATTGAAGATATGTCCAAGGCGGACAAAACTCATTATCTCTTGTCTGGAATGCAGTCTTGGACCCGACGTGCAATAGACAGCTACATGCCCCATGATTTCAATTCAACTATTCGGGCGGCTGAAATGGTTTGTGATTATGAGAGCACATTGGCACCAGCTACTCCCGCAACCTCAACAAGAGTATTTATGGATCCAGACCGAGTCCGAGCTTCTTTTCAAGGGGGGACTTAGCTTCAAATGGCAACCAAGCCTTGAGTAGCGTGAACAAATTCCCAACTAAAAAAGGGTTTGGCAACCAAGGCAACAATGGAGGGAACAGGTTCCAGAGAAGAAACAATGTTGGACCTTCAGCTAGTCACAGCAACAGCTCACCAACAGTGGGCAGTTCCATGCGCTGCTTCAACTGTCATTAGCAAGGTCACTCTTGGAGGTCATGCCCCAAACCATTGAACAAGCAAATCATGGCTGCCGTTGAAGGATTTGATAGGATGGAGAGAGAGGCATTTGATCAAGAAGATGGTGAACAGGATGACGAAGAGGACCCAAAAACGGATTTGACGGAGTCTAACCTGAATTCCTTACAACAGATAGGGGCACTTGCGGCGTATCGTGAACATCTCATGGCGACTCCTGCGAGAGGATCAAAGTTATTGTACCTGAAATGTTGTATTCAAGGCAGGATCATTTACTTCATGATAGACCTGGGGGCGTCACATAACTACTTGTCAGAAAAACTGACAGGGAAATTGGACATCCAATGTGAAGAAAATGTGACTCCTATTTGTGTGGAGACCGCGAAAGGTACAATGACCACTTGTAGATTGGCAACCAACTTACCAATCTCCCTGGGAACCTGGAAGAATCGACTAACGTTTACAATCTTGAAGATGGATGCCTTCGATGCTATTTTGGGATTAAGCTGGTTTAACGAACATGTGGTGGCCTTCTTGGCAAAAGGGGTTAACCTTGTGTTATTATATAATGGCAGGAGACCTTGTGTCGTCAGAGCTGTGCCAGGGGAAAAAGAACGACACAAATGAACCTGAGCCAACCATCCCTCCCAATCTCATTCACCTCTTTAACAAAGGGCAGCCAACAGTGACAAACCAGCTGACACGGGACCAAACGGAGCCAACATTGCCTGCAGTTTCTACATCAAAGGTGAATTCAAGTGCCGATGCAAAGCTCAAGGAGCCCAACTTGTGTGACCAAACAAAAGCTCACCTCTTTAACGAAGGACATCCAGCAGTGACAAACCAGCTGATGCGAGGTCAAATGGAGCCAACATTGCCTGTAGCTTCTACATCAAAGGTGAATCTAAGTGCCGATGCAGAGCTCAAGGAGCTCAACCTGGGCGACCAAACGAAAAATCTAGAGTCCTAGGGGACTCATCCAGACGTGCGACGAAAATGACATATCTGAGGGTTTAGGGAGCCGTAAGTACCTTTTTCTTTCATGTTAATAAAGTAAGCCGGATTTCTCATCGAGGAGTGAGCTTCAGTCTAATGTCTAAGTGCAGCAGCTTAGGACTGAGCCTCCGACCTGTGGTGAGCCAGTCAAGTAGTCACAAGTCATGAACTAGCTCTGGAGCTCGAGTCATGGCCTAGTCAGGAAAGCAAGTTGATTCGGCCGCCGGGACGGCTCCCGGGACCCATGTCCGGGAGCCAGACTGCTTCTACCAAGCTTGCCAAGCTTAATCAGCAAAATAAAAACTAAGTCCTAAAAAGCGTGCTTTACTAGAAAGCACTATGTTTCAAACCAGAGGGGGTGCGCCGAATCACAACAAAACTATAGGGGGAGTCCGGCAGACAGAAACTTGGGCAGCTCAACCAGCACCAGGAATCCAGTTGCCAGGTCTCAGCTCCCTCTACCAGCACGAGCCAGACATAATTCCCAACACGTGTTGGTGGCCCGGAGACCGGTCAGTCTATGTATGAATGTAACCTCTTCCAAATCTAATAAAGTTGATCCTTGGGGATGATTTCCATTTCAGTTTCGCCTCCGGGATTGGTCCAAGTGGAAGGACCCTTACTACAACCTTTTTGCATCGCCGGCGCCT
Organism: Diphasiastrum complanatum; assembly: GCA_029204225.1. Taxonomy (NCBI): domain Eukaryota; kingdom Viridiplantae; phylum Streptophyta; class Lycopodiopsida; order Lycopodiales; family Lycopodiaceae; genus Diphasiastrum; species Diphasiastrum complanatum. Next base: position 39,895,138 of record CM055096.1, read on the forward strand.
AAGGGTCCTCATCATCGATGTGGGGCTTGCCGCTATGCCAATTGGTCAGTTTGGCGACCACTATGCCTTGGGTTTCATGTGTGGCTTGTCTTTGCCTTTGGTTACCTTTTGGGGATGGATTCTGAGTTGGCTTTCGGGTTGGTTAAGATTCCAGTTTTCTTAAGTCTGAATGGTTAAGCTTGTTACGTTTCTGAGTTGGCTTTTACGTAAGTGCATGGTGGATGAATGTTAGACTTAAGCGCATGTTGGGAAAACCGCTCAAGTCCCAACCCCCTTTGAGGCACCGGCGCAACAGCAGTAGGGGCGCTGCTGGCGCCGAAGACAATGTTGGCGCCAGTGGCGCCGGAAGTAAAGCTTGTAAATGTAGCTTTACAACAGCCACATAGGTACAAATTACTCCAGAGTAAAATTAATTGGTGTGAATTCACCAGAACCTGATGGTTTTGATTTATATTGCTTGTAACATGCATGATTAGTGAATCAATTGGGTTCATCAGTTAAAATTATGTGCATTGGACATATAATATTCTTGGGATAGAGTATTCCTTAGTTAAGGAATAGACTCAGCTCATTAGTGGTTGTATTCCAGAGCGCTCAATTGGATAACAAATCATAATGAATCTAAGAATAAGATTTGAATTGATATTCAGCAGGATTTTGGGTATCTACGTTTGATTCTAGATTGTAATCTAACGTTTTTTGTAGTTGAAGATGATTGTCATTTTGGTATGCGTTCAGTCTTTAATTACCAGTGGTTTATAGAATTTAAATCTTGCACTTCAGTCAAAGAATCTTGTTTGAAAAATATTCTTAAATCTAGTATCATCTTAGCGAAAGGATTTCAGAATGATTTTTACTATGATAGATGGTAAGCTAGTTGGTATGCCTATAAAATCAACTGTCAAACTAACAATTTGCTTGAATGAGTGAGGATGAAGTAAATTCTATGTTGTGTTTTGAATTGGTTGGCTCATCAATCTAATTGACTAAGGCTCAATATGACATATGTAGTTAGTAACTCAATCCATGGAAAATATGAGGGACACTCATTGGATAAGTGCTAAGCATCTTCTTAAATATTCCAATGGTTCTTATAATTTTGGCTTGAGGTATGCATCTTCTAGTAATCTTGCACTTTATGATTATTGCAGTGCTTATTAGCCCACAAATTTAGAAGATAAAAGATCCATTTCTAGTTATGTATTCATGCTTCGGAGTTTAGTTATTTCTTGGACAAGCAAAAAGTAGGAAACTTTAGCGGTATTTTCTACCAAGGCTGAATACAATTTAGGCAAATATGTTGTTTGTACATGACATTGTGTGTGGCTATGACGTTTATTGTCAAAACTGACATTATATCAAGATGCGACAACTATTATTTGTTGTAACAAACAAAGATTATTTTTTTATTTTTTCATCCACAAATTAAGCACATTGAGACACACTACTACTTTGTGCAAGAAAAGGTAACTCCAAGAAAGTAGAGTTAAATAATTTCTCTACCAATGAGCAAGTGGCAGATATGTTGACAAAGCTTTTGGGAAAGAATGAGCTCAATTCTTTCGATCATCAATAAATGTAAGTGATAAGAAGAAGCTTATCAAATTGTTGAAAATGTAACAAAAGAGTTCCAAATATTTCATTCTGGAAGAATAAAAAATCAAGACAAGAATATTGTGTTATACCACAAAGGCCACAAATTTCTTGAAGTCCCAGACTAGATGCAATTCAAATTGTCTTGGAACTGTGGCATAATGACTAACATTTTTTTTTCTTACCTCAAGGATGGAACGCTGATTCAAAGTGTGTGCATGAGTAGAGATATGACAACAATAGAAACCATACATGAGATGATACGAGTCGAGCACCTATATACCCACTCATCATTGGTTGAGAGCCTAGGGAAGTATACAAGAAAAAGAGAGGGATGCAAACTTTTTGCTATTTATGACCACATGAAAAGGTGCAGCTAAAGAGTGGCTAGCATGCAAGGAAAAGAGAGGGGCATGATTTCTTTGTTATTTATAACTTGCATTAAAGGGCGCATCTAAAAAAACAATTTCTTGCAATAAACTCTTAGCAATGTGGCAAAGCTTTTTGTGCGCACATGCCCTTATGATTTAGGACCTCAACTTTTATGTTGACTTTTTTTCGTAAACTTTATTAACCAACTTGAACACATAGTATTGCCTTTTTGCAAGGCTAGAAATTCATTCTAATTCTCAAACTCACTTAGGAATGACATCTCAGCTTTTAGCAGATTGTCGCCATAGCTTATTGCTAAGGTGGCAATGCTAAAACTGCAAACTCAGCGTAGTCATCCGTGTCAGCTTTTAGCAAAACATGACATAAGTTAACCTTGCAAGAAAGGAAAAATATCAAACCAAATATCTGTTTTGAAATTCTCTCCTTTAGAAGAAAAAAGCTAAAGCTAAATGCTTGAGATCATAGCAGAATTCACAACACCTATATGATCCCACGGTTTGATAATACCAAAAGGAATTATGCAACACCTCATTTCCAAATCAGCATGCACATGTCGTGCACAATTCATACATTCATGTCAATACTCCCCTCACTATATTAAAAGTGAGCTAACAAAGAAAACCACAAAGTTATCAACAATTGGATGAAACATGCCCGAGAGATAGAGCAGTAAGCAGATGACTGTATCGGCCCTTCCTGAGGTGAGGATTTTTCTGGAGCTTCTACTGGTGGCCTTGGTACTGTTGTTGGTACCGGGGAGGCTACAAATGGTTGATATGCAGGAAGAGGTGGTGCAACTGAAAGAACACAAAATAGATATTAATGCAAGGAAACTTACAGTTTTCTTGTTGAAAAGGAAACCGGTGATTAAAAAATTTACCTCTTTGTGACATAGTCTACCCACTAAGCATTAAAGATTACAAGTTAAGTATTTATTCGACAATTTTATACGAAGTAATGAGTTACACCCAGAAAACTTCAGGTACCCCAAGTTCAAGTCTAAACCTGGGCAAATAGGTAAACTGGCCGACTGTAATCTGCATCCAAAAATAAGAATATAAGATATAGAGAAGAAATTTACTAGAACACGAAAGCATAATCTAAGATAGATTATTGTTTTTATAGTGGCATGGCTAGTAAAATGCCCCTCAGTTTGCTAATCTGTTCATGCTTCATGCAGATTCCCATCTGAGCAAGCTTCTCAAAATACAGAGATCTGCTCTCTTGAATTATAGCACCCCTTAATAAAATTTATTAATTTTTACACTTCCATTCGAACCGCTTGATAGTAGTCGCTACCTTGAAAATATTGTGGATTGCTGGAAACCATCATAAAGGCATGACTGGACTTGGCAACCGTCAAGTGACTGTGAATCATCGGATTCTCCAATGTTGAGGCTGGTACCCGAACATGTTTCACTTGGGCAAGCAGCATTTACGACCAATGGTAACGGTGTACAGTAAACCCTGAAAGTAAGAATCCGTAATATAAGCAGTTACAATGACATTTTGTTGCCCTATTTCGTGAGTGAAAATAATACGAGAAATAGTATTCTCAATATAATGCGTCGACGATCTTCGAATCTCCTGAAAGCAATTGGCCTCCATACACAGCCTTTTTTTGCGTTTGAGCTATGGGCATAGAAGGAGTTACTATTCATCACCAATTCCTTAATGCACTGCAAATTAAAGCTCCATGCGATTACACAAAGAAAGTCACTCTACAGAACAGTAGTATGTGGACTTGAGAACTTACTCCAGATAAATACTTGCACAACCGCATTGGATGCAATTGGCAGCAGTAGTGACATAAGTGCCATTCGCCACAATCAGGCCATAGTCAGCAGCAATAGGCCTGAAAGATGAAGTACAAGCTGTAAAGTACACAGCTTTCATGTCAAAACTTCTCATACTCTAGAGACGCCTGAGAAGAAAATTAGAAGAAACATGTCTGAGGATTCTAAGGACGGATATTAAAAGGCAACTTGGATACATAAAATGAATCCGTGTGTGCAAATTTTCATGACTATTCCCGGCATTCTACGCCACAGCAATTATGAAAAATATAACATTACAGACATAAACAAATGAATGCTGAAATTAAAATGCGCATTGTTCGTATGGAGTCCTGGGGCCCCAACCAAACTAGGACACTAACTTATAAGAGAACACAAAGGATGTTGGAGCTTGGCGCTACCAAAATTCAAAAGACACCATATATCAAGAAATGCTACCTTACTGTTAAATACGAGAAAGGGTTTTTAGTTCAGAGCTTTTGTGTTTTCTCACTTTCTGATTCATATGCGTTTGAGGGCCAGTTGGATATCTGGAAAAAGTTACCAATCCTGAAATCGATCGCATTGATCTTAATGAACTCTCAAGTATATTCTAAAAACCTCATTGCGGCACCATAATTCAGGCTCTTCCGAGCTACTTGTAGCATATCTAAGTTGGAATTCAGTACTCAAGAAAAATAAGGCTACCATGCCAACTGGACAGACGCATAACACAAAAAAGTTTTCCATTCTTCGAACATCATTCGCTGAGATTGCATCTTACAGAAACCATACGTCATTTCAGACTCTACTTAACTGCAGCTTCATTCTAGTTTAGGTAATATTGATGTTCAGTCGACAGTTACAGTGTTACATACCATGCCAAACAAAGTCTAGGTTTATGAACATAATGGCTAATAGCAGAGACTAAAAGCATTGAATTCTTTAGAGCGCGAAACCTAAGCTCACCAGCTATAGGAATGGCGATAATGTCTCCAGCAACAATAGTAGTAAAATTTTGGAGATCATTCAAGGTCTCCAAATTGGAAACTGCGGTGCCAAAAGCCTGCGCGACGCTAGATGTAGTATCTTCCGCTTGCACCGCATAGGTGACAAATATTGTGGGTATATTGTTGAATACATTACCATTACATGCGCAAGAGAAAGGAATGATTATACTTTCACCGACAGAGACAGAAAAACTGTTTGATATGTTGTTGGCTTGCTCAATCTGCTGAGGCGTGACAATGCCTCCGAATACATCATTAGCAATACTTTGGATGGAGTCAGCTGACCTCACCTCGTAAAAAATATAGTCTACTTGGCGGATCCCGTCAGAACAACCACAAGATACAGGAATCTTTACCAGCTGCTTCGGCCGGAGAAGAACTTGCTCAGGGTGAGGTTGAGTAAGGTCAAAATCGTTTGCTCCTAGGAGACCTAAGATATTCACATTGAACATTGACGCTATGTCGCCAAGTTTAAAGAAAGTAGGAAGCCTGTAACTGACAAAAGCACTGCATTTATCCGCGGCAGAGCAGGATTCGATGTAGGATTTTGCTGCTCCTCTATTGGCCACAATTAACAGCAAGACTAACAAGAAGGCAGCTATTTGCTGGATGTTATATTTATCATCTGCTTCCATATCCGTAAGTTGATCTGCGATCATTGACCATACTCAAGAAAGCTTGTGCATTGAGATTTTACCTGTCTGTTATCCCGACCTTCAGTGGGGGAAATTCTCCGTCGTAGCACCATTATTGCAATACTTTGAAATCTACGAAGAGCTTTGTCAGACGTGCAAACAGACATTTTATCCCCTATCAAACCAAACAGTCATCCGAAGAACCGAGCGTTCACTTTGGTTGTCTATCTTACACCGAGTTCTATCCCTGCAAGAGCTTGGACAGACAATATCGTCCTAGTGCAACATTGAGTGAATCTTTTAGTAGTCAACGTTGCTCTATATTTCGATACATCAGATTTATTATATCGTTCTAGCGCTCAGTGAATACTTTGACAGCATTGAGTGAATCTTTTAATTGTCAGCGTTGAGCTATATCTCGATACTTCAGAGGTCCAGATAAAGATTCCAGAGTGGTTAATGCTACATCCATTGTTGAATTGCTCTGTATCTGCTATCCCAAACGGGGCTAGTTAAGGAGTGCACGTCCAATTCATGTCTTGGTTTATGTACTCTTCACCAATCACTATTCAGTCATATTATTTTTAACCAATGATGGAATACTTGCGTTACCAAATTGAACATCAATTGACAAAATTCACTTTTTCTTATTTGTCCACATTCACATATTATCTTTCGAGAGAATTTAGAGATGCAGCCTTGTGCACGTTACAAAGTTGTCACAAGCATACTGTAAGCTTGCTTTGAGATTACAGCTACTATTTGCTGCAGCTGCCTCATGCCCACAAAGTTTTCGCAGGCATATTGTAAGCTTACTTCGAGATTACGGTTATTACTAACTGCTGCCTCGTGCCGTTTAACCTGCTCTGCATATAATAAGAATAATAAGAATGAAAAAACAGAGTTGCGTTAAACTAGAACTTGTTAAAACGAAAGCTTTAAGCTAGAGTCCAATTCAGGAAAGAAGCAGGAAAATCACTTTAATCATGCTGAAATCTGCAAATTGAATAAAGATGTAGATGTATGTTTGGAATCCGCAGTACGGCGCACAATACAGCACGATTTTCGAAAGCTTCTGGGAAACTAAGAGACTGACCATCATCCGGCGTGCGCAAATCATCGCGCCTTGACCAGTGAACCTTCCAAATCCAAGCTCAGCGTCAACAACAAGTTACAACAACGCGATAACAAATAGGAAGGAGCAGGTGCTAGCGCGTCAGTCGTGAATTGTGATGTTTCGTTTTCCCTGTTCAGGAATCATCGGCTGGCCAGGCCATGCTTTTTGGGCGTCGTCGGCAAATTTGTTGCTTACTGCAGGAGGAAGCTACAACAGCAAAAAGCACATGTACTGGGCCCAGTTTAAGAGATGCCTGTACCCTGGCCAAGTGATCATGTGACAACAAGGTCCTCCTTTTTGGATTAGAGCCAGCCTCCACGTCCCATGGGAAGGGAAATAGGGAATCCATCCTCGAGCCTTACTAGCACGAATCATATTATGCCCAAGAATTTCATCCCTCCACCTCATTGGTTACTAGCACGGATCAAATTATGCCCAACACACTCCACTATTTGCCCCGTGTCCAAGAGGCTTTCAATCTCTCAAAGATCCTCATCACTTACTAACACGCATCAGGTTACATCCTCACAACCATTAGTGTCGGTGCTACTCAGCCTCTGTGCTAGTAAGCGACTTTGATCCCTCATTCCATCCATCAAGACGTGCGTCCCTCTTGGCAAAGATAACAGCCTTGATCTGATGAAGAATGCTCTAAACGTCCTCAACTCCAAAATAATGAACCACTGACGTGCTCTGATTTCATGTCCATGTGGATGAGCTCTTAGCCTATTCCTCAATCCCCATCCCTCCTTGAGTGTTCAAGGAAACCTTTTTTGAGTTATTCTCAAAAGAACTTGCATTTTTGAAAGAGATTCTCCATTTTTTGAGGACTATTTCTCATATATAGGTTTATATGCCTCAAAAATTCCTGCATTTTTGGAAGGTTCTCCATTTTCTAAGGACTATAACTCATATAAGGCTTTATATGCCTATAAAAAACCGTCAAAATTTTCATGATACTATTTTTTAAAGATAATGTCCATTCCATTTCTATTTTGTTGACTTTGTCAAATGCTCCTCATCCCTCATCAAAACTAGAACTGAGGGTGAATTTCTCATGTGCAATAATCATTGTGACCAAGGGTAGGATGCAAGGATGCTGGAGATGGGAGGAACCTATTCCTCACTATGGTTGAAAGAGGAGGGAGATCTCACCCTTATCCATTATCTCTATTTGATAGTTGATTATTGAGAGCAATGTTTCTATGATCACTCGGGATGAGATATTTTATGATTTTGAGGAAAAAGTCCGGATTGTAATGGTATTTAATACTCATTACTGACTTTTTCAAATCTTGAGCTACCAGATGCTGCCTTATTTTATATTGATATAGTACCAAAATGGGCCACAGACATAGCTGAACATCTAATGCGGGGCCAACCAAATAAGTCATTACCCAAGGTAGAACAGCGTAAATTGATACTCAAGGCTAGATCTTATCAGCTGATTGTCGGCCAACTTTATCGACGATGATCAGATAGTATCCTTCGAAGATGTATTCTTCCACATGAGTCCACCCAAATTGTATCACTCTCACATGAAGGCATGGGTGGTGGTCATTTTGCATCTGACATTATAGTTCGCAAGATCTTGCAATCAGGATGCTGGTGGCCAACAAATCATAAAGATACAGAGGAGTACTTGAAGAAATGTGATCTGTGCCAACGAGCTAGGAGACCAACAAGATATCTATTACATCTAGTTCTAGCTCAAGCACCATTTGAAAATGGGGATTGGACTACATAGGTTATATCCATCCCCGACTGCAAGAAGTTCACAAGCCCGATATATCATCATGGCTACAGATTATCTCACCAAATAGGTAGAAGCCAAAGTAGTGCGAACCGCTGATGCCCCCCCCCCCCCCAAGCTACTGCCAAATTTCTATATGAAAACATTATTGTGCACTTCGGATGCCTGGTGGAGATAGTTAGCGATTGCGAAAGCCATTTTGTCAATGAGACCTTCAAGGTCCTATTGGAGGAATTCTTCGTGATCCATTGATTCAGCACATATTATCCTCGAGGTAATGGGCAAGCAGAGTCATCCAACAAGATCTTGTGTAGCGTTATTACAAAGATAGGTGAAGCTAGCAGATCCGATTGGGAATACAAATTACATGTTGCATTGTGGACATTCAAGACAACATATAAGAGTCAAGATGTCATAATGGCAGTGGAGTTTTTAGTACCATCATTGAGAATTGCCATTGTACAATGCCTTGATGAGTCCAAATCTCTACTATTGCACCATGAAGCCTTACACAAACTTTGCAAGACGACATGCCTATTGGTTGTGCATTGGAGGCTGATAAAGCACGTAGTAAAGCATGGCATGATCGTCGGTTACACAAGAAGGATCTTCATTCTAGAGATCTGGTACTCATGTATAAAACCAAGGCGATCAAGGAAAAACTGAAGTTCACAGGCAAAGGCCCATACCGTGTCAAGGAGATCCTTAGCCATGGAGCCGTGAATCTCGAACAACTAGATGGGACACCATTTGATACACCCATCAATGGTAGCTGACTGCACAAGTATTGGCACCTCAATAACACAGATCCAACTTGAGCCACCATCTTGTATTGATTATCAACAAGTTCATCCGAAAAGTCCTAATTGGACGAGTGCCAGCACATCACAACCAACTGATGACCTAATTTCTTAGTATAAATAGTTGCTCATATTTTTACATCGTCATAACCGTTGTTATCATAACAGAGTGAAGCTAGTTAGCATCTCTCTCAAGCTTTCAAGCTTGAACACTCTTGACCATTCTAGCTCAGTTCTTTAGAGTTGATTTAGAGTGCTATTGCACTTACTGCTTATTACCGGAAGTGCTTAATTCAAACAGAGTTATAGTTACTCAGAGATAACTTAGAGCACGCGACTTTGCTCATTTCCATTCTGATTTGTTTCTTTCATTAAATCAATCTATCTTTTATTACGTTCAATATTATATCAGTATGCATGCATCTCTGTAATTCTTTTGTAACTGATAATCTCTTATTATTTGTCTGATAATTCAATGCTTTATATTTGGATACGTAGTCACTTAGTTGCTAGCGATTTCATGCACAGGAAAGAAGGTTTCTTCCGCCGCGCTCACCTACTTTGACTTTGTTGAATTATTTTCTCTCTCATCTCATCACCTCTTTCCAACATGGTATCAAAGAGCAAGTTTTTTTAATTTGCTATTACCTTTATGATATCAGAGCGATCTGTTATATCGGAGTTCTAAAACTTGATATCTTTCATGATATCAAATTCTTTAGTTCATAGCATCAATTCCAGTATCAGAGAATTGATTTCCAATTGTAGCGCAACATGATATCTCTCTCTTAACGTCATCGATACAATCAGACTAAAGTTCTAGATGAATTCTCAAAGTAAAGTCGGTCTTATCACAGACAAGCTGAATGGATCCAATTATCAGTTGTGGAAATTTAAGATGAAGACCTTGCTAATCACCAACAAGTTCTGGGATGTTGTCACAGGTATCGAAGTGAAGCCTGAAGATGACACAAACAACTCAAAGTGAAAATTGAAGGTTGGGAAAGCTTTTGCACTTATTATCCTCAATATATTAGATACTCAGATTGGCCACATAGCTGAAGCCAAAACTTTGAAAGAAGTTTGGGATATCTTGAGCTCACTATATGATGTGAGAGACGTAACTACCAAGTTACATCTACGAAGGAAATTCTTCACACAAGATGTCGAATAGTGATTCTCTTCAGAGTCACATTAACCAATTAAAAAATCTCTTGCAATAGATGGCCGCTGTCGGATCAATCATAGACAATAAAGACACAATTATGACATTGCTTTCAAGTATGCCCTCTACATATGAAAATTGGGTGATGATCATATCAACACACTCAGATTTAACTCTTACAAGAGTCATCACTATGTTGCTGCAAAAAAATAATCGAAGAAGTCAGGACACTTCGTCTACTTCTTCATCTCATGCTCTATATGACAACAAAGGCTCAAAACACCAGAAGCAGAAAAGCTCGAAGCAATCTGCATTGAATCAGCAGCCGACTCAAGCTCAAGGGCAATTATCAAATTCGCAATCGAAGAAGAAGATGTTTTGCAGATATTGCAAGCACAATAACCATGAGATCTAGGATTGCAGAGTTCTCAAAGTGAAGAACACAGCCAAGCAACCTGATCAACAAGCAAATACAGTTTCAGCATCTCCCGAAGTTGACATGGATGAAGATGCATTTATGGTCAAAGACCAAAAGGCATTTTTGAATAATTCTTGGTTTCTGAATTCTAGAGTTACTCAACATATGAAAAATCATCGTGAGATCTTTCATTCCTATACGCCTTATAGCACAAAGAAGTATGTTCATCTTCGTGATGATAGCACTCACACTATCGAAGGTGAAGGTACTGTATGATTAAGGTTCCAGCATAATCAATTCAAAATACTGTCAAAAGTTTTGTATGTTCCTAAACTATCTATAGATATGTTATTAGTGAGATGTGGACCTATGCAAACTTCATCATTGGTTGATGCAAAGTATTTCATTACTTTTATTGACAAATTTTCCAAAAGAACAGCTATTTACTTCATTAAGCAAAAATCGGAGGCTTTCAACAAGTTTCGACAATTCAAAGAGCATGCAAAAAATTAAACTGGTAAAAGAATGAAAGCATTGAGGTCCGACAACAGGGGAGAATACATCTCCACCGAATTCAAGGAGTATTGCCTTAACAATGGCATTGAGTAACAATACATTACCTCCTATTTACCTCAGTCGAATGGTCTTGTTAAAAAAAAGAACAGAACCTTAGTCGAATCGACAAAGTGTATGCTTGCGCATGCGACACTTCCAAAGTCCTTCTGTACTGAAGCTATTTCAACAGCAACCTATATTTAGAACAGACGTCCTGTAGTAGTTCTTTCAGCCAAAACACCATACAAAGTTTGGACAGGTACCAAACCTTCTTTTCGAACTTAGATATTCACTAGTTGGGATGTCATCTTCATCGAAGATCAATTTATCGACCTCAAGGGAAAAGGCAAAGCCCATTTAGCTAACTTTTCCAACTCTTTTGACATATTGAACTTTCCAGTTCCTCAGTCGACTATTCCTATTGAAGGTCTAAGCTCATCTACTCACGACGAACAACCTATCAGCAGTGAAACCGAAGATGATGATGTTGCAACTCAACAACTACAGCATGATGAAAATGATCAACTTCCTTTATTACCCAGAAGATCATCAAGAACTAGCAGACCACCTAATAGGTATATCGATGAGTCTGCAGCTTACCTTGTTCAAGGGCTGATGACTGTCGAATTAGCGCTCAGTCAGCTTGATTTCGATCTCTGAAAAAGGGTATTCATCTCTTATCAAGAACCAAACATGGACGATTGTCGAATTAACTGCCAACATAAACGTAGTTGATTGCAAATGGATTTTTAAAATCAAATACAAGGCAGACGGAAGCATCAACAAAAAGTTCGACTTGTTAACAGAGAATTGTCACATTTTTTAGTTGTTGCAAAAACAGTCCATTTATGTAGAGCGGCAGTTAACATTCAATTTTTGAATTTAAGCCATTGTCTTGCATTAATTATCAGCAAGTGAATTTCCAAGAAGTCCTAACTAGACGAGTGCTAGCACATCACAACCAACTGGATGTCGCAATTGACGACCTAATTTCTTAGTATTAATAGCTGCTCATATTTCTACATCATAACCGTTGTTATCATAATGGATTGAAGCATAGTTAGCATCTCTCTCAAGATTTCAAGCTCGAACACTCTTAAGGATTCTAGCTCAGTTCTTTAGAGTTGATTTAGAGTTTGCTATCGCGCTTACTAATTATTAGCAGAAGTGCTTAATGTTAGAATTAAGCAATTTTCACATGGTTTTTGATGTATTTTGACATCTATGCGGATCCACACGTGTGAGGACCTGTCCACATGTGTGAAATGACACTTGTAATATTTAGATTCATTTTGATTAGCTTTCATTTGAGTCTAATATGACATCTCCTAGATTATAGGAGTTAGGTCCTAGATTGTAGGAATCTAGAAGGTCAACACAAACCACCAATGGATGATGTGGCAAACTTGATAGATCTTATCCAAAGTGGATATGGATGAGTACAATGAGCTGTCCCACATGTGCTGGATGCAGCTTAGAGAGAGATTATGGTGATTTGGTACTTGATCCATGATGGATCCATTGTTGAGCTAATGATGAGAAATCTTGGTTTGTGAAGCAACCTTTGTGTTTTGACTCTCTTAAGCACTTTCTTTGTGGATGAATGCTTAGTAAATGATAAGTAAACTATTTCTCTGTTATCATGCCGTACAGTAGCTGTACTTTACACGTGTGAAGTTGTGGATCATCATTTTTTATTGTTCTTGCTTGGAATCACAAAGATTGTCAAGTAGAAGCTAGATTTGGAAGCTAGTCTTGATATAGATCAAGATCCCAAGCTACCAATCACTCTTTGTGATCATTTGTAGATCAATTTCAGTCCTTAAACTTTGAAATTTGACATGGTATCAGAGCCAAGTCAAAGAGCTTAGTTGATGATCCAAAAATCTTCATGTTGGTGAAAGCATTGGTGCTAGATTCACTTTGAAGGAGGGCGACCTTTTCTAATAGTTTACTTGTGATGTTGAGGTTCAAATTAGTGTGTAAAGTTCAGACGTACTTCTCACACGTGTGAGAAGCTGCTGGAGTTGTACTTTCACCAAAACTTTGTGTTTTTTTTTTTTTTAATATTTGAGCATCAAACAAGTTGTGTAGAGTGAAACTAGTGATGTGCTTATGAAAAACCATTGTTTCCATTATAGATTTGATGAGTTAATGGTGTTAGAATCTTATTAAACCTACAAATCCTTGAGAGAAAGTTTGAGGCTTATGTTTTTTAGTTCAAGAGTGAACCAATTCTAAACACCATAGGAAGGCATTGGCACTTCCAAAAATCAAATCCAAGGTTCTAAGTGTATAGATTGTGTAGAATACACTTTCCCAAATCTTTTTGAGTTCAAGATCATTATAGATCTTGCTTCTTGAGTCTAGTGAGATTCAAGAGAGTAGCACTTGAGCTAAATTCTGAGAAAGGAAGAAGGGAGAGCCTTTGAATAGTACATTTGTTGTAGTTGTTATTAGATAGAATGGGTTCAATTGGAGCCTATCTTCTTGAGACTAGTGAAAGACTAAATTCTAATAATTATTCAGCTTGGAAAGTAAGAATGGAGTCACTAATTGTGCTCCAAGATATGTTTGATCTTGTCATAGGAGAGGAAGAAGAACCTCAAGGAGGGCAAGATCAAGTGAGGTACAAAAAGAGAGCTAGACTAGCATTACATTGCTTAAAAATGAATGTTAGTAAAGGAAGTGGCGTCTTGTACCTCGGCCAAGGAGGCATGAAACTACCTCAAAGGGATTTATGAATCCAAAAATACCTCTAGAGTGCTTATGATTAGAAACAAAGTTCTTCAAAGCATTAGAGGGAGTGATGAGAGTGCTTAAGAGTATGTCTTGAGAATAAAATCTCTCAACAAAGAACTTTCCATCATTAGTGAGGGTATTCATGATGATGAACTTGTTCAAATCATTTTGAATGGTCTTGGAGATGAGTTATCCAATCTTGTACAAAGCTTTGCTATTCAGGATGCACTACCTTCCATTGACAAGCTCCATAGTGTGCTTGTGGCCGAGGAGAGTAGGATTCTTCATGTCAAGCAAATGATTGGATCCTTAAAGTTGCATGATGGTGATGAGAAGGCCAACTTCTCAAGCAAGGGAAAGGCAAAGTCAAAGAAGAAGATCCAACACAAGGAGACCAAGAATGATGATCAACCATCAAGCTCCAAAGGTGGAAAGAAGAACAAAGCCAAACTCAAGTGCTTCTTTTGTGGAAAGAAGGGGCACTTTGCATCCAAGTGTTTCAAGAAGAAGAATGCACAAGGAGAGAGCAAACAAGGCAACCTCACTCTTGAGGAAGATGAGGATGAAGTGGATTCATCCTTGATGGCTTCTACATCAACATCCAAGAGCTACTCCAATGACACATGGTGGATTGATAGTGGGGCTAGTTTCCACATGACATTGCAAAAGGATTTTTTCTCAGCTCTTGTATCTTTTGTAGGTTGTAAAAAGTCTATTCTAACATCAAGTGATCAAGAATGTAGAATAGATGGAGTGGGAACTATTCCCTTAAGTCTTGGATCCTCTAAAAGAGTAGATTTTGATAATGTACTCTATGTTCCTACACTCACTAAGAATTTGTTAAGTGTAGGAAAATTGATGGATGATGGCTTAGATGTCCATTTTAAGCAAGGTTGCTCCATAATGATGAATAATACTTGCATTGTAAAGGGATTTAAGCAAGGAAGGCTTTTTAAGCTTGATGCTACTGTTTTTCTTGAAAGTGTGAACATGGTGAAGGAGGAGCTCAATCAAGTGGAGCTTTGGCATAATTCTTCCACATGGATTTCCAAGGGAAAGCCAGTCCTCTCATGGACAAGCTTGATGGAGCCAATTATCATCTGTGGAAATTTAAGATGAAGATTGTACTAATGGCAAAAGAATTGTACGACGTTGTTACAAGTGCAGAAGGGAAACCCGAAGCGGACGCCGCGGCAATCGCCAGATGGAAGCTGAAGGATGGAAAAGCTTTCACGCTGATCATCCTCAACATCATGGATACATAGATCAGCCATGTATTTGAGGCTCAAACATCGTAAGAAGTCTGGGACATTTTGAGCACGCTATACGAAGTGCGAGATGTAGCTTCTAAGCTACATCTCAGGAAGAAATTCTACTCCCTCAAGATGACGAATGGTGATTCTCTACAGAATCACATTAATCAATTCAAAAACCTACTAAGGCAAATGGCCGCTGTTGGATCTATCATAGATGATCCAGACGTAGTGATGCAACTGCTTACAAGCTTGTCAAGTTCTTACGACAGCTGGGTGATGATCATCATGACTAATCCAGAGTTGACTCTTTCGAGAGTCATCACTATGTTGTTGTAGGAAGACACGCGAAGGAACAAAGCCTCAAGTTCTTCAGCTGATTCTCACATCTTCTACACCAACAAAGGCACGACAACGAAGAAGAAGAAGAAAGGTCCGAAGCTATCAAAGCCAGACCAGAAACCAGCTCAACACAAGGAACAGTCGAATCCGCAAACAAAGAAGAAGCTATTCTGCAGATACTACAAACGAAACAACCACGAAATACAAGACTGCCGAATACTTCAAGCGAAGAACAACAACAAAGGGCAGTCGAATCAAGTGGCAAATGCAGATGCAAAAGTTCCGCAGCCCATTCAAGAAGCGGATCATGATGCCTTCATGACCAACCATCAAGGAGTATCTGACGACAGTTCTTGGTTCTTGAATTCCGGAGCCACTCAGCACATGACTAGCCTAATTGGCTCTTTCGAGTCTTATACATCGTACAGTGCCCAGAAATTCGTTCACCTTGGCGACAATAGCACACAAGCTATTAAAGGTGAAGGAACTGTAAGATTATGCTTTGCAAATGATCAATCTAGGCTACTCTCCAAAGTTCTGTATGTACCTAGGTTATCCACAAATCTGCTCTCTATAAGCAGAATCACAGATCTAGGACACAGAGTAGAATTCGAATGTGATCAATGTAAAGTAGTTGATAGGATAGGCAAGATCCTAGCACTCAGAAAGAGTCATGGATACTTGTATAAATTAAGTCATTGCTTTTATGTCTCTAGTTAGGCTCTCAGTACTTCATTCAATCAAATAAAGGTTTACTTTGGCATTATAGACTTGGCCATTTAAATTATGCTGTTGTACAACGAATGTCTAGACAATCTATTGTCCTTGATCTCGACTATCCTCGTGAAACAGTCAAGCTACATGTCTGTCAAGACTGTCTAGTTGGAAAACAGACTATGAAGCCATTTAAGTCAAGCCATCAGCATGTTGCTAGAGGATTTCTAGATGTTGTACATTCAGATATTTGTGGCCCGATGAAAAATCCTTCATTGAAGGAAGCCAAGTTTTTTTTAACCTTTATTGACAAATTTTCGAGAAGAACAATGGTGTACTTCATAAAGAAGAAATCAGAAGCCTTCAACTGCTTTAGAATCTTCAAGGAGCGTGCAAAAAAGGAGACTGGAAGGATGATCAAGGCCCTAAGGTCAGATAACGGTGGAGAATATATCTCTGTCGAGTTCAAGGAGTACTACCAAAGCCAAGGCATTGAGCAACAATTCATCACTCCTTACAGTCCTCAGTCTAATGACTTAGATGAGAGGAAGAACCGAACTCTGGTCGAATCTGCTAAGTGTATGCTAGCACATGCATCGTTGCCCAAGAGGTTCTAGCTGAAGCTGTCTCCACTACATTTACATCCAAAACAGATGTTCGACCAAAGCCCTCTCAGACAAGACACCCCACAAGGTGTGGACGGGCCCCAAGCCTTCTTTGAAGAACCTAAGAGTGTTTGGGTGCATTGCCTATGCACAGATCCCAAAGGACACAAGGAAGAAATTGGACTTCCAAGGTCTAAAGACCATCCTGATCGGATATACTTCGTCTAATAACACCTATAAGCTGTACGATCCTGATACCCAGCAAATCTTGTATAGCCGAGATACAGTCTTTATCGAAAATCAGTTCATCGACCTCAAAGGCAAGGATATTGCTCAAGAAGAACCTTCATCACCTGCCATTGACATGACAATCCGAGCTTCTGGCTCAGGAATGTCTAAGTCAACCCACTTCGAGACAACGAATCAGATGAAGATGTTGCTGCTACTGTAGCTGGTTGTAGTATAGGGGTCCGTTCACTGGGAGTCGCCCGTGCACACCTGCATAGCAAGAGAGAGAGAAGGGAGATAGAGAAGGAGATAGAGAGAGGTAGAGAGAGGAGAGAGAGAGAGAGAGAGAGAGAGAGAGAGAGAGAGAGAGAGAGAGAGAGAGAGAGAGAGAGAGAGAGAGAGAGAGAGAGAGAGAGAAGAGAGAGTAGAAAATTCCCCAAGGATGGTTGGGGCTATGGGGGCTCGAGCGCCTACCCATAGCTATGCACCATTCACCCTTGGAGAGAGAGGGAGAGAGAGCCTAAGTTGAGAAAGGCCTCGGAGGCTCGAGCGCCTACCCAAAGCTATTCTATCCCAACATAGGGAGAGAGAGAGAGAGAGAGAGAGAGAGAGAGAGAGAGAGAGAGAGAGAGAGAGAGAGAGAGAGAGAGAGAGAGAGAGAGAGAGAGAGAGAGAGAGAGAGAGAGAGAGAGCTTTATTAAGAAGAATAGAATATGTGTACAATGAAAAATGGCCTCCTTATATAGTTGAGGAGGGAGGGCCATCTTGGCTCTCATTGGCCTATTTACGATGGCATCCTAGCCCTTCAAACTAATTGAAATTCAATCTAATGGTTTATTAGGAAAAGGGCCAAACTCACATGATTCATGTGAGTTTGAGAGATTCTCTTTTAACTTAGAACCTTATGAACTTGACTTTGGGCTTTTTAATTGATTTATTCTAACTGAGGACCCAAGTCTTTTATTCAAGTTCTACCTAACCATTTTGCATGCTCACTTTATTATTCTAACTGTACAATGTACTGTGACGGGGCCCACAAGGTAAGGCTTGGCCAACAATACTTTAAGTGGTGGGACCCACTTATTTATTTATGTATAGGAAATACCCACAACAAGGTCCATGGCCCAAAGTAGTGCCGGTCCCTCGGCACTAGGCAGCAATTGTCGTGAAGGGGCGTTGTTGTCGGTTTTTTTTTTTTTTTCTTTTAATTGCTGGGACATGGGTGCTTCAGGAAAAGCATGGATAAAATTTGCCTACGTAAACCATGAGGCTTTATTGGATGATGGCGATCAACAAGAACTTGGACTTGCCAGATTTTCAATAGTACCCATAAGGGTCTGGTGGCCATTCCGGATAACCTTGTTCATTGACAATTGGGTAGTCAAGATATGCCCTCGGAGGATCCCAAGATAAATCTTGCTGATATAAGGGATCCTCATAGATCGGCGCAACTGGTCCCAATGTCATGGACTCCCCCAAATCATAATGTGGATATGATGTGCTTGCTTGATGCTCTTGTCTGTCCAGGTATTCATGGTATGCCATAACCTGACGACTTTCCTCAGTAGTCAATATCATAGATTTGGGACAAGGCTTTGTCATTGTAAGTTCTGGTTCTTGCTGTACAATTGGCCATTTTGGGCTTGGATTCCCTGGATTTGGCCGTCTAAGCAATGTGATGTCCTGATGTAGCTTTGTGGTGGCCAGATGTTGAGTGGAACATTCCGACTGTGGTTGGATCTTGCTTATGATTGGCATTGAAATCAGAGGACAATCTTCCACCTTAGTCTTTCCTTTCTCAATGGACTGCTCTCTTAAAGGTGGTACAGATGGATCGTTGCATTGAGTGGTAGTCAGTTTGCCTTCAAGTTGCGTGGTTGATGTGAGGCCCCTTTGTAATTCATCCACCAGAAGTTGTTGCAGCATTTGTTTAATGAGGCTTGGTAAAATCTGCTGGATTGCATCTATTGCCAATTTCTTGACTTCTTCCGCTACCCCTGGTTGGCTAGATTTTACCCACTCTGTCTTCTGTGGTGTTGGTGATTCACGTGTGGCCATGTCAACTTGTTTTAGGATCTTTCCCTCATTCCTTCCATCTGCATCTGCTTTGTAACCAGGTGGCACTAGAAGTTTGCGTTTGTAGTGCAGCTTCTCGGTTGGTGGATTTGCATGGTCATATGTAGGTTGCCGATTCAAGCAGGTTTCTTGGATCTCTTAGTGGACAATCACGACATGGGTGATTGATGCCGCATTGTTCACACCAAGGATAAAAGGAGGACAGATCATTTTGGTGTGGACATTCTGATCTACGATGTTTACCTCCACATCCGAAACACCGTACCGTGTGTAAGATTCCGTCACCTCTCAATTGATGTGCATACACCGGTATTAGGTCTCCTTTGATCCCTTCCACATAATATAGTGGTGAGCTAGTTTGAACTTCCCCTGCTTGGGATGGTCCGCTCGCTGATATAACCAATACTTCCACTGAACCTTGCCTAGTCACTAGAGAAGATTCTGAAAGTCATGAGACCGATCCATTTTCTTTGGAGGACCAATCTGATGGCAAGCTAGATGGCATAGATGAGGGTTTTGTTGATTGATTTCCAATCTCCAGAATTTTCTTATTTGATTGATTTCGTAATCTCGGATTCCGAACTGGACATTGAGGTGTTGGATGTTTTCCAAAACAATAATGGCACTGGTCCACGGGTCGGATCTTCCGATTGGCAATTTGTGGTTCTGGGAGGTAATCAGATTGACTACACATCTCATCTGTGTCACTGACAACTTGCATCTGATCGTCCGTGTTGCTAGTACTTTGGCTAGCGTTGTCTGTGGCATCTTGTGGATTAGATGCTCTATCATCCCTGATTGTTTGAATGTTGGATATGGGCTGTGATGGTGTTTGCAAGATCTGTGCTTTTGCAATAGTGGCTGCCTTACAAAGTTCGTTTGGACTGGTTTATGTTGTAAAGGGTGACATACCAATCTTGATCTCGTGCGGTAATTCGTCATAGTTCTAGAAGGCATGAAGAATCATGTCTGTAAACTCCATAATTCATTGTACGGCTTAAAACAGTCTGCCAGAGTTTGGTTTCAGAGAATCAACACATTCCTCATTGAACAAGGATTTAAACCAAGCACTGCTGATTGCAATGTTTATTCAAAGTCAGTGCTGCAATCCTTCATTATCATCACCTTGTATGTTGATGATACGTTGCTCTTCAGCAACAATGCCAATATGGTCAAGGATTCAAAACAGATGTTGTTCTCTGAATTAGACATGATTAATCTGGGCGAAGCGGCCACGGACCGAATGGTACTGACGGCATACCGCTGGCGTCCCGAGATACAACCCTCAGCTATGTGCCAAATTAAAAATTTTGAAGCGGCCTTACAACTGGCGCTTTTACCGGCGGAGGGCTACTCATCACCATTGTTACACTCTGTAGTGGCACCGTTATCGGAGATAGGCCTTTACTAACTAGTTTAGTTGTCATTTTAGTTATTTTTGTCTATTTTAGTGAGCTTATGGTTAATTTGTGGTAGTGTAGACTTGTTTTTGCTTTTTTTTTTTGTGATTGATCTGTTGGAACTAGCGAAGGAGGAGGTTGGAGGTAGTGGAGACCTGAAACAGCCGCTAAGGGCATAATATATCATCACATCCATCAAAAACCTCAAAAAATCAACAAATCCACAATTTTGGAGGGAAAAAGTGAGCTAAAAAACCATCAGATTTTATTTATCCCTGTCCAATGGATAAGAACTCTCACACGACTGGCAGTAGCCTGAGGAAACTGTCCCAGCCTTGCATAGAAGCCTGCGAGAGTTACTTCCCAACAGATTTTAAGAAAACTCAAAAATTCCATAAAAATTCAAAAAATCCTTGTAAAAATCGTAGCATCAACCTCCAATGCTTCTAGTATCTCAATAGATCTGCTGATAAATTAAATGACAAAACTTCACAAACAACAGATGGAAAAATTGACGGCCCAATCTGATAAAAAACTGAAGGCTTTACAAAGTGCTGTAACATCATCTTCTAATGCGCCAGACGAGAGAATGTATGGTGTCCAGTTTGTACACAAAACCATACAACCAAGGAGTGTCCAGTTTTAAAACAAAATTTCAAAATGACACATCGGTATTGCCACATACGCAACGCATCTATTGCCAAAGCCTTGCTAGCTCTCCACCCTGATTTTGACAAAAAAATACACAAAATTGCTTCATGACACAAAATCATTCTTGCTCCACAAAGGACCAAGAAGATCAGCCAAGTACCATGGGGTACAAGTATTTGATCAGATATCATGATATCAACATACGTACTCTAGAACGTGGCTAATCTGCCACTCTTGTAATTCTTGATTAGTTGTAGATGTGAATCTTTCTGATTTGGAAGTTACATGACGTGACACAAAAAAGTTCGCAAACTTTATACTTTTTGCTTGATACATAATATTGTAAGACAAAAATATATAGAATACATGTCCGCCTGTGAGCGAGACAATTTTGTAAGAGGATCAACAGATCCAGAAGTCCGCTAGTAAGCGAGACAGTTTTCGTGAGAGAATTGTATTTCTCTCACGCCAATGCACTATGTGAATTTGTCGCATAGTGCTTGAAATCAGAAGATCAATAGATAATGTTGTAGCTATTATGCGCATATTATTATGAATGATTGTATGATCTCGAATGAATATTTGTCTGTTACTATTCGTGTATCTGATTCACTTGTTTATTCAATTTTGCACATTGGTTTGATTTTGTTGAATGCTATAATAATCTATAATGTAGATCAACAGTGTCTGTCTACATTCTAGAGGATTGTAGGAATAATATAGCCGGCAGTGACCAGAAATCATATCTGAATTCCACACGAACTGATTTTATTCGTGAATGCTTTTGTCTTGTTTCACTTCGCGATCACTTGGCTATAAGCGTAAATCAACTTCAGCGCTCATTTAAGTTTCGTTTCGCTTCGCTTCATTTCTTCTAGTTTCATTTCATTTTGTTTCGTCTTGTTACAGAGTCTGATTGATCTTTTTCGTGGATTCTTCTCTTTTGTCTAGTTTTGCTTTGTTTCATTTTGTTTTGTTTCATTGCAGAGCTTGATTGGATCGCGAATTCTTCTCGAGCAAAAATTATTCGTGATCAGAACAGTTTCACAAAATGTTCTCAAATCGTTCAAGAGATTCCTATCAGTTCATTACCAGAATTTTACTGGAAATTTGAATTTGCACAATTTTTCTATCAGTGGTATCAGAGCCACCTTGTCATAGTCTGACATAGCCGAAAAGCTATCAGATCTAGGAGGCTAAGCATTCAAACAAAGAACCATTAACAAGTGAGAACACAAATTCAAGAGCAATGGCTTCAATAAGCAACATACAATCCAAGATCTGTACAGTTTTGGATTCATCAGAATCTAACTTCCTAGCATGGAAGGTTAAGACCTCACTGATACTAAAGGGAGAAGGATTATTCCCCTGGGTAGATGGCACTGAGGACCGAGAAGATAGCCTTCTTGCATGGTGAGCTAGACAAAGAAGTCTACATCGATCAACCCCCCAGGATAAATCTCGAATTCACTTCCTACTTATGCATGCAAAATGCATAGGAGTATCTATGATCTGAAGCAGTCAGCGCGACAATGGTACAAGAAGAAAGATCAAGCCCTAAAATCCTTAAAATTCAAGCCACTAATGGCTGATTCCAATGTCTATGTAAGAATTACAGATGGGAAGATTATCATTGTAGCTGTGTATGTGGACGACACTCTAATACTCTACAAGAGTGAGAAGCTTATTGCTGAAGTGAAGAATGATATCTTAAAACATTTCAAGTTTGTAGATCTGGAAGAAGTCAGGTGTTACCTTGGCTTATAGATTGATAGGGACTATGAGGGAGGTAGATTGTACCTTCATCAATCTAGATATACCCATAAAATCTTAAAATATTTTGGGATGCTGAATTGCAACGGAGCAAATACTCCAATGCTTGAAGCAACAGTACTAACGAATGAAAATTGTTCAAGGACTGAAGAAGAAAGACAATTGATGCAACTTACACCATACAAGAAGCTGATCGGATCACTGATGTACCTTACAGATAACACACGTCCTGAAATTGCTTATGTCATATTCCAGATGAGCCAATTTTTTACAAATCTAGGCTCGACTCATTGGAAAATTGCAAAACAAATTTTGCAATATCTTCAATTAACAAAAGATTTTGGTTTGTGTTATTCTCATAATGCAGGGTTCCAGATGCATTTCTACAGGGATGCTAGTTGGGCATCCCTCAAGGACAACTACAAAAGTGTCTCAGGAGGATGCACCATCGTGTCGAGAGTAGCAATTCTCTGGGTCAGCAAGAAACAGACCATTGTGGCTCCGTCATCCTGCAAAGTTGAGGACATAGCGACAGCAAAGATGGCCAATGAAATAATTTGGCTCAAACAGTTCCTTGATGAACTCAGCGAAACAAGGAATGAACCTCTAATTTCGTAGATGGTACATCTGACAAAAGACCCTGTGTTTCACTCAAGGACGAAACACATTGCAATCAGGTACCACTTGATAAGAGATCTAATCAAAAAGAAGATGTTGCAGACTACTTTCATTGGAACAAAGGAGATGGTAGCTGACATTTTCACAAAGGCCTTAGACAAAGGTCTATTTGAGAGACAGAGGAGCAGTCTTGGAGTTGTCAAACTATCTTGCTTTGAGAGGGAGCTGAAGAAACAAAATGTTTCTATTGCCAAAGCCTTGCTAGCTCTCCACCCTGATTTTGACAGAAAAGACATGAAATTGTTTCGCGACACAAAATCATTCTTGCTCCACAAAGGACCAAGAAGATCAGCCAAGTACCATGGCGTACAAGTAATTGATCAGATATCATGACATCAGCAAAAGTACTCTAGAACGTGGCTAATCTGTCACTCTTGTAATTCGTGATTAATTGTATATGTTTAATCTTTCTGATCTGGAAGTTACACGACGCGACACAAAAAAGTTCGTGAACTATATACTTTCTACTTGACACATAATATTGTAAGACGAAAATATATAGAATACATGTCCGCCTATGAGCGAGACAATTTTCTAAGAGGATCAACAGATCCAGAAGTCCGCTAGTAAGCAAGACATTATTCGTGAGAGAATTGTATTTCTCTCACGCCAATGCACTATGTGGATCTGTTGCACAGTGCTTGAAATTAGAAGATCAATAGATAATATTGTAGCTGTTATGCGCATATTATTCTGAATGATTGTATGATCTCGAATGAATATTTGTCTGCTACTATTCGTGTATTTGTATCACTTGTTTATTCAATTACGCACATTGGTTTGATTTTATTGAATGCTATAATAATCTATAACGTAGATCAACAGTGTCTGTCTACATTCTGGAGAATTGTAGGAATGATATAGTCGGTAGTGACCAGCAATCATATCTGAATTCCACACGAACTGATTTTATTCACGAATGCTTTCACTTTGTTTCGCTTTGTTTCACTTCGTGTTCACTTGGATATAAGTGTAAATCAACTTCAGAGCTCATTTAAGTTTTGTTTCACTTCACTTCATTTTTTCTAGTTTTGTTTCGTCTCGTTACAGAGCCTGATTGATCTTTTTCGTGGATTCTTCTCTTTTGTCTAGTTTTGCTTCATTTCGTTTCATTTCGTTTTGTTTCGTTTCATTGCAGAGCTTGACTGGATCGCAAATTCTTCTCGAGCAAAAATTATTTGTGATCAAAATAGTTTCGCGAATCGTTCACAAATCGTTCAAGAGATTCCTATCAGTTCGTTACCAGAATTTTACTGGAAATTTGAATTTGCACAATTTTTCTATCATGTGACATTGCGGTTTGGAGCTCCATGAACCCGCAGCACATGGCCTTACCTGCACCTCCAAGGCCAGCTAACAATCAAACAGCCCAAGTGAACTTAACAATAGCAGAGCACAATGTACCATCCCCACCTAAGCAGCAATAGTGGTATGGTTTGGATGAGCTATATGAGTTGAAATTCTGTTAGGATCTAGTGCAGTATGCAGATCACATCACACAATCACCATAGCCACTCCTCACAAGCTCTCAAAGATGGCACAACAAAAGTTAATACTATTATGAAGAAACATTGTACATATAGCAAAGCCTCAAACTGCATGGGCTCAACAGCTGTCACTAAACTGGCCTACCACCTGCCAAACTAGAGTTAGGTCAAATATGGCGACATATACTAACAAACCCAGAACATGCCCCTGAGTATAGCATAATGAACTCAAAATCATTGTACAGGCTAATTTCTTCCTATGTGTGGCTACCTGGCTAACCCAAGTAGTCGTTTACGGGATCAGTGCCTGATCAATATATCCTAACCGGTCACGTCCTGAACACAACTGAATACAACAAATCTAATTAATTGTACACTAATTACATCATCACATTTAGAGCTTATACTAATGAATCAGATCACAAGCTGATTTCTAACTCTCTCCCTTAAGCTCAAATGTGATAAGAGTGAAAAACAATAATTTGTAGCAATGTCTGGAGTGGGCCAAAGGATGTTATGCATATCCTACTACTCTGTACTTGACTCACACTCAAGCACACCAATAAACCACCAGGTTTGACTTACAAAATATCATGCAACCACAATGCTCATACAGAGAGTCTACCACACTCTCGACCAACTGACTTGTCCCCAATTCGACTTGAACACAAGTGGACCACATACATGGCTCAAACTGAGGAAATCCCATTGCCACCATGAGACGTATATCCTCCATCTAGCTAGGCTGACATCCTATCAGACACTTACAAGAACAAACCTGTAAAGCTGCCATAAATGAGCGACTGAGGCTCAACCTGAGGAAATCTTACTGCCACCATAAGACTATACCCTCACCGGATAAACAGCTAGTAGACATAATCACAAGTCAAAGAGCATAAAATGACTATTTTGTTTTACTGTAGCAAATGCACAACCACATAAAACTCCGACTCAGATCTAGACTCCCGTGACAAGGCAACATGCAAGCCCACACACACTCATGCAAACCAACACGAATGATAAAGCGTCAAATACATGACCAAGGCCTGCCCATAAGTGGTATCTTGTCGTACCAACACCTGTGCCATTGTAGATCCGTTCCTTTCCGCTGGTCACAAAATCAAGTCCTCAACCATGGCCTGCAACTGTACCAAGATGCTCTCATGTCCAAGCATATCACATAGATTTCCTCATACATCATCCAAAATCAACCATCTCGAATCAATGAGTGCTCCAAGCCTCATCCCTGATGTATCTCCCAAACAAAGCTATGCTCCAAGCCACTTTGCCTTGACATCCTATCCAATAAGTTCTGAAAGTTGATCCCCATCCATTCTCCATGCTCCAAACACAAGAGTCTACCAAGGACTCAACGAATGAATGTACACAAATCTCACCATAGGCTATACCTGAGTAGCTCGCCCATCTCCCAGAGATACTGATGATGATCTACCTGTCTTACATCCCATGTAGGTTTAACTTTCCATTCTTGATGTTGCCAACTCTGATTTGACCGATACATAGGCCTCCCACCAAGGAGCCTATCTCACCACAACTGTATCAATCATTAGCATCCAAGCCAAAGCAAATGCAAACTAGATCCACTATCGTGATGAATAACTCACCCACAATCCATAGCATATCAGGTAGGATAGCTCCAAAACCCTGTACCCTGTACCATCTGATCACCAAGTATCCATTACCCATTGATAGCTCCCCAAGAATCTGTCCACCTGTAGTGCAACTAGACTCCAACTAGATCTAACCAAAAACTGCATCCTGCTTACCAAATAATGATGGATAGAAACAACATGTGATGCCAACTTGGAGATCACTGTGCATATAACCATGCAGCTCACCTGATTACTCGCCAAAGTATCAGCTGTCACTCCCTGATCAACCATCTCCATCCCTGTTGGCTCACAACCATGGGCATGCTGGATCCACATCACCCCATAATGCAATCCATGCCCTCAAGATATGTACCACACCAGGTACACTCCATGCCACCTATCTCCAAGTAGGCTTGACCCATCCCTAAATCACCACATGATGCACCAGCTGAAGAACATCGTCCATACATCAAATGACATATCATACCTGAGCAATTGTAGCATCTCCTTGAGTGCCACCCCAATGGACTCATCATCCACATACTATGCTCTCTTGATGTCTCCGATCTTGGTCACCATCCTGCTAGACAAGTCGCACTCAAAAGCATCACCTGCTCCACCTGGCTCCTAGCATCTGCTTGCTCTCCCAGGCTATGTGCCACCCGACACCATGCAAATTTGGCCCTACGGTATCCAAATAGCAAATGTAGCCCATCACTAGGTCACCCGCACTCCGCTTTATAGAATGGTGATGAAAACACCCTGAAACACCTTTCTCCCTGCTTTGTGACGTTGCTCTGTCCGCTAGCTTTGAGCAGCCAGTTTCAGGGGTCATTTTGGCCCAAGGATGGCCAAAATAGGTGTCCTCTAGCTATAGTTAGCCCCAAAACCATTTTCCTTGCAAAACTGAACTGTAACTTTGTAATGAAGTTTCTTAATGAAGAAATGTCCTCTAGCATGTTGGGTCCAAATTCACATTTCAATGTGAAATTAATGAAAATAAGTCCTCATTTGACTTTGATTTCTTCATGGGCTCTTTCATCTTGCATCCATTGGTTTAACGTGATCCTACGGCCTTCTCCTTGTCTTAGAGGCTTGATCTTTGTCATCGATCTGGTTGATGCAAGATCATATGGCCCTGCCTGCTCCTACACGTTGAAACAACTTTCTAGGTCCGCTAAAGACCTCCATGCACGGGCACTACAGTGCGACTGGGCACGCACGACTGGCCCGCGGCCTCCACGATCCTCCTCCATCTCTATATTCAAGCTTTCATCTCTCTCCATAACTATGGCTACCACCATAAATGGATCTAACTGCTTTTTCCCTCCACGGCCAGCTATGGCCATCTGCCAGCTGCTCCATTATACCAGGGCACCCATGATCCTGTGTTTATAGATCAAAAAATGGTTGTCTACAATGAGGGATTAATCATTTTCAATCTTGAAACCCTTCTTGCCAAGCTATGGCTAATCCTAAAAATTAGAAACCCCTTCTCCTGCGGCCCGCAGCCATCCACGGCCTTCTAGAATTGGATTGACAATGCCAAAATGCCCTCCTATAGCCTCTGATAGCTCCATAATCAGTTTCCAATTGAGAGAAAACTAAAGTTTTTGCTCTGAAATACCTAGCTGTGAGAAGAAAGAGGATAACTTGGGCATTGCTAAGTCTTTTTCTGATCTCACACTTGCAACTACTACCATCACTGAGGTCGCCCTACCTCCAGTGTTCTGATGCAATTTACGGTTTGACAATTGGTGTGGTATCGACTGCAAACAAGCTAATTTTTTCAAAAATCTGTCAACACCTCACAAGACTGAAAATTTTCTAAATTTCCTCCGTTTTCATCCAATCTGACCCTGTAAATTGCTATGGCTCTCTGTCACCGCTCTTTGCAAATCCCTTGCAAGCCCCGTTGCGCCAAACGACTGTCCACACAGTGAATAACGTAGCCAACATCGATGATTTCTCCAAAACCACTGAAACTACAAGTTTCTCCGTGAATCCTCCCCGAAATCCACCTATGACAATCGTTCTGATCTTCCCTGAAGTTCCGATCGAAGGAACTTTGCTGTCTCCTGCCATCCGGACTACCGATACCCCGTATGAGTCCTCTCTCCTGAGACGCTCCGAGTGCTATTTTTTCCTGGTGAAAGACGCTATCCCATAGCTCCACCGGATCGTGCATACCTGCAACACCCTGATGCTCTGATGCCAAGTTGAAATTCTATTAGGATCTAGTGCAATATGCAGATCACATCACACAATCACCATAGCCACTCCTCACAAGCTCTCAAAGATGGCACAACAAAAGTTAATACTATTATGAAGAAACACTATACATATATCAAAGCCCCAAACTGCATGGGCTCAACAAGTGTCACTAAACTGGCCTACCACCTGCCAAACTAGAGTTAGGCCCAATATGGCCACATATACTAACAAACCCAGGACATGCCCCCGAGTATAGCGTAATGAACTCAAAATCACTGTACAGGCTAATTTCTTCCTACGTGTTGCTACCCAGCTAACCCAAGTAGCCATTTACGGGATCAGTGCTCGATCAATATATCCCAACGGGTCACGTCCCGAACACAACTGAATACAGCAAATCTAATTAATTGTACACTAATTATATCATCACATTTAGAGCTTATACTAATGAATCAGATCACAAGCTGATTTCTAACTATATGTTGATCTGGCTATCAACAAATATTTTGTGACCTATGCTGCCCAACCTCAACGTCAAGGTAGAAGAATTTACGGCTGCTATGGATACAGAGAAGGGAATAGATCACCAAATGTCCTCATAAGAGCATAGAATGCAGATACGGACATTGTTACAAGAATTTCCCATTAAGACCTGGAGCAAGTGCACTCTAAAATTTGATCACAATGTAGACAATATCAACTCCAGGTAGGTTGCCACATAAATCTCCAATTCTCCATGTTTTGGTGCTAGCAATTACGCGATCCTAGAAACGGAAGGGAGTGGCACCATCACCGCCCTCTTCAGTATCATTGGCAGATGATCAACCTTTAGTCACAAAACCATATCCTAATGCAAAGGAAGAAGGACGACAATACCAGAGAATATGCCATTGGATACAAGAGGCCCGGGCAGAGGAAGTTACATGATCCAAGGAAACACCTATAGAATCTCTAGTTTTGAAGTTCCAGCACCACCAGTAGGCTCACCATTAAGAACAAATCTTAACAATTGTTTGCACCATCAAGAAATACCATTCCAAATGGGAGAGCCTAAAGTTCCACAAACAAAATTGCTCACAAGTGTATTGACTAGCAGGATGAACTTATCTCTCGGAGACTTCTTGCGGATTGCACCACAAGCAAAGGGCGTTCTGGCAGAATGGATCAATTCGGAACTTGAACCAACAACAAAAGAGCCCTTATATTGTCTTCAAAAGAACCAGCAATGTCTTCAATATTGGAGTGACATGGGAGAGTGAGAAACACAACATCACCCTACCAATCAAACACAAGAGATACGAGGATGAAGTGACAATGGTAGATGGAGGATCTAGTGTCAACTTGATCTCCACTACCTTGTATCAGAAATGGGATGGTTTGCAAGGATTGAGGCCGACAAAATTTGCTATCAAACTAGTTGACTAGTCTTGTGTGAAACCAAAGGGTATAGTTGAAGACATCCCAGTAAAGATAGCAGGAGTGCAATTTGTAATCACCTTTGTGGTGATGGAAATTCTCGAGTCTCCTTCTGCCTATCGAGTTTTACTAGGAAGAACTTTGTTGAGAGTCACGCAAGTGGTTCACAACTGGGGGACCGTGAAACTCACCTTCAAGAATATAGAACTGGCTGTAAAGGTAGATCCAACCACTTGGGCGGTGAAACATATTACACTGAAAGCTGATGATGGTTTGTCCACCACATATCACAACATTGATCATCCAAGGCAAGCCAAGGGAGATCATTACGATTGTCAAATTGATATTGTGCGTTGGATGGAAGCATTAGCCACAATTGATTGTATGGATAGGCATGCATGTCATCCAAAATTAGATACGGAACCTAGCACATCTTCACCGAGAGGATACACCCTAGATATGTCGATAACGTATAGGGTGAACATGATCAACGTCGCATGGCTGGCAGCAGAACCTGTACCCGAGCAAGTTGAAGATGATTTGGTACCTTAGAAACATGCCTTTTCATATAACAAAGAAGTTGAGCTGACAGATGAATAGATCTTGCAACATTTGGATCTTGATTGATATGAAATGAGAAGGATACTCAACCTCCACAAAAATCGCCAATAGCTAAAGTTTCCAAGGTACCAATCACTGTGAAGACTCAAATAAAACAGTGCTAGAATCTACAATCAGGTGATCCGTTGGAGTGATCTACCGGAAGAAGCAATAGTTATGGTTGATGTAGACATTTGCAATCATGAAGTGAATATCAAGCTAGTTCTCCAGAGGGATAACAATTGTTTATGTGAGAGAACAATTGACACCCACTCAGTTCATGAGATTACGTACTCTATTAGTGAAATGCAAGGACAATTTTGCATGGACATACAAATATTTGAAGGGTATACCACCAGTCATAGTCCAACACACCATACCCTTGGTGGATGGAGTAGTCCCCAAGGTGAGCCGATATTATCACTACAATCCTAACTACACGAAGCTAATCAAACATGAGTTTCAATATCTTTGATATCTTTCATGATCAAGAGAAAGGTAAGCAAGTGGAAGTGACACACTTGCTTTACTTACATGTTTTGGAGAATCTTCTTGTGTAAATGATGCTATGCAAGTGGATGGATGTTTTCATGATTTTTTTGGCAACTAATGGATCTGGAAAAGAGGTCTTAGTCAATGGCTTTGATGGTCAAGTGGAAGATCAAGAGGTTGATCTCAAAGGGCTTCAACAACAAAAAAGGGAAAGTGGCAATTTGGAGCTAGTCAAGAGCATCAAACTTAGGGTCATTTGAAAAAGATGTTTTGGATCAGTTTTTGCAGGAGTCTTCATACTCAAGTAAGGTCAAAAGAAAAACAAGAAAGTGTTGTTCAAGTTTACTTTACTTCTTCTATCTCATGTTTGATCAATTTCATGTGGATGTGTGCAAATTGTCAAGATATGGTAAAACTAGCTACATTGGTTTGCACCATTTTGATGTTGGAGTTGTACTAGCATTCTTGGCTGATTTTGCTGATGGAAATGAAGCTAATGGAGGTTCATTATGTCAGTCATTCATGGCCAAATCATCAAGTTTTGATGATATCTTGTGCCAAGATGGAGATGGAGGCTCAATCATGGAGTTTTATGGTGGAGACATATTAAGAAAGGACAAAGTTGGAGGAGACAAGCAAGCAAATGGTCATCACTCACGTGTATTGTTTGGTTGCTGTAATTTTTCAAAGAGTTCAAAGTTTGAAGCATGGAGGAATAATTTCATTTACATTCTATTTGGTTCTTCATGTTCTATGTGAAAAATTGAAAAAGATTATCTATGTTAGATATAGGGGTCTTCTGTTTTTTTATATCAAGCATCTAGGTGTAGGATGTTGATAGGAACAAATTTGGCATAAATGGCAAATTATGCATTTCCACTTGTAGTGCCACTATTGAGCCAAAATAGAGTAAGAGGCTAAACTCGTGCCAATTAGAGTGTAGACAAGTGTAATGCTTTTGTTTGATGAATTCTAAGAGGTCCAATAGGATTTAGAGGTGGAACCATGTGAGGTCCAATAAGAATTTGAGGTTTGCTTGAAAATGGTCCAATAGAATTAAGAGGTGCATGGATCAATGGTCCAATAGGATTAAGAGGTGGAAAAGTGTGGCCCAATAATAGTTAAGCATAGTGGTAGCTCATGGATCTACTAGTATCATTGTACTCCTCATTTGGATCTAATTGATTTTGGAGATTGAGCGGATTTTGAGTGTTATTAAATTTCTAGCTTTCTCTCTCTACACGAGAGTTCATGATGATTTTCTCTCTCTACTTGAGGAGATAAGCTTGTTTTTACTTAGAATAATTTTTGAATACTTCCCACACATGTGAGTGAGAGTTGGAAGTGATTGAATGCATGTAGTAGTGTGTTTTTGCCATAGAATCAAAGATAAATCTTGAATCTCAATCTAGTCTTGATCTTGGTGCATCTACACACCTTAGGAGATCACAAGTACATGTTGTGGATAGTCCACACGTGTGAAATCTACATGGTATAAGAGCCTACCTAAGGTTACCATACATTTTGATCCATTTAAGTGAAAACTATTCATCAATCTTGAGCTAGAAATTGTCAAGGTCCATTTTCCTAGCTATCTTGCTCAATTTTGGATCAAAAGAGATCAAAAGGACATTGATTGGGTCTGACCTGGTACTGTATGGAATCAGGTGCTCAGACACATGTGAGGAACATCCAATTTCAGTTTGGGAGTTCCCTCTCGTGCTTGATCCATTTATCTTGCTTGATAGCTTGTTTTGAAGCTATTTTTGTCTGATTTCTGATGCAATCAGTTTCATTCCATTTGTTTGAGCCAATCAAAAGTTATAAGCTTTTGAAGAGGGTTAGGTAGGGGCACCTAGACCTGGGTGGACACATTTGTTTTGGTCAAGAGATTGCTTGGTTGATCCAAAATCATAGTTGAAAGCTTACCAATCTCGTTTCTTAGTGTACTTCACATGTGCTAAGAGTGTTTGATCCTAACTTTTTCCATAGTCCATCATTTGATGTGAAATAGATCTTGTTTTAGAGAGATTTGTGTAGCTAGTGAGAATCAATTCACAAATAGTTGCAAGATCTTTCATAGGAGGAGATAGTACTCCATTATTGGATCCTATTGAGAGTGTGTAGCAACATTTATTGTTCATCATTTGAGTTTTCTTCACTTCAAATGTCTTCCATGGGTTCATCCTTGTTGGAACCAAGTGAAAAATTGTCCACTTTAAACTATTCAATTTGGAAAATGAGGACGGAGTCCATCTTGATCCTTCAAGACGTGATGGACATAGTTCTTGGCCTTGAAGAAGAACTACAAGTTCTTCAAGAAGTTCAAAAATACAAAAAGAGAGCTAGGATGGCTCTCCACTACATTAAGATGAATGTCTCTAATGAGGTATTGAGGGAGATAGGTACTTGTACAACAGCCAAAGAAGCTTGGGATTGTCTCAAGGCTATCTATGAGGCTAAGAATACCTCTAGGCTTCTCACTCTTAGGAATCAAATCTTTCAAAGTAGCCAAAAGAGTGATGAGAGTGCATCTAGTTATGTTTTGAGAGTAAAAGATATTCATAGAGAACTTGCTTGCATTGGTGATTCCATCAATCAAAATGAGCTAGTCCAAGTCATTCTCAATGGCTTGAGAAGTGAATTTGATGACCTTGTCCAATCCTATGCCATTAAGGAGGAGCTACCAAGTTTGGAGGCTCTCCAAAGTGTACTAATTTCAGAAGAATCAAGACAAAAGTACAAGCTCTTGAGGATGGACAAGCTTTCTCTCACTCGTAATGATGACAAAGCTCTCTTTGCGAAGGATAAGCACAAAGGGAGGAGCAAGAACCAACATCAACAATCCTCAAGCAAGGACAAAGTCAAATACAAAGACAAATATGAGTAGGAAGATGATTCCTCTAATGCTTCATCATCCAAGCTCAAGAAGAAGAAGATCAAGTGCTTTTATTGTGACTAGAAAGGCCATTATGCCACCAATTGCTTCAAGAAGAAGAATCAACTCAAGCAAGCCAACATTACCAATGAGAAGGAAGACACTATTGCAAGTGATGGAGAGGGATCTCTTATGGTCTCTAGTTTCTCATCTACTCCTTTCAAGAAGGACGGCCTATGATATATTGATAGTGGAGCCTCTTCACATATGTGTAGCTCCAAGGACTCTTTCTCTTCTATTGCACCTTATGATCGAGTCAAGAAATCAATATACACTACAAATGATTTTGAATGTCCTGTTGAAGGCATAGGGAACATTCCCTTGAAGCTTGCATCCTCTAAAGTTCTTTCTCTCTCTAAAGTTCTTTATGTACCTAAGCTTACTAAGAATCTCATTAGTGTTGGCCAATTGCTTGATAATGGCCTTGATGTAAAATTCAATGTTGATACTTGCACTCTCAAGAAGAATGATGAGATACTTGCATTAGGATCTAGATCTGGAGGCATCTATAAACTAGATCCAAATGAGTATGTGAATGCTTGTAATGTTGCTCTTGTGAACAAGCTCTCTATGGAGGAATTATGGCATAGGAGATTGGGACATCCCAACTACAAATCCATGCTCTCTATGATCAAAGAGGCCAAAGCTATTGGCTTGCCAAAGTCATTCTCCAAGAAGATCAAGCCTTGTGAGCCTTGTGCTATTGCTAAATCTCACAAAAAGCCATTTACAAGATCTTCTATCAAAAGCAAGCATCCTTTGGAGTTAATCCACTCGGATGTGCATTTCTCATCAACTATAAGCAAGGGAGGAGCCACTTGTTTTGTTACTTTCATTGGTGATTTCACAAGATTCACTTGGATATATCTTCTTGCTTCTAAATCTATGGTGTTTGATCACTTCCTTATTTTCAAAGCTTATGTAGAGAAGCAATTCTCATTCAAGATTAAAGCTCTTAGATGTGATGGAGGAGGTGAATATATCTCCAATAAATTTCATCATTTTTGTGAGCTTGAAGGCATCAAAAGAGAGTTCTCTTGTGCCTACTCTCCATCTCAAAATGGAGTGGCCGAGAGAAAGAATAGATCTCTATGTGAATGTGCAAAATCTATGAGAATTGAGGCATCTTTGCCCAAAGATTTTTGGGGAGAAGCCATTAATTGTGCAAATTATCTTTGCAATAGGCTCCCACATATAGCTCTTGGAGGAAAGTCACCATATGAAATCTTATATTTGAAGAAGCTAAGGTTGATCACCTTAGAGTTTTTGGAAGCATATGCTTTGCCCATATTCCCTTGGAAACAAGGAAGAAGGAAGATCCTAGTGCATGCAAAGGGATCATGGTTGAATACTCATCCATCAAGAAGGCCTATAGAGTCTTTGTACTCTCTACTTCTCAACTTATTGAAAGTAGAGATGTTGTCTTTCATGAAGATCAACATTCATCTTTTGAAGAGGCCAAGATCAAGAAGTCTATGAATGCATCACCTATTATTGATTTTGAAGACAATTATGATGTGATGGGGTCGAGAATTGAAGATAACTCTCCTCGGATTTTCTCACCAAGAAGATCCATGAGAGATAGATCCGAGCCTAAGAGGCTCTCATATGTTGACAAAGGCAAACACTAGATCTTGATTCCACTAATTATGTTTTTTATGTCTCTCATGAAGAGCCAAAGAATGTACAAGAGGCACTCAATACCAAGGAGTGGTATGATGCCATGAAGCAAGAGTATGATGCATTGATCACCAAAAATACTTGGGAGCTTATGGATCCTCCATCCAACAAGCATGTGATTGGTTGCAAGTGGGTATTTCAAATCAAGTTCAATCATGATGGCACCATCAACAAGTATAAAGCAAGATTATGTGCCAAAGGATTTGCTCAAATCCATGGCCTTGATTATGAGGAGACCTTTGCACCCATTGCAAAGATGGTGACAATAAGAATGCTTATTTCTCTTGCTTGTTTCTTTAAGTGGAAGGTGTTCCAATTAGATGTATCCAATGCTTTTCTAAATGGTTATCTTGAGGAGGAGATCTATATGGAACAACCTCAAGGATTCATCAAGGATGAGTCCAAAGTGTGTTTGCTCTTCAAAAGTCTTTATGGACTCAAGCAAGCACCAAGATCATGGTATTCAAGACTTTATTCTTTTCTTATCTCACTAGGATCTACTCTTAGTGACTATGATCCTTCCATGTATCTAAAGTTTGTTGATAGCAAAATTGTCATTCTTCTAATTTATGTTGATGACATTATTCTTTGTAAAAGTTGTATCAAGTTAGTTGATGAAACTAAGCTAGCACTTGGATGTGAGTTTAAAATGCAAGATCTAGGAGAGATATATTACATCCGCCAAGAGGATTTTAAGATATGTATCTTCATCTTGTGATTATGGTCTACTTTATAAAAGTGAAGATCTATCCATTGTTGGCTACTCGGATTCGAACTTTGCAAGTAACAAGATGGATCGGAAGTCTATTAGTGCATACACTATCTTTCTTGGAGGCAATCTAATATCTTGGCTTTCCAAAAAGCAAGATACTATATCTCTCTCTTCATGTGAGGCTGAGTACAAAGCACTCACTACAACTACCAAAGAGGTTTTTTGGATCAAGAGGTTATTAATGGAGCTAAAGTGCATCAAGGAAGATGATCGAGTGTCATAACATCTCGGCCCAAGCTCTTGCCAATAATCCCATATTTCATGCAAGAAGCAAGCACATAGAAGTGGCACACCATTTTTTGAGAGAAAAGCTTATTGGAGGAGAAATCTATTTGGAGCATGTCAACTCGTCCTCTTGTATTGCCGACCTACTCACCAAGCCTTTGAGCAAAAGTGCTTTCATCAAGCATAGATCTAATCTTGGAGTTATATCAAGATCAATGCTTAAATCTTCATAGATAATTTTTTAGGAGTGTGAAGAATTGAAAAAGATTATCTATGTTAGATATAGGGGTCTTATGTTTTTTATATCAAGCATCTAGGTGTAGGATGTTGATAGGAACAAATTTGGCATAAATGGCAAATTATGCATTTCCACTTGTAGTGCCATTATTGAGCCAATATAGAGTAAGAGGCTAAACTCGTGCCAATTAGAGTGTAGACAAGTGTAATGCTTTTGTTTGATGAATTCTAAGAGGTCCAATAGGATTTAGAGATGGAACCATGTGAGGTCCAATAAGAATTTGAGGTTTGCTTGAAAATGGTCCAATAGAATTAAGAGGTGCATGGATCAATGGTCCAATAGGGTTAAGAGGTGGCAAAGTGTGGTCCAATCATAGTTAAGCATAGTGGTAGCTCGTGGATCTACTAGTATCATTGTACTCCACATTTGGATCTAATTGATTTTGGAGATTGAGTGGATTTTGAGTGTTATTGGATTTCTAGCTTTCTCTCTCTACTCGAGAGCTCATTATGATTTCTCTCTCTACCTGAGAAGAGCAGCTTGTTTTTACTTAGAATAATTTTTGAATACTTCCCACATGTGTGAGTGAGAGTTGGAAGTGATTGAATGCATGTAGTAGTGTGTTTTTGCCATAGAATCAAAGATAGATCTTGAATCTCAATCTAGTCTTGATCTTGGTGCATCTACACACCTTAGGAGATCACAAGTACATGTTGTGGACAGTCCACACGTGTGAAATCTACATTATAGTCACATCTTGACATGTAAAATTGATGTAAGAAATAGTGAAGCATCCAATTTGGACACTATTCTCTATATCAATGTTGGAGGGTTTGCACAATTCTTGCCGCAATTCTAACCTCAACACCAAGATCAGGGAGGCATGGATACAAGTTTATATGGGACAGAAATCCAAGATATATCAGATGTCCAGGCCACAGAAGAAGGACCATCCACATCAAGGCCGAGGCCCAGGCCTTTGTTTCAAAAACTGATCACCATCGAGGACCAGATCCAAAGCTTTTTGCATCAACACCCACATGAGTCCTTGAGGGTTGGATGGGTTATCAAGCTCAAGACCTCTAAGATAGAGGCAAAGAAGGAGTTGGATAAACTACTAGCATTGGGCGAGCAACCAACTTGGCGAAAAACATTTTTTGAGAAAGCTCCGGATTCCATCAGGAGTTATGTCGCAAGCCCTCGACAATTGCGGGTAGATGTAGGAATCAACATTGTGGTAATTCATTAAGACTGGGATTATGGTTTAAGTCTTTAAAATCCATTGATAACCCCTTTCTTGATATTCTTGAAGTCCAAGAATCAAGAAATGTGTGTTTCTTGATCCTTGGAACTTTAATATGTTGTCCATTTAGTTCTGGTTTGTTTATAAATTAATGCAGATAGGTTAGTTAGTTTAGGATTTGACTTTACTTTGATTTTACAATAGTAGAAGTGGGTTCTTGGTGTTCAACCACATTCTGTTTGATCCTTACATTGAACACTTGGTCTATATGACTAGAGTAGGAAATCTTGATTTGTAATTTGTTTGCACAATGCGTGGGGTGAGCGTGAGGAGGTTGAGATGTCAAGTTTTCACTCACCCCACGCACTGTGCAAACAAATTTGAAAATGTGTTTGAAAATGCAAAAAATGTGACACTCTTTGGCTTTTGGCCTTGTCCTTACCTAAAGGCAAGCTTTGCCCTTTTAAAGGCAGCTGTCGCATTTTTCGCCTGTCTAATTTTACATGTAAATATGCAAACTGTGCAACTGTTGCATTTTTTTTGCATTTTTCATCTGTCAAATATTACGAGTAAAAATGCAGACTCTTGCGATAAACATTTCAAATATGCAGACTGTGGGACAACACAAGTAAAAATGTAGCAACATGAATGGAGGCAGATTAACATAGGATTTAGGAGAGTGGAGGAAACAAATCCAACATCTATGTGTTAGATTTGCTAGATTTGGTGCAAGAGAGAGATTTGAGAGGTTCCATATATTTGTGATTTCTTCTTGGGTTCATTTATTGACATTCAAGAGAGTGCTTTGTGCGTTGGAATAGTTTGAAAGAGAAGATCAAGTCATTGCAACATGGCAACATCAAGTGGCTTCATGCTGGAAGGCAATGATAAGCTTACCTCAACAAATTATTCTACTTGGAAGGTGAGAATGGTTTCTTGATTTTACGATGCCAACCCAAGCAGAAGGGACAGAGTTTTGTTGTAGTACTTTCTTTTATGTCCTGCCTGTCAGAGGACTACTGAGAGATGCCGCTCTTGAACGTACTGACATTCTACATAGGATGCAAGCCAAGAACGCTCATTCACAGATCAGCATGCAAACGAATGAATGTTTAGTAGTTTCTACTGCTGCTTGCTCTAAAAACGGATTGAAATTAGATCCTACACTACACTGAACTGAGCTACATTTGCATAAACTGATAAACAAGAAGCAAGAACTATTCTACAACATGTTAGAAGTCCAAGAATCAAGAAACTAACCAGCCTTTTGATTCTTGGACATCCCAAGAACATCAAGAGCTAGAATGTTAGAGAATATGCAAGATTTATGCCACATTTCTAGCCTATTTAGTTTACTTGAATGTTGGCTCCTACATTAATCCACAAGAAAACATGAAATCTAATCCACAACTAGGAAAGCAAGAAAACTAATCCACTCTAAATCCACAACCACACACAATATGAATGGAAGGGCATGATCATAGGGGCATCACTCAAGAGAACCATCATGATCAAGGAGCTTAGTGTAGCATCAAACTCATGAGAAATCTTCTTATTAAGCATGGAGTAGATACAATGCAAAGCTCCTCTTTACAAAGAGGGAGTCTCTTAAATAAGCAAGAGAGCTCCTTAGGTGGCATCCTAGTGGAATTTTCACATTTCACAAATTACAAGTGAATAATGCTCTCCACTAGAGGTCACCATCAAAAGGTGGCTCACTCTACTTTCTTTAAGAGGGGTCTACTTGCATTTATTACATTTTCCTAGAAATACTATTTCCTACATGGTCATTCCATCTTCCGGGATTCACCATGAGGCTTACACAGTTCTTGCATGTCTTTCCTAGCTAGTATTTCTCGGCTCTCATACTCGGCTCTCAGTCTTCGTTCATCTTGTCTTCTCAGAGACCTCCTCGGTCTAAGGTGAGAGGTGTTCTTGAGTTGCTCTGTTCGAGTATCTTGGGGATTCGACAGAATCAGCCAACAAATTTGCATGTCCCATAAAAACATAGACTCCTCAAATTGTTCCTAGCGGTGGTAGCTCAATAATGACTTCGATTTTGGAATAATCTGTAGCAATGCCATGTCTTGATATTACTTGTCCAAGGACAACCCCATGAGTGACCCAAATTTGACATTTTTCTGGATTTAAGGAGATTTGGTATTTCTGACAACGTTCAATTACTTTTTCCAAATGATCCAAGTGGTCGGTATCTGCACTATGGACTCCGAGATCATCCAAGTAGATTTCAAAAAATTTCTGCAAGTACTCCTTAAAGGCAAATTGCATCACTTGTTGAATTGAATTAGGTGCATTACAAAGTCCAAATGACATAACTTTAAAAGCATAAGTTTCCCATTATGTTGCAAAAGTTGTTTTGTGGCGATCCGTAGGTGCTATCTTAACTTGGTTATAACTACTAAATCCATCCAAAAAACTGTATGCTTCTACTCCAACAAGAAGGTCGAATATGCTTTCAGTAAAGGGTAATGAAAAGTGACCCTTTCGTGTCAGTTTGTTCAAATCTTTGAGATTCACACAAATTCTCATCTTCCCATTCTTCTTAGGAATGACAACAATTGGCGAAACCTATTCTGTATGTTTGATTTCATAAATAAAGTCAGTTTCAAGTAGTCTTTTCAGCTCTTTCTTTATAAGATCCATAACATTTGGATTACAATGATAAAACCTTGTGACCTTTGGAACTGCATCAAGCATTAAGGGTATCGTATGCTCAATAACCGAGGTAGGAATCCCTTTGAGATCCTTGTACGTCCAAGCAAAACAATCTTGATATTTGATTAATACTTCCTTAACACATGAAATTGTTCGAGAGAAAGCTGCATTCCAACTTGAACAATCTTTTCTAGCTCTCCTGGTTCAGCAAGATTCATTGGCTGAGGTCCATCGTGAACCTCCTTTGTTTCTAGTTCTTTCTCTTCAGGTTCACGATGAGCTTTGGTAACGTAATCACCACATCATCCAAAGTATAGCGTTTGAAATGCTCAGGCATATCATGCTGGACTTCTTCTGATTGTTCCTTCTCATAAGGGTTGATCTTTGATCTCCGTTTAGCTTTCTTGATAGGAATCAATCTTCGAGGTGATGACGCTCTAGAAGATGTGCTTTTCTTTGAAGGTGACGACCTCCTTGATGGTGATTTCCTATGAGAACTTTTACTTGAAGTATCATCCTTGACCTTTCCTTTTCTTTTATCCAATGAAGGTGGTACATTCTTAGAATCAACTTTTCGAGATGATTTTTCTCATTTCAGGACCGTATTATAGTGTTGCTTAGCTTGTTTCTTTGTCATAGGTCTTGCCATTTTGTCTTCCTTCAATATAACTACTTTTGGCGGTTTTATTGCTGGTCCATTTGGAATATCTTGAACTCCATATCTTGTAGGATCCATATGATTGAGAATCTGCTCATCCATAAGTTTTGCCTCTCCATCGTAAGTCAAAGCATTACTAACATGTATTAGATCATCTTCAATCGAATCTGGAATCGATTCAGTTGATATCCAAACTAGGTTCATTATATTCAAAGGAAAAGTGATCGGCGTATCCAAAGTTTAATCAAGTAAGGAAATTTTGCTCAATTCGGATTGATTATCTACTTTGATCGCAGGCTCACGATTCTCAAAAGTAATTTTGTCGGTGCCCCAGTTATGATTTACTTGCACAACTCGTAACCATGGATGTCTCAATAAAACTTGATATACATTTGGTGCATCAGGTAAGTCCATTACTACAAAAGTAATGACAAATTGCACTCCAACTATTTTGACAGATATGTCTTCAACCATTCCTCTCGGATGGTGGACTGATCAAATAGCTTAATGGCAAAAGTGGCAAGCTTCAGCTTGGTAAGTCTCTATTTTGCACATAGCTTGATTGAAATCAAATTAACTCCATCAATCACAGCTGCTTCTTTACTAAACTATCTATGTTGTATTTGCAAGGTGATGTTTTTCTACTCACTTCCCTAGGCTGCTCCCACATGATTACTTCATTTGATTCTTCAAACCCAGCACAAAAAAGTGGCTTTTGACGGATTGGTGGTTCCATCTGAGTCAATCTCTCTGCTAATACTTCTTTTGCTTTTGGCACCAGCTTAAGAGATTCTCCAAGTGTAATATCCATCTTACTA
The DNA here is from genome assembly GCA_029204225.1 of Diphasiastrum complanatum. NCBI lineage: Eukaryota > Viridiplantae > Streptophyta > Lycopodiopsida > Lycopodiales > Lycopodiaceae > Diphasiastrum > Diphasiastrum complanatum. Next base: position 39,937,884 of record CM055096.1, read on the forward strand.
GACAGCATATTCATAATCATTGCCATTTGTTGTACTTTTGGTTTTGTCATCTTGAAAGGTTCTTCATGATGGTGCAATTGTGTATTAACATCTGTTTTTGGATCTGCTTGTGGCATAGATGGAGAAGGGACTTTGGCTGCTACTTTAGCGGCTTCTAGGGCTTTTTCTTCTTACAACTATTTAATCCATTGTCTCGTATCCTGGTATCTCTTCTTTTCTACTTTGAGATTTGGATACACGCCTGATACGGTTGGTATATTTGTAGTTGGTGCAGATTCAGTAGGTACTAGATCAACTAGAACTCCTTTCTGTTTCTAAGCTTCTATAACAACCATCGAAGGTACTGTTGGTTCAGGTTGAACTATTAATCTTTTCTTGATTGTAATCATGTTCACTGGAGTAGTAATTGGAGGTGGTTTGGGTCTTGTAGGACAATCTTTATAATAGTGTCCATAAACACAGTCTCTGTAGAATGGTACAAACTTTTCTTTGTTCGGACATTCAGCAACTCTATGATTCTCTCCACATGCAAAACACCAAGTGGCGCTTTGGCCCATTGTCTAGCTGCTTGTTGTTGCACAACATCATAGATAGCATACTGCTCTGAAAGGACCACTCTCATGATCATGGCTATAGTTCCATTGCTCATTAACACGATGAGGTTCTGGTTCCTTTAGATTAGCAAGAGGAGCACTCTGTCCCGTGGGAGTTGGCAGAACTAGTCATTTTGGAAATCCAAGGCCAACATTAAAAGGCTTTTTGTCAAGCCCTTTTGAATAAGTAGGTTCTTGATACTGAAGCTTAGCATACCTTTGCTAGATAATCCGAGGATTAAATGAGCAAAAGGCTATTTTATGACCCTTAGAATTGCACAAATGACATATAATATTTGTCATTCGTTGTTTCAACGTTGGACATTCATTCATAGTGTGATTGCCCGCACAAATTGAACACCAGACATTTTTTCGGCTAGGAAAAGTCTTTGCAAAATTTTCAGGTTCTTTGTTCGCTTTACTATGGAAATCTTTCAAGGCTTTAATCTTTACATCAAGTTGAGACTGCATCTTTTCTAGCTGCATCTGCTATTTTCTCAAACTCATTAATCATCTTCTCTACAGTAGCATTGATATTCGTTGATGCAATAGTGGTGGATGTTGTAGTGGTTTGCCCTGATAAGACAACATTCCAACATTTGGATCATCGTCAGAATATTCATCCTCCTCATAAATTGCATCAACCATAGCACTTTGTATTGTAGCATATTCAGTATGGCGTTTTAGCTTGCGTCTAGTCCGTTTGGGTAGACCTACTAAAAACCACATAATTAAAGCATCTTCATTGATCAAATCAGGATCACACTCAGATCCGAGGTGTTTTACCAGTTCAATATAATCTCTTATTGCCTCTCTCTTCCCCATTTTAATTCTACTTAAAAGGAGGAAGGGATCTTCCATAAAATTCCTGGGCTTAAATCTCGTAATGAGAGCAACTTTAACCACTTCCCAATCTTGTCATTCTACTTCATCTTGGTCATAAAACCAATATTCCTATATTCTAGGAGACTAGCTCTTTGGATTTTACCCATATTCTAGAAGGTCAACTTTGGATAAGGATCAAGGATGGATCAAATGGATAGATCTGAGTGATGTGGCACTCTTCACACGTGTGAAGACCTGCTGGATTGTACGACTCGTGGATGTACTTGATCCATAAAAGGATCATCATTTTGCTAATGAGGTTGATGAGACTTTTGCATTCTACACTTTTATGAGTTTTCTAGTCAATAGATTTGTGATTTCTATGAATGATTGCTATCAAGAACAATAGTACTTGTTGTTTCAAGTTTAGGCCGTACTGTGGACAGTACTCACTTGTGAGGCCACCTTCACTAATTTATGATGTTTTGATCCATTTCTCTTGCTTAAATCTAAGTGTAGTGAATCTAGATCAAGATCTAATGTGTAGAACTTGATAGATCCATTGATTAAGCAACCAAGAACTCTCTATGATTGTTTAGTACAATCATTATTGTCCTAAGAACTAAAATTTTATCATGGTATTAGAGCTAAGTAAGAGAGTGACCATTTGAATCATAAAACTTGCAAAGATCATTGGCAAAATTTGTTTTTGGCCAATTCTAGTCAGGGCGAGTTCATCTAGAGTGATAGCTTGTTTCTATTTGGATCAAATCGACTTGGAGGCTATGTATGTACTTTTCACATGTGTGAAACCGTATAGCAACTTTCATTTCATTTTAATTTGTGTTTGTTGGTCCTAAAATCACAATTCTAGCTAATTTTTAGTGCTTTTGAAGCATAGTATTGATCTAGATTCAATTTAGCTAATGCCTATGACCAAATAGAGTTTTGGATCATTGAAGCATTTCCCTTTGGAGTCTAAGATCAGATCTAAGAAGCTGATTTGTTCAGATTCTTAGTTGAAGTGAAATTTCTAAGAAAAGTGTAAAGCAAAAAAATTTGTGAGAGTGAAAGCTAGGAATTTTTGTCAAGATCTTTGTATATCATTCAAGCTTATGTGCTAGTTTGATAGAGACAAGGCTATAGGCAATCTTGTGAGCTTTAGGCCTTTCTTTTAAAATTCGGAAATCTTTGTGATTTTTAGAAGAGCACTCACTCTACAATGTCATCCATGGGTGGATATTTGTTGGAATCAAGTGAGAGACTCACTTCCACAAATTATTCCATTTGGAAAGTGAGAATGGAATCACTCCTAGTGATCCATGACCTCTTAGACATAGTTCTAGGAGTTGAGGAAGAGCCTCAAGCTCCCCAAGAACAAACAAATACAAGAAGAGAGCAAGATTAGCTCTACATTGCATAAACTTGAATGTATGCAATGACCTCTTGAAGGAGGTGTCTTTCGAGTGCCTCATCCAAAGAGGCTTGGGATTCATTAAAGAGTATCTATGAATCCAATAACACTTCAAGAATCCTCATGCTAAGAAATCAAGTTTTCCAAAGCATGAAAGGAAGTGGAGAGAGTGGACAAGAGTATGTCCTTATTAGGATCAAATCTCTTAACAAGGAGTTGAGTGCTATAGGAGAGAATATCCAAGATCAAGAGCTAGTACAAATCATATTGAATGGCCTAGGTGATGAGTTCACCAACTTGGTCCAATCATTTGCTATTCAAGACACTCTTCCATCCATTTAAAAGTTGTACAATGTTCTTGTGGCCGAGGAGAGTAGACTTCTACACCTCAAGACAAGAATGGAAGGCATGTCACTTAATGGAGGAGAGGAGAAAGCAAACTTTACATCCAAAGGCAAGAAGAAACAACATTCGTTCAAGAAGAATCAAGGCAAGGAGGCCGAGATGAAGAATGGAGGATCTACTTCCAAAGGTAAGGTAAAGAACAAGGGCAAGCTCAAGTGTTTCTTTTGTGGGAAGAAATGACACTTTGCCTCGAAATGTTACTTGAAGAAGGATCAACAAGAAAATGGAGATCAAGGGAACATTGCTCAAGAGGAAGAAGATGAGGATGGATTCAACACATCCTTAATGGTTGCATCTACACCAACTTCAAGTCAAGACACATGGTGGATAGATAGTGGGGCTAGTTCCCACATTTCTTTTAACAAGCATTATTTTTCTACTCTTCTATCTTGTAATGACTCTAAGAAATCAATATACACTGCTAGTGATCAAGAATGCAAGATAGATGGCATAGGATCTATTCCTCTTTGCTTAGGCACATCTAAAAGAATAGATCTAGATAATGTTTTGTATGTTCCTACCATTTCAAGAAACTTACTTAGTGTAGGACAATAAATGGACAATGGACTAGATGTACATTTCAATAATGGAGTTTGTTCCATCACTTGGCTAGGGAGGAGCTATCTCAAGTGGAGCATTGGCATAAAAGATTAGGCCATCCTAATCTTCAATCTATGGAGTCAATGGCAAGCAAGGAACTAGCTCTCGGCCTACCAAGAACTTTCAAGAAGTGTGGAAAAATGTGTGAGGCATGTGGCCTTGCAAAGTCACACAAATCTTGTTACAAGATATCTTCATCAAGATCTCTCTCTCTCCCTTGGATCTCATACATTCTGATGTAGATAGTATTTCACATGCAAGTAATGGAGGTGCCTTGATGTATGTAACTTTTATAGATGATCGTACTAGATTCACATGGATTGAGTTACTATCAAAGAAAAGTCTTGTTTATGAAGCTTTCATTAAGTTCAAGTCTCTAGTTGAGAAGCAACTTAGTACTTCCATCAAAGCACTAAGATGTGATGATGGAGGAGAGTACACCTCCAATAAAATGAAAGATTTTTGTGAGATCAATGGCATTAAATTGCAACACACTTGTTCCTACACCCCCTGTAAAGACCACTAGGGACAATCCCCTAAGATGAGGATAGGAAAACACAAGAGAGACTATGGAGCAAAATCACCCAACCAAACCTAGATCCCTTCTGGAGAATCCTCCTAGATCTAGCCCCCAAGCCATGCCATGTGATAGCAAGAGGAGAAGAGCTCATCAGGTAACCTAGACCAAGTCGTTGACGGGATAATCTCTACCTCAATATATAGAGAGTAGGATCCTATGCATGAGTCCATGCAATCCCCATGCAAGTCAACTATAAATAGATCACAGCTCTTCATGCATACCTCCTGCCTATATCAGTCACATGTACATGCACTACTCCATATGTCTCAATTAGAGTGTCTGGGTCCTCTCAAGCTTACTAGTCACCAACAGGCCTCGATGTGGAATAAAATCTAGGTGTGACCAATAAACTCAAACACTAGAGGGCCGGTCTACCATATTAGGACTATTCTAGGTCCTTAACCGAATATGGCTGTAACATTCTTCCTCCCTTAAACAGGTTCTGTCCTCAGAACAGGAAAAAAAAAACATGAAACTATTCCTTAAGCTTTCAAATCTTACCCATGAACCTTTATTCTTAGTCTAATCTTTCCACTGAATAAGTACTTAGAGATGCAACAATTCTTTAATTGCTTGCCTCTACTCATAAATACTAATTCAAATTCCAAAAGATACACTAAAATATAAATCCTCCAAATGGGTTGATCTATCCAGAACAAAAGTTCATCACCTTCATGTAATCCAGATTACATGAAATACTGGGTGAATTTACTTTATTTTAGAAATGATATTTGAAAGCTAAAGAAATTTCATTTCAATTTCTTGCAGTAAATAAGGCTTCTTGGTACAAATATTCTAAAATACCACAATTCAGTCATCTAAAATCTCTAGGAGATCCATTAAGTCTCAGACAATCATAACTCAAACCAGAATACCGCAATTACTCTAATGAGTTAATAGCCTCATTTCTAGCATCATATGCAAGAAATCAGCAACTATCCATATCTTAATAGATTTATCTGTCTCCTACAAAACTGGAGATATAGACTGAACTTTGTACGCAAGCACTTATAAACTACAATCTGTAAGGTAAGCAAAATCCTCATAAGAAGCAATTGCTTAATGGAAAGGCTTGTGAGATCCATACAATAATAAGTATGCACTGGAGTAAAGGAATTTAGAGTTCAAATAAATCTCATTAGGGGAGTTTTGAGCTCCAAAAAGACCCTTTAAGAATTCGTGCAAGATGTCTTTTATATTATTAAAATATTATAACACTAATATTTTTTACTTGCCATAAATTTTTAATCATATATCAAAAGTATGTCATGTAACATATCATTGGAAAGCCCTTGTTGAGCGCTTTTCAATGCACCAAACTCCGCTAAATTTGGACTTACCACTGAAAAGTTATGTCATTTTTAGTGTGGAATCAAAATGTGGACTCAAAAAGTTATGTTACGTAGATTTCAAATTTGAGTGTTTTGATTGGTCCATGTGCAAGAAAAATTTAAGAGAAAATATAAAAAGAATCTTTACAAAGGGTCTATTTTGGATTTAGAACTCCTCTAATGAAATCCTTGACTCACCCAATTGATCAAAAATCACTCATTATCTTAAGAATCTTCACATTTCCCTATAATCTTCAAATGACTTTTAAGCATCAATTTATGATCTGTCAATCATAAACATCTAGAATCTTATGACTCGTCAATCATAATTTACAGGATTCCAAAACCATACTTAATCATTGGAAGATACTAGAGTATAAGTATAACATACAACTCAGAAAATATAAGAATCATTCTGAAATCTTTTCCATAAGGAAAATCACTGGATTCCAAAAATATTCTTCCAAATCGATTCTTATCAGATTATGAGTTCCAAATTCTACAATCATCCAAGTAATCAAAGACTATTATAACATTCATCTTTAACAATATAAACTTTATACGATCTCCTAGAAGAACATCTAGAGATATCAAAGTTCTACTGAATTCCCAAAATTCAATTTACCATTCTTGGCACCATGGCACTTTTCCAATGATGCACTAAAGGAGCTTGCATACTTTGACTCAACTTGTTTACACAAAAGCTTAAGTCAGGTCTAGTGATGGCTAAATAGATTAGGGAGCCTATAAGCTTTCTAAAGAGGGTGATGTCTTCAAAGGATGCTTCATCACCTTCATTAGTTGCTTTCACAACATGCTCCATAGGAGTGTCAATCCCCTTACAATCTTTCATACCAAACCTTTCAAGAATGGAAGTAGCATACTTAGATTGACTTATGAAAGTACAATTGCGACTTCTAGACACTTCTATCCCAAGTATAAACTTTAGGAAGCCTAGATCTACCATCTTGAACTCACTAGATAAATCAACTTTTACTTTGCTTATGACTTCATCATCATTTCCTGTCACAATGATGTCATCAACTTAAAGCACCAAAATGAGGATCTTTCCTTCATTACATTTGAAATATAAAGAAGGTTCATAAGCACTTAGTACAAAGCCAAGGGAATAGAGAAAATCATGCAACCTAGAGTACCAAGCTCTAGGTGCTTGCTTCGAGCCATATAGGCTCTTCCTTAAGTAGCACACTTTTTGCTCCTCACCAACCTTGATGAAGCCCTCGGGTTGCATCATGTAGATTTTCTCTTCTAAGAAGCCATTCAAGAAAGCATTTGTCACATCCATTTGGTAGAGATCCCACTTGAACAAAGTAGCAATGCAAATGATTAATCTAATAGTTACAGGCTTAGCTACAGGTGCAAATGTTTCTTCATAATCCAATCCTTTTACTTGAAGAAATCCTTTAGCAACAAGCCTAGCCTTGTACTTACTAATAGATCCATCTTGATTGTACTTTATTCTATAATTCCACTTACATGCAAGTGGTTTCTTCCCTTTTGGAAGATTTAAAAGATTCCAAGTATGATTTTCTTCTAATGCATCATACTCTACTTGCATTGCATCTCTCCAAACTTTAGATCTATATGCTTCTTTAAAAGATGATGGTTCTTCAAGCAATGTAGCTAAGAAAGAGTAAGAGGTAGAAGATGTAGAGTCTTCCTTTTGCTTTCCCTTGTCCACATAGGTGAGCCTTGAGGGCTCAGCCTTGCCTCTTGATGATCTTCTCGGCCCCCTTTGTCTAGGATCCTTGTCTCCATCCTCGAGTTTGTCAAGATCCTCCTCGGGTTTGTCAAGATCCTCAATGCACAATGGGTTAGATCCATTAGACAAGCTCCTAGAAAATTGTGACTCATCAAAAAGTACATCCTTGCTTACCTTTACTTTCTTGGATATAGGATCATATATCCTATAACCCTTGCTATTTTCTCCATAGCCAACAAAAATCCCTTTGAAGGAGGTAGCATCTTCCTTCCTTCTTGTCTCCAAAGGGATGTGGACATAACAAATACATCCAAAGATTTTAAAGTCTTTTACATGGGGTTTCCTACCAAACAAGGCTTGATAAGGTGAGATCCCATCAATAGCACTACTAGGAAGTCTATTACACAATTAATTACCACATGCTATAGCTTCTCCCCAAAATGAGATGGGAAGTGATGCATCGAGTCTTAAAGACTTTGCACATTCACATAGACTCCTGTTTTTCCTCTCGACCACCCCATTTTATTGGGGGGTGTTACGGCCATATTCGGTTAAGGACCTGGAATAGTCCTAATATGGTAGACCAGCCCTCCAGTGTTTGAGTTTATTGGTCACACCTAGATTTTATTCCACATCGAGGCTTGTTGGTGACTAGTAAGCTTGAGAGGACCCCGACACTCTAATTGAGACATATTGAGTAGTGCATGTACATGTGACTGATATAGGCAGGAGGTATGCATGAAGAGCTGTGATCTATTTATAGTTGACTTGCATGGGGATTGCATGGATTTATGCACAGGATCCTACTCTCTATATATTGAGGTAGAGATTATCCCGTCAACGACTTGGTCTAGGTTACCTAATGAGCTCTTCTCCTCTTGCTATCACATGGCATGGCTTGGGGGCTACATTCAGGAGGATTCTCCAGGAGGGATCAAGGTTTGGTTGGGTGGTTTTGCTCCATAGTCTCTCTTGTGTTTTCCTATCCTCATCTTAGGGGATTGTCCCTAGTGGTCTTTACATTGGTATCAGAGCCCGGCTAAGATGCAGTTTTTGGATGGGATGGAGAGAAGTTCTACATCAAATCGGAATTGGAACGCACTTGGATTCACATCTTGGATGGAGTGCTATTTTTTCAAGGGAAATTTCGGTTTGGATTCACTAATTCTTGTTTTGAGCATGCTTTTCAAACTTGGTGGTAGAGTGCTCTTCTCCTTGTTTGATTTTGTTAGAGATGCTGTGGATTAGTGAGGAATTCATTCTTAATTTGTGAAGCCTTGGAAAATTTTCCGTTTAAAGTAGAAAGATTTGCTCCACTTTCTTGGTTAGAGGAATAATTTGCATGAATCTATAATGTTTTGGACAGTTTGATTCAGATTTGGTAGCAAGATGTTTATTGATAGATTGACGAGGATTCGATTTATCCGGAATGAATAAACTGACTCTTGCTGGAAATCTAGAATTTATGATTTGCATGTGAGATTTAATCTTTTTTTTAGATTAACTCTCTTGTGATACATGCAAAACTGTAATCTGCAAACTGAAAACATTTAATGGATTGTGTAAATTGCAGATTCTCTAATTGTAGCAGATAAAGATTGTGGGTTGTGAGAGCAACCAAGTTTTATGAACCTCTGCTCAGTGCTAAGTGAAGCTATAGGGAATAGCTACCCTGCAAGCAAATCTGGAGAAGAAGTGAGTGCAACCCTGTTATGTGATTTGCATGCAAGCTAAATAACTTTGAAACCTGGTACCTCCATTTTCGGAATGAGTTGTGGAACTGATCGGATTTATGGAGACCTGGTTTGTAGACTCTGCTTTGGTCTATGTATTTGCCTTTCTGTTGAATCTTTATAGATTTAGTCTGTTGGAGTTGAAAAGGCATGGGAACATAGATAGCTAGAGACAAAGCGCTTCCATTCTGAATGTTGGAAATACCAGCTGATCAGAAAGACATCTGTTCCCTGCAAAATGGATGGGTACTGAGGGCGTTGGGTTGAACGGCTCCTTTGGAGGACTCGTGCTTGTATGTGTGCTGGTGAAGCGCTATTGATGCTTCTAGCGTGCTGGAATCCTCACATGATGATCTGTGAGTGATTTGGGGTCACTTTGAAGTCTTCTTGGCTGCTGAAACAGCGTGGGCTGTTTGCAGTTCTTTGAGCTTGGAAACCATTGAATGGATGGGATAGAAGCGAGCAGTAGGACTGATTGGGAGCGCTTTTCCACCTCTTATTGCATTGATGGAGGATGGATAGCTGTTGTGAAACAGTTGGTGGGCTGTTGCGCCTATTTTCGAGCTGTTAAAGGTGCCATCTGACCTGATTTTAGCATAGATTGGCGGTGTTGATCGCTGATGCTAATCGTGACGGTGAGGTGAGCATATTTCAGATGCATGAGGCGCAGCAGAGGGCCGAGGAGGAGCGTTCCACACCGCAGATCCCTCTCTCCCTCTCGTTTGGTGAAGCTCTCTCTTTCTCTCGCTTCGGACAGCCTCTTTCCTTGTTGGTGGTGGCTGTAGCAGTTGGCCTGCTCTTTGCATAACCTATTAGGGTTTTTGCATGTGGGACTAGGCTTTTGCCTTGTACATGGGTTTTTTGGTGGTGCATGCTACCGACATGACTGCAGTTTGAGAAATTGCATGATTGTCCAATCGATGCTTTGCATGCCGGTTGATCGAGGTTTTCTTAGGGCTTGACTAGTGGTGATTTTCAAGTTGGTTCCAGATTTTGATTCAGAATCAATTCGAAAATTTTAGTTACAAGCACCCAGTTAGAGGGACTCTGGTTTCTTGGTGCTCGGTAGTCAATGCTGTAACCTTATCATTTTGAAAGTAGCTTCCCGGTCTTGGCAAGAGGAATTTAGTTTTTCTTCTCCATGGGCAATATGCATGCTTGAGGCTTTATCAACTTGAGAGTCACCTATAAGCCTAGTTTTTTGAGAACTTAATACCATTGTTTTTGTGTCAAGCTGTATCAATCGGTTTGAATTTTTTCTAAATTGATCTTGACAAAACGATGGTAGTGGTACTATTCTCAGGCAAGTACCCAGTTAGTGGGAATTTTGGGTTCCTGGTACTGTGCTTTTTATTGATTTAACTCTGGAGTAGCAATATTCCCAGTTAATTGAGTTAAATAATATTTTCGGTTCTTCCTTTTGGATTCGGTGTGTACCGATAGGCTTATCTTAAATGTTTTTGATCTTTAAGATTGGGCAAACTAAAGCTTTTCAGATACTTGCTAAAGTGAATAAATGGAATAAGGTCGTAATTTTTGGGAGGTAGTTCTATATCGAATAAAAAACAAGTGTGTCGAATATCAAAGAGTACCCGGAACCAAATTTTATTGATTTTCCATTGATTCTGGCAACTTTAATGAAGTAATAAAAATGAACTGATGTGGTCAAAAGGGAAGTAGCCTAACATTTACTTGTGTCAATGGAAATTTCGGGAACCTTTGCTAAAGGAATTTTTGGGTGACCGAAAAATCTAAGGGAGGAAGAAAATGAGACACCTGAGTAGGTAAATGTGATAGTGTTGTGTAATTTGGGTTGGTTAAGAATCCCTGTAAGGAAATTGCATAACGCTGGTTTTTTTGAATTCATTAAGTTGAATTTATTTTTGAATATCTATAGGACCATGAGTTGACCCTATTTTGTTATGGAAAATTGTGGCATGGCATGAGAATGACACTTGGTTCACATTTGTACTAGATCTTATTCCTAAGAGTTGTAACTCTCAGATGGTAGGAATTCGGGATGGATAGTACCAACCAGATGGGTTGTTTATGTGACGGTAAAGCCATGTGCAGATTCTTGTTATATCACAATTTTGAACTGGATTATTGCGATCCATTAGGAACAAATTTGGGGGTACTCCGGTATTGGGTGGAATAGATATGTGCATATCTGGTATTGGAAATCCAGATGAAGTTATGAGATCTCTGGATTATCAGATAATGTGGTTAAACATCTTTTTGAAGATCGGATCCTATATTAAGTATAGGATGGACAGATAATCTTTCTGATTTTCTGTTGATCGGATCTAAAACCAAAGGATTTTCTTGGAGAGAAAACTGGTGGTATGGGACATCAGTGATTTCAAAGAGGAAATTCTTGTGTGAGAATGATCAGTAGGCCAGTGGTTAGTATTTACATTAATGGTAATGCTAATAGTTGAAACCATTGGTAAAGCCTATTTAGGGTATTTAGAGAGGTTATGAGATATAGATCCGGATCCCTCAATGGTATCTCATAAATTCCAAATTGGAAACCCTTAAAAGCTATTTCTCTATTATTTTTAACCTCTACTTTTAGAAATTTCTTATATACGAGACAATTGGATTGAGATTCATATAATTCCTTCCAGTGTAGAACTTGGTTCTGAAGGACTGTTTAAGTTATATGAATTCATGTTTCCATTTTAGTTTGTGAATATAACTCAGAACCAATTGATGTTTTCAATTGATTAAGTGGAATTTAGACTTCCTGAAATGTTTATCTCTATTTGATAGTTGATTATTGAGAGTAATGTTTCTATCACTCGGGATAAGATATTTTATGATTTTAAGGAAAAAGCCCGGTTTGTAATAGTATTGAATACTTATCACTGACTTTTTCAAATCTTTGATATCTTATACGTTGTCTCCTGGGAACTTTTTGATTGAAATTGTGAAATTACTTTTAAAAGGGGGAGAAGAAAATGATAGGAATAAGACTTTCATGGGATTAACCAGTTGCATAGATTTCTTTTGTGGAATCCAGTTTGTTGCATTGGTGGAATTATCATGTGTGAATAGAGGAAATCTCTAGTGATTATTTTGTATAATCTGGAACTAGAGTAATTATGGGGATTTTTGAGCTATGAGATATTCATGAATATGGGAAGTAGTGGTAAAGATTAAATTAGAATCATTGATTGGCTACCAAGTACCATTTAGTTATGGATTGGATCAGTGAAATAAAGCTTTAATCTGAACCTTTTGTCCAAAGATGTCTGTATAAGTCAGCCTAATCTTAGTTTGTGCACTAAAATCTGAAGTAGGTTGATTGATTGAAGGAATTTTGTTGATAAAAGTATGATGGTCGGAAAACTTGTGATGTGGAATTATTCACTTCAGAGATTTCCCAGATATGTTATTTACTCAAGAGAAATAGAAACTTCTGTAGCTGAGTTACAAGATTCTCAGTGAGATATGTGAGTAACATATGCGGAATCTGCCAAATAAAGACATATGTGTTTATGTACTGGGTCATAGTGAGATTTTTCTCATATGTGCACGATTATTCTTGTGTGGATCTACTATGTATTCCTGGTTACTAAGGTTATTTGGTGCACGTAACCTAGTGGTTGAACATAGACATATGATCTGATCAAGTATTGTGTTTGACAATTACTTGTAGAGTTAACAGATCTGTTCTGATAGATCTATTGCTTAACTTAAAATGATTTGGATAATGATCTAAATGTGGTGTTATACTAGTATAAATAAGTTCTGCACCTAGACATTTAAGATTCTAAATCATGAGCAATTAACTTGAGTAGTTGATTTACTCCTGTGGAAGTTAATTGGTAAAACAGACAGTGTGAAGAGAATTCACCAGAAACTGTTTGTTTTGTGTGTATTGCTTGTAAGACACATAATTTATGAGTCATTCAGATTCATTAAGGAATTGTGTGCAGAGGATACTGATTTCTTGGATGATTATTGCTCAGTTGAGAAATAGACTTGATTCATTAGTGATAGTATCCCTGTAAGCTCAATTGGATATCGTCCCTCACCTTCTTCTCTCACCCTCTCTCTTTGTTATTTATGGATTTGTTGTGTGGTTAGTGTTAGTGTGGAGGATTAGTGTTAGTGTTAGAGTTAGATAGCAACTAAGCTAACAGCTAGATTTTAGTTATAGCTCTATCTTGTGTTCTAACCCCTTTTAACAGGGAAAGGGGATGCTCACCGACTATCTCTGACTCTTGATAGAGTCAAGTCTAGGTGTGTCATAATGATCATCACTCAGTTCTTGTATGTGCTTGGCAAGCTCAAAAACAGCAGCATTCCTGCATCTTGATCGTCTATCCCAATCTTCTTTCGAGGTCTGAGCTTCATGGACATGGCCGATTTGTGTGTCTGATATATTGAGGATGATCAACGTGAAGAACTTGCCATCCTTTAGCTTCCATCGGGAGATTGTAGCATCGTCAACTTCAAGTCTAATATCTACACCAGTGACAACATCATACAATTCCTTAGCCATTAGCATTGTTTTCATCTTAAAATTTCATAGGTGATAATTGGATCCATCGAGCTTGTCCACGACGGGACTAGCCTTGCTTTGGGAATTCATGTGGAAGTTAGTCTAAGTCATAGTGATGACTATCAATGACTTAAGAAAGAAAATCAAATGATATTTACAGAACAAGAAAGAAATTATTCTGTCGACTGATAGGATCAAGTCATGTGGAAAGCTTGTGAGCTATAAAGATAGTTCTAATGTTATATTTGGCTCTAATACCATGCTGGACATTGGGATGATGGAGTGGACGATTCCTTGATGCATGCACTACGCGTATCGAATCAGATCAGAGTGGTGAGTCGAAGACTCCCCTTATCCTATTTGATTTTAACTTCAAAGTCATTAGAATCTATGGTATCAATTATGTAGGCAAACACAAATTCTTGTGACTAATATTGTGAAAATAAGACAGGAAATTTAGACAAAATAGTAAGAGAAATCAGATAGAACGATCAAGAAAGCATTGCATACATACTGATAGTAATCTGAACGCAATGAGATGATGCAGATTTGATTCAGTATAAAAATACAAGACCGTAGATGCTAGAGCACAAATGCAAACAAATCGCATGCCTGAAAACTATCTTAGTTAGATATAATATAAGCTATGAGCTTATTGTAACTCTCAGTCTGAAAACAAAAATCGATGCGTGAAAGTTGCATCTATAGTGAATTTTATCGAGTAAGTTGAGTGGCTGTATCTAGGAGAATTTGTGGTGGTATTTTCAGATAAATTTGTCTATAGCAAAATATTGAAAAAACATTTGGAGCATCTTTGTATTGTTCTGAATATTTTGAGGCAAGAGAAACTTTATGTGATTAACATCATTCTTGTTAATAATATGTTAAGAGGAAAGATAAGCAAGAAAGGAAGCCCTAGCTCTCTGACTGAGTGGAGTAAATTATTAGATGAGAGATTTTGAGCTTTGAAAATTCTCATAGTTTCAGCTCTAGTTTGCAAATTACTGATGTCGATCTTCATTATGAAGTGAAAATTGATGCTAGTGCTTTTGCGATGGGAGAGGTACTATTGCAAAATGGAAAGCTTGTGGATTCTGAAAATTAAAAATTGACTAATGCACCAATGAAATATTCTATTCGTGAAAAATAAATTTCGTTGTGATTCATGCGTTGAAAACGATTAAGGATTTGTACAAGAAAAGTCAACACCATGTTCAAAATAGACTTTGATTCAATCAAATGTCTCATGTTGAGCTAGACTTATAGCATTAATAATAGACTTTTTAGATGAAGAATTCGTAGCTTTGTTGTCTTTACCAATTATATGATGAATCGGAAAGTTCAAATTAAAGAACAAAATAAACCCACTTGATGTGTCTGTCACTCCCTAAATAGCTACACAAGGAAAGAAATTCAATGTCAATGGTCTTTTTGTACTAGAACCTCGACACGTATGAAAGTGTTTTCGGCCCTTGAATTACAATAATCACCTTTTGCTCATACATATTGTGCTTCACTAAGCCTACAACTTTTGTAGTCTATAATGCCCACATTTCATAAGTACAACAAAAATGCCTAGGTCACAATGACACACGTTCCAAAATTGATTTTTTTAAATCAAACCTAATGGAAAGAAACATCGATTGCTAAGAGCATTTTAGTTGTTGGAAGTATTTTTCTACTTTTATCCCACCTAAGAGTCACTTGTTTCTTTGTCAATTCATGTGAGGGAGCTAAAATCGATTTGAATTGTAGAGTGAGTCACTTGATAGGATGATGAAAGGTCTTGGAATGATCACACGTCATGAGCATTTTCTAGAGTACATCATTGCATTTTGTCTCTCATATTTTTAAATTCATGCAAATGGTATTGGCTAGATTATATGCCCAAGTTACAAGTCCCTTTAAGGAAGGTGTATATTCTCAATGTTTGTTTTATGTGGTCAAATTCACCACCCACCACTTATTCAAAGACAAAAACATTATAACTCTACATATTGTGAGCTCATAAAAAGTTGTTGACTTAACTCATGAAGAAATACAATTTTCAAAAAATTTGAAATTGTGTGAAAAATGCATACATTCAATCACAAAATAGATATATGCTAGATTTACCTCGACTCAAAGTGATCCAAAGAAGATATACAATGGTAAAACTATGATCCATGCTTTACATCATAGTTCAATATAATGCTAAAACCATCTTTGACACAATGATCTAGGACTAGCTATCATGAATTTGTTGTGCTAGGAACTTGCTACATTATAATGCAAGCATTAGGGTTATCCTCACTAAAAAGCTGGGGTGCATCACACCTATATACCACATAGGGTGAGGCAAATTCCTCAACTACCACTTTTTGTTCCTCTTTTTTTTCATCTTTGGATGGAGTTTTCTTTTCATCCTTGAACTCCTCTTTTTTCTTTTCATCCTTGGGTGTATCTTTTTGTTTTTCTTTATCTTCTTTCGGTGCATCCTTCTTTTCTTCTTTAGCATTTTCCTTCTTATCCCCCTTGGGTGTATCTTTTTTCTCTTCCTTAGGACCATTTTTTGAAGCCTCCTTCAGTCCATCCTTTGTATTATTATTGGGAGCACTCTTTGCATCTTTTTTATCCTCCTTGGGAGCATCCTTCTTTTCCCCTTTAGAATCATCTTTCTTATCCTCTTTAGGAACTTGCTTTAATGTGTCTTTATTGTCTACTTTGGAAGCCTCTGTTTTATCTTCACCTTTAGAAGCATCTTTCTTTTCTTCTGTGGTTGCACCTTTATTCTCCTTTGGCACATCTTTAGGCTTTTCTGGTGGACATAATACCACATGTTTTCCAGTCTTCAAAGCCCTTTGAAGGACCTTGTTTGCATCAACAAAACCTTTTACAATTACCTTTTGCTCTTTGAAATTCACATTCACTTCTTGAACACCTGCCACATACCATGAAGTGTATGTTAAGAATCATAGTAAGGTTGCAAATCAAATTTGAAGCCCCTATTTTTTTTGCCATCAAATAACTTATCTAGCAAATTTGTATGTAGAAACAAAATATAGAAATGTGTAAGCATTATTCAAAACACAACCAAAAATGTCGTGCGTTCAATGACAACAATCTTTACAAATTCTTTTGAAGTTGTTTTTGTAATTCGTTCGGAGGAATAGATAATTATATAGAACAACTGATACAAAGATAATGGGTAACGATGGACTTTGAGATTCGTCCATCCATTGTAGCCGAGTTGCATAATAGTTACATTTGGCCATTAAGACTCAAGGTTGAATCTTGGTCTTTGTGTGGAATAAGGACATTAAAGAGCCCATGAGCTCAAAATTGGCTTGGCCTACAATGGAGGCGTACATTGTAGATAATATACAAATTGATGCTACTGCAAAGCAAATGTTATATATTGACAAGCAAAAAAGTCTTGTACATAAGATTCCAAAATAAGGCCTTGTAGGATGTAAAGCATAACATGAAGAGTACATGAATCACACTTATGACCCCTATAGTTGCAATTGTTTCCAAGTCAAAGGATGGAAATTTGAAAACTAACATATGGAAAACATGAGGCAAGCCCCCCTCAAGGCATTCACATGTTGAGTTATAACTACAAGGGTGGCTACATGTTATCTACCAAAAGCAAGTATGGTAATCCCCCTAAACTTCACCCACCATATCCTTAAGCCGCATCTAAGAGGCCACTAGCTTCCTCTTGATTCAACCTCAAACTTGTAGCTCTATGCCATATGTTGAGGCTAGAATGTGGAGGTAGCTTATCTTCGTGCAACATGGCATTTGATTCTACTCAATTGTTTTGGAAATTTTTCAAGTATGCATAATGTTGCAATTGAGTCGAAATGGCATCCTAAGTTGGGGAGCTATTTTGGCTAGTCTTCTTAACACGGATGTTGTGTGTGGGCGAAGGACACAAAAATGGGGCCCTTACTCGTTAGAGCATGACTCCTTAGGTAAGCTACCTCCAAAAGTTTGGCTTTAAAACCTCCAACATGACATGAAGATTGTAGATCATGTCATATGGAATGTTGATTGCCCACTACCTCTCTCTCTCTCTCTCTCTCTCTCTCTCTCTCTCTCTCTCTCTCTCTCTCTCTCTCTCTCTCTCTCATGGATGCTCCTTCGTTCAGTTTTACCCTGCTTTGCTACCAAACAAGTGGACAACAACAGATGTACCACCTCTCCAAATATACAAGGCCCTTTTAACATTCTACACTTGCATAAGAAAGAGTTATTGATTCTTAACTAAGTGGTTTTCTCACTTAAAATTCAAAAGCACTTTATAAGACTTTTTAAAGTTTAAATCCTAAATTGGAGGAAAATTAACTTTCCATCTTCCACTCATACCTTCTAGGAAACCACTAAGCTTGACACTATAAGATCATATAGTTTCAAGGCTTTTTCTTTACAACACTGTGAAGAGTTCTTTTCTCTCTTACTTGCTGAAAGTGCACCCTACCAGTTCACGGATCAACAAAGTACCATCATACGATAAGCTTTTTTCTTCCTCTTACTTTACTATCTCAACGCTCTACTCTCATAATGGTGTTTCTTTAATAGCCCTTAGCTATTGGTAATGCTTGCTCATCACACAAAAGCATGAATGAGTTTTTATGGTTGACGTAAAGCGATGGACATACTGAGTGCCTTTGCTTGATAAAATGTAAACACATCCTACCCAAAAAGGTAGCGATGGAGGCTTCTTTCCTACATTCATCTCTGAAATGACGTTCTGATGGCAACGCTGACATACTAGCCACATGTATGTCTATGTATATAGATTGTTACTTTTGAAAATGCAATGCAAGGATGGCCCTATCCCCAGCGGATTTGTGGCTACAATTTTTGTATATTGTGGCACATCTGTCCAACGATGTGGACAATTTGCTTTCTCTTTCATTTTGTGCAATTATCAAGTGAATCATAAGCATGAAACCCAGCGATGAACATATCACTTCATCTATCCAAAAAACTTTTGAAAACACACCTACTGTCCAACGATGGACAATAGCACCATCCTTTCATTATACTTTGAATGATTTCATGATTCTTAGGCTTACAATCTAGCGATGGGCAGATAGCAAGGACAATTTCTAACTGTTTGTTGTTCTTTACATTCATACATTCTACTATCCAGTGATGGATAGAAGGAATTCTGATGGCTCACCTCTAAGAAATGATTCTCCTTTCTGTTCTCAAAGTATCGGTTTTACATTTTAAAGTCTCATCCTACAATACTAAACTGTTATTGGTTCATGTGATAATGTAGCGACATCTCTCACTATGGCCTTTTTCTTCTACGCTCTGGTTCTTACTCGACCCAAACATTGTCGTACTCAAAGCAAAGGTATGCTTTCTACTAAAACTTTACAAAACAAAAAATTTAATTCACTTCGTTTACTCTATCTAAACGTTTTTCTACTCTTAAACGTAGCCATGGACTAAAAAGACCATCTTTTCTATCGTTATGATATATAGATTATACTCTTACAAAAGAAACAACTATGGCAGCCTCTCAAGAAGACTCGTCTACAAACATTTAGGTATGACTTCTCGTTATCAATTCAAATGCGAATTCCACAATATACAAACAAGAATAGAAGTAGTTTCTGACAAAAAAAAAAATTACGTTTCTTCAATACACCTCCTTTTTGCTAGAAAGTTGACTTAAGAGAAAGATACTATTT
The DNA here is from genome assembly GCA_029204225.1 of Diphasiastrum complanatum. NCBI lineage: Eukaryota > Viridiplantae > Streptophyta > Lycopodiopsida > Lycopodiales > Lycopodiaceae > Diphasiastrum > Diphasiastrum complanatum. The sequence continues at coordinate 39,957,294 of CM055096.1, forward strand.
TCCAAAAAGCAAAATTTACTAACGAATTCTCAAAGAAACCCTTCTCAAAGAACCTTACAGTAAGGACTCCAATAAGACGATCTTAGACAGCATGGAAATGCATAAGATACGTTGTTTTTACGAAAGGGTTAGAATGGCACGGATCTGCCCTAATACCTAGTATAGACACTGGTAGTCACTTACTAAATAACTAATCATGTCTATCCGAAGCAATGTCCCCATACCATGGTTGTTATATGAGCTCTATATAACAATCATGGCATTACTGTACCCTACCCTGTTAAGTGTTACTTTAGACCTTTGGTGAGATACAACTGGAAAGCACGGATATGATCAGGAGTATGGACAGTAGTGCGTGACACACCTTGCTCTGTAAGGGTCACTTGCGTTAGCATAGCATGGATTTGCTCTAATACGCTGCACATGTGTCCACACCAAGTCTTTTGGCTAAGCTAAAACTTAAAACGAACTGATATGGACCAACTGTACGTAAGCTGATCAACATGGCACTCGCCCTGATACGGTGATATAACGGCTTGGCCTATCGCCAAAACAATGTTTGTTTGAGAAGACTGGACTATGTCTCTAATTGCTATTCAAAGCTGTTAAGTAGTATAACTTCTTTTGGACATGAATAACAATTGACATTCAGCTATGACACCTGCCTTCCTCATGTAACTAACTTGTGCGGTTTGGTTGTGTGAGATGGTGGCAAATATCAGCTGGATGTCTTGAAAGTGGTTATGCTTTATGGTGCTTTATAGTACTGTATTTTACTTTTCAGCTATACTTTACCTTGTTGGATTATAAATAAAGGCTTTAAAAGATTTCAGTCTTGCTTTGTCAAGAGGAACTAAGTGCAGTCTTGTATCTCTCTCTCTCTCTCTCTCTCTCTCTCTCTCTCTCTCTCTCTCTCTCTCTCTCTCTCGCTCTCTCTCTCTCTCTCATTTATATGTATGGACTAAGTATGCCACCATTCTATACACAAAGCCCACCACTATCTCTACCACAAATTTCCCTAGACTTGAAATTTTCTTGGTCACTTCCTTCATGGTACACAAGGCCACTTATAGGCTTAGGCCTATGACATTGAGGACCTTGAGGCTAAACTCCTTTTCCACACTTGTGATATCATCTACCTTGTGCTTGCCACCCTTATCAAAGTTGTTGTCCTTCTTCCTAGTGCACTAACATCATTAATCTAATTCATAAAGATGGTGGCTCATTAACACCAAAAAACTCCCACACCGTTATGATTGGACTAAGCTCTATGGGACCATGTTGCAGACAACAAGGAGTAGTGAGGCTGAGACTTGATGGTTGCATACTTTGGGATAGGCTAGGTCAAGGTACATCACTCCACATCAAATCATGTATTCATGCTTAGAGCACTTATTGAGGAGGCAAACTTCAAGAGTAAAGGCATTGTTGCTTTGTGGACTTCAAATGGGCCTTTGATTTTGCACCACGTCACATGCTCATTGAGAGGTTGAAGGATCTTCCTTTCTCTTTTAATAAGGTGTGGTTATCATGGAACCACATGAGTGAGTCATGGGATGCTTCAAGTCAAATTAAATTCAACAATGCACATACTTAGCATTCACTCAACAAGATCAATCACTCATTAACTACATTTGACGACAAGTCAATTTTAAAGAATTCCCAAGGTTGACATGATTTTCCACCTATGTATTATGGATGAATTTAAGACAGAAGATCATTTTTTCTTTCGATGCCCTATTTATTTTGAAATCAAAGAGCGGTAGCATGTCTTTTTTATTATTAGGCAATCATGTTGCACTACTGATATCATATGACGATTAGAGAAGTTTAGCCTTGATATGAAAAATGTTTCAGCATGGGAGGGATGTTTGCCACGATGCCTCCAACCTGAGAGACATGACCCCATATAACCACCTTTTTCTCCAAGCATAGTCCTAGTACAAATACAACATCAAAGTCAAAGGACAAAGCGACTATCCCCTTTAGACACGAGTCCAGGGACATCATCCTCAACTTGTGAGACTTGTAGTCTCAAGAGTCAAATGTCATGCTACGTCCAACACGTCCTACGATATCACGATGTTTTGCAAACAAGTATCTCAAGACTTTACTTGATATAAGTTGATATTATATTTATAGTTAGTTTTCATACATATTAGCTTTTCACTAGAAAACAATTTGCAGCTCAACCTGCAGAGCTAAAACCAACAAAGTTGAATCTTGACGACTCTAAGTACATCCTAACAAACCGTGGAGGTTACACAAGCATGGTAATACTATTGTACATGTTGTGAATTAAGCCACTACTCATTCAAGTTTTTGAGAAAACTGAGAAAGTTATTGGTCCACCATCATGATCTGTGGTCAGTACACCAAGAAATTAAAAAACATAAGAGTCGATTTTCCTTCTGCAATAAGGATGTACTGCAAGTTCTACCAAATCTACATAAGGCTTAACTATACTCCATCATTATAGTACAAGCCTCGTGTACATCAATGACAACAATATAAGAGATTCCACTGTAAGGACCTAATTATTGACCTCAATTTTTCTCAGACAACTAAAAGAATTCTAGATTCCGGCTCTAGGTCTTCATTACAAATCACAGTTCATCTACAAGACAGTGGGGCCCTTGGGAATCAAAACAAAACCACCCATTGCTCAATATGACGTGCTAATTTTTTCAATGTGATTTATGGAATTCAATAAGGACTAATTGAGTTACTTATACATCTGTTATTAGAACTATATTGCCAAGTGATTTAGACTTTGCATATTCTTTCCCAATCATTTCTGAATCATCCTATAAATTAATCTTTTGTAATGTGATGCACGGCTTGAACGAAATGATAACTAACAGAACGTTGCATAGGCCCCATATCACACACATGATGAATATTCAATCTTTTGATGAACTGCAAGCAGGTAAAATGCTGCATCTTTGTGACATAATAACATGCTCGACTAGAATTAGCAGTACTTATAAATACATCTCGAAAAACCTACCTAATCCAATTGACTTCATCATATTGTACTTTAGATCTTTCAGTGCATGGTATCCTTCTAACATGAAAGAACCCTTCAAAGACAATTCAAAGTGCCACATCTGGAGGGAGAGATCCTAGGCGCAACTTACCTATGTCATACCAGGCTTCTGGGTGCAGTGCTCTAAGCACGACATCCTTAGTAAACCTATTTGGACATGTGCTGAAGGTGGCCTTTCTGTTAGCAAACTGAAACTGTCAGAAAAGGTCAAATTTTTCCTTTCAACAGGTGACAGGCCTACTATTATTGGAATAAGTGTCTGAATGTGGGTGGAGAGGCTTGGGAAATATCATTTCCCAGAACTATATCTTCTTGGCATCCAATTTGGTATCTGACAGCCATCCTGGCTAGAAAAGGAGAGCAAAGGAATTAATGGAATGAAATTTTTAATATGCCATCCATGCCTGTGCTTATCATCAGAACCTCCAACATTCATCTGAGAGGTCGGGATGGCATTTATGCTGATGCAATGAAGACTAGCTCTGCAGTCCGAAGGGTTGCTGCAGAGAGAGAGAGAGAGAGAGACAGGGGGGGGGGGTGTGCGGTTGCTGTTGCCTAACAGTACACATCCTCCATCTTTCACTAGTTTGTAGCTGCCAAAGTGTCATACCATGTGCTTATCTTTAACACCTGATATTTTGACCATGGTCAATTTTCACAAGGCTCGGCAAAACTGTGATTTATTATATTTAAGGTTTTGATTAAGTGAAAATTATGTATTTTAAGACCAAGAAATTTCTGTTGCCAGAAACTTGAATTCATACGGGCTTTCATACCCTGGCTAAGAATTTAAATTTCATGACTTCCACCACGTAATTCGTAATGATCCTGTGATTGCTATTCACCATGATAATACTAAAAAAACTGATAGACGATGGCAGTTGCACTAACAAGTTGTCAAGAATTTAAGTAGATCACTGAAGTTGGCCATCAAGCTTCATAGCCTCCATCATGCTTCTCTTTGTCATTTGTGCTTAGGCCACATTTTTCTTTCATAAAAGATCAAACAAGCCTATGAAGAGCCTGCTACTGTTATAAGAGGAAAGGAAATTTTGTGGATTCCCTCGAGTCCCTACAGGTTGACAAGGGTTCAAGTCTCCTAGCTCTACCTTGCCATGCAAGATCTACCCTTCTGACATAAATATATGAAATGAAAATTTCAGGATTTACAGTTTTACCTGGTACTTTCTTGATTGCATCTTTAACCTTGCGTCCACATCCCTCGCAATGCAACATGGCTTTCAAAACAACTGTCTGGGCCTGAAAGCCAGCACATTTCAAGCAAAAGATATTGGCCATTGTGTCTATGAAAACCTAGAACAATAACCGAAGAAAACATACAGATGTGCAATGACTTTATGGTATCCTTCCTTACATGAAATGTTACACGATGACTCCATCACAAACTTCAGTGACTACATGCTATGACATCATTGATGCATCATTGACATCCAAAAGTTAGTCCAAGTTAAGGGCATAGAGAGATTTCCACATTTGCTCTTGTATAATTGTATGCACTTAGAAGATAAGTGCTAGTGTTGCAGTTGTGAACAAAATATGGATAGTCAACTAAAGGATCATTTAACAATCCAGCTAGAGAACTGTATGCACATCATTCCAAATTCGTGAGTCTTTTATGTAAATTGGAAACTGTTGCCTGCAACATGTGCTATAACTTTTCTAAGTTGTAGCTTTTCATTCAGCAGAGCGGCCAGAGCCTTCCACATTGCGGCGTACATCTGCAGCTCATGAGCCTGGTTCCACTCAGACTCAGTCTCTTGGAGATGTTGGGACTCAGGGTGACACAGGAGCAGGTCCTAGCAGTACTGGTGGCATTGGTTCCTCCAGAGCACCATCTACAAATCGTGCACCATCGAGGGGTAGAGCCCTTGTTTGAGGACATGCTAGAGACAAGGACTAGTATATGACCTCTTGGATGCAATCAAACAAGGAATTGGGTAAAATTGCTGTTAGGAGGTGCTTTTACACATGTGACCTCCCATTTCACCTTGCTACGACCCCTGCATGAAGGGAGATGATGAGAGCCATTTGTAGGATCGGTTCGGAGTGGGAGGGTCCCAACATGGAGCATTTGTGGGGGAGAGGACTTCTTGATGAGCGGAAATCCATTAATCGGGAGCTACAGCCGATCAAGAAGTCAGAGAAAAGTAAGCTCTTCCAAGTTTTAAGGAAAGAGGCCATTGTGGAGGTGGGACCAAAGAATGTTGTGTAGGTACACAATTACAATTCAATCTTGATTTTTGATTCTTGAAAGTTGTAAAATCTCGTTACGGCTTACAAACTATTACCTACAGGCAACATCTTAAAACTTCTGAATCACGGCCATCTATTGCAACTTTCAAATTTGTGTAATTACTAATATGTAATATTATATATGTATATTGAAGTTGTAACTTGTAAGTTTTAACACTATTGACTATTCAAACTTCAAAGTTCATACTTCATTGTTTATGGAAGTTTCAAGTTGGTTACTAATTTGCTTGATTCTTGAATCTTGATGAACGAATTGATTCTTGAATCTTGATTCTTGATCAAATTACCAGGATCCAAGAGATATGAGAGCTATGGCAATCTTGACGGGAGTGGTTTTCCTTGCATGTTGTGGAAAATGTTCTCCATCCTCTATGGAGGTCTTCACAACAGTTCCGTGATAGGGAGCTCAGGAATGGATGGAATGAATACGTTAGTAAGTTGTATCCCAATCCTGCAGACCAAGACTCGCTCAATGATGAGCTTGAGGTTTTTAGAGGTGAGACCCTAGAGTTCGGCACCATACCAGCGCAACTACGGCCAGGTATATGCTAAGAAACTATAGAGGCTAGTAACAAGTATGAGTATCTACATTCTTTTAAGGTTCAACTTTTAACATTGAGTCTTTACTAGTCAGTGGTCAATACTAACTAGTCACTAACACTGGCGAGTATTACGTGGTTCTATAAACTTTGACAATTTACACTTGACAATAATTTACTAAGTCTTGAAACTTGAAAGTAGATCCTTGAATGATGAATGATGAATGATTAATGATGAATCTCAATTCTCGATTCTTTCAATCATTGCACAGGTCAATTGCGGCCTGTATCATGGTGGAAGAACTATGGGATTGACATCCCTAGACTTCAGGACTCGCAAAATTATGATCGTCTCACAGGATTGCACAGTTGTTGCATGTGAGAGGAACTGGAGTGCTTTCTCTTTGATTCATACAAAGAGAAAGAACAAGTTGTCCACTGCACAGCTAGGTAGGTTGGTATTTGTGCACGCCAGCCAGGGCAGCTTCATCTGTGAGGACACATTGCTCTCTTCCTTTTCTTTTATCAAGAGTAAGACCATCATCCATGCATGTAGCACCTAGGTAATGGAAAAATGAATCTTCTCAAAACCATCATAATGTGCGTTGTGATCTAAAACTTCAAGTACCGAACTATTGAAGTAACATGTTGATAGGTCACAGTTGTACGAGTTGATGTGCTTGTCTCCCATCTAGATTCTAGATGCAACGTAAAACTGGAGACTGAACCTGACATAAAACTTTAGCATGCCTCGGCCCTCTTGTATCTAGATTCTATGAGCTTCAGGTGCCTGGTGTTGTATCTTGCCTAAGGCCTCTCATTAACACATGTCAACTTCGTATCTCTAATCTCATGAATAGTAATAAATCATGATTCACATGTGTCTTCGTATCTCATTTACCTACCCTTGTCTCTCATCTATACTAGCTATAAGAGACTAAAGTTGTAAAGGCTCACCGAGGACTACTAACCTGACATGTTACCTACTACCTACTACCTATTGGTAACTGAATAGGATATAGTCTAGAAATCAAACTTAATACCCATTGCCCAAGTTCCAAGTTCCAACCATATGGCATATTCAAAATCCATGATCACCCCCAAGTCTGGGAATTTGTATTGTGCAACCAGTGTCCACAATGATCAATCCATTGACAGTCCACTAGACGCTAACTGTGGCATTGTTTACCACTGACCATTAAGGTCCCATTCCACTAGGTAAATGACTTGCCTGACTTGAAGGATCATTGATTACAATTTACTTAGAGCTTACGCGTCAGTTCAGGCCTATCTTATAATGTGAATCATGATCAATCCTCAGAAAGAATCAAATTTCAATAAAAATACAAAAATCTTGAAACCGGTTCGACGGTTCAACGATTCAAACCTGGCCTATCATATTTGAACGCGGTTCGTACCATCGAATTGGTTAGTTCGAACAAGGTATCTAAACATTGATTGATGGAATTATATGAATGCAAAGTCTTTCTTGAATTAATCTACGTGCATTTCTATGACAGTCAAACAGACTTCAAAATTTCCTTTTCAAGCATCTCCCATCTGCCTTCATTGTTCTGACATTCGTCATTGGTTTTTGTTTCTTGTATTCCACAAACTACTATCAAAACTTGTATATTGTGTTTCTTAATGGCTAAAAGAATGCCAAAAATGTTAGTCTCTGCCCTTATAGCACGCACATAAAGTTTTGAATGTGATGCTATCTTTTCATTTCGTTTTTAGTCCTAATTTCTGAACTGAGCATTAGAAATCTGATTGAGGTGTTGTAAGATGCTATGCTACATTTCTTGATTCCTACAAGAATGTTAGGCGTGTATGTTTTCGCCCTTATAGCATGTACATCAAGTTTTAAATGTGATACTCACTTTTCATTTTTTTTTAACCCTAATTTAAGAACTAAGTATTAGGAATCCGATTGAGGTGCTATAGGATGCCATAAATGTTTCTTGATGCCTATAAGAATGTTGGGAATGTTTGCTTTACAGCATGTAAATTAAGTTTTGAATGTAATGCTTGCTTTTCATTCATTTTTAGCCCTAATAATGATGTGTCACAAGATGCTATACTATGTATACTAATGCCTACAAGAATGTTAGGAATGTTTGTTTTCAACCATTGCGAAGACGCTTACTGTTAACAAATTCACTTTATGGTTTAGAGTTTGTCCATGCAACGTACTAAACCTTTGCATGCTTTGTGGTTGTTTTGCACGGCTTTGAGCTGTTGTAGTGCATGTAGAAGATAGGTCATTGTAAGAGATCCTAATACCACAGTAGGGCAAACACTAACTGATCCACCCAACCTTGCCTACTCCCTGATATGGAGCAAGCCCGTCCTAGCCCAGTGTGAGGACTGGTAGCATGCATACTGCCAAGTGTCGGCCACGTGGCACTCACGTGGCCGACTGCACGCCGGGACCCAACTTGGGGCCCTATCCTGATGACAGGGTCCCTAGGCTGTGTTAGGCCCGCCATGGGCATGGACCGTGCCGGGGCACACTACTCACACTGTCTTGCCCTGTTGGACGTGTACGTTGGACACGCCCCTGACTGTGGTATCTAACCTCCTGGGTTCCCTAGGGTTCGGCTCTGGTTACGTGCTCGTAACACTCCCTCCCCCTTAAGAACTGTCTTGGTCCTCTAAGACAAAGTCTGGAAAAATCTTGCGAAGGACACTGCCTCTTTCCTTGGCATTCTCAACAGGCTAATCATTCCACTTAACCAGGTATTCTTTGTATAGAGTATGACGAATCTGCGTCTCTCTACTATCAAGAATCTCCTCTGGCTCATGTGGAGTTTGCTGAGAATCCAGTGGGAGAACTAGAACATTGTCTTCTACCAGATTTTCTGATCTAGCTAAGGCTTTTCATAACTGGCTTACATGAAAGACTGGAAAAACCTTACTGTTGCGTGGGAGTTCTAGTTCATAGGTGACCTCGCCTAGTCTCCTACTGATGGTAAAGGGACCACAATACCTAGTAGACAACTTAGCACACACTCTTGATTTGAGGGTTTCAGAGTCGACTGGGACTCTCAAGTAGACTTTCTCACCAGCAGAGAACTGCACATCCCGTCTGTGTGGATCTGCATAATGCCTGGCTCGATCCTGGGAGAGCAATCTCAGGGCAGATTCATCACTGTTTTGCAGCGGAATCCTGAGCAGATGAGGGCGGATTTGAAGGATCATATCTTTACTCAGAGCAACGAGTAGTGTCTCCTTCAAACTCCAGAATTTTAGACCGCTTTGTGGTCTTAAACTTGAGATTTCTGGAGCAGCAGACTACGAGGGTTTCCCCCTTATCATAGATCAGAATTTTTCACAAGTTTTTGGGGCCCAAAATTCTAACTTTTTGGAGTCATAACTCTGTGGAGCAGACAACGAGGGGCCTCTAGGATAGAAATCAGATTTTTGTCCATTGTGTAGGGTCTTCAAATCTGATTTTTGCAAGCAGATTGGTTGCTACTCAGACAGCGAGGGTGAAGAGCTAGCAAATTGGAAATTGGTTGCACTTCAAGGGTTCTCCAACAATCATCTACACAATTTCCAGGTTACCTTCATCTGATTGCATGAAGTTTAAGAAGACGGATTGGACAACTGTAGAAGAACTGAGGGGGTTTCTTGCTTTTCTGTCTGGAAGTACAGTCCTAAGAAAGAGCTAAGTATTATACTTTCATTTTTTCTAGTTTAGTCAATCTTTTTTCTTATTTTCAGTCAGAAGTTAAGGTACATCTCTTTCGGTTCTGAAAATGACCACTCCTCAGGAACCTGATCAACCCCCGGAGAGAGGCATCGACGAACTTGAAATAGAAGCCTTGATTTTCAATAAGGGGAAAGAACCCATGGAAATGGAAGAACGGGAGCAATTCACCGAAGAACTCGACGAATTGCTACCAAGGAGCAATTTCTCTATTTGGTAACAGAAGTGGATGAGATGAAGTTGGCGTTAGCCAATTTCAAGTCCAGTGTGGACGACTCGTTCGCTGAACTCAAAAGCTTGATTTTGAGCTCCGCGAAAGGAAGCCTTCTCTCCACTTCTCAGTTGTCCCCTTCTCCACTTCCATCAGTTTCGGATGAGCCTATGCGGTCTCACCCCAATGTTTTTAAAGACTTAAAGCCTCCTACTTTTCTTGGGGAAGAGAAGGATAGAAATGCAGATATTCTACACACCTTCCTCAGCAAATGGAAGAACATTCATGCTCTTAAACAGACCCCTGACCATTTGCAAGCTATTGAGGCTAGTCTTTCCTTAGGGCCCATGGCCTATAAGTGGTGGTTAAACCTCCAGGAGACTGGGCAGACCCCCCGGTCATGGAAAGCTTTTGAAGAAGCGTTCCTAAGAGAGTTTCTACCAGAAAATGAACTTGATAGAGCCTAGGAAGCCTCAGAGGATTTGTCCGTGGCCTTAAAGATGAATATAAAGTAGAGGTACAAAGAAACTCGCCTACTACCCTAGAGCAAGCTCTCAGATATGCTCAAATCTATGATGATTCAGTGGGTCGGAAGAAGGCGAGACAACAGCCTCTTTCTGAGCAGCCTCCTCAGAAAGACTTTCAATTTAAAAAGAAATTTTTAAAACGAAAGAAAGAAGATAAAGTAAAAGGTGAAGATCCTCAGAAATGCCCATCGCTCATACAACCCTTAAAACCAGAAGATTTTGAGAAAGCCAAACAAGAACGTGTGTGCTTTGTGTGCATGGGCAAGGGACACATAGTCAAACAGTGTCCCAAGGGGCCTTTCACTAAAAAAGATAAAAAACAAGTTCATCTTGTTCAGACTGTAAGTTTCCCCAGTGACTCGGCAACTTCCGAGATTGTTTCATGAAGACCATGAACATTGTTGCCAACTAACCTCTACAATGCTAGCGAGACCCTTCAGCTTTGGGCTGCATGACCTAGTACGTATGCATGGGAAAGTTGGTAACCAGTCAGTCAAAGTTATGGTTGATGATGGGGCAACCCATAATTTCATCAACTACACCCTAGTTAAAAAACTCAGACTTCCAGAGGTACCTAGTCAGCATAGGTACATAGTTTCATTAGTTAAAGGTGAAGATAAGAAAATTTGGGAAACTATGGTAAGTAATCTAAATCTTGGTATTCACGGATACCAAGATGAAATAAACTTTCAGATAATGCACCTAGATTGCACAGATATTGTTCTCGGGAGAGACTGGCTCTACAGCTTAGGACCTTCCCTCCACAAATTATCAGGAGAACACCCTCAGCTTTCAGCATAAAGGCCGAGAGATCCAGTTGCATGGGGAGCATGATGTTCCCAACAGCCCTATGGTCTGCAGTTCAAAGCTCTGTCAACTAATCGGAGACGATGACCATCAAGTATTCTTATGTGACTTTCAGTTTATTCCTGAAGTTTCTATTTCCAGTTCTTTACAGCAGAAAATCAGTAAATTAGAAACTTTATTGTCTAAATTTAAAGATGTTTTTCCTGAAGATTTACCACATGGTTTACCACCTAGCAGAGAGGTAGATCATGTAATAAACCTAGTACCAGGTACAGCATCTGTTTCTAATCCTTCGTATTGGGTTAGCCGAACAGAGGATGAAGAAATAACTAGGCAGTTAACAGATTATCTTAGGAAAGGCCAAATTCAGACCAGTAGTTCACCGTGGGCCTCACCAGTCCTTTTGGTGAAAAAGAAAGAGGGGTCTATGCGTCTTTGCGTAGATTACAGAGCCCTCAATAAAGTCACAATTAAGAATAAATACTCAATGCCTTGGGCAAACGAGTTGTTTGATCAACTCGACGAGGCTAAGTTTTTCAGTAAAATAGATCTAAGATCGGGATATCATCAAGTCCGTATAAAGTAGGAAGATGTCCCGAAAACAGCTTTTAGGACTCGTCATGGTCATTATGAGTTTAAGGTAATGACTTTTGGGCTCACAAATGCTCGAGCTACCTTTATGACCTTGATGAACAGTGTCCTCAGACCATACTTGGGTAAGTTTGTAGTCGTATTTTTAGATGACATGCTCGTCTACAGTAAAACGAGGAAGAAGCATCTTAAACACCTCAGAAAGGTGTTTCGACTGCTTAGAAAGCATAAGCTTTATGCTAAAAAACCTAAGTGTGAATTCTTCGTTGAAGAAGTAGCTTATTTGGGTCACATTATCTCGGCAGATGGGATTAAGATGGACCCAAATAAGGTCAAGGCCATACTCAGTTGGCTGAGACCTCAAAATCTTTTAGAGCTTCAAATCTTTCTTGGTTTGGCGGGATATTACAGACGATTTGTCAAGGAATATGCTCAGATAGCAGTTCCCATGACAAATCTTTTTAAGGGTAAGGGAAGGGAGTTCATTTGGGAGTCCACACAGCATGAGAGCTTTGATGCTCTCAAAACAGCCTTAGCTACAGCACCAGTTTTAAAGGTCGTTATCAGATATAGACAGGGGAAATTCAACACAGTAGCAGATGCACTTAGTAGCATGCCTATGATAAACGAGCTGAGTTTTACTCAGATTCGTAGTGAGTTACTCGAGTCCTTGAGAGGGAAGTGCCAGCATCATGCATTCTTCTCTACTATCTGGAACTCAGTCTCTCCATAGATTTTATAGTAGGCCTGCCTAAAACCCAAAAGGGTAATGACGTTATATGGGTCACAGTTGACCGTCTGATCAAAATGGCTCACTTAATTCCAACCAAAACAACCGTTAGAGCTCCAGAGTTAGCGTTGTTTGTAGATGGGCTATGTAAATTGTACGGTCTACCTTCCGGCATAGTCAGCAACCGGGACAGTAAGTTTAATGGAAATTTTTGGAGGCAGCATTCCATCATCTCCATACTAAACTTAATATGAGTACCAGCGACCATCCATAGACGGACGGTCAAACAGAGAGAGTAAATCAGGTACCACCGACCATCCATAGACAGACGGTCAAACAGAGAGAGTAAATCAGGTGCTGGAGGATATGCTTCACGCATACGTCAGCAAAAAGCAGACTAATTGGGAGGAGTATCTCTCAATATTAGAGTTTGCTTATAACAGTACCAAACATTCAAGTACGGGATACAGCCCATTTATGCTGATGTACGGTTTTCAGACGCTCATCCACAGCTGTAGGGTTTAAACAAGAAAAGGTTGAAGCAGCCAGAAACTTTTTAGAGGACCTAAACCAGATGATAGAACATGCTAAGCGTAGCATTACGCTGGATCTACTTCCAGATTTCTACCGCAAACCCGCTCTGATTTCTAAAGTTTGCTCTCACAGATCAAAGATAGATATCTAGTTTTTACAACGACTGATCTGTACTTGCAATCTAGCTCAGGTTCTACTCAAGCATCCGGAAAAAAACATCCAAAAATCAGGGATGAAAGCTGTTCTGTCAACGCTGGAACTGTACAAAGAATTTTGCCTCAGAACAACTGAAAATTTCAGCAAATTGGATGAGTAGAAGGCTGTTCTTACAGCGATTTCTCTCCTCTCCTTTTTTTTTGAAAGTATGGGATTTCTTTCCTACCTTCTGATAGATTTCTCTATTGCTGCTACTAAGCTCACAAATAAAAGGATGGCTCTGATACTACCTACGAAGTTCTGGACAGAAGCTACTGCCACAACCTGTTACATGCAAAACAGATCCAGTACCAAAGCCGTCAATAACAAAACTCCTTATGAAGTTTGGCATGGGCACAAGCCTAGTGTTAGCCATTTAAAGTCTTTGGTTGTATATGTTTTGTTCACATTCCTAAACCACAGTAGGGCAAACACTAACTGATCCACCCAACCTTGCCTACTCCCATCTGGAGCAAGCCCCTAGCCTAGTGTGAGCATTGGTAGCATGCATACTGCCAAGTGTCGGCCACGTGGCACTCACGTGGCCGACTGCACGTTGGGACCCAACTTGGGGCCCTATCCTGCTGACAGGGTCCCTAGGCTGTGTTAGGCCCGCCATGGGCATGGATCGTGTCAGGGCACACTACTCACACTGTCTTGCCTTGTTGGACGTGTACACTGGACACGTCCCTGACTGTGGCATCTGACCTCCTGGGTTCCCTAGGGTTCGGCTCTGGTTACGTGCTCGTAACAGTCATGATGCTAGTCGTCAATAGGTAGGTGTGGACAGACTTACCAAGGTCAGGGTCCACTGATTGTGGCTCACTAGGCCAGATGGGTAAGGGATGAGCATAGCAGTGGTTCAGTGCCATTCTAGATGCTGAGGTAAACAGATTACAGGACACACATGGAGTAGTTGGGTCATCCACTCAACCATTGAGACTACTCATAACTTTCTCTAGTAGCTAGGACAAGGCACCCAGAGCCAAGGCGTAGGGCCTAAGTGTAGGGCCTACCCCCACACACAGAGCAGCACCTGGCCATTGTACTCCTACACTTGCCATCGCTCACGCAAGGCCTTTTGCCACTGCATCAAAGCCTTCACAACCCTCAGAAACATCAGTTGTTGGTGCTGAGCCTTCAAATGCAAGTCCTAGCTCAAGGGAGAGGTACCCAACACATGCCTTGGCATCGCAGATAACACCTGCCTCCCTCAGTTGGCCCATCTTCTATCATCACAAGGCATGTTAGGTCAGACCTTGACAACCGACCATTCCACATCAAAGATGGTTAAGGCCTAGAGCACAATAGAACACTTTGGATAGAGGGTGGCTGAGGCACAAGCATGAGTCCTGCATGAGACTAGTGGCCTTGTTTTCTATGAGGCCAATGTTCCATTTACCCACATTTTCCAAGAGATGATGCGTTAGGTGGCAACAATGGATGTTTCATGGAAGCTTCCCAAGAGAGGCAACACGCACACACCCCCTAGGTTAGGAGGAGACGATCAAACGGGAGATTAGCCCCATTCGAACAAGTTGACAAGTATAAGAATCTATCTTTCTATCTTGTACAATGCATTAAAAAATTCCTATTCAAATTTGTTTCACATTTCCTGCAGGTTGCTAATATGGAGACAATATATGTGTTTGATATGGCAAGTGCCTAGCTTATGTTTGATGCACTTCACGATACAGTTGCGTGTTGTGGGTATTTCTTGTACATAAATAACTAAGTGGGTCCCGCCACTAAACTACTATTGGCCCAACCTTACCAATTGGGCCCCGCCACAGTACATTGTACAGTTAGAATAATAAGTGTGAGGGCACCGGCTTCCGATGTAGATAAAATAAGTTAAATGCCAAAGTCTAAGTTACAAACTCAAGTTGCAAACAAGGAATCTAATTTGGTTAAAGTAAGACTCACATGATTCATGTGACTTGCTTTGTGCTTTCTTAGAACCATTAGATTAAGTCTGTGTTTGTTTGAAGGGCTTGGATTAGAATCCTTGCCCATGCAGTGTGGCCAATCAAAGTGACGGAGGCTCACCATGGGAATCTATAAAAGGGAGCCATTTCCTTTGTATTGTATCTCTATTCTCATTCTAATACAACTCTGTTGGTTTCACTCCAAGCTCTCTTTCGCTCTCTCTCTCTCTCTCTCTCTCTCTCTCTCTCTCTCTCTCTCTAGGTAGTGAGTGCATAGTTTGGGGAAGGTGCTCGAGCCTCCCAAACCTCATTACTTGGGCTTTCTCTCTCCTATCTCTCTCTCTCCTCTCTCTTCCCTTCTCTCTCTTCTCTTTGTGCTATGCAGGTGAAGGCAAGGTTGCCGATCCCAGCATTCGGACCCTATACTATGAAGATGACACCACATTGTGGATGCTCCATATTGTTCAACGAATGGACTGATGTTCACCACAAATCCATCATGGTCTCTTGCCCACTCAAGATCGTTACATGGAGTGAGTGCCACTTGAGATGGTGCAACCATCACTATAGAGTTCATCTACAATGTTATAGTCAAGGAAATTGGGGTCGAGCACGTGATTGAAGTTGTGACAACCCTAGATTCGATGAGTTCAGGGGCTCTAGTGAGGTTGCCACTCATTTCCAAACAACTATGTTTGGAGATGAGTTTTGGACACAGGGAATAGAGCTTGTAGAGGTGTTGAGGCTTATGTTTTATGTGTTGTGCCTAGCAGACCGAAAGGGGTGCACCCTTGGTCTCATATACCCCTCGACACCTTCTAGATGTCTTGTAATAATGCATCTATAGCTTTGCCAACGTTCCATTATTTGAAACAATGGAAAAGCCCAATAATATGGTTTTGATAGTTGACATGTGTAGAAGTGGTTCTTTTGACGACTAGATATTATGGTTCTAGAAGCTGATACATTCATAAAAATTACTTCAACTATGTTACAATCTTCCTAGCTTTCAAGAAATATTTCTCAAAATTGTTCTAAGGAATTAAAGTTCATGACACACTCAATAGAGTTGCAAGAAAACAAAATACATGCTCAGAATGCAAATTTGTGAAAAAGTGTTGCTAAAAATGTTGTCATAAATGGGTTATGATTTTAAGAGTGGATAGTGAAATTAAAACAAATTCAAATAATTGTGAAGCAATTTGATTTTATGAAGCAGTGGATTTGATGGTATAGAATTTTTTTTAAGTTCATTATAACTTTTTGGATCTCTTTTAAAATCTAGAGCAATAATTCTGAAAATTAGCACTATTGTCATCAATTAGGAAACAAATTGCTCTCCTTATTAGCTTCTCATGTTTGTGCTAACAACTAGCAATGTATAGCATTGTCTCACAACCCTTTCTTCCACAAACAACCCAAGCACATTGACACGTAGCATCAATTTGTCAAAGACAATGTGAAGAAGGGGAAGACTCACCTTGAGTATTTCCCCAATTAAGATATATTGTTGATGTAATGCCAAAGTGGCTTGGGAAGGTGAATCATCGGAAGTTTAAAAATGGCAGTCGTAGCTGGTTGAAGTGTTGTGAAGGAGTGCTAGAAATAAGACAAACATCAACCATGATGTAGACTCATTTGTGTGCTCCACAGCTCCTATTTTGTTACATCTCATTGTCAATTAGGTAGTTACTTCTTTGCTGCAGAATATATGTCAATTAGTTTGTGATTTTGTTACAGCTACATATGTGTTAGCTAGGTGGTTAAATGTATTTCTTGAAAGTGGACGCTAGAGTTGAGTATTAAATGGCCAATCTTGTATGGTATTTGCAAACTTATCTAACTTCAGTCACCAAAGCTTACATCTATGGACTCTCAAGCTTTTATTTGTATTTCACGTTTGTTTTTTGCACAATACACAACAAGCATGGTATAAAGCCTTGTGTCTTGCACATCTCATAGCTATTCTAGTTGTGTTACATTTCTCAATAGAAACTGGATTGTCCCTACCAAAATTCTTGTTTAAAAATCAAGGGTGCAGTGAACAAAATAGGTGTAATCACAAGTTTTACCAGCCTATAAAGATTTCATATTGTTGACCTTATTCTAAAAGTCATTTTATTGTAAAGAATGCTATTTTGCAACAAATTGTAGACTAGTTTAGATAGACATAAAATTTTAAGTCAGCGTATTACATCAGGGATTCATTTTTAGAGACCTTAAACGGTAAACTTATGTCTAACCCTAACACGCTTGCTAAATGTATTTATATGAACCTTCCCACCATTAAAGGTCATACAAAAAACCTTACCAATGGGAAAAACTGGGAAATTCGACGTCCATCTAAAACTTCAACACGAATTATGATGTTGCTTTACTAACTTTTTTGTGAGTGTTTCTTATTTGCCTATGCTAATGTAAGCTCATTAAATATAATGAGTGTGGCTTCACAGAGGAGGCTGATAAGGGAGAGAGTGCTCAAATACTCCTCTAATTGGCTGGAAATCGGGGCCAATATAAATGGCCTCCCCACCTATCACACAAGCTAGGACTTGACCGTCGTTGGCAAGAATGGATGCAAATATGAGTTACGTCCAATTGCATGGGAATCCTTAGCATGCGCACTCCTTGGTAAGTGGTGGGACCACGTCTCTTTCTCTTTTATACCCAAGAGGACTCCTTACCACATGCACCTGAGCAGAATTAATTTGAGGCCACTTACAATTACATTCATCACGAGTCTTGTGTGAAAGCCTTCGTGCTCATATAATGTGTGAGACAATCTCAAGGGTAAGTTCACTTTTGGAATTGCACTTGGCACCCCACTGCCCCTTATAAGAGAGCTCTAGGCCAAATGTCCCAACCAAGGCAGGACCCTCAAGGCATGGCCCTCCCTTAAGTGATGTGGATCAAGGGGTCACTAATGATCTTGTTCATGAAAATTGCAATATGGGAAGTGGCTTTAAAATATAGAGCAGGAGCCACCACATAACATCAAGTGTGTGAAACCATGTACGAAGCCATGGATCATACCTGAGATTTTTTTTTCAAAAGGTCTGGCATCATATGTCAAACCTTTTTGAAGAAAGATGATTTCAAAATGTCCAATAAAGGATCTTTTCAACATTCCCTTGCGCATGTGTGGGCGTGGAAGCGTGTGGAAGTAATGCGAACAAATGCTCCTATGTAGCTCGCACTCCGGAGGTGTGCGTCCGCTCACGTGGGCCAATAGCTTATGTTCTTCTCACGGATGCGCCTTCTCCGTGATCATTTTTTCGCCTGGCTTGCTTCCAAAGATCAATCCCTTATTCGATAGTTATGAGTGCAATCAATGAAAAGGTATAAAGATATGTCTCGTTTGCAACAACTAGTAGATCAAGTACATTATGAGAATTAAGAACTTGTAAGAAAATGGAGTTCCTGGGAGAACCTGAGGCGGTGGAGCTGTTTCTTTCGGAGCCTCCTTTTTTTCTTCATTTTGTTTTTTTGGTTCGACAATGACTTGCAAAACTTCACCTGGCTTCCCAATCTTTGATAACGTTTGCAATACTTTCTTTTCGTCTAACGCTCCTTTTACCGTTACTTTCTGCCCGCCATAATCTACCTTCAACTCCTCCAAACCTGCAACGTTGAAAGATGAGAGGATCGAACTTACATTCTACTTGAGCAAACTGTTTGGCATGACAAACTGGCATCGTCCTACAACGTAGAAAGGCGAGAGGATCGAACTTGCATAATATTTAGCAAACTGTTTGAGATGACAAACTGGCACGTCAGCTTATGAACTGTGAGAACGAAGATCTTTGCTTATGGATGTGCTTCTTCTTGGCTTCCCCATAATGAACACAATTGTTTTCACGAAGTTTTAAGGATCTGCCGACCAGAGAGGTGACGAATAGAATGAGCATTACCAGACAGACCAGAAAGAGCTTTCTTCACTTTCCTGGCGCATCCCTCGCAATGCATGCCCACCTTCAAGACTATCGTCTGTATCTGCATGCCATTGATACAATGTTTCCGACGGCATCAGGCGTAATGTTATTTGCAAAGCTCAACTTTGCTTTTTCTAGAATTTACAGACAATGATTTTAGCTACCAGATATCAGATACAAAAGTCAATGATGCCCAGGTTAGAGTATAAAGAGCCTCAATGAGCAAAATATGCGGTCAAACTTGTCAAAATTGAAACGTATAAATGCCAGCATTTTATCTTTTAGTGATACGACATAATAACCATTCATCGAAAAGATAATCTAAATTGCATGTTATCCGTGAGTTAACTGTTACTTCTGCTGGTGTGCTTCGTCCGCCAGTAAGAGCGAAAGTGACTATGCTTCATCACCGAGAGAGAGAGAGAGAGAGAGAGAGAGAGAGAGAGAGAGAGAGAGAGAGAGAAACCTCCGGCATCGTTTCAGAGTTGAAAAAAGTCGATGCGAAGCAGTTAAAATGCAAAGACTACAATTCCGGAACACTCCTCGATTTGTAAGACGCACGATTGAAACCTCGAAATAGACAAAATACAGAAACTGCTCGTGAAGGCAGGCAGATAAGGAGATCCACTAAGGTGCGATGCTTCAGTTATTCAGCTGAGTGGAGCAATTTTGCCGGAAATGACGTAGTCCGTGGTAACAAATTGACTGAGAAAACTGCACTTCACAAGGCCCCCCCTCATTTACGAGGATTCCAATGGCGAGAGTAGATTGTAATAGCATTCTTCTGTTTGGAAGATGATGGAGGAGAAGTTCGAAACGAAATTTAAACTTCTGCGCAACTACGGATTCTAATCGAAATAGAGGCAAACAACCAGGCTATGCAGACTGAATCAACGTCAGAAGAGTCGCTGTAGAATTGTCTGTCCTCATTACGTAGTTATGAATCTAACAGGCGTATTCAGTGCGTTAACATGATTCCAACAGCAGTAGTTGCAGGTTATTGCCACCCGTTCAGTTGATGCAAAAAAGCTGCTTCAAGAAATCATGTCGTCAGCAAAAATTTATTACGACCCCGAGAAATCAAGGACAAATAGAAACAAACTTCGTACCCACTGTATTTCGGGACCACACAAAACTACTACTGCCCAGAGAAGAGGTAAATGCTAATCTGGAAGTGTGAACATTAATAGGTGAAGCAAGACATCTCTCGAAAGTTGAAAAACAAGAAGCGTGATAGATAATTTCCTTGACCACAATAAGTCCTAAATGACTTCCAACGAATCTAGCACGATCGGGATTGACTCCACAAAAATGACGACATCCCACATAAAGAAATACCTTCTGTCACAGCAGCATTAATCCCTGCCTTCAGATTTGACAGAACGTATAATAATCTCGTCACTTCTGCAGCTGCGTCCGAATTGCAGAAACTCTTCAGAATCCGCAACAATCCAAATCCACAGCCACTATCGCGAGATCACTCTCATCTTCTGTCATCTTATTCAACCAAACCAATCTATCAACAAAACACAGCATAGCAATATTGCAGAACGGCGGATCAACGGGATGCCGTGGCAAGCAAGCCCGTTTGGAGGTGGGCGACATTCCATTAATAATAACAGCTTCTTCTCAGGCAAGCTTCGGACAGTATCCTTCCACTCTCCATCAGATCGTTCGCCATCACTCCCTCCTCCCTGCTTCCTTCGCCACTTGCTACTACTACTCAGTACAAGTACTCACTACTCGCTACTGCTGGCTGGCTGGCTGCCTGCTGCTGGGACTCGCACTCGCAGACCAGAGCTGTTCAGCGCCTCGTCCGCGCCGCGGCGCACAGACCGTCGGCAGCGGCCGGCCCCGACCCTGGCGTCACTAGTCCTTTGTACCTCTCCCGGTTCTGAGTTTTCCGACCCGCTGCTCAGTCTGCCGAACTGGCTCCTAGGGAGCCGGGATGTCGCCCTTACAAGCTCTCCGGCCAACGTCCGGCCGGCCGCACCACCTCCATGCAGCAACAACTCTCAACGCTCAACTTGCGCCGGCCGGCGCAAGTTGAATCCGAGGGGTAAGACCGGCACCGGAGGGCGACTTCGGACAAATACTCCCGGTACTGTGACCGCCTGGCAGTGGTCGTACCCGGGTCCAGGACGTCGGGCAGACTGGCCGCGGAGAAGCCTGAAGGACGAAGAAGCCGAGGCAGATAGGAAGTTTCGAGGCCGCCTAATACTTATGGCCGTGACCCCCCGTGGGTCCAGACTCGGGCAAGTCTTGACTCTTGGACCTTGGTTATCGCATTAAGTCTCAGCCCCTCGTGGGACGGCCCCACGACCGGGCCCCGGACATATTTGGCACCCTACCAAATCTGGAAGGCTTATAGTAGATTGTGAATCTTTTCCACCCCTCATAACCTCTTGGCCCTTCATTCAAAGGCACTTTCATTTTAATGTATTAGCATTGCTTGCAAAAGGCAATGAGAATGCTAGGGCTCGGGAAAATCGGCAGAGTATCAAAAAAATCATCTGACATCCTCAAAATTTTGATGATTTTGGGCCTCGCCTTGCAAATGCAATATTGCCTATGTGTTGAGATTGGTCAATGGAGTTTGGAAGAAAGTCAATGTTAAAGGATAGACCATGGTGATGGCCTCAACCTTTTAGGCTTGGACCTTGGTTAAGGGCACAACTTTCCCCATATGTAAGTGATCAATCATGCATGCATGGAAAAAGAGTGCCTTGCATGCCAAACTTTGTTTATTGCATGAAATCTAATACGTTTTTCAAGTGCTCTCTCTCTCTCTCTCTCTCTCTCTCTCTCTCTCTCTCTCTCTCTCTCTCTCTCTCTCTCTCTCCTTGTCTTCTAGCTTTTCATATGACCTTGCATAAAATTGCATGTCTTCTGATATGAATTCATGGTTTTTGGTATTCCTAAGTTTTTTCATAGGTCAAGAATCAAAGAGCAAACATAACAAGTTGATGGATATCTATTCCTAATTGATAGATCAATGCCTATGCATATCAATTTGATTACCAACGAAAACAATAACCTCTTCAAGACATTTGCTATGATTGCTTCACGGACTAGTGCTAATTGCAAATGCTAGTTTTTCAATATGCTAAGTTCTTTCAAAGCACATGAAGACCTTGAAATTTGTCTCAATCATTTTGCCAGCATTGAAGGAGAGATTGAAAATCATCTAATCACTTTCAAAGATGCACTTTATTGCACCCCTATATTTAAGATTGAAATGACTAGCTTTTCATCTAAGAAAGCCTACAAAACAATGTTTATGGT